>CM053580.1:421927335-421943208 GCA_028627135.1 Pseudochirops cupreus | reverse complement strand
CGAAGGGCCTGGAATGTGATATTCTGGAGATCAAAGGGGCTAGGATTAAAACTTTGAATAACCTACCCAGCAAAATTGAGTACAATGTTTCAGGGGAAAATATGGTCATTCATTCTGGAGAGCAATCTGGAACTATGCCCAAAGGGCTATAAATAATTGCACACCCTTTGACCCAGTAATATCACTTCTGGGGTTGTATCCCAAAGAGATTATAGAAATGGGAGGAAGATCCATATGTACAAAAATATTTATTGCAGCTCTCTTTATGGTGGCAAAAAACTGGAAATTAAGGGGATGCCCAGCAATTGGGGAATGGCTAAATAAGTAGGGTATATGAATGTAATGGAATACCATTGTGCTATAAGAAATGGGGAGGAGATTGTCTTCATATTCACCTGGAAAGGCTTATACAAACTGATGCTAAATGAGAAGAGCAGAACCAGGAAAAATGTGTACACAATCACAGACACATTGTATGTGTGACGACCAGCTTTGATAAACTGGACTCTTCTCAGCAACGCACAGTTTTAAGACAACTCTACAAGTCTCAGGATGGAAGGAGATACCTACTTTCAGAGAAAGATCTAGAAAGAACAGAGTTTAAATGGAGACTGAAGCAATCTACATTCTATCGGGTTTTTTTATGTTTGGTTTTCTTTCTTTTTTTGCATTGTTCACTGTAAGGGCCACAAATTGCAAGTGGTAATGTTGAGGCACAGGGATGTGTTTGAGGCCTGGGAATTAGTTGGGTCACATGAAAGTCAGAGCATATTGCACCATCCCTGGCCAGGGGATATTGCATTGCTCAGGACTTTCTTACGTGGGATACCTGAGGTTCCTGACTGATGTCTCCACACCCTGGGGTCTTCATACCCTTGTGATTGCAATTCCCCTTTCACAATTTACTTCCCCTTTCTCAATCCCACTCAGCTGGGCTGTGTCACGTGTGGTGTGTGGATCTGGGGTAGACAAAAGGATCCAAGCCTTGGTGGGGCGGCGGCATGAGGATCCTACTGTAAGACTTCCCGGGTGTAACATCAATAAACCCTCTTAACATAAACCCTCCAGTGTTACTTTCTTTAAAGAGAAAATACCAGCATCTTCTCCATTGTAAAGGCAAGTACCTGCTGCCCCTTCTGGCAGGGCTGTGGACCCTGACAGTTCACTCCATTGGTTTCAGCCCTTCTATGCAACCAGACTAATGTCTAATGTCAAAGTATTCACAGATCCTATATTTGATTGCTTGCCACCATGGGGGGGGGGGGAGGGGGGAAAGGGGGCAGAGAAGATTTGAACTCCAGGGATTGTGGAACTGAATCTTGTAAACTAAAAGTAAATAAGCAAATCAAATTTTAAAAAAAGAAAAAAGAAAATATGATCATTCAATGAGGTGAAGGACTTTCAAGCATTCTTGATGAAAAAACGAGAGATGAATAAAAAGTCTGACATTCAAATACAAGAAGCATGAGAAGGTAAACATGGAAAAGAAATCATTAGGAACTTATCAAAGTTGAACTATTTATATGCCTACATGGAAAAATGATAATTGTATC
Source organism: Pseudochirops cupreus (assembly GCA_028627135.1). Taxonomy (NCBI): domain Eukaryota; kingdom Metazoa; phylum Chordata; class Mammalia; order Diprotodontia; family Pseudocheiridae; genus Pseudochirops; species Pseudochirops cupreus. The sequence continues at coordinate 421,941,655 of CM053580.1, read as the reverse complement.
TTATGAAACTTTTTCTCAATATGAGAATAGTTGAAGGGAATATAAATGTGTGTGTATCTCTCTATCTTGACATAGATATAGATACAGATATAGATATAGATATAGATATATACATACACATATGTCTATGTAGGAGGGTATAAATGCATATGAATACATATGTGAGTGTGTGTCTATATGTGTACAGGTATACATAGAAAAGGGCACAGGATGGATTGAATAAGAAGGGATAATATTTAAAAGGTGAAATTGAGAGGTGGGAGACGAATATAATGAGAGGAGATGGAGAAAATGGGGTTAATTATCTCATATAGAAGAGGCAAGGGATAACTGTTACAATGGAGGGGAAGAACAGGAAGGCAAAAGAGAATGGGTCAACCTTTACTCTCATTGAATTTGACTTAGGGAGGGAATGACATACACTCTAAGTTGGGTATCTTGTCCTACAGGAGAGTAGGGGGAAATGGATGAGAGGAGGGGATGATGGAGGGGAGGGCAGTTTAGGGGGGAGGGTTGTCAGAAGCATACACTTTTGTAAAAGGACAGGGACAAAGTGAAGAATAGAACAAGTGGAGGGTGGGATAGGATAGAGGGAAATATAGTCAGTCTTTCACAATATGTACATTGTGGAGATGTTTTGTGTAGCTACACATATATGGCCTTTATTGAATTGCTTGTCTTCCCAGTGGGGGTGGGTGGTGAAGGAGGAAGAAAAAGAATCTAGAATTTAAAGTTTTGAAATTAAATGTTTAAAAAATATGTATTTATTATTATTGTTGTTATTTACATGCAACCGGGAAATAAGATATACAGGCACTGGGGTAGGGAGACCTATCTTACCCTACCAGAAAGTCAGAGGGGTGATAGGGGTAGATATTGGGGAGAGCAGATTGGGGGAGGTGGTATAAAGTGAGATCTCTGTTTTGGGGGGGTGGGTAGGGGAAAGATGGGGAGAACATGTGTAACTCAAAATCTTGTGAAAATAATGAAAACTAAAAATAAACAAAAGTTATTTAAAAAAAAAACAAAAACAAAGAGTCTAGATACCATCTTTTAAGAAATTCTCACGGAAAACTGCCATAATATTCTGGAACCAGAGGGTAAAATAGAAATTGAAAGAATCCTCCAATGACCTCCTGAAAGAGATGTGTAAATGAAAATACCCAGGAATATTACAGCCAAATACAAGAGCTCCCATGTCAGAGACAAAATATTTCAATTAGTCAAAAAGAAACAGTTCAAGAAGGTAGAGTCACAGTCAGGATTAGAAGGTTGAAGGGCTTGAAATATAATATTATATATGGCAACAAGGCTAGAATTACAACCAAGATCACCTACCCAGCAAAAGTGAGTATAATTAATCAGGGGGAAATGGACATTTAATGAAATAGAGAACTTTCAGGCATTCCTAATGAAAAGACCAGAGCTGCACCCTTTTAATAGCTCCAGCAGCTGCCAAAACCCCAGCAACTTGGGACATAGTTCTCTCCATTCTGGAAGCAGAGTTCTACAATGGCAAAGAGCTCAAAAGTCAAATAGTAGGCTGGTAATATAAGCAAGCTCAGGAAGCACAAACAAGCCATAGATTCCTTTTTTGGAGACAAAAAGGATCATGGCATTGAGCAGGAGGAAGACAGAGAAGTCAGAAGTCCTGCATCAAAAGCCTCCAAGAAAAATATAAACTGTTTACAGGCCATGGAGGAGCTCAAGATTTTGAAAATCAAGTAAGAGAAATGGAGGAAAAATTGGGAAGAAAAATGAGAATGATGCAGGAAAATCATGAAAAAGAGAGTCAACAGCCTGCTAAAGGAGACCCAAAAATACACCAAAGAAAATAACACTTTAACAATAGACTAACTCAAATGGCAAAAGAGGCGCAAAAAGCCAGTGAAGAGAAGAATGACTTAAAAAGCCAATTTGCCAGGTGGAAAAGGAATTTCAAAAATTCACTGAAGAGAATAAATCCTTCAAAATTAGATTGGAACAAGAAGAAGCTAATGACTTTATGAGAAATCAAGATACTATAAAATAGATCCATACAAATGAAAAAAATAGAAGACAATGTGAAATATCTCATTGGAAAAACCACTGACCTAGAGAATAGATACAGGGGAGATCATTTAAAAATTATTGCACTACCTGAAAGCCACAATCAGAATAAACAGTTTAAACACTATCTTTCAAGAAGTTATCAAGCAAAATTGTCCTGATATTCTAGAACAGTGATTCTCAACCCCCTTTGGGGGTCAAATGACTCTTTCACAAGGGTCACAGGGGTCACCTAAGACCATTGGAAAACACATATTTCCAATGGTCTTAGAAACCAAGACACCACTCCTCTATCCATCTCCAGGAGGGTCCGCCCACATGCAGATATGCCCACATACAAGTATTAAAAGGTCGCGGCATTAGGAAGGTTGAGAACCTCTGTTCTAGAACTATAGGGCAAAATAGAAATAGAAAGAATTCACCAACTGCCTCTTGAGAAAGATCCCCAAAAGAAAACTCCTAGGAATATTATAGCCAAATTCCAGAGTTCCCAGGTCAAGGAGAAAATACTGCAAGCAGTCAGGAAGAAACAATTTGAGTATTGTGGAAATACAACCAGGATAACACAAGACCTAGCAGCTTCTACACTAAGGAATCAAAGGTCTTGAAATATGATATTCCAGAAGTTAAAGGAGCTAGTACTAAAACCAAGAATCACCTACCTAGCAAAACTGACTATAATGCTTCAGGGGAAAATATGGTCATTCAATGAAATAGAGTATTTTCAATCATTCTTGATGAAAAAAATACAGAGCTGAACAGAAAATCTGACTTTTAAATACAAGAAGCAATAGAAGTATGAGAAGGTAAACGGAAAAAAGAAATCATAAGGAACTTATTAAAGTTGAACTATTTACATTCCTACATGGAAAAATGATAATTGTAACTTGTAAGACTTATCTCAGTATGAGGAGAGTTGAATGGAATATATATGTATATATGTATAAATACATAAATATGTATGTATAGGAGGGTGTATGTGTATATAAACATATATGTGAGTGTGGGCATATGTATGTTCATGTATACATAGAGGGCACAGGATGAGTTGAATATGAAGGCATGATATCTAAAAAATAAAATTAAGAGGTGAGAGAGGAATTTATTGGGAGAAGGAGAAAGGGAGAGATAGGGTAAATTATCTCATATAAAAGAGGGAAGAGAAAACCGTTACAATGGAGGGGAAGAACAGGAAGGTGAAAGGGAATGGGACAACCTTACTCTTATTGAATTTGGCTAAAAGAGGAAATAATGTACACACTCGATTGGGTATCTTACCCTACAGGAAAATAGATGGGCTAGGAGATAAGAGGGGGGATGATAGAAGGGAGAGAAGACTGGGGGAGAGGCTAGTTAGAAGCAAATATTTTTTAAAAGAGATGGAGTCAAAGGAGAAAATAGCATAAGTGGGGGGCAGGATAGGATGGAGGGAAATATAGTTAGTCTTTCACAATATAATAACTATGGAAATGACTTGAGTAACCACATATGTACAACCTATATTGAATTGCTTATCTTCCCAGTCAGGGCGGATGAGGAGGAAAGAAGGGGAAAAATCTGAAACTCAAAGTTTTAAAAACAAATGTTTAAAAAGAAATTTGTTTTTTACGTGCAACTAGGAAATAAGATATACAGGCACTGGGTTATAGAAATCCATCTTGCTCTCCTAGAAAGTTAGTGGGTGAAGGGGGGAGGATACAAGAGAGAACAGATTGGGGCAAGGAGTATTCAGTAGGCTTGATATTTTGAGGTGGGGGGTTGAGGAAAGACAGGGAGAAAAACTGTAACTCAAAATCTTGTGGAAATGAATTTTGAAAACTAAAAATAAATACTTTTTTAAAAAAAGACCAGAGCTGAATAAAAACTGACTGTCAAATACAAAACTCAAAAGAAGCATAAAAGAGGTAAACAGGAAAGATAAATCATAAAGGCCTCAATATGGTTAAACTGTTTACATTCCTTCATGGGAAAATGGCACTTCTAACTCCTAAAAATGTTCTCATTATTAGGGCAGTTAGGTGGAGTATACATAGACAGAAACCATGGGTGTGAGATGAATATAATGGAATGATTATTCTAAAAAAATTAAATTAAAAGGTGAAAAAAAATAAAGCACTAGAAGAAGGGGAAAGGGATAGGTTGAATGGGGTAAATTATCTGACATAAAAAGGCCCCAAAAAAAGATTTACCATGGAGGGAAAGATGGGGTAAGGAGACAAGGGGAGTACATGAACCTTACTCTCATCAGGACTGGCTCAAAAAGGGAATAGCATACACATTCAGTTGTCTATAGAACACTTTCTTACCATACAGTAAAGAGGGGAAGAATATCAAAGAAGAGGATGGGAAGGGGTGCTGATAGAAGGAAGGACAGATTAAGGGAGGTAAAAGTCAGAAGCAAAACACTTTTGAGGATGGACAGACTGAAAAGAGAGAGAGAGAGAGAGAGTAGATAGGGAGAAAACAAACATGAAGGAAAATTCATAGTTGGTAATCAATACTGTCAAAAAATATTTTACATCAAATTTCTCTAATAAAGACCTCATTTCTCACATATATAGACCAATAAGCCAAATTTATAGAAATAAGAGCCATTCCTCAACTGAAAAATGGTCAAAAGATATAAACAGTTTTCAGATGAAGTAATCAGTTATATATTGTCATATGAAAAAATGCTCTAAATAATCATTGATTGTAGAAATGCACATTAAAAGAGATATGAGGTACCATCCCACACCCATTATATTGGCTAATGTGACAGAAAAGGGAAATGGCAAATTTTTGAGTGGATGTGGAAAAAAATGAGAAAAATGCATTGTTGGAAGAGTAGTGAACTGATTCAACATTCTGGAGAACAATTTGGAGCTATGCCCAGGGGGCTATAAAACCATGTGTGTTCTTCAACCAAGAAATACCACTATTATGTCTGTATCCCAAATAGATAAAACAAAGGAAAAGAAAAAGCATTTATATATACAAAAACATTTTAATCAACTTTTTAGTGGTGGCAAAGAAGTAGAAATTGAGGGTATGTCCTTCAGCTGGGGAGTGGATGACCAAGTTGTTTTATATGATCATGATGTAATACTGTTGTAGTATAAGAAATGACAAACAGGATGCTCTCAGAAAAACCTGGACTTACATGAGCTGATGCAAAGTGAAATGAACAGACCAGGAGAACACTGTACACTAGTAACAGCAGTATTATATGATGATCTGCTGTATATAACTTAATTATTCTCAGCAATACACTGATCCAAAACAATTCTGAAAGACTTACGTTGAAAGGTGCTATCCATCTCCAAGAGAGAACTAGTGGAGCCTGAATACATATTGAAGAAACTTTTCTTTATTTTTCTTGGGGGGATTTTTGTCTGTATTTTTTTTCACATCATTACTTACATGAAAATGTGTTTTTATAACTATATATGTATAACCTGTGTTAAATTGTTTGCCTTCTCAGTAGTGGTGGAGGAGATGGAGGGAGAGAAGTCGGAACTCAAAGTTTGAAAAAAGATTGTTAAAATTGTTTTTGTATGTAATTGGAAAAAAATATTAACTATTTTTTAAAAAAATTCTGCAAGCTATGCTTCAATAATATGTGAACCAATAATTGCCAGAAGAGCAAGCTCATTTTCAAAGATACAGAGGAACTAGAGATCAAATTGCCAACATTCACTAGACTATGGAGAAACCAAGGGAGTTCCAGGGCACAGAGGAGAAGAAACACACTTCGCCTTTATTGACCACATTAAAAGCCTTTGACAATGTGAAACACAAGAAAATGTGGCAAAAAACTCAAAGATATAGATGTACCAGACTGTTTTACTTGACTCCTGAGGAACTTGTATGTGGATTAAGAAGCAAGAGTTTGAACTGAACATAGAACAACTAATTGGTTTCATATTGGAAAAGGAGTATCAGAAAGCTCTATATTGTCATCTTATTTATTTAATTAACATGCAGGGTACATCTTGCAAAATGTCAGGCTAGATGAATCAAAAGCAGCAATTATGGTCACCAGGAAAAATATCTACAATCTCAGATATGCAAATGATGGCAGAAAGTGAAGAGGAATTAAGAAGCCTCTTGATGAGGGTGAAAGAATAGAGTGTAAAATTTGGCTTGAATGATAAAAATTTAAAAAGAAAACACCAATATCAACAACAAACTAAGATTGGCAAGCAGTCCCATTACTTCCTGGCAAATAGAGGGAGAAGAAATAGAACCAGTTTCAGATTTTATATTCTTGAGCTCAAAGATCACTGCAAATGGTGACTGCAGCCATGAAATTAAAAGGCTCCTCTTAAAGAAAACTATGGCAAATCTGGATAGCATACTAAAAGACAGAGAACCACCTTATTGCCAAATGTCTATATAATCAAAGATATGTTTTTTCTAGTAGCAATGTATGGCTGTGAGAGTTGGACTATAAGGAAAGCTGAGTACCACAGAATTTGTGCTTTCAAATTGTGTGCTAGACAAGACTTTTGAGAGTTCTTTGGGGGATGGCTAAGAGGCACAGTGAATAGCACACTGACCCTGGAGTCAGGAGGACCTGGGTTCAAATTTGGCCTTAGACACTTAACACTTATTAGCCATATGACCTTGGGCAAGTCACTTAATCCCAACTGCCCTGCTTTTCCCCCTCCAAAAAAAAAAAAGAAAAAGAAAAAAAAAGAGTTCCTTGGGGAGCAAGGAGATCAAATCAGTTAATACTTAAAGAAATTACTCAGACCGTTCACTGGAAAGTCAAATATTGAGGCTGAGGCTTAAATACTTTGCCAACATAATGAGAAGATAGGACTCATTGTTGAGAAATATTGAAAACAAAAGGAAAAGGGGACAGCAGAGGATGAGATGGATAGATAGTGTCATAGAAACAATAGACATGAACTTTAACAGACATTGGGAAATAGTGGAGGATAGAATGGCCTGGCATAGTGAGACATGACTGAACAATAACAAATGTCCAAAGAGGTGCAACAGAATTCTGTGAAAATGCCTAGGATGGACAGGATGTTTGTTACTAAAGATATAAATCAGTCCCTGTGGGGATGTTGGGGTTGGGATATAAAGTATGATAAAGATTCAACTGTCAAAAAATGAGGATGTAAGGCATTCCAGGGATGAGGAAAAGAGAAAGCAATGACATTGGGTGTGGAAATACAGGGGGCATTTTTGGATTTAAGAATATAATTTAATTGAAGAGGAGGGTATTGGAAAGGGAGTATTGTGACATAAGGCTAGAAATAAAAGATGGCATCAGATTCTAGAATGACAAATATTAAAAGAGATTTCAGGGAGAAAAGATCCTCAAAAGTTTAAAGTACAATTGTATCAACGATTCTAATAAAGAGGAAGTATACAACACAGAGTTATTTGATTCTATTCAATATTGATTATCATCTGCACACATTTTATTAGCAAAAGCTGTGACAACTAAAATTATTGATAGCATTATTGAAATATTAATAAAACCTGATAGAACCACGTGGTATTATGTCTATGAAGTTGAAAGGGCTAGTGGAGGTAAAAAATAATAATAATAATTATATTTTCTAGTTAAATTCTAGAAAATCAAAACCTAACTCTTTTTAATGAGACCTCATGTGGATGTAAGTTAGTGAATTCACCCCTCTTCTCCTTTTTTCTTATCCTTTTTTAGGACTCCCAAGTAATTGTATAAGAAGGAAGAAACCCTCCCATTTAACTCTGAAAGTTTTCCAATGGATATCATGAGTGTTATTTGCATCCACATTATCTCCCTACATTTTGGAGGATGTAAAAATCTAGACAAAGCGTAACATTTTCCTCTTTTTCACCATAAAATCAAGTCATACTTATTTATAGGATAATATCCATAAATGTTTCTTTTCATGACAAATAGCAACAGTGTATAGGGGAAAGAGCATGAGACTTGGAGTCAAGAGAACTATATCCTAATTTAAGCTCTAAAACAAGTTACCTATGTGTTTTCCAGCAAATCACACAGTCTCATTGGCACCCAATTTCCTAAATAATAGAGTTGAATTAGATTTTCTCCAAAGTCCTGTTGAGCTCTGAAATTCTATTATTTCATGAAAAAGTAAGAATGATACAAATGGTCCCAAATCAACCAGTAAAGAAATGTTATATACTTCTTTTTTACCAGAAAAAAAAAAGAAAACGTACTAACATGATAAAGATAACCAGTTTATCTGCTCAATTTAAATCTCAAAATTAATACTTAATAGGACAAAGCATTTGTTTAAAGCAATGAAACAACGTACATTATCATTCACTCTTGTCAGACATATCTCTTTATGCAAATGTAATTAGCAATATAATAATACAGTAAAATATGTGAAAGGCATTGTAGTTATACTTCCTTAAATTTTATGATGTCATGTTTGTCATAGGATGACAATTGTACTGACTTACCATCAGCATGACATATACTGCCATGCTGTTTCTCGAAAGTAAAGACTTTGTATATTATGATTTATTTGATTACTCCAACTCTCTCAGCTGCTCTCTATTGTGACCAGTAGTTAAACAAGCAAACAGACCAAGGTGCCCATGGAATAAAGTGAAATTAACTGGTTTATAAGAGGATCAAATTCCACCTTCTGGTCTCATTACAATGGTTTATTTAATACAACACAGATGTTGATATGTTTATTAAAGTTACCATTTACTTGACTATTTTAGAAATAGGAGTCAAGCTTTGTCAATTTGTGTGGCCCCTGGAAATTTTCACTCTAGGGAAAGTTAATTTCTATTCTACAAAAAAATAGCATGGTAAAGAAGAGGCAATGTGAGCTGATGGAAAATATACTGCTCTTAAGATCAGGTTCTGAGAGACCAGGATTGATTGGCTTTGAAATTTATTAGCTATGTGAATGTTGATAAGTCATTTAACCACTTTAAAACTCAGTTTCCATAATTGAACAATGGAGATAATAAGGATATTTTTACTGAAGTATGATCAAATGAATTAGTTGTGTAAAATTGTTTCACGAACCTTAAATGTTTTGTTTACCTCAGCTATTATTAATAATAATTAAAATTCAGTTACAAGGGCATTATCACTTATATGTTCCCCTCTTAGCCTTTACTTATAAAGTATATGGTGAACTCTACTCCCATCTTAGAACTTAATTGAGTTATATACTCATTACTAGAAATTGTGAAAAATGTTTCCTTTGAGTCAGTTGCACCTTACTTTGGCATCCCCAATAAATGTTTTTGCTTGTTTATTTGTTTAGATGCAGAGAAGAGCTATGCATAATTTTGAGTAAAAGAAGTTCAGAGCCCAGTGCATTCATTTCTATAATTGACAAAAAATATTGTCTTCAAAAATGAGATATGTTTCTTTATTTTCTTTGTCTTTTTCACTTCCATTTGATTGAACAAGAAGCTCAATGATCAGAAAATATTAAAGGAGCAAATGATGAAAGCATCAAAGTTTCTCCCATCCTTGATTTGAGTTCTTGCCAAATCCTTTAACTCAGTTTCGAGACTGGTAACAAAGACACCATTGTTGTGATTGTTAGGGGAAAAATTAGGGCAATATTAACAAGTGGCATTTTTGAAACTTTTACCTTTTAACTTAGTAAGTACAATTTTTTTTAAAGATCAATACATTTTTCAGAGTCCAAATTATAGGATATCAAAAATTTTGGTAAAGAAAAAAATGTTATCTGCATTATATTCCTATGAATAAATGAGATTTGTCTCTAGGATTATTATGATTTAATTCTTAATTATATTCCAGGTTTTTCCTTGAGTTTATATAATTATTATAAGCAAAACACCAAGACAAATTAAATGAATATATTTAATGGATTTTGCTAGAGTTAAAGTATATGTTCTTACTTCACTGAAGTAAAAAATTAGCACATGCTAATCCCTCAGGCTTCTTTCTTAATAAATCCAAAAAACTCATAACCCCCGCCCCAACCTTACAACTAAACAAACTGCCATTTATTTGTAAAAGCTGGCATTGGGGCTTGATTTATTAAACATGGCAATGGTAGAACACTCACTCCTATGCTAACTTTGGTTGTTAAAAGTGAAGTTTCCCTTTAAGGAAGAAATCTCTTCATATTTTAACTCTTCTAATTTCAACAGATACAGAGAAAACTTTAATTTTACTTTTTTTCTCTGAAGAGATAAGGACAAATCTCCCCTGGTGGTTGTTCATTTTAAATGGGGGCTTTCATAAGGCATTAATATGCTATTCATGCTTTTTCTTGGGCTATAACAAGAAAAAAATTAACTGCGTAGCAGTATTAATAGATTACAGAAACTGTGTTCAAAAACCTATGTAAATAACAAAGATTGTTTTAGGCAAAAGGATTACAGCAATTATTCCTTCTAATTTAATTTTACGTCTCAAAGGGCTTTAGCTCCGAGCATTCTTAATCAAAAGATCTGAAGGAAAGCATGAGCTTTCATCCCTTAATTTGCCTTAGTGGCATCCCTATTTTAGGGGAATCAAAAAGCCTCCTCACTCCTCTGTGGTTTTCTGAACTTAATACTGGGATTTGAGGATTCAAAATAGGAAATATTACACTTCCATGGGAAAAAAAAATAACTAGTATCCCTTCACATTCATCCTATAATGTTTAAAAAAGAAGCTGTTGTTTGACCTTCATGATTAAATAATATTTAGTCTGTAGCACTTCTTCTTGTAAGGTTACAACTATCTTGGATACTATTATTTTTCCATTTTCTTCATAACATAATGGAACTCTCAGAGTCATTAGAGAAAGCAATCTGACTTATGCAAAAGCTATCAAACAGCTGATTGCACTCCTTTTCTTCTTTGGGGCAATGTGTCTTCATGTGTAAGCAATATAATAAGACCTAGATAGTCAGCAGAAATAAACTCGTGATGCTTCATTAAAAAAGGACAATAAATGAGTCAAATATAAAGATTCATATCATATTTATAACCACAGGGAATTCTGTATCTCTTTTATTTTAATGTCAAATGTTTTATACTGTAAATATTGACTTTTATTTGCTAAATTTGTATGATTTATAGAATTTCTAAATTAATAATCCCATTGTACTGGCTTAAGTAACAGGCCAAGCCATGAGCAGGCCTTCAGTATTAGTGAACGTTATTAGTGAGGACACTATTGTGTGCAATATCCCATTTTACAAAAACAATAATGGTAATGATGATGAGGAGGAAGATGAGGAGGATAGTGGAGACTGGGGTATAATGAGACCTTGATGCATGATGATGATTCAAACCTAGGGCCTCCTGATTCTCATCCTACCATCACAATACCTTTTATGTTTTAAAAAATAGGTGAAGGGTGACAAAGAGAAGGATATCAGAACACTACAACATGAAGACCTATATCAGAATACAGTGTTTGCCCTAGGAACCAGCATAAAGTTTTCAAAAAGCAAGAATATATTTCATTTGCCAGGTTTCTGGGTGATATTCTGTTTTTACCATGTTTTCCTTCCATAAAAAGAAACCATCTGGACCCCCTTCTTCACATATTGGAAAAGGACATTTTCTGTCACTGGACGTGTCAGCATAAGGACACTTCCCTGCATACTAAGGAGTTATTCACATCTCAGTCAAATCTAATACATTAAAATGAACACAGACCAGTGCTTCTTATCCTAGATGTTTCTCCTTCAGGATTAAAGTTGTATTCAGCCACAGAATACCAGATGGTTCTGAAGCACCAACTGTTGAATACTTAAGAATAATACCATCTACAGAATGTAACTGTGCCTGCAGTCAAAAGACATATTTACTGTTATCACATGAATCAAGGTAGTTCTACATCTTCCTTCACAGTTGAACCCTTGAAAAGTTTATACTGTTTGCTAACTTTTTCTGGGATAACTTTCATAGTTATGTGCTATTTGCAAAACACTATACTAGGTCCACTTCTCAGCAGCAAATGTCTATAATGCTTGAAGGGCATTCTTGAATACTGTTTTACTCAGTAGATTTTTAAGAAATTTGCATAGAAAAAGCCTTATCCAAATTTTCACCATTTCTCCTCAGCAATTTGAAGCAAATATTCAATGCAAAAAGGATAATTCAATCAATTAAGTTGTAGTGGGCTTTGGCCAGACTCTACTATAACCCCTGCTAACTTCCACCTGTACACACAGAATAAGAATAAAGAAATACCTATCAAGGACAGAAGTAATTTATATGGAAAACAATGTAACTCTGTGAAAGCTGAAATAGAGTTTGAAGTTGTAATGGCAAGCAAAGAAGTACTTAGCACCTTGTTTCACCTATTTAATTATTTAGCACCTTGTTTCAATTCAAGATTCTTTTGAACCTTGCCCATGATTATATCAAGTCTTTGTTAAGAAACAGAACTGGTAAAACCCCCAGTGGGAGGAACTTGCTGATGCAACAAGGAAGGGGCCAAACACGGAGAAGCCCAAGCTGGGAAAGAGCAGAACTCTTGTGATGGCAGACTTGAGAAGGAGAAAATTTGTGGTATCACAGCACTCTGTTTGTCTGTTCTGTCTGTGTTGATTTGTGTTTGTAATACTTTGTACAGAAGTCCTGGGACCTTACTGGAAGCCCTGGAAGAGGATTTTCTTATTGTCTGTTTACAGAAGTCCTAGAGGAGGGTTTCAGAGGTCCTGGGACTATACTGACAATTTGTGTTGAGTTCTCAGACCTATGTGGGTCTGTGTTGATTTCACAGGCAGAAAGTGAATTGATGATGGTGCTGGCAATGTGCATGAACATTGTTTTGGCTCTATTAAGCTTTGTCTTCCCAGAAACAGAAATTGTGAAGAACCTAAGGTAGACCGGACACTGTGGGCTTCAATATGGAACTGGATGAGGAACTGGATGAGGAACTGGATGAGGAGCTGGACTAGCAGCTGAGAGCTGCCTACCTGTGAATCCAAGTGACGATTGGGTAGATTCAGGCAAGAGCTGGACCCATGGAAGAGGAAGCATGGAATCTGGGAGCCAGCCTGGAGTCAATAATAAAAGACCCCTCCTTAGGTACTTAATGCTGACTGAGAAGATCATGATTTACTGTGGCCTAGGAGTGGGAGAACTTCGTACTCTGTGCCTTGTACCTCTTGAGGATGGATTGAGTTAAGGATGATTATAAACTAATCTCCGATCAAGAAGAAAGAAGATTTTTTGACTCAGAGATTAAGACAATATAACCTGGGAGAATGGGGGAAAAAACTTTCATCTTTGTACTTTGTGTTCCTTAAGAAGGCTTGCTCCTTAAGGATGACTGAGTTAAGGATTTACTGAATGATATCTTTTGCTTAAAACCATGTGGCCACTTTGGTGAACACTATGTGACCACTTTAATGATAAATTGTTATGTTATAACATTGTGAATGCTGTACTTTGTTTTCTGTGAATGTTTTGCTTTCATTTACCGCTGAATAAATAGAGAGTTGACTATACTATGTGATCAGAATGTTAGAGCTATTCACAGCAGCAGTCCTTTGAAAAGCTGCTTGTGCTTGGCTTTATAGATGTCCAGAGACACATAGTCCCAAGTCAACTGGAAGCTCTTTTGAAAAGTGTCTGAGCAACTTGGATTTACTGGCATTGAGTATTTAGTCAAAATAGGAATGTAGACCTGAAGTGGTATCATAATTCTGGAGTTCCTGCTGCAGGGAAGACTGAGTCTGGTACATCACCTGAGTTCTAAGATATAGTAGGGCTAAAGCAGATTCAGCATACAAACTAAGGCCTGCACTAAATATCAAAGGAACAAATAGAATTTAGGTTTTCCTGACTCCAAGGATAGCACACAAGTGACGCAAAGTGTCATTCTTCTCAGTGGTGTACAATCAATATCTTATAATATTCAGACTTTCTTACAATGTTATCAATATATTTGAGGCTGCTATTGATGTCACTTTACTGGACCTGGAGTCAAGAAGACAAGTCTAACACTTATTATCTGTTTAACTCTTGGCAAGTCACTTAACCTGTTTGCCTCAGTTTCCTTATCTTCAAAATGGAGATAATAATAATAAACCCCTACTTCCAAGGGGTTTTTCTGAGGATAAAATGAGATAATATTTGTAAAACACTTTGTAAACTTTAGAGCACAGTATAAATCAAGGCTCTTAATAATATTATTTTATCAGTCAATTTCAGGTGTATTGCAACTTACATTATCTGAAGTTTTTGTTGGTCAGTCTTCAAGAACACCAATGTAACCTTCTGCCGCCAGAACAAGTATATCTGAATAGATCTGTGGCAATTGTCCAGTAAGAATTTCCTATGTTACCTGGTGACTTT
>CM053580.1:421869094-421926835 GCA_028627135.1 Pseudochirops cupreus | reverse complement strand
TTAACAAAGAGTTAAAAGTCAAGTAATAGGCTGGAAAAAAATGAGTAAACAATGGGGAAAAAAAACCTCTGACTATAGAAAATTATTGTGGTGACAAAGAGGATCAAAACACACACTCAGAAGATAACAAAGTCAAAGCTCCTAAATACAAAGCCTCCAAGAAAAATATGAATTGGTCTCAGGCTATGGAAGAGCTTAAAAAGGATTTTGAAAATCAAATAAGAAAGGTAAAGGAAAAATTGGGGATAGAAATGAAAGTGATGTAAGAAAATCATGAAAAATGAGTTAGCAGCTTGCTAAAGGAGACACACACACAAAAAAAAAATACTGAAGAAAATCAACCCTTAAAAAACAGACTAGGCCAAATGGTCCAAAAAGCCAATGAGGAGATTGTCTTCAGAAGAAGAATTGGTCAAAGGGAAAAGGTGGTCCAAAAGCTCACTGAAGAAAAGAATTCCTTAAAAATTAGAATGGAGCAAATGGAAGCCTATGACTTTATGAGAAATCAAAAAACAATAAAACAAAACCAAAAGAACAACAAAATAGAAGACAATGTGAAATATTTCATTGGAAAATCAACTGACCTGGAAAATAGATCCAGGAGAGATCATTTAAAAATTGTTGGACTACCTGAAATTCATGATCAAAAAAAGAGCCTAGACATCATCTTCCAAGAAATCATCAAGGAAAACTCCCCTGAAATTCTAGAACCAGAAGGCAAAATAGAAATCAAAAGAATCTACAGATCACCTCCTGAAAGAGGTCACAAAATGAAAACTGCCAGAAATATGATAGCCAAATTCCAAAGCTGTTAGATCAAGGAGAAAATATTGCAAGCAGTCAGAAAGAAACAACTAAAGTATGGTAGAGCCACAATCAGGATAATCTAAGATTTAGCAACTTCTATACTAAAGGACTGGAGGGATTAGAATATGATATTCTAGAGAGCAAAGGAGCTAGGATTACAACCAAGAATCAACTACCTAGTAAAATTGAGTTTAATCATTCAGGGAGGAAAATAGACATTCAACAAGACAAAGGAAATTCAAGCATTCTTGATGAAATGACCAAATCTGAATAGAAAATTTGACTTTCAAATACAAGATTCAAGAGAGGCATAAAAAGGTAAGCAGAAAAGAGGGATCATAATGTTAAACTTTTTATATTCCTAAATGAGAATATGATATTTGTAACTCATAAGATCTTTCTCATTATTACAGTAGTTAGAAGAAGTATATATATAGACAGAGGACACAGGTGTGAGTTGAATATGAATGGATGATATCTAAAAAATAAAATTAAAGGGTCAGTGAGGAATGTACTTGGAGAAAGAGAAAGAGAGAGATAGAATGGGGTAAATTTTCTCACATAAAAGAGGCAAGAAATAACTTTTATGGTGGAGGGGAAGAGGGAGGAGGTGATGGGTAGTGAGTGAACCTAACTCTCATCAGAATTGTTTCAAAGAGAGAATAACACTCAGTTGGAAAATCTATCTTCCCCTACATGAAAGTAGGAGGGGATAAGTAGGAGATAAGAGAAGGGTTGTGGTGGTGATAGAATGGAGGGCAGATTGGGGAATGGGGTAGTTAGAAGCAAAATATTATTGAGGTCAAAAGGTTGAAAGAAGAGAGAGAAGAGAATAAATGGGGGCATAGGAATAGCATAGGAAAGAGGGAAATACAGTTAGCAATAGTAACTGAAAAAAAATTTGAATCAGTTTTCTCTGATGAAGGCCTCATTTCTGAAACATGTAGAGAACTGAGTCAAATTTATAAAACCAAGACTCATTCCCCAATTGATAAATGACCAAAAGATACAATGTTTTCAGATGAAATAAGCAAAGTTATGTATAGCCATGTGGAAAAAAAAATACTCTGACTAATTATTGACTGGAGAAATGCAAATTGAAATAACTCTAAGGTACTACCTTATACCTATTAGATTGGTTAATAGTATAGAAAAAGTAAATGACAAATGTTGAAGAGGATGTGAGAATAATGAGACTTGAATGCACTGTTGGTAGAGTTGTGAACTGATTCAATCATTCTGTAGAGCAATTTGGGACTATATCTAAAGAGCTGTAAAACCTATTCGATGAAGTTTGCATTCAGTCCAAGGGGTTGTACTTGAGAACCTAGAGGTCCGTGTGTGGCCTCAAGGCTGCAGGTTCCTCATCCCTGAATGGAATTGCTTATCTCTTCAAAGGGATTGTGTAGCACGGGGAAAAGGGGGGAACGGAGAGAATTTATAGCTCAAAATTTTACAAAATGAACATTAAAAATTGTTTTTACATGTAACTGAGGAAAAATGAAATACTAAATAAATTTGAATCAATTATTTTAAAATAAACATGAAGGATTCATTGAAATATGAAAAACCATGTTCGAACCATTGTAAATCAGAGTAGGCAGAACCAGGACAACAATATGCATAAAGTACAATAAAAATTATGCAAAAAGGTAAATGATCTCAAGATAAATGCAAGAACCAATATCAAATCCAGAGAACAAATGGCTATAGATGCCAAATACCAGAGACACAAAGAGAGAAAGTTGCTGTTTTCATTAGTTTTTTACACGATTTTTCCTTGCTTCAGGGAACAGTTCTGGAATACTGGGGTCTGGGTTAAGGCTTGAAAGAAACCAGGAATTCTGTATGCAAAGATACAGACATATTGGACAACCAGTGAAAACGTACAGAATTCAGAGATAGGTGTCTTTTGCAAGAAATAGCAAACAGGTGAATGTCCCTGGATCATAGTTTATGGGTAGGGGCAACAGGAGGGGAAATAGAAAGAGGAAAAGAGAAAGAAAGAGCAAGTGGGAAGGGAAAGAGGAAAGGGGAAGAAGAAAAAAGGGAGAAGGAAAAGGGAGGAGAAGAGGAAAGAAAGGGGAAAGTGAAAGAGAAGAGGGAAGGAATAAACATTTTTTAAACATCTACTATTTACTAGTCACTGGGCAGATATTAGTTCAGTTGACTCTCACAACTCTGTGAAGTAGTTGCTAGTATGATCCCCATTTTACAGTTGAGAAAACTGAGGCATAACTAAAGTGACTTTCCCAGCATCATACAGCTATTAAATATCTGGAGATAGATTTAAATTCAGGTCTTCTGATTCTAGGTCCAGTGCTCTACCCACTATGCCACCTAGTTAAGGTTTCCTTAATAAAATTATGAATTTTATCAGTTATTTTCTTTGGTAATTCTCTGAAGTTTTCTAAGTAAGCCATCCTGAGGCCTGAAATTTTTTTTAGAGGCACTATGGCATAATGGTAGTTAAGTGGCATAGTGGATAGAATGCTAAACTCGGAACTGGGAAAGTCTGAAATTGAATCTGGATTCAAGTACTTTTCATCTTTGTGCCCTAGACAAGTCACTTAATTTCTTTCTATTTCAGTTTCCTCATCAGTAAAATGAAGTAATCATGTCTCATTGAGGACTGATAAATATGTGTGTGTGTGTACATGTGTGCATGTGTATGTATACAAAATTTTATAAACCTTAAACTATACTATATAAGTACTATATTTATATAATATATAAAATTAACTATTGTAATAAAGGATGAAGAGCCAGTCCCATGTTAGGAAGTCCAAGGTTCAAATCCTAATTTTACAAATACTGTCTGGGTATATATCTGGGCAAGTCACTTAGTATATCAGTGTCAAAGGCAAACTATCTAAGACCATGAATTACAGAGTCGGTATCAACCTACATCAATAGAGTGTTCTCACAGGGAATTTCCCATATCCATTTCCTCTTCCAGTTTCTCAGGACTATAAAATAATTGTGGGTTATTGAAATAGCCTTTTCTTATTCTAAAGTCTTCTGATTGCTTACAAAATGTGTTTTCTTTTTTATTGCAATTTTAAAATTTAACCACTATGTTCAATGGAATGTAAAACCAGTTTCTTTTTTGCCATTGTTTTTGGAGGAGCTGATATCTGAATTCAATTAAATATTTTGTTGTTTGTATTAAAAAATTCTGAGGAGTTTTATTCTATTATTTATTTATTTATGGGATTTAGGTTTTTTGTTTTCTTTGGCTATTTTTTCTTGGTGATCCTTACTTACGTTTATATACTCTATCATCAAGGTCAGTTGCTTTGTCTTGTATAAAACTCATGTGTTCTCCATTATGAAATGCAAAATGAATAATTTTGATTACATTAAATGGAAAAGGCTTTGTACAAACAAAGCCAATGCAATCAGCATGAGGAGGACAGCAGAAAACCAAGAAAGAAATTTACCAGTAGTGTCTCAGATAAATTCCTCTTTTCCAAAATATATAGAGAACTGAGTCAAATTTAAGAGAATACAAGTCATTCCCCATTTGATAAATGGTCAAAGGATATGAATAAGCATTTTTCAGATGAAGAAATTAAAGATATCTATAGTCATATGAAAAAATGTTTTAAATCACTATTGATTAGAGAAATGAAAATCAAAACAACTGTTAGGTACCACATCACACCTGTCATATTGGGTAACATGACAAAATAGAAAAATTATAAATGCTGGAGATGTGAGAAAATTGAAACACGAATCCATTGTTGGTGGAGTTGTGAACTAATCCGACCATTTTGGAGAGCAATTTGGAATTATGCCCAAAGGATTATAAAAATGTGCATACCTAGCAATATCACTTCAAGGACTGTATCCCAAGGAAATTGTATAAATGGGGAAAAGGACCTACAGGTACAAAAATATTTATAGCAGCTCTTTTTGTGGTGGCAAAGAATTGGAAACTGACAGGATGCCCCTCAATTAAGGAATGGCTGAACAAGTTGTGGTATATGAATGTAATGGAATACTATTGTGCTATAAGAAATGATAAGCAGGCTGACTTAAAAAAAAAAACCTGGAATGACTTATATGAACTTATGTTGAGTGGGGGAAGAATAACCAGAAGAACATTGTACACAGTTACAGCCACTTTGTGCAATGACTAACTTTGATAAACTCAGTACTTCTCAGCAATGCAAGATTCTAAGAGAACTCCAAAAAGCTCATGATGGAAAGTGCTATCCACATCCAGAGAAAGAATTATGGAGTCTGACTGAAGATCAAAGGATATTATTTTCTTTCTCTCTTTTCTGTTTTGTTTTGTTTCTTCTTTCTCAAGGTTCGTTCCATTGGTTATAATTATCCTTTACAACTTGACTTATGTAAAAAATATGTTTAATTTGAATGTATAAGTAGAACCTATATCAGATTGCACGCCATCTTGGGGAGGGGAGAAGAGAGGGGGGGATTTAAAACTCCAAGTTTGTGGAATTGAATGTTGTAAACTAAAAATAAATAAATAAATTTATAAAATACAAATAAATAAAATTCATGCATTCTCTTAAAACTATAATCATTTATTTTCTATTAAATTTTCTTCCAGTTTAACATTTTTTGTATGATCAGCCATTCTTTCTCTTGGAGTGTATGTTTCTTTAGAGTGATCTTCCAACATTTAAATTAATTTTTCTTACTCTTCACCTTGTGTTTTTAAATTCTCTGTTAAGAACTCTAAATGCATTTCTAATTTTTTTTCCCCAAATGCCATATTTTTCTATTGAATAATTCTGGAATTACTTCCTGCTGTTCTGTGAACTCTGGGGTTTCTGCAGGATTCTCTATTGGTTGATTTTGCTTCATTTTCCTTCCTTGTATAATAGTTGTTCAATATGCTTTGGCTTCTCCACGTAGCTCTAGTAATTCTTCCTTTTGATCTCTGATGGTTTATCTGCTTATAAGTTAGACTTTTATTCAATTTGCTCTCTTGAATGCTGCTCCTTCACAGCTTCTTTCTCATATTCTCAGTCATCTGCCTCTACTTTTCCATTCTAATCCTTTCATTCCTGCACTGATCCCTGAGGTTTAAGTAGAGACTGTCTTCAGCATCTTATAATTGGTGGATGTAAGAGGGGAAAGGCCTCAGTATTTGCCCAAGAAAAAAAATTGCCAAGAAAGTACTGGCTCTACTTCAGTTTCTGATCTTCTTTTCTGGAAGTGTATATACTCTTTAACTTTTCACTTGTGTTTTTGTATTGTTCTGCGCTGTCTTCATCTTTCACTGCCCCCTCCCCAACTAGTTCAGTGGTTTTTAACATTTTTTTAATATCATGAACAATTCTGGTAGTCAGATATAGCCCACTAAACTTCTCTCAGAATTTTGTGTGTGTGTGTGTGTGTGTGTGTGTGTGTGTGTGTGTGTGCATTATATTCCCTTTCTCACGCCTAGCTGTGCTACTGGGTAAAATGAGTGTCTTCTGCCTCTTAAAGGATAAAGGGGAGTTCAGAAATGTGGGGACAGCAGGGAAAGGATCTTTACAGAGACCCTAAATCACAAACCTGAAAGTTAATTTTAATCTTTTGCTCCACACACAGTGGTTTGTGTGAAAGGTGACACGGAATTGAAGATCAAATATTGAAGTTCTCCAATTGATTTCATGAGGGTTTTTTTGTTTGTTTGTTTGGGCTATTTTTGTTGTTGTTTTGATTTATTTATACTGCAAGATGTTTTTGTCTACTTATGCATTCAAATTTAGCTATGGTATAACTATTTCCTAATTTCTTTTTCTGAGTTTTTTAGGTTATTGAAGGAGTCACAAAGCAACTAACTCTTACAAATTACCAGTAATAATAATTTGGGTTTTTTGCTTTATTTTTCTTTTGAACTGTTCCACTGATTCTTTACTGTTAATGTTCAATTTCTAGGGAACCTGCAAAATTCCCTTTTCCAGAGAGATTTCAGGGAGACAATATGGTGGAGTAAGCAGTATGCTCCTCTCACTCTCCCTTATTGACTTATAAAAACCAAGAAAATATTGCCCCCAGGGAAAAATCTAAAACAGGGGAGCCAGCAGAAAGAGGGAGTAGAGCAGTCTTTTAGCCCTGGAGACTTAGGGGATTAAGAGGTGAGTAGGTGTCCTCCAAGGGGCAGACCCCCCCCCACCCTACCCCCAAGAGCTTCAGGGTTCTGACTTCAGCTTAGCACCAGGTAGGTGAAGAGACCCCTATAGGATCCAGATGCCAGCTCTTCAGGCCCCTGGCACACAAAGCCAGTGACCAGGCCCTGGCCCCAAGCAGAAGAAGCCTGGAACTGTGCCAAGAGTGCTCTAGCAGGAAAGTTCAAGTTTAAAAGTCAGGAAATAGGCAAACATCATGAACAAAAAGCAGAAATAAATAATGACCATAGATTTTTTTCTATAGGGAAAAGGAAAAGCAAAAAACTAATTCAATTGAGGACAACATTGTCAATATACCTACATCTGAAACCTCAAAGGGGAATATGAACTGTTCTCATGCCCAAAAAGCCTTCTCGGAAGAG
Source organism: Pseudochirops cupreus (assembly GCA_028627135.1). Taxonomy (NCBI): domain Eukaryota; kingdom Metazoa; phylum Chordata; class Mammalia; order Diprotodontia; family Pseudocheiridae; genus Pseudochirops; species Pseudochirops cupreus. The sequence continues at coordinate 421,919,514 of CM053580.1, read as the reverse complement.
CTCAAGAGGAATTGTAAAAGTCAAATAAGAGGGGTAGAAGAAAAATTGGGAAAAGCAATGAGAGGTATACAAGAGAGAGTCAACAGCTTGGAAAAGGAAAGACAAAACTTGAGTGAAGAAAACAATTCCTTAAAAAACGTAATTGGCCAAATGGAAGAAAGTACACTGAAGAAAACTACTCCTTAAAAAGTAAAATTGGTCACACAGGAAAGGAGGTATAAAAGCTAACTGAGGAAAATAATTCATTAAAAGTTAGGATTGGGCAAGTAGAAGCTAATGACTCTAAGAGACATTAGGAATCAGTCAAACAAATTCAAAAGAATGAAAAAATAGAAGAAAAAGTAAAATACCTCATTGAAAAAGTAACTGACCTGGAAAATAGATCCAGGAGAGATAATTTAAGAATTATTAGTCTTTATAAAAGCCATAATCAAAAAAGAACCTCAATAACATCTTTCAAGAAATCATTGAGGAAAACTGTCTTGAAGTCCTAGAACCAGAGGATAAAATAGTTGTCACAAGAATGCGCCAATCACGTGCTAGAAGAGATCCCAAGTTGAAAACACTGAGGAATATTGTACTCAAATTCCAAAATTACCAGGTCAAGGAGAAAATTCTACAAACAGCCAGAAAGAAACAATTTAAATATCATGGAACCACAGTCAGGATTACAGAGGATCTTGCAGCTTTTACATTAAAAGACCAGAAGACTTGGAATATGGTATTCCATAAGGCAAAGAAGCTTGGATTACAACCAAGGATCAACTACCCAGCAAAATTGGAGCATAATCTTTCATGCAAGGACATGGACATTCAATGAAATAGGAGACTTCCAAAGCTTCCTGATGAAAAGACTGGAGCTCAACAGAACATTTGACCTTCAAATACAAAACTCAAGAGAAGCGTAAAAAAGTAAACAGGAAAGAAAAAAAAATGTTATCCAATAAGGGCAAATTATTTACATCCTTATATGGGAAGATAATACTTGTAACTCTTGAGAACTGTATCATTATTACTACATTTAGAAAGGGTATACATAAACAGAGGGTGTGGGTATAAGTTGACTCTTATGTGACGATAAAAGATCTAATTAAGTGGTGAAATATTATAACTAGAAATATTAGCTTCAGCAACAGAAGAAAAAAATTGAAAGAATTTGAATAGGTAAAGAAGAAACAAGGCTATCACTTTTTGCAGATAATATGGTGGTATACTTACAGAATCCTAGAGAATCAAGTAAAAAAATTACTTGAAATAATAAAAAATCTAGTCAAGTTGCAGGATATAAAATAAACCCACATTAATCATTGACATTTCTATGTATTACTAACAAAGCCCACCAGCAAGAGAAATTCCATTTAAAATTGCTGTAGGCCTTATAATATATTTGGGAGTCTACCTGCCAAGAGAAAATGAGGAACTAAATGCACACAATTACAAAACACTTTTCACACAAATAAAGTCAGATCTAAATAACTGGAAAAACATCAGTTGCTCATGGGTAGGCCAGGTTAATATAATAAAAATAACAATTCTACCTAAATGAATTTACTTATTCAGTGCTATGACAATCAAACTACCAAAAAATTATTTTATAGAACTAGAAAAAATAATAAAAATCATTTGGAAGAACAAAGAGTCCAGAATATAAAGGGAATTAATGAAAAGAATTGCAAGGGAAGGTGGCCTAGCCATACCAGATCTTAAGCTATATCATAAAACAGCAATCTAAACTACTTGGTACTGGCTAAGAAATAAAGTGATGGATCAGTGGAATAGGTTAGATATGCAAGACACTATAATCAATGACTGTACTAATCTACTGTTTGATAAACCCCAAAACTCCAGCTTCTGGGATAAGGACTCATTACATAATAAAAATTGCTGAGAAGACTGGAAAATAGTATGGCAGAAACCTTGTATAGACACTACATACCAAGATAAAGTCAAAAAGAGTACACAATTTAGACATAAAATCTGATACTATAAGCAAATGAGGAGAGCAAGGAACAGTTTACTTGTCATATCTATGGAGAATGGAAGAATTCATGACCAAACAGGAGATGGAAAACTTTAGGAAACTCAAAATGGATTATTTTAATTACATCAAATTTTTAAAAAAGGTTTGCAGAAACAAAACCAATGCAAGCAAGATTAGGAGGAAAGCTGAAACCTGGGAAACAATTTTCACAGCCAGTGATTCTGAAAAAGGCCTCATTTCTCAAATATATAGAGAACTAAGTAAAATTTACAAGAATACAAGTCATTTCCCAATTGATAAATGGTCAAAGGATATGAACAGTCAGTTTTCAGACAAAGAAATTAAAGATATCTCTAGTCATATGAAAAAATGTTCTAAATCTCTATTAATTAGATATATGCAAATCAAAACAACTCTGAGATACCACATCATACTTATCAGATTGGCTACCATGACAAAAGAGGAAAAATGATAAATGACAGAGAAGATGCGAGAAAATTGGAAGACTAACGCATTGTTGGTGCAGCTGGGAATTGATCCAACCATTCTAGAGAGCAATTTGGAACTATGATCAATGGGCTATAAAACTATGCATACCCTTTGACCCAACAATACCACTTCTAGGTCTCTATCACAAAGAGATCATAAAAATGTGAAAAGGACCCACATGCACAAAAATATTTGTAGCAATTCTTTTTGTGTTGGCCAAGATTTGAAAATTGAAGGGATGTCCATTAATTGGAGAATGACTGAACAAGTTCTGGTAGATGAATGTAATGGAAAACTATTGTTCTCTAAGAAATGATCAGAAAGACTTCAGAAAAACCTAGAAAGACTTACATGAACTGATGCTAATTGAAGTGAGCAGAACCAGGAAAACATTATAGACAATAACAGCAACATTGTTGGATAACTAACTTTGACTGAATTAGCTCTTCTCAGTAATGCATGTTTCTAAGACAACTCCAAAAGACTCATGATAGAAAATGCTGTCCATATCCAGAAAAAGTACTAAGGAGTCTGAATGAAGATTGAAGCATACTATTTGTTCTCATATTTTCTTTTGTATTTTCTTTCTCATGGTTCCTCCCAGAGGTTCAAATTATTTTTTACAATATGACTAATGAGAAAATATGTTTAATATGAATGTATATGTAAAGCATTTATCAGATTGCATGCTTGTTTTGGTCAAGGGAAGGGGAAGGAGAGGGAGAAACTTTGGAACTCAAAATCTTATCTAAATAAATATTGAAAACTAAAAATAAATTCATATTTTAAAAATTCTCTTTTCCATTGAAGATTTTTTGTTGTTTTTTTTAATATGTAATGTTCATTCATTTTGCTACTGTCTAAATTTTTTTTATTTATTTTTCTGTCTTTACACTGCTTATGAGTTAAATTTATAACCTAGCCTTTCTCTCTTACATTATTGTTCTTTTTCTTACATTCCCAGTCTCTGGCATCTCTTGTCTTTCTTTGATCCCTTCCCAGTTCCATTATTCATTGAAATGTCTTTTTTCCTTAATACATATCTAAGATTTCACAACCTCAGCCACCTGGAGTTAGGGGAGGTAAGAAATCTCAAAGCATAGTCCTATCTCTACCTGGAATATACTCCATAGGAAAAGAACTGTAGCTAAGTTTCTAAGGGTCTTTCCCTTCAAAATGGAAGCTCACTCTGCACTTCTCACGCCAGTCACATGACCATGTGTTTTTTCTTCACCATAGGATACTTTCTTTTTAAAAATAAGCTTTTCTCCAAAAAAAAAAAATGACATTCTCCCCTAAATCATGTGTGCAAGGCGAATAATAAAGAGAAATAACATGACTGAGATGTTTCCAAGTATCTGAATAAAGAGATTTAAAATGGTAACCATTGATCTGAATATAAATATGAAGTAAGTTCTTATGATACACATGCAAAAGATAAATTATTAAATGACTTGTACAGTTCATTTTTTCCACAAAGGTCAATCCAACTAGATAATATCACCAGTTTTATTTCCCACTGAAATAGCAATAAGCTTTCCTTTGGTTTCTTTGGTCTGCATCTTAATTCCAGGTATGAAAATCTATTCAGCCAAAGTAGATGATCTATTCACCTGTAGTTTAGTGTTTGAGAGAATTGTCTAGACTTGAGAACTTAAATCATTTACCCATATATAAATAAGTAATATCAGAGACAAGACATTCTGAATGCAAATCTAACCCTGCATCCACTATCACATGCTGTCTCTGCATAGGCTGTCGTTTCAGAAACCTTTATTTTCTTGTTTGTCTTTGAAAGTTTATCACCTCCTTAAGATGTTAGTTTCTGCTCCTTTTTCATTTGTGCTTGAGGAAGACAGCTAAATATTTATACAAGGTTAAATCAGAGCTATTATAGAGAAACATAGAATTCATGAAAAGCCAATTTTACAGAAAAATCATTCCCTGCTTAAATCATTTTTTGGTTTGGTTTGGTTCTTATTTTTGTTTTAGGTTGGCACGTAGTCATTAATACTAGCTATATTGCTAAACTGCTTCTTTGTCATCATGTAGCAAAGAAAAGTGCATACCTAAAATCATGCAGCAGAGGGCACTACATAAATACATAATATTTTGGCCTAATTACATTATTCTGAATTTCAGAAAGACTTGAAGAATTACCTCATTCCTCATAGATAGCAATTTCTAATGTTCATCTACATTGTAGTTACGGATTTTGTTATCAGTACTATGAAAGGGCATTTACCAACAAGTTAAAACAGAGTTTATATATGCCAAAAAAGATGATATTTTTAAATTTTGTAAACAAAAATTTAGTAAAATATTGAATATTGGTATGATAAAACTTTTCATGGTTTAAAGTAGCAGTTTATAAGTCATTCTGCTAGAGTCCTCAAATGTTGTGTGTCAAATATACAAAAACAATAATTGTGCAAACAGCATTTCTGTAGCAAGATGTTATTATATTTATACATGATCTAATAGTAGCTTGTCAACTGTTATGATCAGAAAACATCTCAAAAACTAGAATTAATCAAAACATGCCCATAAACTGAAAGTTCTTTCAATAATAAACATCCAAAAAGAAACATTTAATGCGTCAAACAGAAATTCCCTTTCAAAATAATCTATCTACTTTATCCTTGATGGTGAAAATCTCATTTCTCAGGCCAGAATAATTATCTTAAGTTGATGTTAACATGTAAAAAAGAACCCTAAAGATTCAGTGCCCATTTAAAATTAGTAAGAATTAAAAAGAAGTTAAAATAAGATCCTAAACGGAAAGCAATCAATATTTATTAGTGCCTACTCTAACTACTGTGCTGAATGCTAAGTATGCAAAAAGAGATGAAAGATGGTTTCTGCCTTCAAGGACCTTACAATCAAGGGAAGGAAACAACATGCAGATATTTACAAAGGCAAACTATGTACAAGACTAACAAGAAATAAGCTGAGGGAAGGCACTGGAACTAGGAAGTGTTGGGGAAGGCTTTCTGCAGAAAGTGGGATTTTAGCTGAGATTAAAGGAAGTCAGAGAAGTCAGTAGTTGGAGAGGAGGGAAGAGAATTCCAGGCACAGTAGAGAACCAGAGAAAATGCCTATTGGCAGAGCCAACATGGCAGAGTAAAGGCAGGAACTCACCTGAGTTCTCCCCCAAGTCCCTCCAAATACTTTTTTAAATGACTCTAAACAAATTCTAGAGCAGCCATACCCACAAAAAAAATGGAGTGAAACATATTTTCAGCCGAAGACAACCTGGAATGTTGACAGGAAAGGTCTATTGTACCAGGAAGTGAGAGGAACACAGGGTAGCTCAGGCCACACCAGCACAGATCAGGCCTGAGCAAACCTGGAGCAGGTCTCAGGAATGATTGAATCCGCAGTGGCAGCAACAGTAACTGCTTCTGGAGCTCTCAGCCCAGAGGTGGTAAGGGGGTTGAACAACTGGTGAGAAAGAGATTATAGGGATCTTTTTGCTAGCATTGAGCAGAACTCTGTTGCTTTGGCCATACTCAAATCCAAGTTGCAGTCCTGGGGGGACAGTCTCAGGAAAAGGAGGAGCAGAAGGTAAAGTATAGCAGAGCTTGTGACCACAGTGGAAAGAGGACCTTCCTCACATTTTCAGGGAAGAAAAGAGTGCTTGTGGTTGCTCACAGGCCAGGGCGCAGGCTAGGAAAATAGTAAACATGTCTCCTTATATCATACCACCTTAGAAGAACTAAAAACTTACAGGTCCTATAAGTGTCTCTGAAAATAGCTGCACAAAACCTCTGTCCTGGAAGCAGAGCCCTACTTTAACAAACATGGAGATGGGGGAAATGAGACATTAATTCACTGTTGATGGAACTGTGAATTGATTGAACTATTCTGTAGAGCAATTTGGAATTATGCCATGTATACCCTTTGGCCTAGCAATACCACTACTAGGGCTGTATTCCAAAAGAGAATAAAAAACAAAAAGCAAAAGGACTTACATATACAAAAATATTTACAGCAGCTCTTTTCTGGGGATAAAGAATTAGAAATTGAGGTGATGCTCATCAACTGGGGAATGGCTGAAAAAGTGGAAGTATGTGATTATAATGGAATAGTATTGTATTATAAGAATGAGCTATACTATATTGTACTATAAGGTGAACAGGATGCTCTCAGAAAAACCTGGAAAGACTTGCATGAGATGATGCAAAGTGAAATGTACTGTATATAAAGTAACAGCAATATTATAAGATGATCATCTATGAATGACTTAGCTATTCTCAGAAATACAAGGATCCAAGACAACTCTGAAGGACTTAACAATGAAAATTGCTATTTATCCCCAGAGAAAGAACTGACAGTGTCTGAATAAAGACTGAAGGATTTTTTTTACTTTATTTTTCTTGAGATTTTTTTGGTCTGTAATTCTTCCACAACATGACCATTATGAATATATTCTGCATGACTACATGTGTATAACTTATATCAAATTGCTTGCCTTCTCAATGAGGGGGAATGGGAGGAGGAAGGGAGAACATTTCGAAGTCAAAGTTTTAAAAACAAATGTTAAAAATTGTTTTACATGTAACTGGGGGAAAATAAAATTCTGAAAAAAAAAAAGAAAGAAAATGTCTGTTGGCAAGAGAAAGTAGGAGGCCAGTATTTCCACATGGAGGGGTATGTATTTGGGACTAAGGTGTAAAAAGACTGGAAAGGTAGGAGGGACTGGTTATGAAAGGCTTTGAATGCCAAAAAATCAATTTTATATTTGTTCCTAGAAACAGGAAGTCGCTGGAGTTTATTAAGTAAGGAGAGTGAAGGAGAGGTTTGACATTTGCCCTTTAGGAAAATCACTTTAATGGCAGAAGGGACAATGGGACAATGGGACAATGGATTAGAATGGAAAGACACAGGAAAGACAGGTTGATCCAATAGTAGGAAGTTGCAATAGTCTAGGCATGAGGTAACCTATACCTGCACCAAAGTGGTTGCAGTGTCAGAGGAGAGAACAGAGCATATTTGAATGATGTTTGAAAGATGAAATCAATGGGTCTTAGAAACAACTTAGATATGGTTGTGGGGGTAGAAATAATGAGGAACTGAAGATGACTCTTAGTTTATGAGCCTGAGGGACTAGGAGGATAATGTTGTATGATCTGAAGAAGAATACAGCCAAGATGATAGAAAAGAAGTACTTAGATAGGTAGGAAGAAAACCAGGAGAGACTAGTGTCCCAAAAACCTAGAAAGAAGAGAAAAGTGGGGGTGGAGTCAAGATGATGGAGTAAAAGCAGGGACTTGCTTCAGATCTCTCCAATCCCTTCTAAATACCAAAAAAAAATTACTCTAAACAAATTCTAGAGCAGCAGAGCTGTAAAGCCAAGCATAAGCAGCTTTCCAGAGGATGACTGCTGTGAACAGCTTTCAAGGTTCTGATTACATAGTATAGTGAACACTATTATCTATTCAATAACAAATCAGAGCCAACCATTCACAGAAAATCAAGGTACAGCATTCACAACAACTTACAAAATACAAAAACTTCCCCTTCACTCACAAAATACAAAAGTCAAAGTACTCCACCCCTGGGTAGTACATTCATTTAGTCAATCACAGAGGCCTTAATTCAATCACAAAGTACAATCACAAATAAATTACTTAATTCAGCAGACAGGGCTTCCAGCTGTCTGACATCCATACCTAGCTAGTTACCAGAGAGGGAAGCACCAACATCTGGGTTTTCAAAGCCAAGGGGAATCAATGGCTGCCCAGAGTCTCATCTGGCCAAATCACAAAACTCTTCCCAAAGTGAGTCCCAAAGCAAAACCTCCCATCAGGGTCAGTCACCATTCAGTATTCACAGAGAAGTCTTTTCATCTTGACTCAGGGTAGGCTCTCAGATTCCCTGGATCCCCTTCCATGGTCCCAGATCCTATGTGGATTCACCTAACTGTCACCTGTATTCAAAGGCAGACAGTTCCCAGTTCCTTGTCCAGCTCTCCACGTGGTTCCTCTTCCATGCTGAAGCTCACAGCATCCAGTCCACCTTAAATCCTTCACAGTCTATGTTCCTGGGAAGTCAAGGCTCAAACAGGTTCATAGAAAGTACTAGCTGGCCCTTGGAAGTCTTTGGCAGCTCCCAGGAGAAGCTGGTAGTTCCCCAACAGGAGCTCCAGCTGCTTCTCAGAATCAGAATCACTTCACCCAAGTTCTCAAAATCATTCTCTCCAGCCTGGGCCTTTCCTCTTCAGCCTCCCCAGCAGCAGATGTTTCTGCCTCCATGAAGCTTATCCCAAGAAGTTCTGACTTTCCCAGTTAGTGTTTTTCCTTATATACAGTATTGCTCCTCCCAATTCAGTCCCTTCCTGTTAAATTAGCAACAGGAGTTTCCTGTTCATCCCCTTCCTGTTACATTAGCAACAGGAGTTCACTGCTTCTGTTTCCTTAACAGAGGCTAAATTTGAAACTAGGTGCTAAATCCCTCTCAGCTTAGCAATACAAAAGGAACTTCAAATTTCATTACTATTACAAGAGCCCTCAAAATGACAGAGTGAAAAAAATTTCCAGTCCAAGCCAACCTTGAAGGTCAATAGGAAAGGTCTGTTGCACCAGTCTGAGAGAGGAGCACAGTCCAGCATGAAGCTAAGCCAGCACTGACAAGCCGGAGAAGGCCTCAGGGGACTGAATCACTGGCAGCTGTGGAGGTTTCCAGACTTCTCAATCCACAAACACCAAAGACAACTTAGAAGGTCAGTAGAAAAGGTCTGTCAGACCTGGGTGAGAGATGAGCAAGGTCTAGCCAGGACCCCAGCCCCAGTCCCAGGGTGGCAGTGGTGGTAGCAGCGGCAATGGTTTCTTCCAGAGCTCTCAGCCTACAAACGATGGAGGCATCCAGTGACTGATCAGAACTAGACTGAAGAGATCTCTTTGGTGGTACTGAGTCAGGATTCTCTTCCTTTGCCCATGCTTGGATCTGGGTCACAGTCCTGAGTGGTGGTCCTGTGGTAAAGAAGAGTGCTGGCATGGCAGAGCTTGTGGCAGCAGTGAAGAGGGAATCTTCTTTATAGTTCCAAGGTAGAAGAGAGTGCTTGTGGTCACTCACAGACCAAAACACAGACCAAGAGAGAAGTAAAGTCTTCTTTCATCATACAACCTTCAAAGAACTGACAATTTGCAGGTCCCTAGAAATATCTCTGAAAAGAGCTGCACAAAACCCCTGAAGTCTGGGATAGTAAACCCTCCACACTGGAAGCAGAGACCTACATTAACAAAGAGATTAAAAAGTAAAGTAATTGGTTGGGAAAATGAATAGCAGAAAAATCAAACTAAGAAGAGAATATCAAGGAGGAGAAAGTGATCAACAATGTCAAGGCTGCATAGAGGTCAAGAAAAATGAGGATTGAGAAAAAAAAGGCCAAGTGGTCACTAGGTGCTTTGAAGAGACCAGTTTCAGTGGAATGACATGGTCAGAAACCAGATTATAAGGAGTTAAGAGTAAGAGGAAAGAAATTGGAGGTACCTTTTATAGACAGCCTTTTCTAGATTAACTACAAAGGGCAGAAAAGAAATAGGATGATAGCAATGACGGAAGGAAGAAGTGAAGGCTTTTTGAAGAATAAGAGAGACCTGGGCATATTTCAGACAGTATGGAAGAAGCCAGTAGACAGGGATAGATTGGAAATAAGTGAAAGAGTGGGGATGACAGAATGTTTAATCTGTTGGAGGAGAAAGAACGAAACGAGATCACTTAAACAGGTATGGGTTTGGTGTATCAACAATTCAGTATTCACAATGCCTATGGTAACTATAAATATGCTGATATAGTTATTAATCACAAAATGTAACAGGCTCTCTACATGGGGAACATAGCTAGAACATTTATTCAAATACCAGAAAACCTGAGCCCCAAAACAAGAAAGTCAAAGCCATCACAGTAGCCACAGAGTTGAAACAGGTTGTTAATGCAGTAAACACCCACATTCTCAAGCCTTCTAAACAGAACAGGCTACCTCAGGCAAAGATCCTCCTCTCCTCACTCACGGTAGCTGTTAAGCCTCCATGCAGCTCACTCCCAGCAGCTCCAGCCCTGCCCCCTTCCCATCCCTGGCAGTCCTCAGCAGAAATTCTGACTGGCTCAAAAAAAAAGGAGTTTGTGCCACCACAGCTTCCAATCACCACGCTGGCTCCAGCCCAGCTCCTACTTGGCTCTGGCTCCTTCCTGCCCCACCCCTTCCTGCTATGTCAGCAGGTTCAAGGGGCATGGAAGATCTTCAAAACCCATTACTATTACACTTGGTAAGGAATAAGTCCACTTCATCACATGAGAAAGGGTCAAAGAGGAGAAAGCAGTAGAAGACACTTGAGAGATAGATGAGGAGGAAAGGAGAAGGAGTTCATGGTGAATGGCCTAAATTTTTCTGTAAAATATGAGACAAGGTTCTCAGCTAAGAGAGTGGACAGAAGGGGAGCCCTGCAAGGATTGAGGAGGGATGAAAAGATTTGGAAGAGTCAATATGGAGAGTTAGATAGTGAGTTGATAAGAGAAGTATAGTAAGATTGCCTAACAGCAGTGAGGGGCTAGTTGAAATTATGGAAAATGAATTTATAGTGGAACCAGTCAGAAGAGTTGTGCAACTTCTCCACCTTTGATTAGCAGCATGTGTGCAAGAGTGAAGGGACAAAAGGTGTGATTGATCCAAGGTTCAGGTTTGGTTAGGTGTGATCTGCAGTGTTATAAGTCATCATTCCACCCGTGCAAAGTTAAATATGCATTATTCCATACTTATAGTGATAAGATTTGTAACAAACTTACTTTTTTCTTCCACACAAAATGATCATATTAATACATTGATTTAACTATTTTTGAATAAAGGAAAATACAAAAACATATATGAAATGTAAGGTACAGGATGACAGGATGAAAACTCAATGGTTTTCTTTTTTTTCTTTTTCTTTTCTTTCAAGCATTATTTGCTACACTTCATCGCTAAGACATAAAATTATATCCAAATTACAAAATGCTAAAAACAAATTCAGCTTTTACTGAAGCACAAGGCAATGAAATGATCATAGGATCAATTTAGTTTAAATTTTCAAGGGATCTCTGGGTTCACCTAATCCAAATTGCTTCCTTTATATGAGAAAACTTTCAGAGAATTAAAGTGGATTGTCCAAGTTCACACAAAGAGTTTGTAGCTGAGCCAGTGCTAGAACTCAAAACTTCTCATTAGCTGAACCAGCTTCCTTTCCACTTACATAAATATAGTACCAACACAGTATTCACAGCACTGATGGTGACTACAAATATGCCAGCATAGTTCTCAATCACAAAATATAACAGACTCTCCATATAGAAGACAGAATCAAAACATTTATTCAGATACCAGAGAACCAAATCCCAAGACCAGAAAGTCAAATCCACCATAATAACAAAGAAGTTAACACACCATAACACAGCAGGAAGCCACACTATCCTTTAGCCTTCCCACAAACAAATATTCACAAGCATAGCTGTCTCCTTGGGTGTGTCCTCTCCTCCCTCTAGCTCTAACTGCTCTGACTCCCAGCTTCCTATGGACTCTGCTCCACCCTTAAGCAAGCTCCTTCCACCACAACCTCTATGTGATTATATTCAGCCTATTAAGGGGCAGGGAAGATCTTAAATTCCCTTAGGTCTATTAAGGGGGAGGGGATATTTTCAAATTCCCATTACTATTACAATAAAAAAAATTAATGTAATCAAGGTGTAACTGGAATGGTTTTGCTTTTTCCTATGGAAGAGAGAGATAGGAAAGAAGAGTTGACTCTAAATAATAGGGTAGAAATAAACATTATATATGAGAGAAAACAAGTATTTTGGAACAGATATAGGCAAATGAAGGCATAGATACCTTCCTATCTGTGCTTCTTAGAAGGATTTGGAAGCAGACAGATCAAGATATGAAAGGAACTATATCCTCCCATCATCCCCCATCACTTTTCCAGTTTCTCCACCTGGATGGTCTTATTGCAGCTGGTCAGGAATTCATCAGTATGTCTCTATAAAAAGGGTTCTTGGTAGTAGCTTATAAATGGTGACATTCTACAAGCAATATTTTTTAAAGTCCCCATTTCATGGGGGGAATAGGAAAGGAGTTTCTGTAAACTTTCCAAGACTATAATCCATGTCAGATTTGGGATTAGTTTCCTGAGTTCTACTCCTGGGCTATTTTGACTAGGCTACACTGGTCAAAGCAACAGATGTCTGTGGAAAATTAAAAGGGAATGTTCCTCCAAGCTGAGAGCAACAAAAATTGTATTCAGGGTTGCTCAATACGATCCACCCACTTACTAAAGTTTCAGGAGGGGGAATTTAAAAGATTAGGAAGATTTATAGTCCTAACACATACTATATCCTTGGGAAACATTCCCTTGTGATGGGAAGAAAAAAGAATTTGTAATTGTCTCATGTGGATTGCAGCTTAATGTTGATTCATGGGCACACAAACCTTGAGTCACAATACCCACAGGACAGCTTCCTAAATAGAATAAGGAGAAACAAATTCTGAGTCACAGCCTATTTCTTCTTTCCTTTACCTGTATTGCATTTAGTATTACTCTGGAGAAGAGAATTTTACTTTCTGTAGGAGTTATTGTTTTGGTGAGAGAAGCCAATGCTTTTGGAGAAGATTAAATGCATACTTATAACAGATTCTTCAGAAGAGAAATAAGTTAAATCCAGGAAAGAGCACTAGAAACTTCTTCCTATAAATGTCTTCAATGCTACTACTAACCTGGAGTGACAACATTATATTATTGGCTATATAACAGCCAGTTGTGTATATCAAATAGACATCTCAAATTCCAAATGCCTAAAAAAATTCCTTTCTCCCTGAAACACACTTCTTTTCAAAACATTCCCATTATTGTCAAGGATATCACTTACCTCCTAGCCACAAATTCTGTGTCATCTTTGTTTCCTCATTCTGATTTATTCCACATCCAATTGAGTGTCAAGTGTTATTGATTCTATGTTCACAATATTTCTTACATTATTTTTATCTACTTACGTGTCCACTACCCTAGTTCAGCCCCTTATCACCTGTCACCTTAATCATGGAAAATACTTCTAATTGGGTCTACCCACCTACAGGTTTTCAATACTCTAAATCAGCCTCTACATAGTTACCAAGTAATATTAAAAGCATAAATCTGATCATATCATTTCGCTACTCAATATACTTCAGTAGCTACCTATTACTTCTAGGTCAAATATCAATCTTTCTATTTGTTATTTAAGTCCTTCACAACCAGGCTCCAACCTATATTCATAGGATTATTATATATTGCTCTCCACCCATTTTACATTCTAGCCAAGTGGGACTTTTTGCTGTTCCTCGTGCCACATGAAGTTCCTTCTCCTATCTCCATAATTTGATCCAAGCTAGCCTCCATTCTTGGAATTTATACCCCTTTATCTCTGAGTCATAGAATTCCTAGATTCATTCAAAGTTGAGCTCAAATATGACTTTCTATATGAGACCTTTCCTAACCTCATCTACTGCTGGTACTTCTTCCCTAAAACTGCCTTCTATATTTTGCATATACTTAAGCAACGAGGTGTCACAGTGGAAAGAGTGCAAGCCCTGGAGTTAGAGGCCCTGAGTTGAAATCTGGCCTCAGACACTTACTAGCTCTGTGACTCTGGGCGCAGCACTTAACCCTGTTTGCTTCAATTTCCTCACCCAAATAAGAGTCACAGAGAGTCAGACATGACTGAAACTACTCAACAACAGCAACATGTAAGTCAGTGTTATTTCACTGTATAACATGTTAGCTTGTGGATGGCAGGGCCCATTTCATTTTGTCTTGATATTCCCAGTGCCTAGCACATAGTAACTACTTAATAAATGCTTACTTATTGATTTTTGAGAGATTCCTGATGTGATTGATAGAGGAGAGGTTCACAGTTTGACATGCAGTGACATAAAAATCCAAGTTTTAAAAAGTTCAAAGAAAGAGTAGCTAGAATATAATGGACTAATATTCTACTGGGAAGATTGACCCAAGAAGGATGAAATCATTTAAGAGATAAATAGAAATTATTTCAATGAGGAAGAAAATTGTTTAAAGAGATTGATATGATTGAAGATTCATTGAATAACTTTTATTTTCAAAGATGTACAAAAGATGTTAACAACAGCATATAAAATGATGAAAACATAGAGGAACACGATTCTATATCTCACGTTTAAATAGTGTCAGGAGCACTGCAATCTAGAGGGATTTTCTTGTTGTTGTTTTTGTTGATTTTTTTTTAAGCCATGGAGGCAAGAGAAGGTTTTAAGAAGGGAAAGCACGCACTCACATATTTATTTTGTTTTCTTTCTCCCAAGGAGAATGAAATTTGCTCTAGAAAGGATATAACAATGGTCAAAGCTGAAAATTAAATTAAGTGGAGGAAATAATAAGAAGGTACTTGATTGTCTCTCATGACATCCAGTTTAATGATTCCCAGTGTGATAAAGAGGTAAGCATGTTGGCCCTGGTATTAGAAGATTTGTTTCTGACATGGCATAACCTTAGACAAGTCACTTAAATTGCCTGGACCTCAGTGCCATCATCTGTAAAATGGAAGAAGTAGAGGAGAGAAGGTCCAGATGACCTCTGAGGTTTCTTAAAGTTCTGTATCTATGGTTTTATGAACTATATCTTGGGAGGCTAAAAGAGCTAATAAAAGAGATTGCTGAATTGGCTTTTTCCTTTATCTTTGAAAGATCACTGAAATAATAAAAGGTACCGCAGGCTTCCAGAAAGAAAAATGTTCCATTTTTTTTAAAGGAAAATTTTATAGTACTACAATATTTAGTTCACTGAGCTTGACTTCCATTACTGGCAAAAACAGGACACATTGAAAGGCTGAAGCAAATTTAAAACCATTGCTAATATCATAACTTGGTTCTAACCTTGAGTATTCCTCTCCTTTTTATTTTCCAAATCCAAGACTGTCTGGATTAATTCATAGTCACAAAGAGAGACACATCTTAGGATTTTTAGGACATAAAAAGTCTCAATTTATAAATAGAAATCAAAATGAACTTCGAAAATTCTAAGCTTACCAGCATGTGAAGGTATTAAGTTTTTTTCTTAATAAATCAGGTTAATGATTCTCATTTGTTTATTGATGAATGCTAAATGAAGATATTAATTTAATATTAACTCTGGCGTGTATATCAAATCAACTATCAGAATACACATAGAAAAGAAATCTTTCTCATAGAATTTATTTTGGTGGATCTAGAGACAACCAAATGGAATAATAGGTAGAGCACGTGACTTGGAATCTGGAAAATTTGACCTCAAATCCTTCTATAGACACTTGTTGGCAATGTGAAGGTAGCTAAATTGCTTTATGTCTATCAGTATCAGTTGCCTTATCTGTAAAATGGGAATGATAAAAGTACCCACATAACAAGTTGTTGGTGAGGATGGGTCAAATGAGATCATATATTCCAAGAACTTTGCAAACTTTAAAGTGCTATATAAATATTAGTCATTATTATCTAGGTTACTTCAGCCATGGCATATTTTTAGTGAGAAACCTAGCATAGTCATTAGAGAACTGGCCTCAAAGTCAAGCAGACCTGACATATAATGGTTGTGGGACTTTAGACAAGTCATTTTGCCTCTTAGTGCCCAGGTCTTCACAGTCTTCTAAAACTGTGATGTACAATGAATGTACCAATTGGTAAGAGCTTCCTCACAGAGTTCCTTATGTGGTTAAAATCACAGGTACGGCTTTAAAAAGTGTCATTTCGTTATTACTTAGTATCTACTTGGGACCACAGTCGTGAGTTTCCCTGTAATTACATTTAATCATTCTTTGTGTTCACCAATTTAATTTCTAGGAATATTATGAGAATTACAAAAAAGCACCAAATAGGCTTTTAAAGCATATACTCTACAGAATAAAGGCAAAGATCTCAATATTATTTCTCCTCTCCAACAAAAAGGAGATGCTTGAGGCCAGCTTAGAAAAGAAGATATAAAAACTGATTTACTCATGAGATATTTTTTAAATATATACTCATCAATTATATTTGACAAATCCTGGAAGATTGTAATTATAATTATTGACATTTATATATCACTTTAAAGAGCTTTACATTCATTATCTCATTTGATTTTCACAAAAATTGAGGCTTCTCAACCCACAAAAGCCAAAGACAGCATAGAGCGTCAGTGGGAAAACTCTATGAGACTTGAGTGAAAGAGGAGCATGGTCCAGAGGTGGAGGTGGCGGCAGCAGCAGTGGTAGCAGCAGCAGCAGCAGAGCTGAATTTCAGAGTTCTGGCCCCACAGATGATAGCAGCTAATACAAAACTCCTGAAACCTGGGACAGTAATCCCACCCTCACCCCACCCCCACTGGAAGCAGAGTCCTACCTTGACCAAGATTTAGAAAGTCAAGTATTTGGCTGGGAAGATGAGCAAACAGTGCAAAAAAAAAACTCATGCTACAGAATTTTACTTTAATTTTCACAAAAATTCTGGGAGAGAGGTATTTTAGGCATGATTATTCCCATTTTACAGATTGGAAACTCAGCCTCAGAGAAGCAAAATGACTTACCCATGGCCATACAAGTTAGTAAGTATCAGAGCCAGGTCTTTTTGGCTTCAAGTCCAGCTGTCTTTCCACTACATTATAAAGATAGTGGTGAAAGCACATTATCTTACAACATTTATCTAAATTAACTCTATTCAGTGGTTTAAAGTTATGATTTGTTCAAAGGACACTATGATTTGCACTTACTCTCTTTCCTTCCACAAAATTTTCTGAGACTCATCCAATTGAAACTTCAGAGTTGAAATCTGGGTTAATTCCTTCTCCAAAGGTTTTGCTACATTATCTATCCTCAGTGCAGACTTTGTCACACAGTTGCCAGAAAGACCTTTTCTGCAGAAATCAGGGCCTTGCAAATCCAGATCCTGGTTGATTCTTACTGGGATGGCACCCATTTCTATTTCCTAGAGAGAAAAATATAAAGACACATACTAAGCCAAAGCAAAACTAATTTATTAGATGATTTAATGCCTTATTTTAAAATTAACTCAAGAGAAATGTGGAGAAAAATAATTAAGGCACATTTTCCTAGTTGAGACTTTTCAAAATAACATTATTATCTTCTCATTGTACAAAGTTGTTCTTTGTTTTGTTTCATTGGGACTTGTGTTAGGACTTCCCCTTAGCTCTGGCACATTCCAAGTATGGAAAGTCACTTCACTATGCAAATCCTTAATTGAATAGTGACATACCAGTGCTGTCAAAATTGAGCAGAAATGAAAACCACTAAACCACACATAAGGATTCCTGTTGATACATACAACAACAAAACAAAACAAAAACACATACTATTATACTTTATTTATTTTTAAAAATATTTCATAATTACATTTTAATCTGGTTTGGCCTTATGGCAAGGCCATGTATTTGACACTTCTAAGTTATACTTTTAGTAAGTTCCCTACAACACTGGGGTTAAAGGCTATCCATCTGGTCACATTTGTAAGGGAGAAAAGAAGAGGAGTGATAGCCCAAAAGAACACAGAAGAATTAAGAGATGGGTGAGGATGGCAAGGATGAAAGTTTGGAAGGTAAGTGGAACAGGTAGAGATAAAATAAGAGAATATTATGATCAGATAGAGAAATTTCAGAGTTCTTGATAATGGAAGTAATGGGAAGATCAGGGTATGACCATCTCTATATATGATTGAGAAGCAGTGAAGGTCATGGGAATTGAGGAGGTTGATGTCTTTGAGGAAACAAAAACATATTGAAGTCCCCAAATTAGTGTCCAGTTCAGTACTAGAATGAACAAAACTTATTCATCTTATGTGTCAATGGCAGCAAATACTGAACATACTAGTTATATATGTAACATTTAAATGTTTACTTGTCACGAATTTGAACTGAGAAAAAGGAATTTGTTAGTATCTGAGTTCACATATCTATATACACTACAAGATAATATAAATCAATACATTATAGCTTCTTTGAAAAATAGTATGTAGAGGCAGTAGTTCTTAATTTTATTCTCTTTTCTTCATAAGAAGAAATATATACTTGTCACTCTGCAATAATTGTCAAATAACAAATGGAGTATATGCAATGCACTAAGCAAAATAGTAAGCAGAGACAATCCAGGCATGGCCCTTCTCATTATGCTCAGAGCTGGCAGAGGAAGCTGCTCTGAATCAGAACAGCTGCTTGAGGCTTCTTTTACATTTGATGGTGATTCATTTCCCCTAATTCCTGAAGAAATTTCAGACTTAAATACTTCCTGAATTTATTCATATTTAAATATATTTTATTTACACTGTAAGTGATTTGAGGCAATACCCTTCTCCTTTTCTGCTGCCTTCCCACATAAAATGGTTTCTCATGTGTCCTATTAAAAAATTAACAAATGTTAAGTGAATTAGAATCCCATAATTTATTCTATAAGCATACCCTTTGCTCTACTCGTTTAATTTATCAGTATCTTTTTAACAACTCATGGTTAATGAAATCTCATTGTCATGAGAAAATACATAATTTCATAATTTAATAGATCACAACTGGCAGGGCAGTCTACTCCAAACCATATCTGAAAAAAGAATACAACACACCTAACAAATGTTCACCTAATCATTGCTTTGAGATCTCTGGTGGGGAGAGTTCATACCTTTGTAGGCAGAAAAATCATTTTACTTTTGGACAGTGCCAATTATTTGGAAGCTTTTTTCTTTACTTCAAACTTAAATATGTCCCTTTACAACTTCTACCCATTGATTCTACTTCTGTCCTCTCCCCCTACCCCAAAAAAAAGATAGAAAAGGAAAGGAAAAATCATCTTTTTTCTCCTGTACATCTTAACATTAAAGTACATTAAAACTACTATCATCCTCCACATTCCATAGTCTTCCCTTCTCTAAGCTAAACAACCACAGTACCAACTCAGCATTATATTCCAAGAACTAAAAACCCTTCACCATTTTACTCTTCTCTCAAGAACATTCCAGCTTATCAATGTTACTCTCTTGTTGTTGTTCAGTCATTTCAGTTATGTCCAACTCTGCATGACCCCACTTGTAGTTCTCTTGGTGAAGACACTGGAATAGTTTTCCATTTCCTTCACCAGTTGACTTTACAGATGAAGAAATAAGACAAATAGTGAGGTGACTTGCCCAACGTCACACAGCTAGCACATGTTCAAGGTCAGATTTAAACTCAGTAAAATGAGTCTTCCTGACTCTAGGTTCAGCACTGTGCCACCTAGCTGCCCTCTGTTGTTACTCTAGAATGTGATTCATTACAGCATATTCTCAATGTTATGCAGAATACTATTATTAAATAGCATGTTATAATGTAGACCCAAAAAGCTGAGAACGAACAGTAATAATTCAGATCTAAATCTCACTAGATTCACATACATACACATACTTGCTACCCCCTCCATGTTATCCCTATTACCTTTATCTTCCCTAAAGTCCCATGGAAGAGCTTAAAGTTTATAAGTGACATTGTACATTTTTTCTAGATGCTGAAGGATATTTTCAGATAGAGGATTAAACAGAGATTGAAGAAAGTGATACATAATCATCCCTTAATGAAGTAACTTCTCGTTCCATAGGCTTTTTCTGAACACTGTTTATATAGTTTCCCCCTACTCTATACACAATTGCCACTGCAGACAAATGGAAGGGGGCCATATAGTACCACTTTGTTTATTTAAGCTTTATAGGTCATGCCATTATGTTATTTTAATTGGGCTAAATGGAAAATACCTATATAGCTTTTTAATACACCAAAAAAAGAAAAAAATTTAAAAAGGACCATTAGAAGATAGATTATCCTATGACAATTTTCCCTTACCTTCTTCCTTGTATCTTCTTTAAGAGAAACCTGTGTTTTTCCCAAATTGATTTTAGGAATACCATATTCCTCAGAACCCAATGGAAATTGAGCTTCCTGTGGACAGGAGCCTTCCACAAGACCAGGCTTCTCCTTCCAGATGACTTCAGCATCCAGTGTCTCCTTTTCATTTAGTGAACTTTGTTTCTTTTTGAGGGCACTCAATTCCTTCATTGCCATCTCTAACTTTATTCTGAGCTGCCGTCCTTCCTCCCTAGCTTTATTCCTTTCTATTCGAACTTTACTCCATTTCTCTCTCCAGTTGGCAGTGCAATCAGACCACCAGCGCATGGTCTTTTCCATCTGGGCAGCTCTGGCCTTGACCTCTTCAAGTTCTCGAACTCGAAGCTCTTCACAGATGTCCCAATCATTGCTGTTGTAGGAGTGAGCATAAAAGTTTCGGGCACCACATGAATGCAGGCCTTGAGGTGGCAAGTAAGAATTACAGGGGTCACCTAGTGGTGAGGCAGGTGCTGCTGGTTCACAAGATGACCTCAGTGGAGACTGCTGGAGCTTAAAAATTTGTGTTTCTTCAATTAACTTGTGGATGGAATCAAAATTCATTTTTCACTGCTTAAGGCCTTTAAAAGAGAGAATAACATTAGTGTGCATTTAGTCTAATGGCTATGATATCCAGATTTATTTGGCAAAAAATAAAAGTTAATAACATCTCATGTAACACCAAGAATATTATTTCACTGGGTAAAATGAAGAAATTCAGATTTTTATGAATTTACTACTTATCCTCTCCCCTAAAGGAATTCATCCAAATTAAGTATACTTAAATAAAATGATTCCTTCCTATATCTTAATTGTTATGGCACACAACTAGTTCAGTATTCCCCTGCCTAGAATGTATTCTATCTTCTTTCTTCTCTTTAGTTCTAAGTTTCCTTCCAGGACTGAATTCAAACATCTCTGCTCCATAAATGAAGCTTTCCCAGGATCCCCTATGCATGTGTTCTTTCCCATCATGGAAATTGTGTACTACTTATGAGTTCTATTACTCATTTTGCACTTTGATTAGACCTTGCAATGTAATTTATCTTTAAGTATATATTTGAAGAAGTCCTGTTTATGAAAGAAGTCTAACCAATATAAAGCAGACATCATAAGAAAGAGATCAAAAGAGTCTCAAAACCCCCTTAATTAATAATCATTTGATTTTTTTAATGCAATGAAGAGATATACAAGCTAAGGGAATCACCAACTTAATATGTAATATAGAATTAGATTTGGGGAGAATCTTAGAGATCATATAATCTAAATGGCATTTATGAATAAGGAATCTGATATACATAATGGTCAAGTGACTTAGACAAGGTTATATGGGTGGTAATACCAACCCAGGTACACTGACTCCAAATACAGTGATCTTTCCATCATACCACACTGCCTTGAATACTAACTGATTTCTTAAAAAAAGTTTTGGAAGAGGGTGACAGGAGACAGTTATCAGTATTGTCTCACAAAATATAAAATTAAAAAGTAGAAAGCAAAATGAGCCAGCAGAAAGTGTAGCATGAGATGAAAAAAAAAAACTGGATCATCCCAAAAACATTAATGAAACGATAAAGATGACAACAAAGAGGTGGAAAATGGAATAGATTTGCCACCATTTCTATTGTGACCTATTCTCAAAACTGATGGCAGTGGAAATATCATGTTTAGACAGACACTCAGTATTTGATGCGATATATAAAGATGTTAAAATGGCTTTTAGGAAGGTGAATTCAATGATTCAAGAATGCTTTACGATGTTCCCCCAATAGATGCTTCTATCGGCTCTATTTCAGTATTACCTTTGACAAGAAATGACAAATCCATTCCATTTGTCAATAGTTCAAAATATTAGGAAGTTTTTCTATCCCTTAAGTTATAAATTGTATCTTTTGCTACTAATTAGTTTTGATATATTCACTTTCTTTTATTTTTATGAAAGTGGGGATATTCTTCCATCTTCATGCCAGTGAAATCTCTTCCAGTTTTCCATTATCCTTAAGATCACTGATATTAAACAATTACATCTGCAATTTCTTTTAGTTACCCAGGACACAATTTATGGGGAAAAATATATTTCAACTCAGTAAGTTTAGAAAAGTACTATATTTTTTTTTTACTTATTGGAATCACTTATGTTGGATTTTAATTAAAGACAAGATGACATACTAGATATGCTCATCTATTGGGAGTCAGAAGACTCAGTTCCAGTTCTAGATATGCACATGGAATTTATTCAATAAATGTCTGTTGATGATGATCAGTGACCTTTCACTGAGTACCCAAGTGAAAGATGTTGTATTTATCTCTGCTCAGTATTCTAGCAGCATATTTTAACATCTTAAATCTGTCTTCTAGTCTATTAACTAGCTAATTATAGTTATCCGAAGTATGAGTGAACATTAATTTCATCCAATGCATTAGTAACAATGTGAAGTAGCACAGGACAAGCCAAGCCAACATCCCTGTAATATTCCATTAAAGACCATGATAATATTGAACTATTGGCTATTCTTTGAGTTTGACTATAATATCATTTCAGACCTTATTTGCTTCATCATTGCTTAGAGGTGACCCTGAAATCTCAAAGGCTATATCAATAGAGCACAAGCACTAGGAGGTCTTACTTTGCTAAAAAGTCCTAGAGGATAAGCCCATAAGGAGACATGTTTGTCATCCAAAGATGAGAGTAGTAATGATTTTTAAAAATATGATAGATAGAGATAGAGAGATAGATGTATAGATACAGATGATATGGGTAAAGATATAGGTATTACATAGAGTGACAGATTTTATATGTATATGCATGTGTGTGTGTCTGTGTGGGATACTCATGTTTTGATTCAATTTCATATCATGGTTTCAACATTAGGACTCATTTATGCGCTTGATTTTTCCACTGTGGATAGTTGGCTAGAACTCACTTTTTAGTGGTCACAGATCTCATTTAGGAGAATCTGCAATGTTCCAAGACGTGGGGAAATCAGCACAATATACTCTGCAAGCAGAAGTATCTGGAGAATCTCACCACTTATAGTAAATTCCTCTTTAATTTAGACTTTCATTATATCAAATACATTTGACAAATAAGATTCTTTGTATTGTGCCTCACTCTGATATTAACAATCAGAGGGTTATCAAGCAAAATTATTTCTTGTATTATATCTTTCAGGGTATTTTTCATCACTTTGACATAAGAAATTTTAATATATATTTTTTCTTCTTGGAGAGATAGTGTCTTGACCTATGATTTTATTGATGTAGGGAATTTTTAATGAGGAAACTCCCTTTACCAATG
Source organism: Pseudochirops cupreus (assembly GCA_028627135.1). NCBI lineage: Eukaryota > Metazoa > Chordata > Mammalia > Diprotodontia > Pseudocheiridae > Pseudochirops > Pseudochirops cupreus. The sequence goes on along the minus strand of CM053580.1, from coordinate 421,895,840 downwards.
CTAATCAGTATCCATATTGCAACTTGTAATATTAGAGAATTTTCTAAGATTTTGGGAAACTACCTTTGCAGAGTCACATGTGTGTCAGAATATGTGTCAAAGGCAAAATTTGGACACAGGTTCTGGGGGCTTTGAGGTCAGCTCTCTATTCTGCCATAATACCTTTATTAATACTATCCAGAATTGTGTCAAAAAGAGAAGTAAAGCTTACTGGTCTGTAGTTTAAAGAATCTCTAAAGTCTTTTCCATTGTCAAGCTTCCACAAATCTATGAATATACTGTAGTGGCATAAAATAGCTAATATTCCTTCTTAAGTAGCTAACTTAACATCTAGCAGAGAATCTTAGAAAAATCTTCAGTGTATAGAATACCATATTAGAAATAATTTCTTCCTTTAAAGTACAAGAGGAAATGGACACACAAAACTTGCCTCTAATAAACTGAATAAATATTCCCACCACTGCTCTCCTCAGTGAAGAAGTGCCAGTTCTACATTTATTTGAAGTTTATATGGGAATTTGAAACCTATATGGCACAATAAATCTCTAGGATCTTATTTCCTCAAATTAATTTCCATTTCTTTTCATTTCTCATGTTATTTGCTTTAAATTTAACTGTTATAATTTGTGTTCCTCTTCTTTTTATAGTTAGTAAAAAGAGCTATGAGAGGAGAGAAGCAGTGTACTACTAGTAGTTAGGGAGCTTTCCAGTGTTAACATTAGTTTTTCAATTCTCTTTGCTAATAAGCTCCAAATGCATATTATGAATCTAATACCCAGTCTTCTGATATCTGTCTCCACCTCTTCTACAATTATTTCTTTGTTAACTATAGATCTGTATAGTGCCTAGTAGAATTTTTATGTTGCATTATAATTGGAGAAACAAAATGAAGACAACAGGGACTTCTGCGTTTATTTACCAGCAAAATCAGATAGATATAATAGATAACATTTTATTGTCAAACATCTAATCAGATGAAATTTTCTACATATATACTTTATATACACCTTTGCCCTCATTTTTGTAGTCATTCATTATGTTTCAGATCACAAATATCTTTTCTATAACCAATCCATTTTTTTGCACTGAATGAAATTCTGTCAGTCCTGATTCCCTTGCCAGGCTAGCCTCAATTCAATGAAACAGAGCCTATCTGATGTAAAATGAGTATCACTTTCAGTTGTTAAAAACTCACATTTTAACAAGTGAGCTGGAATCTGTTCCAACACTACTCACCCCTGAATATAATAAGATGGGCTTGTGGTTGCAATCCTTTTGTTAGCATTGGTATATATTCAATCAGATTTGAATAGCTGTTGATTTTCAGATATTCTTCCCTTCATTTGCTATAATTTGGGGGTGATTGTAATGTAGCTTACAAATTTCTAGATCCATATATGAACCATGACCAATAGCCATATTAAAAAAAAAACCAAATAGACAAAAAAACACTCCAGTGGAGGATAAATAAATATCACTTGCCTATGTAAAAGAGTACACAACACCTATTAAGGAACCTTCTTTTAATAAGACATCTGATGTACGGCAGTCATTTTTATGAGGGCATTAAATTAAATTTATCAACTCTATACTTTAAAATTAACCAGTATCATAAATATGCAACATATTATAAAAATATCTCATTAACTTTTATTCCATTGATGATTTGCAGACACTGTAATTGGAAGCTGGTACATTAGGATTTTGCCTACCAATTAGCTTTACACTTTTCACAGCTGACTAAATAAGAAATGAGTTGGTTCTCATCATTCAGTACTTGGACTCACATCATTTCTCCTACTCTAAATATTGTGCACTGAAAGGGTAAAATGGATCTCTTATTTAATTATCTAATCTATCACAACAGGATAATTGCCTTATTAAATATTTATTGAAACTCATTTGTTTAAGAATTGTATTTCTATCTCGCATAATTAACATGACTAAGCTCTTTATATGAATATAAACATTTTATTAAATGTATATGTTTATAGCAGTATAAGTGCTTAAATGAAAGGTTTTATCAGAGAGCAATTTATTCTTGCAGTTTCTTGGTGATGCTACATTTACTTTTTAGAGTCCTTATAAACCTAAATTTAAATGAAACATACTCACTATATGTATATGTATATATGTACATTTGAAACATATATATATATATGTGTGTGTGTGTGTGTGTGTGTGTGTGTGTGTGTGTGTGTGTGTGTGTGTGTGTGTGGAGAGAGAGACAGAGACAGAGAGAGAAAGAGAGAGACAGAGACAGAGACAGAGATTGTGGCATACTATATAAAAAATTAAAGTGAGGAAGAACTGGTTCCTGCCTCTGACATATACTGGTTATATTCCATGGACAAATCATTTAACCTTTCAGTGGCCCAGGCTATTAAGCCAGTATGTTGCAGAATAGTTTCAGATCTACAGTGGTAGAGGGACTCCCCTACCCTGGTGAAATCACATGTCCAGAACCTCCAAAATAATTTCAATAATTGTAAAAATTTTCTCCCTGAAAAAGAGAGTGAAATTAATGATAATACCCAGCAAAAGGAAAAAATAGCATGGCAGATAAAGACAGAGTACATATTATCCCCATCTTCCTGTCTGCTATTGGGGTTTTCCTGAAGATGCTTTCATTGAGTCTGTAGGGAGTGGCCATATATCCCATTAATCTTACTCTGTTACAGAAAGCAGAAATGTTATCCTTCTATTTAGTAGTCCACAGAACATTAAATGATAATAAAAGGATAGCGGTTTGTCCCTAGACCATTTCCATTTCAACTCTATTTAAAAATGAGGTTCTAACAAAAAGCACAATTATATAATACTGGAGATTTACCAAACATTTTCATCAAAGCAACATTCATAATAAGTAAGTCATGCCATTATTGCTACTCTTTTTACTGATAAAAATGGAGTCAGTTTCCATGACTTGCCTGCAGTTATGCAGCTAGAAAAGGTAAGTTCTAAAATTTGAAGGAAAAAAACCTTCTGATTCTAAATTTAGTATGTTTTCCACTTGACAACTGGGTTTCTGGAAAGGAATATTAATGATGTTTAACAGGAGATGTCAAAGAGGTAAAAAGTTTAATCTAACAGGCTTATAGTAATTTTTTTAAATATGTGTATATATATATATATATGTATATATATATATATATATATATATATATATACATATATATATATACACACATCTATAAGTTTTCACCAAAACCCATGTTTGCCCTCGGCATAAACACAGTAGAAACATAATCATTACCATATTGTGCCCATTTAGAATTGAACAAATGAAAAATTTCTGCCTCTGCCCCTGGGAGTGTAGAATTATAAATAACCAGGGTAGGTCCGTGGATAGCCACTATCATTTAATAAAACGAGTGAAGAACTACATCTAACTATGGATCCCTACCTAATCCCTACCCTGATACTGGGACTTCATGTGGCCCCTCTGAGACTTGAAATTCCATCTGATAACCTAGACAAGCCTATCTATTCATTGTTCCAGAGGAAGCATGTCAACTACTGCAATTAGCTTCAGTGGAAATAAGCACATGTACCACGGGCAAATGTCTTAGATTCAGCCTCACTGCACATGATAAAAAATAGGGCTTTCCCCAATGCCCTTGAGAAAGTTAGTTTTGAAAATGTCATAATTCTTTATTAGCCATTATTGAGCAATATCTTAGATGTTTTCTAAAAAAAAATGCCTTTGTAAAAAAACTAATGAGCTTCAAATACTGTTTGTCATGAATGCCAGACTTGGAGTCAGGAAAATTGGAGAATCACTTTCTCTGAAAGTCAGTTCCTTTCTCTGAAATTTGGGGGTAGTGATAACTGTAGTATTGACCTTATGGGAATGTTGGAGGATACAATACGCTAACATTTATATAGTGTTTCGCAAGCCTTAGCATTCTATTTAAATATCAGCTATTATTATCATATACTTTCCATTCAAGTATTTGTTAGAAATCTAACAAAGAACAAATTATCTACAAAAAAATAGGACCAAAGGACTCCAAATTGGATTCCAAATAACAAAGTTGTTCCCTCACTTTTATGTATAAGCATGTGGCACAAAAATCTTCATAAGTCTTTGGTAGAGTCCTGATCGTTTAGCAAGATCTGCTAAAAGCAAAGTACTGTGTGCAACCATCTCCCCATGTGAATTACATCATTTAAAACTAAAACCTTTTACTACTCTAAGGAAAGTTAAACTGGTGAAGGACAACATATCTTCTAGCTAGGTTGGGTAGTGGTGCTGAAAATTCCATTCGCTTAATAACAGTCATTTTAATGCCTATTCTCTATAGAATACATGGAGAACTCATCAGCTCTTGACATTTAATCGTGTTGGGTCTCCTGAAAGCCTTAGCATAGTTTTCAATATTAATAACTTCAGAAGCATAAATTCTATGAACTCACAAAAATGACATTGAAAGACTAAAAATTTAATTTTAAACTATTAATATTTTCAAAATTCAACATAACAACCACCTTGTTCTTTATTTCATGTCAGTTGATTTTTAAACTTTTATAATTTTTTGAAAGTGATTGGAAGAATTTATTTTGTAATCTTAGGCTTAAAATTATTCAAAGAATGAAATTTTAATGCATACATGACAATTTTTATGTGGCCTTACAAGGAAAAGTCTAGGTGATTAAGATCAAATGAAGTAAGAAGACCTCTACCAATCCACTAGTCTGAGAGAGTATCATCCAAAAATTGTTTCGCATATAATACATAGAGATGGAGTGCACCATCTTGTTAACATTAAAATTACAAATTTATTCAAAATTCTCATGCTAAGTAAGTGTAAAAGAAATATAAATAATTTGACTTTCAAATATTTTTGTAAGTGTATAGCATTTATACTTCCGAAGCTATTAAGACTTAGAAAATATACTAAGACTTTTGGAGCAACCCATGTTACAGAAACAAAGTATACATTTGACTTTATTTGATGGCAAATTTGTGTAATTTTTCCACTATAGTACATAATTATAACACCTCAAATATAGAAGAAGCAAAGACAAATCTAAGTGTTTTATGAAAATTAATTCAGAATGCTCAGTTTTATAGGAATTTGATTTGTTGGCACAGATTGTTTACATTTACTGGAAATAAGTATTTAAGCTGAAATTTTATTGATACATTCTTTTTTTGCCACTTATGTTTCTCAACATACTTTTCCTTCTCTTTCCCTGGCCTTATAACAAAGAGGAAGGGGAAGGAAAAGAAATGCATATTTTTTGATGAAATCTTTTCATTTTTCAAAACCAAGATTATTTTTTTAAAATATGGTAATTCTGGGGGCAGTAGGTGACGCAGTGAATAGAGCACCGGCCCTGGAGTCAGGAGGACCTGAGTTCAAATCTGGCCTCAGATGCTTGACACACTTACTAGCCATGTGACTTTGGGCAAGTCACTTAACCCCACTTGCCCTCCAAAAAGCAAAAAAAAAAACAAAACCATACAGTAATTCTGATTTTAAATAAATTCTAAATGTAAGTAAAAGTATAATTGACATATAAATATCACTTAGATATTTCATAGCATTAATGGGAAAGTGCCAGACTCCAGGTAGTCAGAAATAACAGACTCATGTGGTATTTTAAAGAGTATTGTACTTGCCAATTGCATATATCGAGGGAATGGAATGAAACTTTTTGAATGTGTCCAACTCCTATATGTGAATTTTGGGTTTGCAGCAAAATGTGTAATGTAGATTTTTAAGAAGACTTTAGAAAAAAAGGCACAGGAATTGAGCACATGTGAAAATGGCAGTTTTATGTCAGCTAGCAATGGGTAATAATTAAATAAAAAGAATTTCATACTTGTGGTATTAGGAAAGAAAAAGGGATTGGAAAAATGTAAGAGCAGATTATCATCACTTATAGATTAAATACTCAATAAAAAATAGTATCACAGGAAAGGCTAGTATTCATTATTGGCTTTTTAAATCCGTGATATGGTGGTGAGGTTTGTTTGTTTCAACAAATGAGGCTAAGTTAATAGACTCTCTCTTGCAAATGTGTGCTCCATGTAACTAAAAAAAAAAGAATACTCCAATATAGTTATATAATTGATATAAGATATTTGATTGCATATTTCACCACTTCATTGTGTTCAATTTCATACTTTATTATCTAATTCCTTTCATTATTTTCTGATTATAGGCTACTTGAGGAAAAGATTGCATCAGGGTCCTTCATCTACAAGTTTCTAAAAAAACGTTTCATACTTAGCAGGTTCTTGACAAAAATTTTTAAATAAATAAGCTCAAACTTTTCATTAAATTCGGTCTTTCCTTCACTTAGTATAAATGAGTCTAACAATGGGAAGAAAAGAACCCTAGTTAAAGAAAAAAAGAGCCTTACTGAAAGACGTTAAAATGGCTTTCTATCAGTAGGTTTATGGATATGTTTCAAGGAATAAACAATATGCCCTCCCACTTCATTTCAACAACTGAATTTTATACACACATACGTAGGTATACATATAGCTATGGATAGAGATACAGATAGAACATTTAGGAATTATGTGTTTTGTTCATCAGTAATGAATGTTTCTGGAGCACCTGATATATTATTTATTTATTTTTAGTTTTCAACATTCATTTCCATAAGATCTTGAGTTCTAAGTTTTCTCCTCCCCTCTCTTCTCCCTCTCCCCAAGATGTCATGCAACCTGATATAGGTTCTACAAATATATTCATACTAAGCATAGTTTCACATTAGTGATGTTGTAGAGAACAATTAGAACCAATGGGAGAAATCTTGAGAAAGAAGAAGAAAAAGAAAGAGCAATAATATGCCTTGATCTGCGTTCAGACTCCATAGTTATTTTTCTGGATGTGGATAGCATTTTCCATTGAGAGGCTTTTGAAGTTGTCTTAGATTTTTGCATTGCTGAGAAGAGCTAAGTCTATCAAAGTCAGCCATTGCACAAAGTGGCTGTTACTGTATGCAGTGTTCTCCTTGGTTCTGCTCACTTCATTTAGCATCAATTCAGGTAAGCTTTTCCACACTATTCTGAAGTCCACTTGCTCATTAATTCTTATAGAACAATAGTATTCAATTACATTTACATGCCACAATTTGTTCAGCCATTCCCCAATTGATGCACATCTCCTCAACCTCCAGTTATTCACCACCACAGAAAGAGTTGCTATAAATATTTTCATCCTTTTCCCACTTTTATTATCTCTTTGGGATACATACCTAGAAAGGGTATTGATGGGTATGCACAGTACCTATGCTTTTGGGCATAGTTCCAAATTGCTCTCCAGAATGATTGGATCAGTTCACAACTCCACCAACAATGCATTAGTCTTCCAATTTTCCCACATCTTCTCCAACATTTATTATTTTCCTCTTTTGTCATGTTAACTAATCTGATGGGTATGATGTGGTACCTCAGAGTTGCTTTGATCTGCATTTCTCTAATCAATAGTAATTTAGAGCATTTTTTTCATATGATTAGAGACAGCTTTAATTTCTTCATCTATAAATGCCTGTTCATATTCTTTGAACACTTATCAATTGGGGAAGGACTCATATTCTTAAAAATTTGACTCAGTTCTCTATATATTTGAAAAAGAAGGCCTATATCTGATACTCTGATTGTAAAAGTTTTTTACCAGTTTTCTGCATTTCTTCTAATCTTGATTGCATTGGCTTTGTTTGGAATACCTGTTATATTAATGAAACTGTGTTAGAAAGTAGGGGTATAAGAAGATATAACACTGACCTCAAAATTTACGTACGTGGAAAGACAGCATACATGTCTTTAAAAGAAACAAAAATACAGGGTGGTAATACTAAAAATAATAAAATATAAAAATGAGTTAATAGTAATTGCTAGTGTATGTATATATGTATTATGTATTGTAATGCCAATGCAATATTTACAGTGCCCACTACCATGATAAAGACCACGACTATAAGTATCTCATGACGTTTGATCACAAAATATACCAAACTCTCCAGTTAGAGGATAGAACAGAAGCATTTATTTAGTCACCAGAAAACCAAAACACAAAACCAGTAAGCCATCCTAGTACCAACGACATTCAGAAGCCATAATAATGCTGAGAGCCACAGCATCCTGCAGCCTTCCCACAAACCAATACAAGATCAATATTTACTCACAAACCTCTCTTTCTCCTTGCCTCAACCTCCTCTCTCTCCCACCATCTCTCTGGCTCTGACCAGCTTTCTCTGGGTTCTGCTTCCCTTTAGCAAACTCCTCCCACCACAGGTTCCATGTGACTACATTCAGCCTACTGGGGGACAGAGTTTACTTTCAAAGCAGAGGATGTCTTCAAACTCCCCCCTAACTCTATTGAGGGGCAGGGAAGATCTTCAAATTCTCATTCTCGTTACATGTATGTACACACACACACACACACACACACACACTCACACACACATGACTGTTTTGTAAAGTACTTCATAGACATCATCTCTTTTGATCCTCATGACAACTCTGTGGGATAGATATTCTTGTCCCATTTTACAGATGAAGAAACTAAGACACAGAGAGATTCAATGCTTTTCCTAGATGAATGAGTGGTACTCAGTTAATAATAAATGCTGCATGGATTCAAAGGAGAGAGGCAGTATAGACTGGGGAACTGCTGTAAGGCTTTATCTTATTTTTTGAAGAAAACCTGCCTTGGAATAGGGGGGCAATGTCATATGTGCCTGAATTCCCTAAAGATCAAGAAAACATTTTTATATAATTTCTTAGATAAAATGAAGATTAAAATATGCATATGCTGTACCCTAAGGATGAAGAAGAATACAGTATTTCTTTTCAAACTTTCTGGTGTTGATTTGATGATCAAGGAACTGCAAGTGAGTGGAAAACATCTGCTCAAATTACCCAAATAAATAATATTATAATATGTTATTTACAACTCTATCGTTGGGAATTTTGTAAGCAGTCATATTTTTTTAAGACACGTAAATGTCATGCAGTCATGTTTCTACATTTTTTTCTAAGGACCACCACTCAATGTTTAAGTTCCATTATCTCACTGAGTAGGAATTTTTGTAGTTTTTGAAATCTGGCCTTGGATAAGTGTAAGTCTTAAAGTTTTGGTGGATTGGCTCGTTGGCTTTCCATTACTTGATTTCCTTACAATTACCTCACTCTATTGAATCTATTTCTAGTATCACCTATGTGGAACAAATTGAAGCATTTTTCTAAATCTGGTCCTCTCAGTTAGGGTCTACTGAGAAGCAAATGCTACTAAAATATAAATTCATAAAAAAGAAAAGTTCACTGTTGGAAATGAGGTCTATTTATTCTCCAACTAACCATCTCAGTATCATCTTTGCACATAACACTTTGCACTAATGACTATAAACCTCTGTAATAATAATATTTCTTCCCTAAGTTTCTGGGGGAAATAAAAAAGTGAAACAGTTAAGTTCTTATAGGCCAGAGTTAGGAAGCAGTTAAGCTGACCTTGTCTGGAATATGAAGAGAGAAATGAAAAAATGTCCAAAGTCAACAATCTGCTTTTCAAAGGATCTATGCATCATTCTTGATGGACCTTTGGGTAAAAATCTCATATTTTCTGGTAAGCTGATCATTGTGAATCCTTTATAGTGGTTTGCCTGCCAAGTACCGATTTTATTTCAGTCAATTTAGAGTGGATTTTTTTTTTGATATAACAGAATTTAGGCAATTCAGCTTGTGTGGTTCTCAAGGTGTCAAACAGGTTCAAGTGATTTCTGTGATATATGTTTTCTTGATTTTTTGTATTCAAAGCACATATTTTAAGGCATAAGAGTATTTTTATTCTTGGATTATAAAAAGAAAAGCTTATTTCCATCAACACATTTAAAAGAAAAGAAACAGTAACAAAAGCAAGAACATTACAGTTTTATTTTTCTACTCATGAAAACTTGCCCCATGCTGAACTTATGTTCTTCAAAAGTTTATATACAACCAAAGATTTCAGTGATATTGTGTCACAAGACACTTCAAACTTTGTATAAAATATCATCCAAAGCAACAGAGCCAAATCAATGAGCCAAATTATTTCCTTGTAAATCCAAGCCAAAATTAAACGAAAATGAGCTGTAAGAATCAGAGGACCTCATTTGGAAATTATTTGCCTACAAGGATTTTTTTTCCCTCTCTCTCAAAGGTGACTACCTGGAAGATTGTCAAAATGCAATATAATACCTTATTAGAAAGGCAGAAGGCTTGAGGTGAGGATATGACCTATTTGGTGCATAATAAGAGGGAAAAGAGGATAGGATAGTACAGAACAGAATAGGACAGGAGAAGACAGAAGACAAGAGAAGAAAAGGGAAGGAGAGGGAAGGAGAGGAAACAGAAAGGATGAGGATAGGAGGAGAATAAAGGGAAGAGAAGGGAGAGAGGAAGTAGAACAAAAGGAAGGGAATGTAAGGAAAAGAGGGAAATGGAGAGAAGAAATTGAAGGAGAGGAAAGAGGAGGGAAAAGTGGGAAGAAAAAGGGAGAAAAGGTGAAGAAGAAAGGATGGGAGGGAAGAGAAGAGGAGAAAAATAAGCTTCTAACAAATTAATTTTAAATCCTAGTTGGAAATTTTAAACCCTAGTTGGGTACTCACCAGCACCCACAACCCAGCCACCACATGCAAATTCATCTTGAGAAATGGTGACAAAGGAAAATATTCACAGGTCTAGTTTTAGGAAAAAGGAAAGGTTTTTGAATGTCAGGTTTGTCCAATTGGTTTTTCACACACATTCTATGGAATGTACATAGTTGCCAACCTCCTGCACGTTACTTGACTGGCAGGGTTTTCTCACATGTAAAAAGTAAAGTGCTTTGGAAAAGTTTAGAGAACGTAATCCAAACGATTGTCAGATTTGTTTTTGCACAGCAGTTATAAAATACTACAGAATCTAAACAAAAATTATTCCCAAAGTATTTTCATGTAATTCTCCCAACAGTATATTCTTTATGCCCATAAACTAAAATTTGCTACACTGCTTCCCACATCAAAAACAAACGAAAAATGGTTCTGGGAAAATGATATCCCATCATTTGCTTTGATTTTATGGCCTATACCTATGCTTATTTCCATGCCCTTTGCTCTCTCCATCCATCCTTAATTCCCTAAAGCCATAGCTTTACTAAAGAATGTCTATGTCTAGGGAGGAGCTAGAATTTAATGTCTCTGTGAAAATAACAAAGTCCATAATTGATAGTAGAGAATTAAAATCCATTCTCTATATTTTGAAATATATCACTAATGTTCCATTACAATGCCATATTGGGACACAGAGGTGAAGCTAGATTCTTGAAAACTATGGCTCCAGTGTTGATATATTTTTTATACCCTCAGAAAAGGGAGGGTAGGCTAGAGTCATAGAATGGTACATGTACTATGAGGTACAACCACTGTGACATTTCACATTACCTAACTATTTATTTTTATTCTATATATGAGGGGAATATTTGGGGAGTGTTGGTGATGTAAAAAAAGAAAACTAATAGTTTTGAAAGACTTTTTTCTAAAGGAGCACAAGGTTTGCCAGCAAGTTCTCATACTGTTAGGGGCAGGTGGAGTCAAGATGATGGAGTAAAAGCAGGAATTTGATTGAGTTCTTCCCCAAACCCCTCCAAATACCTGTAAAAAAAAATCCTAGAGCTGAAGAACCCACAAAATGATGGAGTAAAACAAGTCTCTGGCCCAGACAGCCTGAAAGGTTGACAGGAAGTGTCTATCACACAGAGCTGAGAGGGAAGTACAGTCCAGCAGGGGCCACTCTGACATAGATGGGGCCAGAGCAGGCCTCAAGTAACTGAATAACTGGCAGCTGTAGTGGTTTCCAGACTTTTTGGCCCACAAACATCAATGACAGCATAGAAAGTCAGTGAGGAAAACTCTGTGGGACCTGGGTGAGAGAAGAGCTACCCCAGGGCAGCAGAAGTGGCAGCAGCGGCGGCAGCAGCAGCAGTAGCAGAGATGGCTGCTTCTGGAGCTCTCGGCCCACAGTCAGTGTGAGGATTGCACAACTGATCAGAAGGCAATTTCAGGGATCCCTTTGCTGGTTATGAGGCAGTATTCTCTTGCTTTGTCCTGTTTGGATCTGGGTTACAGTCCTGGGTGGTGGTCCTGGGGTGAGGAGGAGCACCGATGTGGTGGAGCTTGTGGTATTGTGGAGAGGGAATCCTCCTCACAGTTCCAAGACAGAAAAGGGTGTGTGTGATAACTCATGGACCAGAGCACAGGGTAGGAAAGGAGTAAATATCTTTCCTTTGATCATACTATCTTGGAAGAACTGAAAATTGAACAGGCCTCTTAGAAGTATCTCTGAAAACAGCTGCACAAAATCCCTGAAGTTTGGGACAGCATACCTCCCTTCCCCCACTGAAAGCAGAATCTTCCCAGGACAAAGAGTTAGAAAGTATTTGGCTAGGAAAATGAGCAGACAACATAAAAAAAAACTAACTAACTAAGATATAGAATCATACTTTGGTGACAAAGAACATCAAAACATACAACCAGAAGAAGACAACAAAGTCAAAGCACCCACATCTAAAGCCTCCAAGAAAAATATGAATTGGTTGCAGGCCATGGAACAGCTCAAAAAGGATCTTGAAAATCAAGTAAGAGAAGTAGAGGAAAAATTGGGAAGAGAAATGATAGTGATGCAAGAAAATAATGAAAAATGAGTCAACGGTTTGCTAAAGAAGACCCGCAAAATACTAAAGAAAAAAAGTTTCCATACTGTTATGCCATCAGGTAATGAACTAGTACGTCTGTCGTTCAATGCTAACCCAGATAAATTCAAAAAAGCTCGTCCCTAAAAGGCTGCAACAAACAAATATTCAGGAAAAGAGAAGTTGTAGTGTGTATCCTTATGGGGAACAATAACATTTATGAAATCACAGACTCTTCAAGTATTGCTATACATACATATTTGACACCGTAACATAAAATTGGAAAGACCCAAACAAAAATACCATGAACTCTATTTGGGGTTAAGATGTTTTTGTCATACTGAGTTGTGGGCAGCAGGCATACAGGATGGCTTAGAGAGTGAGGTATGATTGTGAAAAGCAAGCAGTTCTCCCAGCTTAATACAGGTACAACAGGCATCAAGGGGCCTATAAGCTGCCAGAGACCAAGATATAGCTGGAGGCAAAAATCAGGAATTCAGGAAGGAAGCAGCCCAGAGAGGTTGTGTCTACCAATGGTTAGGAATCAGCTGAGGCTCTGAAAACCAAGGAATTCTGACAGACTTCAGAGTTTTCAGTCACTATTGAACGAGAGTAAGTCAAAAGTCTAGAAGAGTCATTTGAAGCAAGATAGAGCAAACAATATTTGGATATCAAGGTAACCAAAAATAAAGAACACAGAGAAAAAGGAAATTTGTTACCTACACAAGCAAATAGTAATTCTGAAGCAAACCTGAATCTAAATTTATACTTTCTGCCATGAGTACGGTAAGAACCCACATTTACTTAGTGGATTATTTTTTCCTAAATAATTTCTTCACCAGCCTATGAAATTAGTTTTAGAACATTATTATTTCATTTTGTTGTTCTCAAATTGACTAGTGTGCAGTGGCTTACCTATAGCAATTTTCTAATACCTACTCGCTGAATTGAATTGAATTGAATTGAATTATCACAAACCTCAGAATCTAAAAGTTAAAGACACTAAGTGGTCATCTAGCCCAATACACAGCTGATTAAGAATCCCCTCTATGATATTTCCAATAAGTACTCATTCAATTTGTAAACCTGTATAATGGGGAAATCTATCAATTTCCAGGTCAGTTCATTTCACTTTTGAATTGACCTATTATTAAGAAGTTTTTCCTTACATAAACTTTAAATCTTTCTTTCTCTGCTTGTATCAAATTATCTTCATTTTGCATATGCAAAAACCAAGGCTCATACTAAAGTGGTTGCTCAGAACCACAGACAGAGAAGGTATCAGCGCTCAAATGCATATTTGCTGATTCCCAGATGAGCTTCTTCTACCCCACTCCCACTTCACCAAGGGGAGGTGACACTGAACACCTTGAGACAAGACTTGTTTTTTGTTTTCCATCCTGTGTATCTTTTGCCTCATCTCTTATCTGTTCATCATCCTTTCATGGATACTCATTAATACTTACCTGGGTGAAAGATTCGCAACAGGTCTTTCTGCTTCTATAAATCTCACATATTTCTCTCTTCTCCTCCCAAAAAAAATCATTCATTTTAAACCACTGATAAAATAAACACTGCTATCATAAACCTAGTCATGTTGCAATCTTCATAGATTCTTTATTGACTACAAAGTAAACTTCAAGATCCACAATCTGGTATTTATTCAAAAACATTCATAGTCTAGCAACTTCCTGCCTCTCCAACCTTATTTCATATTTCTCTTTTCAATGAACTCCATGCTCCAGCCAAATCAGCATGTACCCTGTCCCACAAATACATGCACCTTCTTTCCTCCATGACTTAATTTTTAGGGCTCACTATGCCTTGAAATCTTACTTTTTGTTTTTTACCTATCCTTCCTCAAATATACCTCTTCCATGGAATCTTCCTTGAAATAGTCATTCAACAAAGACCTTTCCACTAAGATCTTACAGAGCACCTTGTTCTGTACTTCTCTAATTCACTGAGTTTGTTTTCATTGTTTATATTATAAAAAACAATAATTATCTATTATCATTGTCTGTGTCTTATTATCCTACTATACTGTATGGACCATGAGGGCAGGGCAGGGACTATATTTAAGCAGAACCTTTTTTATCTCCACCAACACCAAGCACAGTGCTCTGGATACAGTAGATGTTTAATAAATATTTGTGCAATGAAGGAATAGAGCTTGCTATTTCATTAGGTTTTTCAACAGCCACTTCATTTTCATAAATCATTACTTAATTTGATATCAACTAATACTCCCAGGTTTGTTTTTTTTCCACACGAACAGCTATCAAGTTGGGTTCCCAGTCTTGGAGTAAACCCAGAATTGTATGTTTATCCTTTT
This sequence comes from Pseudochirops cupreus, assembly GCA_028627135.1. Classification (NCBI taxonomy): domain Eukaryota; kingdom Metazoa; phylum Chordata; class Mammalia; order Diprotodontia; family Pseudocheiridae; genus Pseudochirops; species Pseudochirops cupreus. The sequence goes on along the minus strand of CM053580.1, from coordinate 421,880,837 downwards.
TTGATTTCACTTCTTAAGAGGCAGTATGATGTAATGGATAGAGAACAAGTCTTCTCAGCCTCAGAAAAACCTGTTTTCAAGACATGTGACTGACATATACTGGCTGAATGACCATTATAAGAAGCATAAGTTCTTAGTGTTCCAGGCAATTCTATGAGTCTAAGTTGCAAATTGGTGATCTGTGGCATTGATATTAGCAATAGAGGGAGTTTCTTTACCAGAATTTCCCTACATAAATAAAATATGAAGAGTGAACAAAAAATACATAATTATCTTTTTGGTTTTGGCACATCCTTCACTCAAATAAAAATCAAAACCTGTCACTCAGCAATAACTTTTGTGTACAGAGAACCACAGTAATTAATGAGGGTGAATAGAAATAGGTCCTGGCCTTTGAGGAGCTTATACCTTAAAAGATAAATAACACCCAATTAGATAATTCTTAGAAATCTTACACTCCTCTTCATCCTGAAGCATAGTTAATGTAGGAATAAATGAATAGCTGAAGGCATGAAGAACCATTTGTTTCTGTAATTACCCCCAAAATCAGTCTAACTTTAATGATTTCATTTTCAATTAATGTAAGAGAGAAGTAGTGTTGAAATTCTTTGGGTTGTAGATTTAGAACTGGAAATAGTGAGTTAGTCTAACCCCCTTCATTTTATGGATGAAGACTGAGGTCCAGAAAAGTTAAACAATGCTCAAGGATAAACAGAGAATATAGTAGGAATTTGAACTCTAGACATCTGACTTCAAAGTTAGCCCTTCTTTCATTTTACCAAGACGATTAGGACGTTAAAGTGTGTATTGTTCTGAAGTAAAAGGTTGTTCATTCCCCTCATGGCGATGCTTTTTACTCTCTAGACCAGCGATTCTCAACCTGTGGGTTATGATCAATTGGTAACAATGAAAATACATCCTGCATATCAGATATTTACACTACAATTCATAACAGTAGCAAAATTACAGTTATGAAGTAGCAATGAAAACAATTTTATGGTTGGGGATCATAATTTTATGAGGAACTGTATTAAAGGCTCACGGCATTAGGAAAGTTGAGAACCACTGCTCTAGACTTTGTCCTCATTATTCAGCTAGTTTCTCATCATAAAACTTCCCTCAGCACCTGGGTTCTTCTTTCTCACTATGGAAGATTTCTTCACCATGCCTTAACCTGTTGGTGAGTTCCTTCTGGAGTCTGCATTTGGGTGATTGGCCAAGGCTAGCCATGATACATTCCTTTCCCAGCCATATTTCTCATTCTCCAAGCTTCACAACCGTCACTTAACACAGTACCCGACACATAGTAAGTGCTTAATAAATGTTTCATTCACTAATATGCCTGACTACTATGTATCTCCACAGGTTATTTCTCACCCCTCCCTTTTTAGCTCTCTTTTATGTTATCTTCCTCCATTAGAATGCAAGCTCTTTGAGGACAAGGACTGTCTTTTATGTTTGTTTTTACTTGTATCCCCATCCCTTAGCACTATGCCTGTGACATAATAAGCACTTAATAAATACACATTACATGTCTGTTTACTAATTAAAGGATGGTGATAAATGTCATCATATGTTGCTGTCCTTCAATAATTTTATTCATGTCCGACTCTTTTTGACCACAGGTGGGATTTTCTTGGCAAAGATACTAGAGTGGTTTCCCATTTCCTTCTCCAGCTCATTTTCCATATGAGGAAAATGAAGCAAACAGGGCTAAATGACTTTCCAAGGTCACACAGCTAGTCAGTGTCTGAGGTCTGAGTATATTTGAAAGCAGATTTGACTCCAGACCCAGCACTCTATCCATTATGCCACCCAACTAATTTTAGTCAGAGGAATAAAAATAAGAAAACTGCTTTAGACTTTGTTTCAATGATTTTTTTTTTTTTTGCAAAAATTCTGTACCATATTACAATACCCAGGAGACAGAATAAATTTAGCTTTGTAATTCCTCTGCTTCTGGCACATAGTTGCACATAGTGGGCAATTAATATTACTTTTTAATTTACTTATTAACAAATATATGATTAGTGAATAAATAAATGAATTAATGCATCCAAAAGGTCCTACTCCAAACTACCCAAAGCATAGTTACAAGAAATGAATGAATGAATGAATGGCAGGAAAGGGAAAGAAGGGACAAGAAACTATTAATGATGTCAATTATTGTTGCATCAAGTATTAATGATGTCTGATTTTTCTGCATAATCTATAAGTCTTCTGCTTCCTTTATTCCTTCTTAACAATCTATGCTTTCTGCTTATCATTATTTTCTCCTTTGAATAGAAGTCACCAAGCATCAAAAGATTTTTAAACTTTATTAGTGGGGTCTTTATGAGTTTTTTCATAGAATTTCTCTTCCCCTTAATTCTCTGTTCCATAAGGTGGTGCTCAAGGTGCAACGGTTCTATTGGTAATTTTTTCAAACACATCATGAGCTCTGCACCATGAGATGACAAAATGTTCTACGAAATAATATTTTCTAAAAAGAAACATTGTGTGCCTTTAGGCAAATAATATAATAAACTCTACCAACTCCTTTCTTTCACTCTCCAAGGAATACCTATGAGCTATCCATTCATGGAGCTGTAACTTGCTTATTGCTTCTGTTTTTATTTATAGCAAAAATGTCAAGATTGATACGAGTCAGCTTCTCTACTGGTATTTCTACATGCTGGTGACTGAACAAGGATCTTGTATTTAGGCTACCAGCAGCCAGACTGAAATTTAAAGACAGCTACAATAAAATCAAAATAAATATGTAACTTGGAATATAAAAGATCACACCAAAAAAAAATTAGAAGAGAAGATCATTTACATTTCACAGAAATGTCATAGCAGATAAATTCTTAACCAAATGAAAAAGAAGCAACCACAACCTAGAAAGTGCATCATAAGATTGATCATTTTTATAAAACAATTTGAAAAGCTTTTGGAAAAGCAAAATTAAATCATCTAGTAAAAGAAAAAAAGCAGTCAAATAGGGAAAGCTGTACGTCAAATTTCTCTGATTAACATTTGGTAGCTATAGTATATATATGCAGACATATAACACCATATACATATACATATACATATATGCACATATATAAACAATCGATATAAGTATATAAAAACAAAATCCATTTCCCAAAATTTGATTTAGTCAAAAGCCAAGAATAAACAGTTCTCAAAAGAATTGCAAAGTAGTATTAATCATATTATAGAATTTTCCAAATCATTAATAAGTGAATGCAAATCAAAATAAATCATACTTTTCACCCAAAATATTAGCAAGGATAACCAAAAAATTTGGAAGAGTCAGTGTTGGAGTGTGGAAAGAAAGGCATGCATAATGCCTTTTTGGGCAGATCTTTGAATTAGTCCAATAGTTTCTGGAAATCAATGTGGGATTATACAGATAAACTGGCTAAAGGGTCTATTCCCTTTGACCCAGTGATTCCATTGCTAGACATATGCCTCAAGAAGACGAAAGGAAGGCTGTATGTACAGCAAAATATTTAGAGCAGAACTTTTTGTGGAAGTAAAGAACTAGAAATAAAGTAGCCACACAATCCATTGGGGAATGTATAAACCGATCATGGAACAATACTGTAATAGAATATTAGAATGCTTTAATTAACAATGAACATGATGAATACATATTAAAAGGGAAAGACTTCTATGAACTGAGGTAAAGCGAAGAGTAAGGAAAAGAATTCAGATAATTACGTCAATATAAATGGGAAAAAATAACAACCATAAAACGTGAATGTTGCAAAATTACAAACAATCTTCCTTTGTAAGAAGTACCAGGTGAGATGAAGAGCCCGCCTAGTGAAAGCGGGAGGCCCAGAGGCGGCCTCGCCTTGCGGCCAGCTCCTTCCCCAGGATCACGGGGAAAGTAATATCTGCTCCCTTGGGAGGGGAGGGGTCCAGGGGGGAAACGTTAGAGAGGCGTAGACGGGACTCTTTATTTACCTCCTTTAGCTCCTCCCCCTTGTCCAAAATTAAGTTCAATTCATTCGTGACCTCGGACAGAGGCAAGAACCGCAAGACACACTTCAATGTCCTCTCGCACATCCTGTGCAAGATCATGTCTTCCCCGCTCTCCAAGGAGCTGAGGCAGAAATACAAAGTGCGCTCCATGCCCATCCAGAACAACGACGAGGTCCAGGTGGTTCGTGGACACTACAAAGTACAGCAAATTGGCAAGGTAGTTCAGGTTTACAAAAAGAAATACGTCATCTACATTGAGCGTGTGCAACGTGAAAAAGCTAATGGCACAGCTGTCCACATGGGAATTCACCCTAGTAAGGTAGTTATCACCAGACTTAAAGTGAACAAAGATCGCAAAAAAGATTCTTGAGTGTAAAGCCAAATCCCAACAAGTCGGAAAGGAGAAGGGCAAGCAATATAAAGAAGAAACCATTGAAAAGATGCAAGAATAAAATGGTCTGTGGTACAGTTGCAATTAAAAATGAAAATTTTTTTTAAATGCCAGATGTAACAAGAATCCTCCCCATAGTCCTTTGCAGAGGTGCAGGGTCCACAGATGTAAAACACAATATCATAATTTAAAAATTTTTCTCTTAGTTTTAATTTTTAAAAACTTTTTTTAACTAAAACTGGTTTTCTAGGAGAGACACAGTAGAAAATATAGATGATTTTTTTTAAATCAATAAAAACCTATCTTTTAAAAGTTTATAGATGGTCTGAAAACATTGTGACATTGTGATTATCAGCGTTCTCTGCTTCCTTTTCTGTTGCCATCACTACAAAAACATGGAGACTAAACAAGACTAAAGGCCTTTTAAAATTTCTTTTTATTTCATGGGTTGTCATGGCCATAGAGTTAAACACCTAGGGTCAATCAACTGGTGATACATCCATGGTTTAGGTAATCCTCAGAAAACAGATTTGGTCTGTTGCTGGGGTGATAGTTGAATTCTCTGTGGCTTTCTCTCCACAGTGCCTTAGTCCAGTGTCTCATAGTGCTTTGGAAGTGACCCTAAGTTCTTGATGGTGATGACAATAAGGCATAAGCTGTAGAAAGTTCAGCCACGACTGATTTCAGGCCATTGAACATCTGTATTTATTAAAGTCAGTTTTAGATATGCATGCCAAGATATGGCAAATCAAATTTTATACTTGATACTAAAATATCTTTAGTGTTAGGAACAATTCTAGTGTTAACCACATTTATAGGCAAGTAAGATGGATCTCAATATTTCTTTCACCTGCTCTCAGTAGGTGATCTTAGTAATGTCAGATCTGAAACTTGATCATTTTAAGATGTCCTCAAGTTATGAAGGTTTTATCTATTATCACTAATCTTTTACTTTACAACTCATCATTTCTTATAAAATACATTTTATAATAATATTGCCAGGAAAATTTAGCAATAAAAATAAACAGGAAAGGGCAAAAAAAAAAAACCCTTTATAAAAGTAGAAAATCTTTCTTTTGTGCAGTACTATAATGTAGAAGCCAATATTTTTTGGCAAGTGACAGAGAAAATTTTGTGACCCAAACGCACAAATTACATTTAATTCGTGGTTAACTATAAAGACAAGAATACATTTTGGACACATAATGACACAAAAAGATCATCTCAGTTGTGTATTTACAGCCGTTGAACTGTATTTCCTAACAATAGTATGATAAGAAGCAAATCTCAAAATGCAACCACTTTATAGAAAAAGTATGAATATAATAGTATTAGATGTCAGTTAAGATAAGAAGCCACAACTTTGGGGTTGAATTCAAATAGTATCTGTTTTAAAGGAGAACTAAAAATTTGACTGAAAAGGAAAGGATTTGGTAATTTGGCAATTGACACTACTATATTCGTACTTCTACACCCAGTGGACAAAATTTTAGTCTGACAGGAGCCACCAAATTCTTGATAACAAAATAAAAGTAATGAATAAAAATTGATCTATACTTGGTGATTGGATTAGTTTTATTGAGTCATTTTGCTGCGTACTATGATTGGCACAGTGAAAACAAAGCATTTATCCATATGCAAACATGGGATTTATGTATGAGCTCTGAAGTACCACCTGGAATAGCTACATAGCTTTCATTCAAAGAAAAAAAAAAGAAAGGAAGCTATTTGAATTTTTCCTTGAGGATGCGCTTCTGAATTTTTTTGTCTCCGAAACTCTTTATTCTCTTATAAATTATTGATGACCCCAAAAAGTTTTTGCCTATATGGGTTATGTCTGTTTTTATTTACCATACTAAAAAATTAAAACTGATAAATTTTTAATTTTTATTAATTTAAAAATAAAAACAATCATTACATGTTAAAATAAATAAGATATTTTTATGAAAAAAATTACTAATTTCCAAAATAAAATAATTCATAAGGAGTAATGTTGTTTTATATATTTTGCTAGTTTCTTTAAAAGTCTGACTTAATTGAGGACAACTATATTCTCCTCCTGAATTCTACTTGTGGTGAAGTTTTAGTTGAATGAAAAAAGCATATATATATAATATATATATAGTATGTAGCCGGAAAAATAAGTTGTAATTGAATAGGCAAATAATGTCAGCATTATTATGAAAATAGTTTTCACCTCCTGGACTTCCTAAAATGGCATTGGGGATCCTGGGATCCATGAGTCACACTTTAAAAACTGCTGCCTTAAGGCGTCGTTTATAGACAAATGGATATTTGGCAATTAAGTGGTAATTTCATCACTATCCCATGTAGAATATTGGGGGAGCTAGTTGTGGGGAGCCCTGCCATCTCACAGCAGTGCTAAGAAAGTGTGGGAAGCCCTGCTGTCCCCAAGCAGGGCTGAGAAAGAATCATATACCCAGAGGTTGCGAGTGGGCACATAAAAAGAGGTGGGGCTTCTGGAGTGGTAGAAAGTAGAGAGCCAATATTTATTCTTCCAGGCACAAGCTTTATAGAGCCATAAATCTCCTTCCTAATTGTTTTTCCCTGAGGACATTGTACACTTCTTTGTTCCCAGGCCATGGGTGTATATGCCACACTTATTTCAAGGACATAATCCTCACACCTGTTTGTCTGAGTTCTTTCCTGGGGGATGGGGAACCAATCCAGGCCCATCAGGAGGCTCAACACCTGAGAGGGCTTGTTCAGCCATCAGAGTCAAGAGTCCCCCTGGCCTGTGGTCCTCTACAGAATATGTAATAAACTCCACTTTCTAAAAGCTTAATCATTTACTTCATGCATTGTTTAGCAGTATACTCAGCCCTGTTAAGAGCATAAAACAAAAAAAAATGGAAAGGGGTATAGAATTTCTTTGCTCTCAACAAGTTTGCAAGATACCTGTAAAAACAAAGTATGTACATGCAACTACAGTGACTGATTATAAACGCAGGAAGAGTTCAGTAAAGAGAATGTTGGCTGATTAATAAGAGAAATCTTAGGGGAGATGACTAAACTTGTCAAGTATGCAAACACTGCAATTTTTTTTTCTTTTAATGTGAGTTGCCACTTTTGTGTTATTTATTCTATTTTCCACTATTTTACTCAATATTCTTGCCATATTCCAGCCAGGTTCTACTCTAGCCAGACCACTTTCCTTGTGTTTCTCTGAGTCATTCCTTCTTGCTATATCTTTTATTTATACTGCATTTATGTAGTATTCAGGAGACAGAATTAGTCCTATCCCTTAAAATATCTTTTTTGAATATTCTAATCACATTGATTGCATTTATTAGAAATCCTTTTATCTGCACTAATTATTTTTGCATTGGACAAAATACTGACTTACAGAATCTTCTCCAGTATTCCTTTCCCAGTTCCTACCTTCCTACAAACTTTTTTTTCAGCTAGGATTACCTTCCATCTCTTATGTATACATCTTATCAGTTATATTGAATCAATCTTATCAATTATCTTCATGAATTCTTCCCCATTAGAAGAGGAGCTCCATAAGGGCAGGAACAGTGCCCTTTTCTATATCAGCCATTTTCTATATCCCCAGAGCTTAATAGATGGTTGTTAACTCATTTCCTGACCTCTGCCTTGACCACCAATGAAAAATCAATCAAGTAATAGACATTTATTGTGCACCTACTATGTTCTGCACACTGTGCTAAGAACTTGAAATTAAAAAAAAAAGGTCAAAAGACAATGCCTGTTCTCAAGTAACATATAATGTAATGAGGGAGACAACATGAAAACAAATATATACAAAGAAAATCATGTTCCATTTAAAGAGGAAATAGTTAACAGAGGGAAGGCATTAGAATTAAGCAAGCTTGGGGAAAGCCTCCTGAAGAAAATGAGATTTTAGTTGAGACTCAAAGGAAGACAGGTAGGTCAATAAGCAGAATAGAAGAGGAAGAGAAATCCATGCATGGAAGATAGACAGAGTAAATTCCAGGAGAGATATGACCTAGGAATGCAATAGCTACTCAATTAAGATTTGTTAGCTTGAATAAAAATTCATTATCCTTCTCTTCCTCTGCCAACCCTACAGTTAGGAAAGTTTTAGTATTGATAAACACACATTCAGACCACTGACAGAAACAGGTACATAATTTTAAACTAAATTACAGTCTAGCAATATTGTGATAACAGACCTTCCAAATTTACAAATGGGTTCCATGCCAAAGGTTTCCTTTTAAGTTGCTTCAAACACAGAACACTAATAGGGTGTTATAAATTGTTAGGTTCACAAGTTGATCTACAAAAGTTGTTGCATACATCATTACATCACTGCAGTAGTCCATGACTACTCACACATGAAAGTGGGAGAAAAGATAGAAAACAAATTGTTGTGACACTAGTAAAGAGGATTAAGAAGAAAAAATTTGAATTTAAGATTATTTTTTAATGTTGTTGTTTGAAAAAATTGAGGTTTCATTAGAGGCAGACGAAGAGATATGGCAACTGTAAGTGAAACTTCTGCTAGGACTTCTGAGAACAACTAAGAAGTGAGTGACCATGGTTCTTTATTACATCCAAATGACTTCTAGACCAACCCATAGCCTGAACAGAAATCCCTCTATGATATCCCTAACAGGTGATCTTCAAATTTCACATGAAAATCTCCAGTCATGAAAAGTCTATTACCACCTGTGGACCACTCTAATTATTGGGAAATTTTTCCTTATGTGGAATTGAAATTTGACTTTTATTCTACATCCATCTATTTTTCCTTTCTTTGATGCATATACATCACTAACACTACTTTCACACTTATTCTGCAAAGATCAGGTCCCGTCTCTTGCTTACAAGTGTAATGGAAAGAGACAGAAAAAGGACAAAAGAAGGCATGAATTGAACAAAAGAAGGAAAGGAAAAAAGTATGAAAATAAATGCGAAAGTAATCATCTGCAGTAGACTTAACTGAAGTGCAATTTTTGCCAAAATAAATGTTTGGTATAGAGAAAAGAAGATTCAGAAGACATGGGCATTTGAAGGCTGTCATATGGATGAAAGAGTCTACTTCTATTTGACCCCAGAAGGCAAAACTAGGGACAACGAGGAAAGTTGAAAGAGAAAAATTCAGAGTTCAGGTAAGAGAAGTTTTCCTAACAATTACAGTAGAGCTGTCCAAAAGGGAAATGGACTGTCTTGGGAGGAGTAGATTACCTCTCACTGGAGGTCCTCAACCAAAAGCTTAATGACACTTTCCAAGTATGTTTTAGAAGGGTTTCTTATTCAGGAAAGTACTGGCAGTGATTAATTATCAATATTTTAGATATTAGATAAAGTATACTAGATTTAGATAAAGTATACTAGATTAAAGCTTAAAAGAAATTAGTTTTCTTACACTGACACCAGCTTATTGTATGATTTTCTGTAAGATGCTAACTTTTTCGGGGGGAGGAGGTGCAGAGAAAGACAGAGACAGAGACATACAGAGAGAATGATAACATGATATGATAGGAAGATTACTGGCTTTGGAGTCAGGGAACTTTGGTTCTAATCTTGACCCACTTTATGACCTCAAGCAAGTCACTTAGCCTTTTGTACCTCCTTTTCCTCATTAACAAAATGAAAATTCAGATGACATCTGCAGTCCCTTCCAGATCTAAAGCTATAATCCCATGACTAAACAATATTAGTAATGCAAGCTATTGCCTATACCTAGAATGTACTTCCTCATTACCTCTCCCTCTTAGAATCTGCAATTTCTTTCAAGGCTAATCTCAACTGCCCCACCCTGTGCAAAGCCTTCCTTGATACCCCAAATTCATCTCTTCACTAAAGTATCATTATATTTACCTACTTCTCTCTGCATATTCTTTCTCCCTACTAGAATGCAATGTCATTGAAAGCAGAGCCAATTTAATTTTTGTCTTTGTATTACTAGTGCTTAACAGAGTGCCTTGGACATAGTAGGCAATTAATAAATGTTGAGTTTAATTGAATTGAAGAGACCATGAATTTTCCATTAATTGAGTTCTATAACCTAAATGAATAAATTAAACACACACACACACACACACACACACACACACACACACACACACACACACTGCATTTACTGATTGTTTCAGGAGATAGCATGAGAAGACTGCAAAGAGCTCTAGGCTGGAAGTCAGGTAACCTTAGAATCAGAGTATTTACAGCTGATAAAATGCAATACCTATATTTTTACAGATGAGGAAACTGAGGCACAGAAGTGGTATTAGACCAAGATCACACTATAATAAGTGGGTAAAATACCCACACTATTGTTAGGACAACATCACTTAATATAATCCAGTGGGTTCCTATTACCTCAAAGGTAATAGCTTCAATATAAAATATAAAATCATCCTTTTGAAATTTAAAGTCCTTCACAGACTGACCTCTTCTACTTTTCTTACTTATATGTGTTCTATGATCCAACTACACTCCCCAACTTGCCACTCTTCAAACATAACATTCCATCTCCCAACTCTGTGTACTGTCTGTCCCCCACGCTCTTCTTCCTCATCCCACTTCTATCTTTCCTGCCTTTTTCCTTCAAAACCCTACTCAATTTCCACCTTCTGTAGAAGGCCATTCCTGCCATTCCCATCCTGCCTCCTAAGCTACTAATACTGTTCCATTTCAGACAGTCTCCTAATGCTCTGTATATGTCATCTATGTGCCCAAATTTTGATATATTGTCACCTTTATTAGAATGTAAGCTTTTTGAGGATATGAACCATATTTTTGCCCTTCTTTTTTAGCTTCAGTGATTAGTATAGTGCCTGGTGATATACTTACAATATGGACTTCAAGAAATGCTGGTAGAGGATGGAGGCATAGGAGCAGCAACATATCGCAGCTCTCACATAGCCACCCCAAAATACCCATAAAATAGGACTCTAAACTAATCCTAGAACTCCAAAACGCACACAAATATACTTTCCACTAAAGTCAGCTCAGCTACTAGGAACCATATCAGCACCGCGTACCAAAACCAGCCTGGCCTGAAGCCCTGGATGAGCCCCAGGGGTGGCTGGACGAGAGGATTAAAGGAGCAGATTGGCAGCATCTGCAAAAGTGTTCAGAACTAGGTCAGTGGGACATGCAAGGTTGTGGAAGAAAGTGGTCTGGCCAAAACGCCTCCAGGGCTGGAAAGCGAAAGGCAGAGGTTTTGCACATGCCTCTGCATTGCAGCTTCCCACCCGCGGCCTGCAGACTGCAGGGAGACCAGGCGATTGTTCAGAGGCCAAATGCTCTCGCGTTGAGTGGCTTGGACCCAGATCACGGTCTTGGGCGATGGTCCTGTGGGTCTTCTTTATCCAGTGAGCCAGAAGTGGGAAAGGGACCCAGCATCTTCCTGAGAGCTAC
>CM053580.1:421840948-421868594 GCA_028627135.1 Pseudochirops cupreus | reverse complement strand
TGAAGGGGGAAGACATAGGAGAGAGTTGATTGGGGGAAGGGCAATACACTGGGATGGCTGTTTTGGGACGGTGGGTGTGGGGAAGATGGGGAGAAAATCTGTAACTCAAAATCTCGTGGAAATGAATGATGTAAACTAAAATAAAATTTAAAAAAAAAAAGAAATGCTGGGAGAATAACTAAACTGCTTGTAATTTGTAATCCTTTACCCATAACCATCCTGTAAAGAGGGAGAACTGGGGGGAAGAGGGGCCTAGAAGCCTTTTTTTTTTCCTTCAAGTTCTCAACTTCTCAAACTGCCCTATTGACAGAATGAAAGTGGAGGAGGGAGAAAGGGAATCAAGTCTGAACCCATGGTATGCCTGGAAATTTATAGATGTATTCCTTTTATTGCTGAATGCTTGTTCTGATTCCTAAGAACCTATAAGGGTGAGTTCAGTCACCTCAGGGAGTGGAAAAATAACCTTCCTCAGGCCTAGGAATCTTCTGATACTTCTCAACAAAATCTACACTAAGAATGGAGTTGTGGCAATGATTCAATGAGGGACAAAATAGGAGAGAGAGTGTGCACCAGTATCCTCTTTTCAACCTCAATTTCTCATTCTGTAAAATCATGAAACGGGGATAGAAGATCCTTAATGTCCTTTCCATTTCTAACATGACATTTTGAGTGCCATTGGACTTTGTTCTGTTTTGTTTTGTCCTGTTTTTTTTTTAAACAGTGGGAAATGGGAAATAACATCAAAGCCTCTCATACCTCTTGATTTAATATCTATTTGTTCTTGTAATTGCTATCACCCCACACACATTCTCTGATAAACAATTTCCTGGATGTCAAGGAGTAAGAAACAACTGACCTTAGCTCCAAATAATATTCTTAAAAATTTGTTTAAATTAAATATACTTGTAGATGTGGCTTTAGTGCTATCACAAATAGCACATTTGGAAATAGCTCTGAATTGTTTCTTTAAGATGAATGATAATAGGACACTACACAGAGTGGTAAAGAAACATAAAAATGTTTTGAAGTTCTTAGGATGCTCTCAATATTGAACATACAAAGAGGATTAAAAACCCTCCAAATTGTCTGATAAGTAAATACGATTGCCACAGGATCACTGCACTAATTTGTTCCCACCCTTTGGAACTGTATACCAAGACCCTTTTCCAAAAATGACTCTCCCAGAGGAAGGACAAGAGAAACAACATCCCCAGAAGACGGTGTGCTGCTCTCTCTATATCCCACCTTGCTAGGGCACCGCCAAACTCCCTATCAAAATAAGGGAATTTTCATGCTGTTCGTTTTAAGGTACGATTTGTGGTCCGTGTCCCAGGTGTAAAAAGTCATTTAAAATTGTTTTTTTTTTTTCTTAAACCACAATAGATTGTAAAACATATAGAGGACCAATTTTGATTTAATATGAAATCCAGGGTATGCAAATAATTCCCAGGGATACCATTCACCAAAATACTAGCTATATCTAAAACTGTATCTTGCATAAAGCTGGACTGTTGCAAAATGAACTGACTGGTATCACCATGTGAATAAGATTAAAGGAATATGAACTGAATTGTCTTCATTTTAAAGATGCAGTGAAGAAATTCATTTTATGTAAAAGGAGCTTTCACTTCACCTGTTTGAAATGCTCAGAAAATAAATTTTACTTCCTTTCATTATAATTATAATTTTATTCATTTATGGAATATATGGAGTCAGAAATTCCATAAAAATGTATCCACTTGCAAATTGGAGCCTGTTATATTTTCTCATTTGACATTTTCTTTCACTTGTTTGTATCTGATTTTAATGACATAATCAAAATAGACTGTGCTAACATATTGTATATGTTTCGGAATTTCAGAAACATGGAGAAAATATTTTCCCATTTAACATTACCTTTCTGCTCAATCCATTTTCACAAAAATCATACACAAGCAAACCAAGACTTTAGGGAAAATCATAGTTATTGTTTAATGTCTTTTGGATTATGAGTAGCTAAATTTTCCTTATTTGTTTTCAAGGTCAGTAGTTCATTTCCTATGCTTATGACCCCATTTCAGATTTGAAAATGTACCTCTCCAAAATAGAAGTAATGTGTCAAAGATAAAGTAACTTCAGCTGCCTCCATGGTCTAGAATAACCAGAATCTTAAAAAGGTTAAGAAAAAAAATTAAAAACATGAACTGATGCCCAGTGAACTTGAGCTCACTCAGTACCCCTCCTCTACCTTCCATGCTATTGCCCAATGGATTCATAAAAGATTTTTTGCTCTGAACATACAGTTATAGTATGCAGTTGTCTTTGCCCACTCATTCTATATTCTCTTGTTTCTATACAGTCATTCAGTCATGTCCAACTCTTCACGCACCATAGCATAACAATACTTTCCATAGGATTTTCTTGGCAAAGATACTGGAGTGATTTTCCATTTCCTTTACCAGTGGATTAAGGTAAACAGAGGTTAAGTGATTTGTCCATGGTCACACAGCTAGTAAGTGTCTCAGGCCAGATCTGAACCAGGTCTTCCTGAGATAGAGGCCTAGCACTGAATCCACTGAGATACTTAGCTGCCCCCTATCTATGTTCTAACAAACTTAAATTATAAGTATTTCTATGTATTTATGTACAATATATGTATGCATGTGTATGCATGTATATGAATACATATATATGCGTAAGACAATATAATTATGTATAATTTCTTCAAAGTAGGATAGAATCAGACTTTCAAAAAGTAAAAAATTTTGGGCTGACATATCCTGCTTCTAAAGGTTTTAATTGCTGGTCCATGTGCATTTGAACAGTCAAAGAGGAAGTAGAGAAACAACATAAGAAAAAAAGTGTCCGTTAATACTTAGGATTATTGCAAGGCTCTAGGTAGAAAGTAATCAGAATTGACCTTCATATCATTGCTTGTCCTTGGAGAAAATTTCAAATGGTTATTTTCTCAATTTCTTAATATGGAAAATGTAGACTGAGAAGAATATTTAGCCAAGATGCAGCTCTATAATTGAGTTTCCAACCAAACCTTTTAGTTTCTGGCTTCGTAGAATCTTGCCAAAAATAGAGAACAGGCCCCTGGAAATAAATGGCTCAAGAGGCTTTTTCCAACAGCAAATAGTGTAAAAACAAAACAAAAAACCCTACGTATTTTGACGATTTATAAATTACAAACATATGGAAAGAATTTCCTATAAAATACACTTGAGCTTAAAAATTAAGGGTAAAGTGTTTAACAAAACACATTTGTGGTTTCCTTAACTCAAAACATTTGAAAAAAAAATGACAAAGAGATTCAACTAATCCAAAATACAGCTGAACTTCCTATCTTCAATTTGTATAAACTAACATCTCTCCATTTCATGTAAAGTGCTTGAATACTAAAATAAAATTATATATTAATGTTGTCTTTCTTATTATATTGCATGAATAACACATTAGATGGAATATGTAATTTAATTTTTGTTCCAAACCTATGATTTCTTCAAAGCAGGTAACTTCCTATAAAGAAATTCTGTTTACCAATGTATATCTGAAGCTATTCTGCAAATTATTTAAAATATTGGCTAGAGTACCGAGAAATGAAGTGACATATCCAGGGTCACACAGATAACACATATAAGAGACAGGACTTGAAACCAGATCTTCCTAAGTCTGAGCCCTTTATATACAAAACCATGCTATCTCTCTATAGACCTATACACAAGTATTTACATGCACAAAAGGCAATATAATAACTTCCAGGTCATTTGAGCAACAAAATGGCAATCTAGACTTTTCCTACAATTTACAGGATGTTTTAGACCTCTCCAAAATAGAAGTAATGTGTCAAAGATAAAGTAACTTCAGCTGCCTCCATGGTCTAGAATAACCAGAATCTTAAAAAGGTTAAGAAAAAAAATTAAAAACATGAACTGATGCCCAGTGAACTTGAGCTCACTCAGTACCCCTCCTCTACCTTCCATGCTATTGCCCAAGACTTTAACATATGGGTTTACAACAAAACCTAGTCCCCCATTCTGGATCCCTCTTTTTTTCCAAGTACTCCTGGATACCCAGGTGCCAGGTTGTGAAAGTCTGTTCTTGCTACATCAAAGCCAGCCACTGCCAAAAAAATAAAAAAATAAATAAACCCTGTAGCACTAGTACTGCAAAGCTCTGAAATAACAATGTTCAGATCAGAAAACAGAAACAGAGAGAGTGGGACTAGATGTTAGGTTAGGATGCTGTGTATGTTAGGGATGGGATGTTATTACTATGTGGAGCTCCACTAAACCTGAGGGGAAAAGCACATCATGAAACTAGGACTAGTTCTATCTACAAAAGTCAGTTGAAGCAGAGACCTGGACTGGTGAACTATAAATTGTTCGGCATGGGAGGAGGCTGAGAGTTTTTGAGACACAGTTCAAATGAACCCACCATCATCAGATGGGAGAGGATCAGACAGCCAATAGAAAACCGAAATTACCAAAGAAGAAAACTCAAAGCCATTAAACATAAGCATATATATAAATAAATATAAAAATATAGAGAAAACATTAACAACAGAAGAAAATGTGACTTCTAGATTTAGCAAAAAGTACAATTCACCAATTACAAACACTTATCAATCACCTACTATGTGGCAAGTGCTAGGCATACAAAAAGAGGCCAAAATGGTCCCTATCTTGAATCTAATGAGAGATATTTAAAAAGTTTCGGTACTCAATAAGACAGAGGACCCTATGGAATCAAAAGACTTGGGTTTAAATCTCTATTCTATTACCATTATCTGTGTGACTGAGCAAGTCAACTTCTTAACCTTAGGCTACTTTTTTTGAAAAATAAAGATAATAATATCATCCGTAGTTACCTAATGGAGAGCATAATGGAAAATTAAAATTGTTCTTAGAGGAAATAAAGTGCAGGGGAGATTTGAAGTCAACAGAAAAGTTCTGTTGTTTTTTTTTTTAAAGGGAAGTAAAAAACAGAAATTCAAAAAAATGTCCTAAGGACTCTCTTTCTTCTAGCACAAAAAAGCTTAGGGGAAGAGATTCTTAGACATTGCCTTAAAAGGCTAAAGGGGGAAAAAAGTGTTCTCTCTTCTGCAGGAAACAGGCTCAGCAATCATAATGAATTCCCATAGACAGAGCGCAGAATTGTAGGTGGCACTCAATATAATGGCACCTAAGTTATAGGTACCATACCCGTATAGATCACACACATGTGATTTCTGTGCAATTCCACTCCTTAAAAAATACGGATTTTTATTTATAAGAATGAACTGAAAATCAACAGGGAAATGGCAAGGTTATAGGTGGAAGCATAGCATGAATAGGGAATTCTGTTATTATTCTTAATACATTTAATTGAAATGAAATTGTTTTGTACTGTTTGTCCTCTGACTGAATCATAAAAATAAACATGTCAGTTATATTTTGGAGAGTATTTTGAGTCACAGAGTACTCAGATTTTGACTGGTCAGAGTACAGGCTGAGGGGAACCAATATTGACAAGCACACAGAGTGTTACTTATTAAAAATGAAAATATGTTTAGGTAAAATAAATGGATTTAGTATCATATAGGTAGATTAGGGAAATAAGATTTTTATTCATAAAAATTTGAATTCAAGTTAAAATTTTCTGTGACCACAAAAGCAAAAATTTAAATTTGCATCTATGATCTCAATTAGAAATATCTCCACATAATGAAGCAAATACTAATAGTGATAATGCAAATATTATGACAGGGGGCAGTTATTCATTGCAATAACCAACAGAAGGGATAACAGGATTGGTGAGAAATAATCATTCACTTAGTATTGTTCAGAATGGAACTGGAACTGTGTTCTGTTCTGAGCACCACATTTTAGGAAAGACTAGAAAAATTAACTGGAAAATTACTGAAGAAAGACTTGAGAAACCCATTTCATAAAAAGACTAATTTAAAGAATTGGGTGTTTTTTTCTGTTTTGTTTCATTTTTAGCATGAAGAAGTAGAATCACTGTGGGACGTGATACCTCTCTTCAAATATTTCAGGGACTCTCATGTGGAAGAGAATTTTATTTGTTCTTGTTCATTTAGAACGTAGCAAGGTGGCACAATGGATAGAGTACTGGGACTCCAGTCAGGAACAGTCGAGTTTAAATCTAACTTCAGACACTTACTAGCTGTGTGACCCTGAGCTACTTACTTAGCCCTGTTGGCCTCAGTTTCCACATCTGTAAAATGATCTGGAGAAGGAGATGGCAAACCAGTCCAGTATCTTTGTTAAGAAAACCCCGAATGGGGTCACAAAGAGTTGTACTAAACTAAATAACAAAATTTGTCTAAAGAGCAAAATTGGAAATAATGAATGAAAGTTGCAAGGATGCATATTTATGATGTGTCCAAAGGTAATATCCATAATAATTCAATCACTCCAAAAGGGAATGAACTGGTTGTCTCAAGAGGCAGTATAAGTTCCCTATTACCGGTGATCTTTAGGTGGAGATTAAATGACCACTTAGGGATGTTTAGACTCACTAACCTCTGAGATTTCTTCTAATTCTGAGGTTCTGTGATTCAGTAACAGTTTGAATCACAAATAACCCTTAGTTCATTATATTTTATACACTGCAAAGATTATTAATGTATTTATTCATCTCTGAACTTATTTGTTCTATCACCAGAAAAAAAAAAGAGTTAAAAGTTTACCTTCAGAGCTTACATTTCAGTCAACAAAAATAATGTGAATATTCAGGGAGAAAAAATATTGTTGGTGCCTAATGATACATGGTAAATCCAAAGCTGACAAGAGAAACAAGTCTTTGGGATGTCTTGAGTATAATTTGGCCTTGAGAAGGGTGCAGGCACAGTGGGAGGTTGGAGAGACAGAAGGGAAGAGAGGAGTATATATGTGGATTTTGGAAAGTGTTTAAAGCAGGAAAGCAAGATTAAAGAGCCAGTAACTGTCCTCCTCAGTAAAAGATTACAAAGAAAACACAACTTCAGAGATGTACTATCAGGAAGTGTAAATTGGCAAACAATATCATCCTTAGCTACTTAAAGTACAGTGTATGCTAATACAGCTCTCTTAGAAAAGGTTTCTTCATACTTCATAAGCTTATAGGAAGAGTTTAATAAATGTTTGTTAAATCTTAAATTATTTAATAATATTTTATTTTCCTTAAAAATTTTCTCAAGTGCGAGGGAAAATTATAAAAGTAATAAAGTTGAGACATAGTTATATTCTAAAATTTTACACAGTATATTAAATTCACCATCAGCTTTGGGGTGATGATCTACTGAGAACAATGTTTTATGCTACAGTGTGCAAACTGTCACATGTGAAAATATTTTATTCAAATAATTTATTGAGTTAAAGTTGTTTCTTTTAAGAGATCTTATAGTTAACATTTCACTCTTAAAGAAAATCGCAAAGTACTTTAACAATTCACTTAAGATTCTTCCCCCATTTCTTTCTAATGCCAAATTCCATTTAACTTGAAAATCTTACTTCTAAAGCACAAGGTTATTTGAGTTCAGTTATGGGTGTATTTTGACAATGGTTAGTTTTGATATCCTAACATTTGTTGAGGTATAGCACCGAAAAAGTCAGTTTTGTGACTGATGCTGTCAAATCAGCAATACTGCCTTATATAAAAATAGCAAATGTGACTTTGTTCTAACCTCTAAAAGTTTATTAAAAGTCTTTGGACATAAAACTTTACCCATTTCGTATAAAATATATTTCAACTTTTAACGCATTTTAAGCTTTCATACCTCATTTTTTTAAAATATTACAAACTTTAAAATAATGAAGTCATATTTCCATTTATTTATAAAAATGTTACAAAATATATATTAAAGGTGGTTAAATGGACATATTAGAAAACACATTTTGTTCTAGTTGAGTAAACAGTTTATAATGTCAAAAAAATTGCCCAAAGGGAAGTGTGGTTAAGGGACCTGATTGAAGTCTTGGCTTTTTCACTGGGTGGCCTTGAACATGTTACTTATCCTCTCTGTGCCTTAGTTTCCTCATGTACAAAATGTGATTAATATGATGCATATTAGCCAATTTCTCCCAAACAAAGTCTAATCCTAGTACACTCTAAAACCTCCACAGGGTTTAAACTAGAGATATTATTTTGTACTCCATCAATAGTTCAGTTATGTCTATCTGGCAAGGCAGTCAATAGAAATGAGATTCAAGAGTATTTTTAGGTCTACTTAGGATACATTTTCCATCAAAATTCAGTTTTCTAGTTTGATAGTAAGAAGAGGATGGAGGATATCTTGAGACAAAAGCAATTTGGTCCAAAACTTCAGTTCAGCATTAGCAAGAGCAAAATTCCAAATAATAGAAACAGAAGAAAGTCAAGGATCCACAGGCACTTTATGAGACAATGGAGGAATGTCACTTGCTTTTGGAAAGTGACAGCACCAAGTAGGCCAAATTAGAACATAATCATATGGTCCAAAATGATGTGCTATTTGCTAGGCAAGAAGTCAATGTCAAGCAGTGACATGATCTTCTAGGAGTTATTTAAGTCTATATCAAATTATAAACTATAAAGAAGGTGGAGAAAACAGTGAGTCATACTTTGTTCTTCTCTGATCATGTCATCCTCATGTGTAGGGATCAGTGTGAGTCCAAAAGCACCTTTGGTGCTGATGGTCACAGCCCAGTTGCTAAAGCTCACAGGGAAGTCTTGTGCAAGACCACTCGCCTGATGAGCGGCAGCTGTGATTGGCTGGCTGATGGTCACAGCCCAGTTGCTAAAGCTCACAGGGAAGTCTTGTGCAAGACCACTCACCTGATGAGCGGCAGCTGTGATTGGCTGGCTCAGCCTGTCCTCCCATTGGTCCATCCCTCTAGCGCACGTGGATATCATGCTTTAATCATGTACCTCTGGGGTATATAAGGAAGGCGCTACAATACAATAAAAGACAGCTGCTCTACACTTCTCTCTCGCCTCTGGTCTCTTCAATCCCTCCTGAGAATACAGCTTAAGGCTTAGGCTACAGAGTTAAGAAGCGGCTGTTTCACTCATGTACATGAAAGCCAGAAACAAACCTTTTTAAAAATTATTTTATCTTGCTCACAGAATCAGAAAATATTTAAAATTTGAAGGGATCTCAATGATTTTATAATCTACCCATATCTGAACAACAACCCCCTCCACAGTATATTGAAAAAGGAGTGATTCAGTCTTTAACTGAAGACTTCCAGTGAGGAGAAACCCATCACCTGCCAAGGCAGTTAATTTCTCACATGGATATCTCTTTCAGGATGTTTTTCCTTATACCAAGCTAAAACTCCAGTTTCATAACTTAGTTCTATCATCTGGAGCCAAATATAACAAGTCATATCCTCCCCCCAGGTGATAGCTTTTTAAATATTTGGAGGTAGACATTTTATGTATCCTTCCCCACTGTACCATGATCTTCTCTTTGAGGCTATTTAGTCCCAGCTACTATCAACACTATTCAATGACATGAACTGAAGGCCCTTCAGCATGCTGGTTACCCCATTCTGCATATCCTCTAACTTGTCAATGTCTTTTCTTAAATGAGGAGCCCAAGAGATCAAATGTTATTTTACCATGGTAGCATATAGAAGGAATACAACCTTTTTGTTTCCAAAGTTGTCTCTTTTAATGTTTACTAATTCTGCGTCATCTTTCTTAGATTTCTTGTCATATTTCTGACTCATAATCAGCATACAACCTATAAAACTTCAATTTTTGTAGAATTGATGTTGAGACATGTTTCTCCTGTCTTCTACTGATTTTATTTTTTAACTCAATGTAAGAGTTAACCTTATTAAATTACATATCATTCAAATCAGCCCAGTATTCTAGTCTGTCATAATGACAAAACACACACAAACACACGCACACACACACACACACACACACACACACACACACACACACACACACACAAAACTATCATTCGATATCTTAGCCCTCCATTCCAGCTTCATGTCTTCTGCAGAAGTTTGCTATCAATATGTGCTTAGGTACTAGAAAGATTCTGGTGCTTAATAACCACATAAAATTTACCTTTTGTTTTTAATTTTGGAAGTTCTTTTGCCATTTAAATGAATTATCTACTTTATTTACCACCAAGGTCAGTTATCGGCTTATTTGTTTTTCTGTATTTTCCTTTTTTATATTAAAATAATCTTCCCAAGGTCAAGTAATAGATTAACAGCACTAATTCAGTGTCCTTGAATCAAACATAAAATGCATGTTTAATATGAAGGCTCTCATTGCAGAGAAAGCTGCCTTCAGGATATTGCCTAAAATACATTCATTACTCAACTGAAACTGCACAGAGAACTTTACATACTAAGAAAATATTTCACTGAAGTGCACCTCTTTTGACTATATTAGATTTTTCAGGTGCAAAATTTCAAGACCTCTCTTTGTGCTACTATATTTTTCTAATCTATACCTTACAAAAAGAAATTGTGCAACAGTTGACCCAAACAAAGAAAACTTTGAAATAAGAACAAACCATAACAAAATGAGCATTTTGCTCATATGCTATAGTGGTCATAGATTTGTAATATTTCTACAATCATAAATATAGATTTGCATACCTAAAGGAAACTTCAAAGATACAATAATTAGGCTAATTGTTAACATAATTCCTAACTGAAATGAAGCATTTGGACAGAGAGCCAAGAATTTTTTTAATAATCAGAATGCAATAAAATTTTGTATATTTGAATTCAATTTGGAGAGGTGGAGTGGTGATGATTTTTACAAAGGATATAGTCATTTTCATTTATTTGAAGTAATATTGCAAAAAAAAAATGGTTAGTCTTTCCAGTCATTTTCTTCAAATTGTTGGGTTTTAGGGAAACAAAATAAAAGACAGCTAGGTGGCACAGTGGATAGAATGCCAGACCTGAAATCAGGAAGACATCTTTCTGAGTACAAATCTAGGCTCAGACACTTATTGTATGACCCTGGGCAAGTCCCTTAACCCTGTTTTCATCAGTTCCTCATCTGAAAATGAGCTGGAGAAGAAAATGGCAAATCACTCCAGCATCTTTGCTTTCTAAGAAAACCCAAACGGTGTCACAAAGAATCAGATACAACTGAAATGACTAAACAACAACAATACTGAGACATCACTGACTTCACTTGAACCCATTATCTATTTTTGAAAGTTGGGTTCTTAACAAGAAAAGATAAAGAAATTAAATAAGGCAGCTAAGTGGCCCAGTGAGTAGAGCACTGGCCCTGGAGTCAGGAGGACCTGAGTTCAAATCTGCAGGCCTCAGACACTTGACACACTAACTAGCCATGTGACTTTGGGCAAGTCACAACCCCAATTGTGATCCAAAAGGAAAAAAAAAATTAAATACCTAGAAAGCTGACCGTTTATGAAGTATGTTTTTTTCCTATTGCCACACTGCCATGAATTCATTTTGCAGGACCTAGCTTTCTAGCCAAAAAAAAAAATAGTCTGTGTTTTTATTTATGGAAAATAACTGGAAGAAAGTAGGTTTTTTTTTCTTCTGTCACATGAGATCTAAATCTAGTGAAAGAGACAGAGGATGGTCTGCAATGGGATAAAAAAAAAAAAGTAATAGGCCCCCACTATCAGCCTCAAGTAAAATGGAAGAGAAAGGTTTTTTATAAGAAATGACATCTGAGTAACCAAAACACTAAAACCTATAATCTAACCAGTTAATGTCATAAGATACTTTTCTACAAAGATAACTGAAAATGAAGCCACAAGCATGTGCTTCTTTTAGAAGCATCAAGTGGTAGTTGAGGAGTTGACCTATTTGTATACCAAGCTTTTGATTTAGTTAAAATTTAAAAGCTTAAGTAAATTTTGAATTATATACATTTGTATATGAATTCATTTGTGTATCTATATAATAATGATAATGAAAGGAAGCATTTATCAAGCTCTTTAATGTTTGAAAAATTCTTTATAAATTCTATTTCATTTTATCCTCACAGCTTCTCTGGGAGATGATGATATTTATATCTCCATTTTACAGATGAGAAAACTGAGGAAAAATTAGAGGTTAAGTGACTTATCCAAGGTCATATAACTAGCTGCCAGCTGTATTTTTACCTATGTAGATATATAAATTGTAATATATATGCATTTATACATACATATATACATACATGCGTGTGTATCTTTGATACTGCTCACCATCCTCTTCTCCTTGATATTCTAATCTCTCATCTCAGGACACCTCTCCCTTTTAGTTTTCTTCCTACGTATCTGACTGTCTCTTCACAGTCTCTTTGTTTGATCCTCATCCATATCATGCCCTGTAATCATACATTTCCTCAGGGTTCTATCATGTGCCCTCTTTTATTCTTCATTTACGATACTTTACTTGGTTATATCATCAGTTCTCAAGATTTAATTACCATCTCTATGCCAATGACAAATCTACCTATTCTGCCCTAATCTCTCTGGTGATCTCCAATCTCCTATTTCCAAATGGACATTCAGTAGAAATCTTAAACTAAACATATCCACAAAAGAAATCATTATCTTTCCCACTAAACTTTCCCTACCCCTACTTTCCTCATTACTAAATAGAGCAACACATCTTCCCAGCCTCTCAATCTAGGAGTTATCCTATACTGCTCAATATATCTCACCTCTTCCTCCTCCCATCCAATCTACTGCCAAGGCCTATTGATTTTACCTCTGCAACATTTCTCACATACTATAAACATTTTTAGATTTTGCTAGAATAAGATCTACTTGGCAGCTCAGAACTAAAAAAAAAAAAAGTGGGGAGCTTTTGATTAATTTCTTAAATCTTCCATGGGCAGAGAACATATTTTTACCAAGGTCTCTCTAACCTTGAAGCTGCAGTAGTGACTGTGCAATTAAGTTTATATATATATATATATATATATATATATATATATATACACACACACACACAGATATATGTGTGTATATTATATTATAGATGTATTATATATTATATATATATTTTTATATATAATAATAATTTATATATAATTATATATATTATAAATATAATTTAATTGGCACTAAATAAGGTATCCACAGTTACCTGTATCTGGTTTGAAGGGAAACCTACTTCTCCAGAAGGGAAGGGTAAAGACATTTGCTAGAGGAAAAAAAAAACCTGTCCAAGGAAAGATGGAGCCTAATGCACAAAAAAGGGGATATGAGGGTGAGGGAAAGGAAAGTAGAAATTACTGACATCCCTGCCTACAAGCTTAGCCTTCAACATTCTCACATAATGTCATATTATCAGATAGCTCTATTACAAAGCTTCACTCTTTATTCAATTTGACTCAGCCATCAATTATTTAACAGCTGTTTATGTGTAAGATGATGTACCTGGTGCATGGAATACAGACACAAAAAATAAGTTGCTTCTGGCAGCCAAGATGGGAGAGTAATCAACAAGTCACTCTCCCCCTCCCCTACTGACCTTGAAAAACCCAGGAAATATCAATCCGGGAAAAATTCTGGAACAGTGGTGCCAGAGGAAAGGTGAGATGTAGCAGTTTTTTAAGCTAATGAGGCTAGGGGTATTTATGGGAAAGGCCCCTCTTGCTGTGGTTGAAGGTGACAGGCGGTGTCCTGGCAAGCCAGCAGCAAGCCCCACCTCAGTAGTCCAGCAGAAGATCCTGAGCCCCGCGGTGGTGGAGCAGGCAAGTGCCAACAACAGAATCCCTCTGTGTCTTCACACAGCCAGGGAAATCAACAGACACCAGTACAGAGAACTAATACCTACACAGCAGAAAGGTGTCCACCAGTGGCTGAGCCTACCCACGCTCCAGCACAGCCCCTAGTGAGGAGGCTATCTCCAGTGACCAGACCACCCTTACCCCATGAGTTTCAGTGTAATTTCCAGGGAAATGTAGTAAAACATGATTTGGCATCAGTATACACCAGTCACCACTGGCTCCATCGAAACACAAGGTAAACTACAGCCTCTACACTGCCAGAACCTGAGGCCCCAGCATAAAAAGTCAGTAACCAGGCCCCTAGCCTCCAGCACAAGAAGCAAGGAACAGTACTCCCTGCACCTCAGAAGCAGAGATCAACTTTAAAAACCAGGAAAAAGGCTAATACCATGAACAAAAAGCCACATAGAAAAACAAAGACCACAGATTCTTATGATGGGGACAGGGAAGATCAAAATAAAAATTCAGAAGAGAACAGCATTGTCAATATACCCACATCTGAAACTGCAAAGGGGAAACTGAACTGGTCTCAAGGCTCAAAAGTCTGCTTGGAAGATCTCAAGAAGGATTTTAAAAGGCAAATTAGAGAGATAGAAGAAAACTTGAAAAATTCCTTTAAAAATACAATTGACAGTTATTGAAGACAAAATATTTGGGAGTCTACCTGCCAAAACAAACCCAGGATCTATATGAACACAATTGCAAAAACACTTTTCACACAAGTAAAGTCAGAACTAAATAATTGGAAAAACATCAGTTGCTTGTGGCTAGGTCAAGCTAATATTTAAAAAATGACAATCCTACTTAAATTAATTTACTTATTCAATGTCATACCAATCAAACTACCAAAAAATTATTTTATAGAGCTAGAAAAAATAATAACAAAATGCATCTGGAAGAACAAAAGGTCCAGAATATCAAGGGAATTAATGAAAAAGTCCTAGGGAAGATGACCTTGCATGCCAGATCTTATATTGCATTATAAAGCAGCAATTATCAATATTGCTTGGTATTGACTAAAAAATATAGTAGTTCAGAGGAATACACAAGACACAGTAGTCACTAATTATAGTAATCTACTGTTTGAGAAACCCAAAGATCCCAGCTTCTGGAATAAGAACTCACTATTTGACATAAACTGCTGGAAAACTGGACGATAGTATGGCAGACATTGGGCATAGATCGATATCTGACAACATATACCAAAAGACAGTCCAAATAGGTACATTATTTAGTTATAAAGAGTGATGCTATAAGAAATTAAAGAAGTAAGGAACAGTTTACTGTGATATTTATGGAGAATGGAGGAATGAGGTGAGAGAGGAATATTTTGGGAGGAGAAAGGGAGAGATAGAATAGGGTAAATTATCTCACATAAAAGAGGCAAGAGAAAATTTTTACAATGGAAGGGAAGAGCAGGAAGGTGAAAGGGAAAGAGTCAACCTTCCTCTCATTGGATTTGGTTTAAGGATGGAATAACACACACACTCAATTTGGCATCTTACCATACAGGAAAGGAGGCAGAAAGGGGATAAAAGGGCAGATAATAGAAGGTAGGGCAGATTGGGGAGAGGGTAGTACTTTCGAAAAGGGACAGGATCAAAGGAGAAAATAGAATAAATGGGGGGGTGGGATAGGATGGAGGGAATTATAGTTTGTCTTTCACAATATAATTACTAGGGAAACATTCTGCATAACTACACATGTACAACCCATATTGACTTGCTTGTCTTCCCAGTAGGGGCAGGTGAGGAGGGAAGAAGGGAAAAAGTCTGGAACTCAGAGTTTTAAAAACAAATGTTAAAAATTGTTTTGTACATGCAACCAGGAAATAAGATATACAGGCAATGGGGAATGGAAATCCATCTCACCCTACTAGAAAGTAAGGTGAGTATGGGGAATGATATAAGAGAGAACAGATTGGAGGAAGGAGTATTCAGTATGCTTGCTATCTTGGGGTGGGGGGTAGGGCAGGAGAAAATTTGTAACTCAAAATCTTATGGAAATCAATGTTGAAAACTAAAAAATAAATTTAAAGATTATTTAAGAACTATTGGGGAAGATGTGGGGAAGTTGGAACCCTAATTGATTTTTTGTGGAGCTGTGCGCTGATCTAATCATTCTGGAGAGCAATTTGAAACTATGGTCAAAGGGCAATAAAAGTGTGCATGCCTTTTGACCCAGCAATAACTCTTCTAGGGCTGTAGCCCAAAGAAATCATAAAAACGGTAAAAGGACCCAGCTTTTTTTGTGGTGGCCAAGAACTGGAAATTGAGAGGATAGCCAACAATTGGAGAACAGCTGAACAAGTTGTTCTAATAGCAAGCACAGTAGTACTTTACTGCTTGTTTCAGCTCTTCCAATGTCTATGAGCCTTGCCTTTGATCATGTCAAGTCTTTGTTGGAAACAGTATATAT
The DNA here is from genome assembly GCA_028627135.1 of Pseudochirops cupreus. NCBI lineage: Eukaryota > Metazoa > Chordata > Mammalia > Diprotodontia > Pseudocheiridae > Pseudochirops > Pseudochirops cupreus. Next base: position 421,852,484 of record CM053580.1, on the reverse strand, counting down.
TGTGTTACACTTAATAGGTCTAAGGGAGTTTGGAGACCTTCTGTGCCCTTAATAGGCCTAACATCATTACATGGAGCCCACAGGGGGAGAAGCTTCCCAACAGAGGAAGAAGAGAGTAGAACAGGAAGGATGGAACAGGAAAGAGAAGAGCAGAACAAAGCTTGAGCATGAGCTACGACCAAGCAGAACTGAGAGGGAGAATGTTTGCGATTTCACTACTCTGTCTGTTCTGTCTGTGTTGATGAAAATTTGTAAGGACAAAACATTCTGTCTGTTGAAAGAGGACTTTATTACTGATACAGAAACCCTGAAGGAGGATTTTACTGCTATTTACAGAAGTCCTGAAAAGGGACTTTACTGCTGTTCATGGCAGTCTTGGGACTATACTGTTTGTGTTTGATTTCTCAGACATTGTCAGACAGAAAGTGAATTGAGATGATAGTGCCAGCAATGTGGGTAAATATTGTTGTAACTCTGTTAAGCTTTGTCTTCCTAGAAACAGAAACTGTAAGCTGAGATATAGAACTGGAGTAGAGAGCTGCCTGCGTGTCAATCCAGGCAAGAGCTGGGAGAAACCAGCCCATGGAAAGGAATCTGTAGAGTCTGCAAGTCAGCCTCCAGTTAAGATAGAAGAGGACTTTCCTTGGGTACTCTGTCTTGACTGATGAGATTATGACTTACTGTGACCTGGCGTGAAGGGTGTTTGTATTTTCTGCTGCCCCTTGAAGATGAATGCCTTAAGGATAATAAGAACCCAGCCTGGAGTCAAGATGAAAGAAGACTTGACTTGGGAACTCTATACTGATTGAGGAGATTGTGACTTACTGCATGATATGTTTTGTTTAAGACAATGGTGTGTGATGACTGACTTTGATAGACTTAATCCTTCTCAGCAATAAAAGAACCTAAAACAATTCCAAAAGACTCATAATGAAAAATGCCATCCATATCCAGAGAAATAACTATGGAGTCTGAAAGCAGAGTGAAGCAGACAACTTTTTTTTTCTTTCTCACTGTTCCTCTCATTCATTCTAATTCTTCTATGCAATATGATCAATGTGAAAATATGTTTAATAGGAATGTATATGTAGAGTCTGTATCAGATTACATGCTGCGTTGGGGAGGGTGAAGGGGAGAGTAGGAGAGAAAATGTATAACCTATGAAAGTGAATGTTGAAAACTAAAAATAAATTTACTTATAAAAAAATAAAATTGATGGAATGGAAAAAAAGTACCCTAAAGAAAACAACTCCTTAAAAAGTGGAATTGGCCAAATAGAAAAGTAAGGATAAAAACTAACTGAAGAAAACAATTCATTAAAAATTAGCATTGGGCAAGTGGAAGCTAATGAATCTAAGAGACATCAAAAATCAGTCAAACTAAATTAAAAGAATGAAAAAATAGAAGAAAACATAATATACTTCATTAGAAAAACAAGTGACCTGGAAAATGGAACCAGGAGAAATAATTTTAGAAGTATTGGTCTACCTGAAAGCCATGATGAAAAAGAGAGCCTGGACAGCATCTTCCAAGAAATCATCAAGGAAAACTGCCCTGAGGTCCTAGAACCAGAGGGTAAAATAATCATTGAAAGAATCCACTTATCACCTCCTGAAAGAGATCCCAAATTGAAAACATCAAGGAATATTATAGCCAAATCCCAGAATTATCAGGTCAGGGAGAAAATATTGCAAATAGCCAGAAGGAAACAACTCAAATACCATGGAACCACAGTCAGGATTACACAAGACCTTGCAACTTTCTACATTAAAAGATTGGAGGGCTTGGAATATGATATTCCATAAAGCAAAGGACCTTGGATTAAAACTAAGGATCAACTACCCAGCAAAATTGAGCATAATCTTTCAGGCAAGGAGATGGACATTCAATAAAATAGGGGACCTTCCTGATGAAAAGACCAGAACCTCAACAGAAATTTTGATCTTCAAATACAAGACTCAAGAGAGGCATAAAAAGGTAAACAGGAAAGAAAAATGTAAAAAAATCAAACATGTTATTCAATAAGGGCAAACTATTTACATACCTTCATGGGAAGATGATATTTATAGAACTGTACAATTCTTGAGAACTATATCTTTCTTACGATGTTTATAAGGGATTTACATAGACAGAGGGTATGGATATAAATTGACCCTGATGTGATGAGAAAAAAAACTAAGTATGTGGTGAAAAGGAATTGTAATGGGAAAAGAGGAAAGAAGGAGGCAGAAAAGAGTAAATTACATGACTAGAAGAAGCACAAAACATATTACAGTACAGCAAAAGAAAGGAGGGAGATGAGCATTGTTTGAATGTTACTCTCATCAGATTTGGCTCAGGGAGGGAATAACATACTCAGGCATAGAAATCTACTTCACCATATAGGCAGTAGGAGGGGAAAGTGGAAAAAAAGGAAGGTGATAGGAAGGGAGAAGGGAGGGGAAAAGTAGTAAAGAAAGAAGGAAAGAAAAAGGAGAGGGCTGATAGAAGGAAAGGAAGATTGAGGGTGGTGGTAGTCAAAAACAAACTCTTTCAAAAGAGTTTGGATGGGAAGGGAGAAATAAAAGCATAAATGAGTGGGGGGAATAGGATGGAGAGAAAGACCCAGATAGTAATCATAACTGTGAATGTGAATGGGATGGATTTTTGCATAAAATGGAAGCAGATATGAAATAGACCAGTTGACCATTTGCTGCCAGGTATTTGACTATGTATTGACATATATGTGTGCATGTATATGTATATATGTGTGTATGTACATGTATGTGTGTATGTGTGTATGTGTGTGTATATATATAGTACCTGACTTGATTACATTAAAATCTTCATATTTTATTGCACAGTCAAAAAAATGAAATTAAACAACATTGCAGTTAGATAATTCAATTTAACCAATGTTTATTAAGCACCTGCTATGTGACTTTCTTTAATGTCTTAAGATATTTTATCTCTTTTCTGACGAATTTTTTTAAGAAAAGCATTTGCAGACAAAAGAATCATAAAAATTCAGGTAAGCTTTGCAAGAGAGTGACCCTGATTTCAAATATACAAGTAGGAATATATTTCATTCACTATATTATCTTGAAAGAAAAATAAATCAAAAATAATAGAATAAGTCTATTTTCCAAAGCATGGTTTCCAGAGCAACTCTGCTTGGAGTAACTCTTTGATTTAATATAATTTGCCACTATTTTCTACAGAGCAAGCCATATATCATGTAAGTGTATTTGTTTAACATGATGCTAGTAGTTAAACAGCTTTGGTATGAAGAATTGCTTTTTCCACTAGGTCACTCTGCAAAAGAAGCTCAACTTATCTGTACTCATCTCGAGCACCATTTTAAAAAATCAATGTGTTCTAATGGAAGAAAAAATTAAATCTTGATATCATTTTATTTTTAAAAGAGAAAGACACTGTGGCATGGTGTAGAGATAACTGGCCTAGGAATCAGGAAAACTCATCACATAATATGTGGCACCAAGCAAGTCAATTAAAATCTCTGTTCTCTAAAATATTCTCTAAAAATATGGTACAACTGAACAAAGAACTGACCTGCATTGGTAGAGTCCCCTATATCAATTAAATTATATATCCAATTTGTACCATACTTAAGAGAAAAATATCAGGTACATTAGTTGCATTTCACCCAAAACTGTATAGAGGAATATTAGATTATTAAAACCAAATAGTAAATAGGAACAGGTAGGATGGTACAGTGGATATAAAACTACCACTGAGGTCAGGAAGACCTAGGTTCAAGTCCCTGTCTTTGACATAAACTGTCCATGTGACTCTGAGCATGTCATTTAATCTCTCAACATTCCAGGAAATACTCTAAGGCAACTTTGTAAAAGAAAACGTGTCAACTTTTTCATTGTTAGAAGAGATTGCCTATAGAAGAGATTGCCTATAGAGTTTTCCCCAAAGTTCCCTATGTTAATAAGCTCTCAGATCTAGTCCCTATCTTCTATCCCTAGTAAAAGGGAGGAACTGTTTCTTTTTTAATAGATAAATAAATCCATATATATTCAAACACAACAAAAATATGAATTGGTGAAAAGTCTGTGGACGACATTGTCTACACCACTCAATTACTCAAGTGATTAAACGCTAATCTCTCTAATGAATTCTAGTCTCATATCGCCAACTGCTTATTGAAACTTTCAAATTGGATGTTTCATAGATATTTGAAAATTAGCACAGCCAAAATAGACTTCATAATCTTTCACTCCTTTCACCCAATACACCTTTCTCCCAAGCTTCCCTATTTATATCAAGTATACCCATCTTTGTGGTTACCCGGTCTACAACCTTAAAATTGTCCTCGATTCCTCATTTTCCTCACCTCACATATTCATCTGGTTGCCAGCTTAGCTCTTCTTTCTTTCCAACATCTCACACTCACCTTTCTTTTCATTCAAATATCCACTGTCTTTCCTTCATTAACTGAATGGCAAATAAGCTCCTAATTTATTTCACTGTTTCCATTGTCTTCTCTCTTCAATCTATCCTTTACTCACTTTAAAGAGATTTTTCCTAAGGCACAAATGTGAACATGTCTCTCTCCTACTCAATAAAATCTAGTAGCTCCCTATTACCTTTACTATCAAATACAAACTCCTTAGAAGAATATTTTAAGCCATTTATTATCTATTTCAGACCTATATTTCCATATATTTCATTCTTCTCTATACATTTTATAGTATAGCCAGTCTGTCCTTGCTATTCCTCAGACATGACATTTGGTACCTTTATGCAGGCTATTGCCCACACCTGAAATACAATTTCTCCTCACCTATGCCTCTAAAAATGTATAGTTCTTCAGAACAGGGACTTTTTCTTTGAATTCCCAATGACTAACAATGCCCGTCATATTGTAGACAATTAATAAATGCTTGTTGGATGATTGATTTATCAGTAATTACATCATGTCATCCTATTAACTCTTATCCTATCAGGAGTCTTTGGAAACTAAAGTTGCTAATATCTCTGTCCCAAAGACCATTGACTTGGAAATCTTTCCTTGTTGGAAGAGATGAATGCCCTGCCTTCTGTGAGAGGTGGGGCAGAGATGGAGAGAGGTGAAAGTTTCAGTTCTCAGTCAGTTCCCCTTTTGGGGACTCATCAATGAAAAGCCTTTTTTGAGAGTAGTATCAAGATCACTTCTACCAAAATTATGACCACAAAAAATTTGGTTCACCATTAAATCAGAAAAAGGAAGTGAACATGACAGCCCCCCATGTTTCCTGCTTCAGTGAAGATTCATGAAATGTGAAACCATTTTGGGACTCCTTTTTATCTGTATTTTTTTTTCACCATATCCTTTCTTGGGGGCTCTAATGATGGTAATTGTCATCTCTGTTACGAAAATTCTTAACTCTGCACTCACCAATTAAATCTTGATGTTAGAATTGATCATAACTTTCCAATCTTCCCTTCAGTCATAGCTAGCCTTATATTCTACTCAACATTCACTTAAAATCACTTTGAATGTGTACTATGTGCAAGTTGCTGTGAAAAATTTTAAAAAAAATAAGAGAAGGTATCTGCCATTTTAATATACATTTTCTTCTATGAGTTTGATAACACCTAAAGTTTTAAATTACTTATGGAATTATGAAATATGTGGCAGAGTGCTTTGATTATTCACTGGGAAAGACCATGATGGCAGTGGGTCATAAGGCTTCAATCACACTTTAATAAAGCATAGAGGGGGCAGGTAAAGATGGCACAGAAAGTACAGAGACAAGCAGCAAAGGTGGAGGAAGGGAGTTGGGGAATACAGCGGTAGATGTCATGGGAATGGGAATGGGGTGGTAGAGTAAGGTAGACAGTGTGGGAAAGAGAGTGGAGAGGGGGAAAGTCACAGAGAGTAATTCACATAACCATGCATTAGAATTGGGAGCACTGCGCAGCATGAGCCCAGATTGAAAAAGGTTGCTTAAGGACAGAAGTTTGGAGTCTCACTTTTATAGGTTTTTTTGGGGGATAACAGACGAACTCTTATCTATGCCACCTTGGGGTTAGTTTATTAACATTATCTCAAAGTTATCAGCACCATTTGATATTTTGCTGGTCTTACTGCAGAAGTCTGGAGTTTATCCGAGTTTTACTTATCTAGGACCAAAGGACCCTTATATCAAAACCTAAATGGCTTCCCTAGATTTAGCACATAGCCTCAGAATGTGATCATTAGTCAATATTTGATGCAATTTGTATCAGTTATATACATCCTGTCTTAGGTTTTCCTTTGCCATATTACTTCCTGCTATTGTTACTTTATCCTGGCTTCATATAAATTTATCTACTATACTGACTAGAATGAGAACACCGTTGTGATACAATTTTAACACAAGGTCCAAAGTTCTACAATTAGTTAATTCTTTTGGCTACAGTTAAACAAACGTTTTCCCATGTTGAAATACAAATCTTCCTGAAAGAAGTAAAACATTAAATTTATTTATCATTGTCAGTTTTTTATATCTCATGTAAATGTGTTTTTCACCCTTTTCCCCTATGCCACAACTCTCTGACTTCAACCCCAGTCGATAAGGGAAAGCAATAGGAAAGAAAGTACAAGGGTAAAGAGTACCTGAGAGTTTCCTTAGCAACAAGGACACAGGCCAAACCTAAAGGAGAAACTGCCAGAAAAAGGGATTTGGAAGTATGAAAGAATGACATTATCTGTTTTACATTTTTCCTCAGATTCATTTTGCTTTCGCCATCTCTAGACAATGTCTGAGTAAACAAATTACAAATTTCCAAATGTATTTTCTTTTCCTTCAGAAGAGAAAACCTCTACCTTGCCATCTCATTACCTCACTCATAGCATTTATTTATAAATTTCCCAAGATGTAAGCTTTTTAAAGCCAGGCAACCAGTTCATTTTTCTTTACTAGTAATACTGAAGTACTCTACTAGAGTTGCCATTTTGACCACTGATTATGCTAACAATCCATTTTTATCAGCCTTTTACTATCAATTCATTAGCATTTTGTTTTTTAAAAATCCTTTCACTGAAAAGGAGTCTTACCAAATCTAATTTCAGCAGTGATCTAAAGCAATTTCAGAGCAGTTTACTATAACTGCTGCAATACCCTAGCTTGTTTACCAATTTTAGTTTTCCCCATTAAATTGTCTACTCTCTCTTATTCTGCCTTTTGATTCTACAAAAATTTTCTAGGATTATTTTTTTCTTTTTCTTTCCCTTCACTTCAATTCAAATGAACTATTCTGGGGAGTCTGCCCATTGCCATCACTTCTTTCTCATAAACATCTGGGACTACTTAAGCTTTTCAAAATGCAGGAGCGTTTATGGATATTATTTGTTGGAATATTAAGAATAGTTTCCATTTTGTGATATCATCCCTAACTCTTTTTCTATTTTTTTTCCACATTTGTGAGGGTTTTTTTTTTAACAATTTCAATTGACTTGGAATGAGCAAAATTGATTTTTAAAGACTCAATCTTACTATATTCCTTTGCAAATGAATGTCCTTCATTTCCAAAAGAGGCCATGCCTGAGTGCTGAAGATGAGTGATTACTGAATGATAGAGTAACTTCTCATCCAAAACTGTTGATTTTTTTTTCCCTAGAAGAGTGTTTCAGGATTCTATTTAATAATACATGAAGAAAGGAATGTTATGTCCAACTCTGTCCTTAGTGTTTGTGATGAAACCAGTTTGCTTTTGTTTAATTTTCCATTTGGTCTCTTGCAAAGTATACTTTAAGTTCAAGAAATCTTTCTAAAAAAACATAGCTCAGATATGAAGCCTATTTTTGGTAATGAAAGCAATTAAGATGATGTTAATTAATAAACAAGTATATGAATGTAAGAAGTAATAGCCAATTACAAATATAGAAGCAACTGAGAGAGAGAGGAAGGAGTTATTTTACTTTTCTTTCAAAAATAATGTCAAGAAATGCTTTGTAATGGATAAAAAACAGACACAGAATTTTCCACCTGGAGAAAATGATACTGTATCAGATTCATATATGCCTTTCTTTTCCTGACCTCCTGGAAGCTATTCCTCCTGGTTTCTTAGAGAGATGTGGGAACCGAGAAGATGACTCTTTTGAATAAGATCATAAAGGAAGAAGAGAAAAGCTCTCGTAAGGAAAATTATTATATTCTGGGAGGAGAGAAGAGATTTTCGAAACCTTAAACCAGAGGAGAGAAAAGTTGTCCAGGGAGGTTGGATGCCAAGACAAGATTTAGGGTATTATAAAAGTTAACATTCTTTTTACAGTCTGTGTTGAGGGATAAATAGAGATATAAAAACATACACACACAAACATACACACATACGTATTTGTGCATATATAGACATATATACACATGTGTATCCATTTTCAGAAACAATGAGAGAAGTATTCTCATATATTGTACTACTTTAAAAACTCTATTCTGAAGAATTTTCTTTGATTGTTTATAAAGTGTATTTGGTTTTGCTCAAGACATATTCTTGGTAAAAAAAATATTGAGAAAGCATGGAAACATACATATGTGTGTGTGTGTATGTGTGTGTGTGTGTGTGTGTGTGTACAGAGACAGAGAGAGAGAGAGAAAGAGAGAGTAAAGTGAATGTCTTGTGGTGAGATTATGACACCCTGCCATTCCTGGTGTTCATATACCTAAAGTATAAGAGCAGTATTTTTTTTAAACCAAGTTTATGATTTCATAGTGTTTTCTGTTTTCAACGAAGAGCTTCCTTTATTAATACTTATTAGTACCTTTTCTGAAGTGTATAGTCTTAAACAATTGCCTGGGACAAGGGAAGTTAAGTGATATTCCCAGGGTCACAATCCATTTGTATCAGAGGCAGAACTAAACATATAGTCAAATGTGCCTCATTGCCTCTTGGCTTCAACTCTTATAATTCCTTGGCACAATCCAGAAAGTCCCTTTACTTGACCACTTCAATATATATTGACTCCTTTCAAGGTTTAGAAGCTTGCCACACTGCTTTCACTGTTGCATGCTGCCTGCATGGCTATCATCCAATGACCTTCTGCTGCAACAGCTGCTAACCTCCATCTTTCTAGTAGTTATATGCCTTTCTGCAGTTGGGACTTTCAGTCAATGCAATGTTCTACTGCTCCACCCTATGGTTATATCACAGTACCTTACTTCTTCTGTTGCTGCATTGGAGAAGTGTTAGTCCTCTTAAAGTGAGGCCTACTAAGTCAATGTGCCTCTGGGCTAGTCAATAAATTTTCAGGTCTGGTATAAGCAGGCCTCACAGTTTACCACTTCCCTCCTTGTCATACTTGAGGGACCTGAGGGGATTGGAGTAGCAAGTGTAGTGGGAATCAAATGAGCCACACAAACTCCGTTTTGTGACTCAATTCGGAAGCTAGTTCAGTTACCTTTCTATTCAACTATGGGTCTAATCCAATTTCTGTCTTGTGAGAAAACTTTATTCAATTGTGGAAATGTGAGAACAATTTGCACTATTTGAATTTAGCCCTGAGTGATTAGAAAACTGGACCACCTCTGCCCTTAACTAATGACCTATGTTATCCTGACTAGAAAACCAATCAGATCCAAAGACTGATACAAGGAGTTTTCTCACAATTAATACATCTCAAGCAACCCCATTTTCCAATATGAATATTCACCCCATACTAACCAATCAGTTATTGTTTCCATGTTTCACTGATTGTTTAGAGGGACTTTAGGGGGAATGCAACACTCTTTTTTCTGAATTCAGCAAATTGTACCTGTTAGCTCTCCTCTTCCCAACTTGGATAGTCCCTAATCTTTTCACCAGTCAGAAATCAGATAACCTAATTTATTATTTCCTTTTAATTAATGGATCTTATTTGATTAATTGTTTTTAATGTATACAAATCTGTCTCACCCTGTATTCAGGTCCAGTCCTAAGCTGAAGAAGAAGCTGGGTTACAATTTGTCAGGCAATTAGCATGTATTGCTTAAAACGTTAAAATACTCAGTAGAGCCAAGATGGCAGAGTAGAAGCACAAACTTGGCATGGGCTCCAGCTCCAAACAATTGCAATACTGGTCGAAACATTATTCCAAACAAATTTTAAAGCTACAGCACTCACAAAGTGATGGAAAGAAACAAATCTCCTGCTGAAAACAGCTTGGCAGGCCGATAGGAAAGTTCTATCACAGTGAGCTGGGAGCAGAGAGCAGTCCCACAGGAGCCATGTGGTTCCAAACCCAGAGTGGCCCTGACCAGCAGCAGCCAGAGCAGGCTTCAGGATAGTGAAACACCAGCAGCTGTGGCAGCTTCCAGACTTCTCAGCCCATAAACACCAAAGACAAAGTAAAAGGTCAGTGTGGAACTCTGTTGGAACAGGGCGAGAAGAGGGGGAGAACAGAAGAGCGGGAACTGGCCCCTGCCCACGGGGCAAGAAGCTGCAGAGGCATGGTGGCTGTGCTGCCACATGGCCACCTCAGGAGCTCCTGGCCTGCAGATCATAGGGGGACCAAGCAACCATTGAGAGGGTAATCAGTCTTGCTTTGACCTGCTTGGATCTGGATCATGGTGTTTGTGGTGGTCCTGGGGTGTGGGGCCAGTGAATCAGAGCTTGTGGAAGCTATAGAGACAGCAGCTTTGAAAACCCCAGCGATTTGGAAAAAGCTCTCTCCATTCTGGAAGCAGAGTTCTACAATGGCAAAGAGTTCAAAAGTCAAATAATTGGCTGGCAATATGAGCAAGCACAAGAGGCACAAACAAACCATAGAATCCTTCTTTAGGGACAAAAAGGATCAAGATGTGGAGCAGGAGGAAGACAGCAAAGTCAGAACTCCTGCATCAAAAATCTCCAAGAAAAATGTGAATTGGTTACAGGCCATGGAGAAGCTCAAGAAGGCTTTTGAAAATCAGTTAAGAGAAGTGGAGGAAAAACTGGGAAAAGAAATGAGAATGATGCAAGAAAATCATGAACAGCAAGTCAACGGCCTGATAAAGGAGACCCAAAAACACAATGAAGAAAATAACACCTAAAAAAATAGACTAACTCAAATGACAAAAGAGGCCCAAAAAGCCAATGAGGAGAAGAATGCCTTAAAAAGCCCAATCTGCCGGATGGAAAAAGAAATTTCAAAAAATCACCGAAGTGAATAACTCCTTCAAAATTAGACTGGAGCAATTGGAAGCTAATGACTTTATGAGAAATCAAGATACTATAAAACAGATCCAAACAAATGAAAAAGATAGAAGGCAATGTGAAATATGTCACTGGAAAAACCACTGACCAGGAAAATAGATCCAAGAAAGATCATTTAAAAATTATTAGTCTACTTGAAAGCCATGATCAAAAAAAGAGTCTAGAAACCATCTTTCAAGAAATTATCAAGCAAAATTGCCCTGATATTCTAGAACCAGGGGGCAAAATAGAAATTGAAAGAATTCACTGATTGCCTCTTGAAAAAGATCTCCAAAAGAAAACTCCTAGGAATATTATAGCCAAATTCCAGAGTTCTCAGGTCAAGGAGAAAATATTGCAAGCAGTCAGGAAGAAACAATTTGAGTGTTGTTGAAATACAATCAGGCTAACACAA
>CM053580.1:421820934-421840448 GCA_028627135.1 Pseudochirops cupreus | reverse complement strand
CGTGAAATATCTCATTGGAAAACCCACTGACTTGGAAAATAGATTGAAGAGAGATCATTTAAAAATTATTGGACTACCTGAAAGCCATGATCAGAAAAAGTATCTAGAAATCATCCTTCAAGAAATTCTCAAGGAAAATTGCCCTGACATTTTAGAACCAGAGAGCAAAATAGAAATTGAAAGAATTCACTGATTGCCTCTTGAAAAAGATCCCCAAAAGAAAACTCCTAGGAATATTATAGCCAGGTTCTGGAGTTCCCAGATCAAGGAGAAAATGTTATAAGCTGCCAAGAAGAAACAATTCCTATTGTGGAAACACAATCAGGAAAACACAGGATCTAGCAACTACTACCTTAAGGGATCAAAGGGCTTGGAATATGATATTCCAGAGGTCAAAGGAGCTAGGATTAAAATGAAGAATCACGTACCCAGCAAAACTGAGTGTAATGTTTCAGGGGAAAATATGGTTATTCAATTAAATAGAGGGCTTTCAAGCATTCTTGATGAAAAAAACAAAGTTGAATAGAAAATCTGACATTCAAATACAAGAAGCCAGAGAAGCATGAGAAGGTAAACAGGGAAAAGAAATCATAAGGAACTTATCAAAGTTGAACTATTTACATGCCTACATGGAAAAACAATAATTGTAATTTAAGAAAATTTTCTCGGTAGGAGGATAGTTGAAGGGAATATAAATGTATATATACATATGTATATATATATATGTATACATACATATATATGTCTATATGGGAGGGTATATGTGCATATGAATACATATGCAAGTGTGTGTATGTATGTGTACAAGTATACATAGACAGAGGGCACAGGATAAATTGAATAGGAAGGGATGATATTTAAAAGGTGAAATTGAGAGGTGAGAGAGGAATGTAATGAGAGGAGACGGGGAGAGACAAAATGGGGTAAATTATCTCTTATTGAAGAGGCAAGGGATAACTGTTACAAGGGAGGGGAAGAACAGGAAGACAAAAGGGAATGGGTCAACCTTACTCTCACTGAATTTGGTTTAGGGAGGGAATGACATACACACTAAATTGGGTATCTTGCCCTACAGCAGAATAGCTGAGAAGGGGATGAGAGGGGGGATGATGGAGAGGAGGGCAGGTTTGGGGGGGAGGCTAGTTAGAAACACACACTTTTTTAAAGGGACAGGGTCAAAGTTGAGAATAGAACAAGTGGGTGCCAAGATAGGATGGAGGGAAATATAGTCAGTCTTTCACAATATATCCACTATGGGAATGTGTCGTGTAACCACACATGCACAACCTATATTGAATTGCTTATATTCCCAGTAAGGGTGGGTGATGAGGGAGGAAGAGAAAGAATCTGGAATTCAACATTGTAAAACTAAATGTTTAAAAAATTATTATTATTATTATTATTATTATTATTATCATTATTATTATTATTTACATGCAACTGGGAAATAAGATATACAGGCCACTGGGGTGTGGAGATCCATCTTGCCCTACCAGAAAGTCAGAGCGGGTATGGGGGAAGATATAGGAGAGAGCAGATTGGGGGAGTGGGGTATAAAGTGGGATTGCTGTTTTCAGGTGATGGGTAGGGGAAAGACCAGGAGAAAATTTGTAACTCAGAATTTTATGGAAATGAATGATGTAAACTAAAAATAAACATAAAATTTAATTAAAAAAAAAAGAAAGAAAGAGTTGACCACAAAAGTAGGAAGACTTGGATTTAAGTTCTGCCTCTGACAGCTGTTGGCTGTGTGATGGACTTATAATAAGACCTCCCAATGCTTCAGGGGATTCTCTAAATATCATTGCTGCCTGCCCCCTAGTCAATCAACCTCAGTGACTCCCTAGTATCATGAGTATCAAATATAAAGTCCTCTATTCAACTTATTCAAAACCATCTACTCCTTTCCACTTTCTAGTCTTCTTCCATCTTACTCCCTTCCATGTCCTTTGGGATCCATTAATGCTGGCTTCCTTGATATTTCTTGGACAAATATATATTCTGTCCATCTTGGGACATTTTCATTAGCTGTTTCCCATGCCTGGAATGTTTTCTCTCTTAACCTCTCTCTCTCCGGGATTTCTTGACTCCCTTCAAGTCTTAGCTAAAAACCTACCTTTTATAGGAAGCATTAGCAGATTCCCCCCTAATTCTAGTACCTCCCCTCTATTCTTTCCAATTTATCCTTTATATATGTTGTTTTTGCTTAGGTGTTTAGATGTTGTTTCCTTCATTGAAATTTGAGCTTCTTGGGAGCAAGGATGATCTTTTATCTTTCTTTACACACCCAGAGTTCATCACAGTGTCCAAGCTGCTTAATAAATGTTATTGGCCAACTAAGTGACAAAAATATTAAATAAAATGGAACCAAGTTAGCATTACATAGTTGATTTTTTGTGTTCTGTTACATTTTATTTGCATACTTTCTGAGTTCATTTTTGTAAAATAAAGGTGTTAGATTATGTGATCTCTAAGTTCTCTTCTACCTACTAGAGTGTGGGATTTTATGATAGTGTAGCTAAATGATTTTGAGGTCTTTTTTCATCAAGAGACAGGGTGATGTAGTAGAAAGAACAATGAATTTGAAATCAGAGGACTTTGGTTCAAATCTCAGCTCCGCTTGCTTTGTAATTTTGGGAAAATTATCTTAATTCTTTGAACCTCAATTTTCTCATCAGTAGAACATGAGAATTTAACCAGATCTTCTCAAAGTTTCCTTCTTTATGAAAAAAAATTTAAAATACAGATAATTTTTATTTTCAAAACCTCTTGTAATTCATAGAATTAAATATTATATATGCAATTTCTAGGATAATCAGAAAGGGGAAGGAAAGAGAGAGTATTTATTAAGTACCAACTATGTGCCAGGCACTGTTGTATATTGCTTTATAAAGATTATCTCATTTGATCCTTTCGGAGGTGGTGCTATTATCCCTTTTTTAGAGTTGAGGAAACAGAGGCAGGCAGGATTTAAGTGACTTGCCCAAGGTCACACAACCAGTAAGTGTCTAAAGCCATACTTGAACTCAGGCAGGTATTTCTGATTCTAGGTCCAGAGCTCATCTACTTTACCACCTAGTTGCTTCTAAATTAGAATAAATAAATATTAGCTAAAGAATATTTTATAATGTATAATATATAATATTTATGATATATATCAGAAATCTTTTAGATTATGTAAATTGAAGAGACAACTGTATACTTCTTTCAAACAATAGTACATAAAGATCATCAGATTATATACTTATGATGCTGTAGATACTGTGAGGGATAACTTGAAGTGAAATTTCCCCATTCTGAACATTCTATATAACATTCTTATTTCTTCCTGATACTTAGTAACTAAGTTCAGCGTAGTTTCCCCATATATATATACATATATGGTCATCGTATATTTCAAGGTAATGTAAGAACTATTGGGCATTGTATTAATACAATTAATATTATTATTTGATTGTATTAAATTATAGTAATAGTATTAATTGATTGTATTAACAATTGAGACCAAATTAGAGGTTTATTTAGTTTGGGGAAAGGAATGGTAGTATGAGAGGTAGCAAAGGGTTAAGTTTCTACAGAACTGCAAGAATTGCTGAAAACAAGACTACTGATAAAAAGTACCAGACAGTAACCTTGGGAAGAGTTGAGGCAATAGCTTTGGGAAGAAGTTTGGTTTCCAGTTCCCAGAGAACTCCTAGATAAGACTAAAAATGAAATAATATAGAATAAAAGGAGCTGGCAGCAGCAGGTGGATTTGACCAACCGGAAAGCAGACAGTGGCTTTGGGACAGTCAAGCCTAGATAAAGACACATCTAGGTTGGACTGAAGGGGGTTCAGTATTTCTTACTGCACTTGCTTAGCGGACTTCATGTATTATGTTCGTTATCTAACAAAATTAGAACCTCATTAGTAATAATTGTGGCAATGTATTGAGAATGCTTTGTGCTGATTGGTTGGCATTAATGAGAAGATTGTGAGCTTGCCTTACCAACCAATGGTAAGGTGGAACAGTTGAGATGGTGTGGAATTCCCATGTTAGGGCTTTATAATCAAACTTTTGCCTTCTGTATAGTGCTTCTCCCTTCTGGCCTTCTGTCAGACTGGGGACGCTTTTTCTCGTGAGATCATAATAAAGTCCTCTCTACTTTCTACCTTAAGAAGCCTCTGAGTTTAATTTGGGCAAGGGTCTTTACTGTCCCACACAATACTTTAATAAAAAAGCTCCTCATAAATTTGGGAGTTTCCTCAAATGATGAATATTTTAATCCATTTATGGGGGGCTACCCTGTGAGTCTCTAGTCCAGGCTCTTCCCAAAATCCATCCATCAAATCGTGGTGCTAGAAGCCAAAAAGGCAATCACCAATGTGAGGGAGAAGATCAGATGTTGAGATCGAATGAGGAGATGGGCAGGGATTCTTGGTAGATCTAAGGTCTTCCCTTGCCCCTGCTGGCAGATGACTTTGCGCTAGTATCAGGACGTTGTAGAGTCCCAGTAAGATATCTGTAATCATTCAAAGGAGTGATCCTGGCCATCAAAAGAGGAATACATACATACATATACATACATATGTGTATGTATACATACATGCATTTTTATATTAAAAGAGATCAAATAGGGTGTGTATATGCACATGTATATAGCGTTATATGTATAGCTATGTACCTCAATGCATTGTATATACACAGAACTCATGTACATAATACTATCTGGCATAGTGCACACATGGATACACATACTTACATACACACAAATATATACACGCACCTATTCGAGCATATGCATATATATATGCATATGTATGTCTGAGACAGACAACACAGGTGTACCATGAACTTTGCAAAGAGTTCCAAAGGAGAAACAGAACAGGTCAGACTGCTTTCAGGAAATTGAGAAAATAGCAATAAGAGCAACAACAGTAACATTTTCTCTTCATGTCATTCTAGGTTCAATGTGTCCACAGGCTGGTTTGGTTTGAAGTTCACCGAGAACTAAAAAGGTGATGTTATGCTAAACTTTTTTTTTCATTTCAGCTTGCTCCCATTATTTTTCAACTAACTCATTTCTTAAGATTATCACTTTTTGGTGGAGAGTGCTAACAAACTAAAACTAAATTCCAAGTTAAATGCAATGTCTGAAAATTTCAGAGTATTTATTATATATATTCGTTATATATATTCGTAGTATATCTATATTTTGTTAGTAAAGGTTGTTTCATTGTTTGTATATATACATGTATACTCATGCATACATATGTATATGTGTGTATATATACACACATATACATATACATATACACACACACATATATATAACCTTAACTGTATGTTTGTCTGTGTTTTAAATATACAAGACAAAATCCTTGAAGATCATAATGTAATTATTTTATAAATCTCATTTTTAAATTTGTAATCCTATCTTGCATAATTCAGCTTTTTCTTTTCTTCCATATATTCCTTGAACATGAAAAGGAGCTCTGCCTGTGACGTAGAAGGCATATAATGGGAATATTAGGTCCACTGCTTATGCAGATCATAACAGTATATATTTTATTTTTAATTAAATTAGAATATGAATGTTTTTGTATTTTTGCTGGTTTTGCTATTGAGTTTCGGTATTCTCAGTCATGCTTAATAAGTTCCAGATATCTAAAGATTTTTTCACACGGATACATTTTCCCCCTACTATTTAGAAAGACCATTTTCATTTTCCTAGTGTTAGAGAAGGAAGGTCTATATTCGTCAATATCCCTTAGCCAGGATAAAAAGAAAGTTTAGCCGTCACTACCTGTTAATTAAATTATATTTTTAAGAAAACAATGGAGAATCAAGAAAAATTTCATTTTGATGCTAATATAAACTGAAATTTCTCTTCTTAATTTAAATCATTTAAATCAACATTAAGGATTACAATTAAGAATTAGTATAATTATCAGTATAAAAATGATTATGTTACAAAAGTCTCCTGTATTCATGCCTTTCAAACAATGTCATATGCAAACTATGACTTTTCTGACAAAATCAAACTATTATTGCATTGTTTTTGAAGGACAAAGATAATACCTTCAGTCTAGGCTCTTATCTCTATAGTGGAAGATAAGTGCTCTGTGTCACTCTGTGCTTAGGGAGCATGAGGTGAGCCTCAGCATAATTGAGTTTGTGGTATACGTTTGCAACTGGGTTTTATTAAATATATTTTGTAAGGTTTTAAAATTGATGTCCTCTTCTTTGCCACACTAATCATATGGAGTTGTTTTAAACTAGTTCTTTAAAAAAAAAAGACAAGCAAAAACTTCAGAATTTCTATAAAATCACAAGTTTCTTATCTTTCATTTATGTCATCTTTGGGAACTGAAATGTTCATGATTTTTTATCCCTCTGTACATGCAATGAATGCCCAGGAACTTTATGTTGTAGAGAAAGGTATTTGAATAATTCATGAGGGCTATAATCGTTTGGCAGAGAAAATGTTGAATTGTTAATTCTTGAATTTGTTCAGGGGAAATTGTTTTAATTTTATTATTGTTACTTAATAAAAAGGAATTATTTTCCTTATTATCATATATAAGTTGAATAATTTTAAATTTATGCCGCAGTTAACCCCAAATCTTTTCATTGACTTACCAGAAATTCTAATACTTAAATAATATAATTTGTGATGAAAAAAAGAAAGATATACATTGCGCATATTGAAAAGAAAATTAGATATTTTAAAGATGCCTGGTCCTTGTAATAATGAGCTGGGAATTAGAGTAACACAGATTGAGATAAGGTGATTCCGTAAAATTTAGAATGTGTACTTGTAAATGCAACTTGCTTTCTTTGATAATTTTGTTTATTATGGAACTCCTCATAAAACCTGGAAATCAATTGTAATAACTATCAAACTATTCATTTTTATATTTACTGACTCCAGACACAGAGAAGTTAAGTGACTTGGTCATTGCTTAGTTACAATTCTATGGGGAGTCAAGGGTACAAGTCAGTTATCCTAACACTCATCTCAGTTTCCTCTTGATTTCTAGTAGATCAAGCTATATAATGGTTCTTCTTTGAAACTTTTAAGTGCTTTCTTCATATTCAGCCATTTCCACTTAATGAATTACCTCTCTTACTGTCCAAGGAGACCTAGTTATTTTTTCCTGAAGTTGTAATTCTTATTTCCTGAACTTCAAAAGAAGAAAAACTAGCAGGTATGGGGGGAAATGATATTAAAGAATTGCAAGAGAAAATCTTGTGCTATGTGGAAGAAAGTTCATTTGGAAATCCCAGCAGGCAGTGGGTGAAAGGAAATGCCAAAAATCATCATGAAAATGAATCAGAAGTTATGTGAGCCGAGGAGAATTAGTTGTGATTTGGAAAAGATTTGTGGTCAGAGGCTGTCCAAAAGACAGTTACACTTTAAGGGCCAGAAATGTGATATGTTTTTGTAATTAACTGATAAAAATGAATTTTTCACTCTGTTATGTATAAGGTTCAGAGTATATGGATAGAGTTTCATTGGTGGGGGAGAAGATGTATACTTTAATTGAATTTACTTCTCGAGTCTACATCAGTAATTTTATCAATATAGTGAATATTGACCTATGTTTTGAGAAATTACGTTTTGAGAAAATTATGTTTCGAGCTTAACTTGATCCTATGAGACAAATTAAGTAAAACCATTCCTTCTTACCTCCCTTATTCTTTTCTTGCAACCTAAATGTCTTATGCGTAGTTGGACTTATTCAATGGTATTTTAATTTATAATTCTCAAAGGGTCCTAGTATCCCAGAGTTGAGAATGATCTTAAACGTGATCTTGTTCATGCCTTTGCATATTTATCTTCTATACAAACTTCTCTCACAGATAATCACCTAGCCTCCTCTGAAGACCTCCAGTATCTAAATATCCTCCTTGATATCGTATACCATTTTATTTCTGGGTAGCTCTAATTATGAGGAAATCTTCCTTAGAGTTACTTGAAATCTTCCTCCTTATAACTTCTCACAATGGTCTTATATGTTCCCCTCTCACTACCACCCCCTCCCCAGCCTGACAACTTTACATCCTTCTCTTTTTTTTTTTGGAGGGCAGTTATGGTTAAGTGACTTGCCCAAGGTTACATCGCTAGTTTTTGTGTTAAGTGTCTGAGGCCGCATTTGAACTCAGGTCCTCCTGACTCCAGGGTTGGTGCTCTATTCACTGTGCCACCTAGCTGCCCCTACATCCTTCTCAAGGATCTATTTTGGGCCTTCTTCTCCTCTCTGTACACTTTAGACTCTCTCCTGGTGACCTCATTAGCAACCATGGATTTGATTATTATCTCTATGTAGAAGACTAACAAAATCTCTCTCTCTCTCTCTCCCCTTCTCTATACACACACACACACACACACACACACACACACACACACACACACACACACAACTCCTAATTTCTCCCCTAAACTTTAATTCAATATCACCATCGTCTATTGGAATCTCCAAGTAGATATCCAAAATAGTTCCAAAGCGCAATATGTTCAAAACAGAGCTTGTCTTTCTCCCCAAACACTCATTTACAGGCTTCTCTATTTCTGTTGAAGGAATCATTATTCTCCCAGGTTCTCAAATTCAAAAACTTGGACTCATTCTTAATGCCTAACTCTTACTTGCCCCACATATCTAAGCAGTTGTTAAATCTTCCTTTCTGTTTCTAATATTTCTCTCCCCCCCCCCCCCCCCCCCCCCCCCCCCCCGCATTCCCATACCTAACATTTGAGTTTGGGCCCTTATTGCCACTCCTGAAAGGTTACTGCTTTAGCCAGAAGGCAATAAATCTCCTTGCCTTTAATATCTTCAAATTCTAGTCTATCCTTCAAATGTAATGATTTTTTTTCTCAATTCTCATCCTTCTTGACCTCTGGAGCTTTTGACACTGTTGAGCATTCTCTTTTCCTTGATATTCTATTCTCTCTAGGTCTTGGTGGTATTGCTCTCTCCTTCTTCCCTCTCAATCTCCTTCGCTAAATCTTCATACAGATCACATCCACTAATCGTAGGTGTCTTTGTAGGAATCTTTCCTGGGCTCTCTTTTCTTCTTTCTCTATATCATTTTGCTTAGTGCTCTCATTAGCTCTTATGGATTCAGGCTTTATATCTATACAGATGGTTCTCATATCTACTTGCCCATCATTAATATCTTTCCTGAACTTCATTCTCATATTTCCAACTACCTATCGGATATCTTAAAATGGGTGTCTAGTGGAAATATTAACTACATGTCTAAGATCGAACTCATTACCTTTCCCCCAAAACCATCCCTTCTTTCTAATTTCCCTATTACTGTACCACTCGGGCTCACAATTTGGCTATCATTTTCAACTCCTCACTTTCACACACCTTGCCCTGTGCCTCCCTGCCCCTTCCCCATAGCCAATCTGTTTCCAAGGTCTTTCAATTACCTTTATAACATCTCTCATACACATCTTCTCTCCTCTGACATTGCCATCACCCTGGTATAGGGCCTCATCACCTCACACCTAGACTATGGCAATAACGTGCTGGTTCATTTATCTCCCTGAAGTCTTACTCTCCCCTCTGCCTCCAAGCACTACAGTCCATCTTTTGCTTAACAATTAGTTTCCTAAAATTCGGGTCTTTTGACTCCCTTGTTTTCTTTCAAATCCTAGCTAAAATTCCACTTTCCACAAGAAGACTGTTCTTGTTCCTCCTAATTCTGGTGCTTCTCTCTGCTCATTATCTCCAACTTATTCTATCTATATCTATATCTATATCTATATCTATATCTATATATCTCACATCTATCTCTATCTATCTATCTATCTATCTATCTATCTATCTATCTATCTATCTATCTATTTCTATCTATCTTGTTTGTACATAGTTATTTTCATGTTGCCTCTCTTAGTAGACTGGACTCCTTGTGAGTAGTGACTTATTTTGTGCGTTTTTTTGTATTCTCTGTGTTTAGCACAGTGTGACACATAGTAGGCACTTTATAATATGCTGTTATAAAATGTTTTAACATAAGTTATGACATATGCTGTTAAAACATGTTTTTTGACTTCACTTGATATAGCCTCCAAAGTGATTCCTGAAAAAGGGATCTGATCATATAATCCCCTTTCCAATAAACTACAGAAGTTCTTTATTGCCTATAAAATAAAACATAAGCACCTTTGTTTAACTTTTAAAGACATTCACAACCTGACCTTAATCTGTTTTTTTTTCCAACCCTGTTATATATCACTTCCACTTTTGCACTCTGTGATTCAGTGAAATGAACCGTTCCTCTCTCACTCACATATGATGCTCAATCTTCTACCCCTGTGCCCTTGCATTGGCCATTCCCTGCACCAGAATACACTCAGTCTTCCTCTTTGCATCATAGAATCTTTCTTCTAGCCACAGCTTGCAGATACCTACAACTGCTAGTGCTCTCCCTCCCTAACAATCTTATATTTATATATTTCTATTCTCTTTATATTCACTATCTATATCTAATCTTCTTTGCTTCCTTCCTTCTTTCCTTCCTTCCTTCCCTCTTTTTTCCTTCCTTCTTCCCTTCCTTCCCTCTTTTCTTCCTTCCTTCCTTCCCTCTTTTCTTCCTTCCTTCCTTCCTTCCCTCTTTTCTTCCTTCTTTCCTTCCTTCCCTCTTTTCTTCCTTCCTTCCTTCCTTCCTTCCTTCCTTCCTTCCTTCCCCCTTTTCTTCCTTCCTTCCCTCTTTTCTTCCTTCCTTCCTTCTCTCTTTCCTTCCTTCCTTCCTTCCTTCCTTCCTTCCTTCCTTCCTTCCTTCATTCCTTCCTGCTTTCCTCCCTCCCTCCTTCCCTCTCTCTCTCTCTCTCTCTCTCTCTCTCTCTCTCTCTCTTTCTTTCTTTCTGTCAGAAGGTTAGAATACTAACTTTTTGCGAGTAGGGATTACTTTGTTTGTTGTATTTTTATCCCCAGTGCCTAGCTTAGGTCCTGGAACATATGTGGATAGATGAACATTTGTGGATAGATTTGTTGACTATACAGCCCTGGGCAAGTCACCTAACCTCTCTCAGCCTCATAATATTTATTTGTAAAACAGAGATAATAGGACAATAATAGCACCTACATCACAGGCCTGTTATAAAGATCAAATGAAATATGTATATATGTACATGTGCACACACACACAAACACACACATAGTGCTCTGGAAACCTTAAGGGGTTTTATGTATACATGTATGTATATATGTGTGTTAGGTATTACTAATATTATCATAATTATTATTATTACCCAATTAGCACATTAAATGTAAGCATTTATTGCTATAATTATCATTTTGATGAGAAACATAAGAAGTATCATTAGAAGAATTTTGAGTATTAGGAGACAACTATTTTGCATTAAGATAATTTATAACTTTAAAACTGAAGTAAGCAAACATCTCTTATATCCTTGAAGATACAGTTCCGAGAGTGAGGGCTGCCATTGTCATTGACATCAAGAAGACTAGCATGTGTGGGGGAAGCACACATCCCTTTAATAAAAGAAGTGCCTTCCTGATTGTGACCAAAAGCTGTATATGTGATGTCACAGTTGTGGCCAGTGATTACATCCATGCCCACTATCAATTTATGATTACAAATCAGATAATGCTTATTATTCAAAATCTAAATTAGTCTCAGCTAATAACAGTAGTTGTCAGTTGTTGAGGCCTGGTACATTGAGTTAGTGAAAGAACAAATTTAAAATATCTTTTGTATCCCCTACAGCACAAGTATTATATTATGCATGTATTCAATCAGTCCTACAATTAGAATTTTATAGACATCTTCAAACTCAATAATAAATGAAACTGTTTCCACTTGTAAGGAGCTTATTATATTCTCATAGGGAACACAGGAAGGACTTTCCCCTGTTTATACATCCATTTAACTATTTATCCATCTATCAATGTATCTACTTCTCTTTCTCTCTGTAAATACATATCGTATATATACATATATAAACACATTACAAATATTAAGAGAAAAATACAAATACATACAAAATAGTTGAATAAAAGGGAGTTTGAAAAGGGGAGCCCTAAATGTTGAGGGCACATGCTGAACAATTTATTATTCAATGAGGAAGTGTTTTTCAGTTAAAGAGATATTTGTCTGTCTGAATGTAGTACTATAATAGTAATGGGAATTTGAAGATCTTCCCTGCCCCTTAGTAGACTGAATGTAATCACATGGAGCCTGTGGTGGGAGGAGTTTGCTGAATGGGTGGAGCAGGAAATGAGTTAGAGCAGTTAGTACGGAGGGAGAGAAAGGATACAGGCAAGGAGACAGCTAGAACTGTGAATGTTTGTTTGTGGGAAGGCCAGAGCAGGGGGAAGGCTTCAGGATGGCATTGCTCTCTGCACTGATAAGGTCTATTAACTTCTTTGTTGCTATGATGGATTTGGATTTCTTGGTGTTTGAATAAATGTTTTACTTCTGTCTTTTATGTGGTGAGTCTGTTATATTTTGAAATTCAGAACTATGCTGGCATAATCATAGTTGTCATCAGTTCTGTGAATGTTGCCTTGGCAAGACAGTTACTTATTTTGGTTTGCCTAAGAATCTTATCTCTAATGTTTATGTTGTTTTACTTCCCAGAAAGGTTAAAGAACCAGTCTGACTATTCTGTGTAATCATTTAATTAAAATGGGTGTCATTTAAGAGTGGTTGGGCAGTGCTGATTTTTATGAAGCCATATGACTATCAAGTTAGTAGAGTTCTATAGTTGTTTTCTGTGAATCTGTTTCATCTTAAAAAAAAAAACAACAAAAAATTACCCCAAAAATAAACTTGAAAAAAAAGGAATTCTTTGCTGAATGCAGTCACTAAAGCTGAATATATAAGATAAAAGAACATATTCTGTATATCAAACAATGTAAAAAGCTTATTAAGTAATATTGGAAAACTTAAATACCTACACTTTCCATTCACAGTTTCCACCCACCCGTACCTGTGCCCGTCTTCTGTCTGTATATACTCCATCTAACTGCCCTAATAAGGAAAAAGTTCTTATGAGTTACAAGTATGATCTTCTTATGTAGGAATGTAAACAGTTTAACCTTATTAAGTCTGTATGATTTCCATTGAGTTGTGTATTTGAAAGTTATATTTTCTATTCTGGTCTGGCCTTTTCATAAAGAATGTTTGAGTCTTCTATTTCATTGAATATCCACTTTTTTTTTTTTTAAACCCAGAAGGACTGTACTCGGTTTTGGTGATTCTTGGTTGTAATCCTAGTTCCTTTGCCCTCTGGAATATCATATTCCCAGTCATCAGATTCTTTAATACAGAGGCTGCTAAATCTTATGTTATCTGGACTGCGACTCCACAGAACTTGAATTGTTTCTTTCTGATTGCTTATAATATTTTCTTCTTGGGCTCTGGAATTTGGCTATAATATTCCTTGGAGCTTTCATTTTGGGATCTCTTTCAGGAAGTGATCATAGATTGTTTCAATTTCTATTTTATCCTCTGGTTCCAGAATATCAGGGAAGTTTTCCTCTATTATCTCTTGAAAGATGATATCTAGGCTCTTTTTTTGATCATGGCTTTCAGGTAATCCAACAATTTTAAAATTATCTCTCCTGGATCCATTTTCCGGGTCAAAGAGATATTTCATGTTGTCTCCTATTTTTCATTCTTTTGGATTTGATTTATTGTTTCTTGATTTCTCATGAAATCATTAGCTTCCATTTGCTCAATTTTAATTTTTAAGGAACTATTTTGTTTATTGAACTTTTGTACCTCCTTATCCATTTGGCCTATTCCACTTTTTGAGGAGTTTTTATTTTCCTTCAGTGAATTTTTGTGCCTCTTTTTCCACTTGGTCAATGCTGTATTCTTTTTTTTTAATTAAAAAAAATCTCCACTCCTTTTAGGCATTTTTCTTTTCATTGGCTTTTTGTACCTCTTTTACCATTTGACCTATTCTGTTTTTTAAGGTGTTATTTTCTTGTCCCCTTTACCAGGTGCATTGCTTTTGTCTCCTTTACCAAGCCGTTGATCCTTTTTTCATGATTTTCTTGCATCACTCTTATTTCTCTTCTCAATTTTTCCGTTACTTCTCTTACTTGACTTTCAAAATCCCTTTCGAACTTTTCCATGGCCTGAGACCAATATATATTTTGATTTGAGGGTTTGGAGATAGGAGCTTTGATTTTGTCATCTTTTTCTGAGTTTGTGTTTTGATCTTCCTTGTCACCATAGTAAGTTTCTATGGTCAAAAATTTGTTTCTGTTGTTTGCTCATTTTCCCAGCCTATTACTTGAGTTTTAACTCTTTGTTACAGTAGGCTCTGCTTCTAGTGTGGAGGGAGCACTGTCCCAAACTTTAGGGGTTTTGTGCAGCTGTTTTCAGAGATATTCTAAGGACCTGTAAGTTTTCAGTTCTTCTAAGGTGGTATGATCTAAGAAGTGGTGTTGCTACTTTCCTGGCCTATGTTCTGATCTGTGAGTGACCACATACAGTCTTTTCTACTTTGGAACTGCAAAGAGAGTCCTGCTTTACTACAATCACAAACTCTGGTGTGTTAGTGCTCGTCCTCAACCTGGACTGCCACTCAGGACTGAGACCTGTACCTGAGTATGGGCGGAACAGCATAGTCTTGCCACCAGCTATAACAAAGAGACTCCTGTAATCGTCTTATGACATTCAACCCTCTTACCATCTGTTGGCTGAGAACTCTGGAAGCAGCTGCTGCTGCTGCTGGTTTAGTGGCTCTCAAGGCCTGCTCCTGGTTTGCTTGGCTGGATCTGTGCTGGATTGTCTCCACTCTCACCCAAGTGATACGGACCCTTTCCTACTGACCTTCTAAATTGTTTTTGTAGTCTGTGGGCCGAGAGGCCTGGAAACTGCCACTGCTGCCAGTGATTCAGCTTCCCCCAAGGCATGCTCCCGGTTTGCTGGGGTCAGTCTGTGATGGCATGGCATGAGAGCACTCCTCTCTCAACCTGGTGCAATAGATCTTTCCTGCCAACCATCTAAGTTGTCTTGGGCTAGAACACTGTTTCACTCCATCTTTTTGTGATTTCTGCTGCTCTAGAATTTGTTTAGTCATTATTTCAAGGTATTTGGAGGGACTGGGGGAGATTTCATGCAAGTCCCTGCTTTTACTCTGTCATCTTGGTTCCACCTCCAAAATATTTTAAGTTAAATAGATAATGCCAGATGAAGGGATGAATAATTACAAAAAGAGTTGAAGGTTGGGGTCCACTGATATAATTAAAATTAATATTCAATCAAAATTAATTTAGAGATTTCATAAGGAAATAGCATTTCTAAATCTTAAATCTTGTATTTTAATCTTGAAAGTTTCATTGGTATATTTTGCTTTTTAGTTACAAACATTTATAGATTACTCCTACTTTGCAAGAGGTCTCTTGTAACAGAGTAAAACAGTTAAGTAAAATTAATAACACAGTGAGCTCATCTGAAAATATGTGCAATATTTTATATCTGTATCACCTACTATCTCACTATTTAAAAAGTATATCAGAAATCTATTTTCTGTCCTACTCTTCAACCCCATTTATCCCATTAGAATAAAAAAAAAGAAAAGAAAAATATATTTATTGTAACAAATATGCATAGCAAAGCAAAACAAATACACTCACTGGCTGTATGTAAAAATATATATCATTTTTCATCTTAAATCTGTCAGATCTCTGTCATGGATATCATGTTTCAGTATCAGTCCTCTGGAAACAAGAATAGTTATTTTTTAAATCATAATTCTTCCAGCTTTCAAAGTTATTTTACAATGTTATTCTTATTATGTACATTCTCTTGGTTCTGCTTACTTCATTCTTTATCATTTTCTAAAAGTGCTTAAAATCGTTCATTTTTATAATATTGATGTTGTTACAAAAATTGTTCTTCTGGATCTGCTTACTTCATTCACTCTATATCCATCAATATAAGTCCTTCCATATTTTTTCAATGTCATCTCTTTTAAAAAAAATTACAACAAATTAGACCTCCATCACAATTATATACTAAAACATATTCAGATATTTATCAGTGGGACATCCTCTTAGTTTCCTTTTTTTTTTTGCTACCACAAAAAGACCTTTTCCTTCTTTCTTTAAATCTCTTTAAATCTCTTGGATATAGGCCTAACAGAGGTATCTCTAGCTTAAAGGGTATATACTGTTTAGTAACTTTTTCTCTATAATCCCACATTGCTTTCCAGAATGCTTTTATTCATCCACATGTACACCAATATTACACTAATGTGACTGTAACAGTCAGTTCCCAAGGGAAGAAATCCAGGCTGTCTATAAACATACGAAAAAATGCTCCAAACAATTTACTAATTTGAGACTTCCAAATGAAAGCAGTTCTTAGATTATACTTAAAATTTTATTATAAAGCACTCATAATACAAAAAAACACCTTTGTGCTGGTTAAAAATTAGAAAAAGTAAATTAATGGAACAGATTAAATAAGGAAGAATCAGAAACAATCAGGTTGTTTGATAAAACTAGGGAACATGTTTGATAATACTGTAATAAAAACAAACTTTTTGGGGATAAGGATCCCTGTTTGATAAAAACTGCTGTGAAAATTGGAACATAGTTTGAAAGAAAATAGATTTAGAACATTTTATATGACAGTAAATTTAAATTATTATGTTACCTATACATAAGATGTCATAACAGTAAGAGAAAAAAATAGAAAAGAAGCATACCTTGTACTGTCTAAAGTATGAGTAGGGAGAGAATACTGAATCAAGTAAGGGAGAGAGGAGACAACAATTGAATAAACATTAAGTGCTTACTTTGTGCCAGACATTGTGCCAAGTGTTAGGGATACAAGGAAAGGCAGAAGCCAGTCTTTGCCTCTCAACGAGCTTACAGTCTAATGGGGGTGACAATATAAAAAAAATAGATAAAATGAACTAAATACGGGATAAGTAGGAAGTGATTGACAGGGGGAATACATTGGAACTAAGAAGGATTAGGGAAGGCTTGAAATGAAGAGTGTGTGTTGGAGACTATGGTGTAAGAAGACTGCACAGGTAGAGAGGGGTTAGGTTATGAAGGGCTTTGAATGACAAAAAGTGCAGCTTGTATTTGTTCTTGGAGGCAATAGGAAACCACTTAAGTTTATTGAGAATGGATTAAGGTGGGGAGAGATTTGAGAACATCAGACCCACCAGAAGACTATTGTAGTAATCAAGACATGAGGTGATGGGAGCCTATACCAGAACATTGTCAGTGTCTAAGGAGAGAAAGAGAGAAGTTGTTTGAGAAGTGTTACAAAGGTCAAATTGTCAGGCCTTGGCAATAGATTGGATATAAGGTTTAGAAACAGTGAGGAATCCAGGAAGGTGATGTTGCTCTATATAGTAATATGAAAAGTAGTAGAAGGAGAGAGGGTTTTGCGGGAAAGTTAAAAAAAGCTCTGTTTTGGACATATTGAATTTAAGATACCTATTGGACATCCAGTTCAATATATCTGAAAGGTAGTTGGGAATGTAAGAGTGGAAGTCAGCAGAGAGATTGGAATAAGAAAGGTAGATTTGAGAATCATCAGAATAGATATGGTAATTAAATCCTTGGGATCAGATTGAGTTCACCAAATGAAGTAGAATAGAAGCAGAAGAGAAGGGAGCCTAGGACAGAATACTGAGGGACACCTATTGTCAGAGGGTGTGATCTAGAAGACAATCAAGCAAAGGAGATAAAGAAAGAAAGGTCTTGTAGTTAGGAGGAAATCAGGGAGAGTAATGTCAGGAAAACTGAAAAAGAAGACAGTATCAAGGAGGAGAGTATGTTCAACAGTCTGTCGAGGCTGTGTAGAGGCCAAGGACAATGAGGATTGAGGTATGGTCATTGTTTTTTGTAACTAAGATTATTTGTAAATTTGGAGAAAGCAACTTTGTTGAATGATGAGGTTAGAAGCTGGGTTGTAAAGAGTTAAGAAGAGAGTAGGAGGAAAGAAAGTGGAGGCACTTTCTAGGAGATTAGCTAGAAATGGCAGCAGAGAAATAGGACAATAGCAACAATGGAAGGAGTAAGTGACGGTTTTCTTGAAAATATGGGAGACATGGGCTTGTTTGTAGGCAGCAGAAAATGATCCAGTAGAGAATGAGAGGCTGAAAATAAGTGAGAGTGGGGATGACAGAAGGAGCAATCTATTGGAGGAGATACAATGCAAGATATGGGGAGTGGGACAGTGAATTGATAAGGGAGGGATGATAGGATTGCTTAAAGGTAGCAGTAGTAGCAGTAGTAGCAGTAGTAGCAGTAGTAGTAGTAGTAGTAGTAGCAGTAGTAGTGAGGATTTAGATGAGATTATGTTACATATATTCATAGGGGATAAAGTCAGAACAGTTGTGTGATTTTCTCCACCTTCATTCAGCAGTATAAGTGTAGGTGTGAGGGAGACTGGTAGGAGTGATCCAAGGCTGTGAGTGGGTTTGGCTGAGTATTGTAATGTTAATGGGAGCTGAAGATCTTACCAGGCCCATTAATAGGCCTCATATGCCCAACAATTGAAGCTTGATTAGGGGAGGCTTGTTTTTCTGGAAGGCCAAAACCTTTTGTTACTTTGTAACTAGGCCGTGGGTCACAAGGATTGTGATGTCCTCTGGCTCTGAAGAAGGGTGTGTCAAACATCTTTTCAGTGCCTCCAATTGCAGCTAGTATTTTTATAGCATTTCACAATTTACAGTATGTGCTTTCCTTACAGCAACCTTAAAAGGAAGGTTCTGTAAGTATAACTAGCTCCATTCAAGACCAGGAAACTGAGCCTTACAGTGGATATATGATTTGCTCAAGGCATGGAACAATTTAATGGAACTGGGATTTCAAATCAGTCTAAAATAGAGGATAAATCCTTAGAATGGGTAGGTGCTTTTTCTACTGTACTGTGTTTTTCAAAGAGGAATATTGAAAGATAAATAAGACATGGTCCTTGAACTCAAGCATCTAATAGTCTAGTGGGGGAGATGATTAGTGACTACATACATGAGAAACAAAGTGCTATGAAAGTATAGACATGTGAGCATGAGCATATAGATTTGGTATTTTGGAAAGCCTATTAGAAGAGAAAACCATTCATCTCAGTCTTGAAAGATAGCAGTGATTTTTAACAGGTAGAAGTGATAGAGAAAGAACATTTTTCAGGTGCACTGATAAGAATGTAATATAGTAGCAATAGAAAATAAACTAGCAGTAGAAACCTCCTAGAATTTTCTGTCTTTAAGATGTTAGAATCCATTTAACATAGAAATGTTTCATATGTGTTTATTTTTATAGTAAATTGGAAGTTCTGATACATCCAAATAGAGCTGACTGCACAATTGTTAAGGGCTTGCAGTATACTTCATGGTAGATGTTTGTGTTGTGTTATGGGAATCTGAAGATCTTCCTTGCCCCTAGGTCCTTTGCTTAAGCAGCTTAAGTGGCTCTGAGAACCTTCCCTGATTTGAAAGTATACTCTGCCCCCTAATAGGCTGAATGTGGTCACACATGGAGACTGTGGCTGGAGGCTTGTTCTTCAGGAATG
>CM053580.1:421789723-421820434 GCA_028627135.1 Pseudochirops cupreus | reverse complement strand
TTCTCTTGCTCCACCCCTTCCTGCTATGTCAGCAAGCTTAAGGGGCGTGGAAGATCTTCAAATCCCAGTATTGTTACAAGTACCACCACCTAAGACCACAATCCAAATACTGGCAGGTTAAAGCAAGAGCAATTACCTTCTGAATGTTTGCTTGGCCTCCTTATGGTCTGCACTCCAAGAGCTCTGAAGCAGCCATGTGGAGGTGGCTGAACTGCCACAGCGCCTCCACCACTTCTAGCTCTGGGGGCAGGTTCCAGAGCACTCCTCAGTCTCTCTCAATTCCAACAGAGTTCTACACTGACCTCTCACTTTTTCTTTGCCATTTATGGTTGTTAATTCTGGAAACTGCCACAGCTGTTGGTGATCTACTCTCCCAAAGTCCACTGCAGCTGCTGGTAGGGGCCACCCTGGGACTAAAACTGCAGGCAGGGCTGGGCTCCGCTCCGAGTGCACTGTGATGGACCTTTTCTGTCCACCTGCCGGGCTGCCTTCAATGGGAGATTTGCTTCTCTCTATCACTTTGTGGGTTTTGTAGCTCTAAAATTTGTTTAGAGTCATATTTTATAGGTATATGAGGTGGTTGTGGGAGTAGTCCAGAGTTTTCCTGTTTCTACACCACCATCTTGGCTCCACCCCTGTGGTCAACTCTTGATTTACTATGTAACACCGCTGTCACTACAAAAATGGTATTTATAAAAATTACCCTAAGTCTTCTAGAAACAAAAAATCAAATTGCGTTCTGTAGGCCCTTGAGTAAAGTCAGAAACACCTTTTTAAAAATATTTCCCCAAATGGCTAAAATATGACATTCTAGCACTTGATGCTATGTCATTTCATTCAGCAAGCACTTAATAGGTGCTTGCTATATACAAGTCATATTGTCAAAGACTGGGTAATCAAAGGTAAAACGAAAAAAAAATTTTCCACCCAAGGAGCTTATATTTTAATGGAGTCTGAGGTGAGGAGTGTGTGGGATAAAGACCCCAAAGACCCTTACCCAAACAAAACACAGAGGTTTCTCCAGGTAGAAACAGAAGCTATTTATTCCTATACTAGTCTTGCGAGAGTTGGGCATCACCTACCCAGAACATACACCAGTGTAGGGAGACACAGTACAAAATCAAACAAGCAGTTTTATACCTTTGTACAAACAATCCTAGGACCACTCAAAAAAAACCCAAATCCCCTCCCCAGTAACCAGACCTTCATTCCCATTGGTGGGAAGGTGTGTCCTTACAATCCTTCTACCTAAGACAAAATTATTTATCAGAAGTTTTACCAAAAAGCAGACAATTTACTGAAACACCTGGCAGACATATTATCTGTTTCAAAAAGTAGGCAATTTATAGATCACTTCTTGCTTTCCTTGTTTACCAAAGATAGGCACCTGACAAACACATTACAGAAATAAAAAATTTGGGCTTATCAATACTAAAGCCTAGCTCAAGTTTGGTGACTGTCTCCTTTATGAGAATATTTTCACTTGTCCCATTCAGGAGGTAGACAACATTTGCACAGTTAAGTCAAATACAAAATAATTTGAGGAGGAAGGGGAAAAATTTTGTTAGGTAAGGAAATCAGGAACAGTTTCCAATACTTTCAACTAGTTTGAAAATTCAGCTATTCATAATTAGGCATTCCCCACTGAGGTATTAAACATGACTTGTTGACCATAATATTCCTAAGTACTGCTAAAACCAAATTAAAATGTAATTGGGAAATATTAAACAAAATAAACAAAATACAATAGATACTGTTAATATGTGATTTTCTAAGTCGATATATGGCCTTCAGGGATCCGTACATATGGTTGAGAACCCCATTTCTATTTGTTTGACACTACTGCTTGAAGAGATCATCTCTAATTTTTCTAGGTGCATGTCACATTATGATCAGTCTTATGCTCACTAGCCAAGTGATAACTGATTATAATATTAAAGAAGCAAAAGAAGAAATTCTATTCTGGACTGTATTCAAACTAGGAAGAGCCTGCTGACATAAGAATTATAAGAACCTCTCAGGTAAGTGACTACTCCATCATAGATTTCAGAGAAAAGGAAAGAAGAGCCAAGAGTAATCTGAAATGTACCCTAGACCTGGGAGAGTAGATTTAAAATTATTTAGAGAATGGATAGGTAGGATTCAATATGTTGCAGCATAAGTCAGTCCACTGGGATGGGAAGCTGTCACAAATGAAAAATAATACAATAAGAAATGGTTTTGATTAAGAGGAAAAATGAATATGGCTAAAGAAACCCAGAGCACTCATCAGGAAACTCTAATTTTTGAAAGACACATAGAAAATGGAAGCAAGTATAAATATAGACAGATAAATACAAACAAGCAGCATAGTCCTGGGAATGGGGTCAGGAATGTTAAAACCCAGAATAACTTGGAACTAGAAAAGAATGCTAATGATGAGAAAAGTTGTGAGGGTGCTTTCCCTCGCTTTTATTTGTCTGACCGATTGGTTTTTAGCTATGTAAGGGAGAGAAGAACAAGGGTTAGGAGTGTTGGGTTAATGATAACAAGACATAAGAAGGCTGACCTACTGAAATCTCATTTTGTTTCTGCTTTATATTCCAAGGAGAACCTTTCGAATTTACTAATGGAGTGAAACATAGCAGGGAGTGGAAAGTGAAAATAAGTAAGAACAGAGTCTGATGGCAGTAGGACAGCATTGTCATCAATGACTCCAAGTCACCAGACCTAGATGAATTATTATATCCAGGATGTGCTGATTAATATTTAACAACCAACTCTAGTAAGTACAGGTCACGCTTTTAAATTTAATCTGCCTTGTTAATATTTTCTCTGCTACTTTCTTAAGACTAGGAAATTGACAAAACAATACGTCAAGCCCTGATTACAATCCTATTTCTATTTCTGAAGTATAAATGCTCATACTGCAAATTTAACAATCAGTCCTCAGGAGATGAGTTGATTCTACTGTCCCCCAATAATGTTCAAAGAGACTAGCATGTATTTTTGCTGTGCTTCTGTCTGATGTCAGTTTGAAAATCTAGAGAATGAAAAAATTGCTAAAGAAGGGAAAGTGTTGTCTTGATTCATTTTTTAAATAGGGAAGAAGGTTGAGTCTGCAAACTATAAACTAATAAATTTGATTTCTGTTCCTGGCAAAATTCTAGGCTCCATTGTTAAGGAGATGATTTGTGATCACTTAGGAAAGAAAGAGGCGATAAGTAAAAGCCAACAAGGCTTCATCAAGAATAGGACATAATCTTTGCCCTAGAGAACAGTTAAAAAAAATTCATTTCCCTCCTCTCATGAAAGAGGCAGGGAACTAAGTAAAATGTTTCATACATTGTCTGAGGTGGTTGTTTGTTTGGATGGGTTTTTTGGTTTGTTTTATTTAACTGCATTTTTGTTTTGTTTTGGTTTAGTGCTAGGGATTGGGGAGGGCCATATCAGGAGAGTCATAAAATAGAACAAAAAGCATCAGTAAGGTTTTAAATAAAATATAAACCTTTAAAAAAAAAAGCAGAGAATTCTGGTAGCTTTGTTAATAGATAAATCCATTTCACTCCTGCTCTATAATGTTTCATGTACTTGTACTGTCTCTTTAACTGGATTTAATCTTTTGAATGACAAGAATTATGCTTCATCATTGTATATCCCAACAACACAAAGCCTCACGTAGAGTAGTTGCTTCAGAAATCCTTATTGTTTGATCACTTGACTCCCACTTCTGAATCTGAGATGCTTCCTAGGAAACATTGTTGCTAGTGAGTTCTGTATTTAAAATAATCAAACAGATTCTGCCAGATTAATCTAATTTCTCTTTTGATGGAATAACTAGATTAGTAGATTAAAGTAATGCTGTAGTCAGAGAATACTTAGATTATTTTTAG
Source organism: Pseudochirops cupreus (assembly GCA_028627135.1). NCBI lineage: Eukaryota > Metazoa > Chordata > Mammalia > Diprotodontia > Pseudocheiridae > Pseudochirops > Pseudochirops cupreus. Next base: position 421,816,562 of record CM053580.1, on the reverse strand, counting down.
ATGAATTGGAGTCTGTCCAGAAGAAAACCAAGAAATAAGAGACCTGAAGAACATGCTATATGAAGATTGGTTGGAGGGCTTGGCAAACCCTTTTCAGAGCTGCTCACCCACCTCTAGTGTCTACTTGGCATTCAGCTCTTACCTGAGGCTCCAAGAAATTGTAGGATGCACAGAGGACACACCCTAGTAAAACTATCCTGACAGATGGGTTAAACTAGATTGAGGGTAACTAATGGGCCTCAAAGCAATTGGTGAGTTAGATAGATGACTTCCCCTGATAGAATGGGCAGATGAAAACAGTTTGTTCCAATGCCCATGTTGGCAGCTGAAGCAAGCACTGTAGAGTTCTTAGAACATACCCAGTCATTGAAAATGCCAAGGTCCTCCGCTGCATCTTGGGCCATCACCAGTCATCTTGACTTTTGTCTTGCCACTGGATTTCTATGACTCTAGAAGAGTCAAGTTGATAACTTTGTGCAACTCTGTCTCACTTAAATCCAATTCACCCACAAATCAAGGTGTCATCTCATGATGTTATCGATCATCTTCAGAAATGGAGGACAAACAACACAGCATAAAGTGCTTGCTAGTTACCTTCAAGTGGAGGAGGGATTAAGTTTGTTCTGCCTTTTCTCAAAGAGCTGAGCTAGAAATAAATGTTGTAAATTACAAAGAATCAAATTTAAGTTTGAAAGGAAAACTTTCCTAAAAATTAAACCTATCCAAAAGAGAAAGATACTGCCTTTCTAAGTAGGGGATTAGCCCTCACTAGAAGTCTTCAGACTGAAGTTGAATGACTATATTGCTATACCATTTGCTACCAGCTGCTCTTCCTGGTTTCAGCTCCGGTTATCATCATTATCCCCACCTCTTCTCCCCCAAGAATAAGCTCCTTATCAGGAAACTCATCATCCTGGACATTGTTTCAACTTTGGTACTTACATTGCATCAGTACACTCAGTTATTTCTGCAATTCTGATTGAATGAGGTAATGAGCTCTTTGAGGCCAAGAACTATCTTTATTTTTCCCAGCACTTAGTACAATGTCTGGCATATAGTGTTGTGCAGAGAATAAGAGCAAGCCAAGACCAAGGTTCAAGATAAATTTAGTGTGGATTTATTAAGCAAGTGAGCAACTACTGGAGTGTTCACTCAAATCAGTAGTCGTGCACTTGCTTAATAAATCCACACCTAAATTTATCTTGAACCCAGGTCTCAGCTTGCTCTTATTCTCTGCACAACATTTTTGGAGGCCCCAGTGAGATTTGAGTGTCTTAGAAGCCCCACTGGGGCCCTAGACCACCCCCTTCGAGACCTAGGCTTTTCTAGGCATACTGCCTTGACCAGTAGGCATCATCCTGGACCCTCTGCCTTCCAGAGAAGCTGGCACCTGGATTCTTCCCAGGGCTCTGGAGTTCAGAAGGGCCTAGGACTAGCCTGCCTGTCTGACATTGCCTTGCCTTTATTTGGCCAACAGTAGATCTCTAAAATCCTCCAGAGGTGATTGTTTTCCTTTTTGTCCATCCTGTGCCTAAAAGGTGAGTATTTCCTTTCTCTTTGCTCGCTTCTGTCTTTAGTTTCCTCTTCTATTTTCTCAGTTTTCGATCTGTTGACTGTGGTTTGGGTAGGAATTATGGACTAGACGTAGTATTGTGTTTTAGAAAGATCAGGTATGATTCTCGAGAGACCCCCCCTTTTGCGCTCCCTCAGGTAGTGTCTCAATCCTTTTTACCAGGTGTAATTTTCAAGGTCGGGACTTCCTCAGGTAGTGTCCTGCTCCTCCAAACATCTAAACAGGAATTGGGATTCCCTGGAAGACTTCCAAAACATTGGACTTCTTACCAGTTCAGAAGTGGGTCCCACAACGGGTATAATTCTCAGCGCTCCAAGTGTCCCACTCTTTCTGTCTATTCTAGCCTGTTGGATTTTTTGTACCCCTTTTTCTCTTCTGCAGCACAGTGCAAAGGAACATAGAGAGAAAAGCCATTTGTGCTCCTCTCCAAGTCCTTTGTGCTCTCCTTTTTATCTGTCATTATAAAAAGTAAATGTCTCTGCGTTTTTAAGCAGAAATTATGTCTGTGTCCATAAAGTGTCTTTGTGACAGTCTGTGGTTTGGAAGTGGGAGTTCCTCTTTTTCTTCACTGAGTGGACGGGGTTGGGAAAAAGAGGAAGTTAAAAATATTTGCTAGTTAAATTAACAGTGTAAAACCTTTCTTTTTCTCCTTCTATGTTCTAAGTCCTGGCCAGACTGGGAGCCTGGAAGGAGAAAACAGATAAGGAAAGGAAGGGAATTTTTCCCCTCTCAGGGCTGGGACTGACCAGCTTGCCTCACCCAAAAAGCAAAGTTCTTGTTTAATGAAATGTGGGTCTACAGGATGAAAAGAGGTGAAATCTTATATGCTGTTCTCCTAGTCTGTTTCAGTCTTGCGGTGGTTATCATTCATTTCTTTCTGAGCAATTGCCTACTCCCTCCTGCCTGTAATCATTTCCTTTGCCCTGAAAATGTTACTCATTACTCCTTTCCCTCTCACATCTGAGTGGGGATGAGTTATCAGCCCTAGGTTTCCCCTTCTTCCTCTACCCCTGTCACCTCAGAGGAAAGGGACCACATTTGGTTGGAGGATGGAAGGGTGGTCATGGGACTTGAGGGAGGTTTCCTGGAGGAGTAAAGAGACAGGGTAGATTGGACCTTTCCTATCTCCCACCCTAATCAGGACCCCAACACCTCAGGAAGGAGGGATGCATTGGACACCTGTCACAAGTATCTGCTCCAAGGTAAAAGGGCGACTGCCTGCCATCCCACCAATCTTACCAAAGTTAAAACAAAAAAAATTGGAAAACAGAAATTTAAGCAATTTCCAAGCTTCCAGACAAAGGGCAGAACAGTGTAACTATTGCAAACAGATGGGCCATTGGAAGAAGGATTGCCCTCTAAGAAAGCCACATTGCTTTTAATGTGACTATTATTTAATGTAAATTCTCTAGTTTTAAAAGGTGCATAGAGTAGCATGAAAATTGGGTATAATTAATTTGGAATGTAAAGGAATGTAGGTAGTCTGAGCAATGGGTTTGAAAGATTGGGAAAGAGAAATAAGGACTTGGGTAAAAATGTGAAAGTTAGAAAAGTTTAAAAATAGATGAGGGTGGGCTGGAGAGTTCCCCCCACCCACCCTAGGGCGTTCTTGTGTTGAATCAGATGGTTTAAGCATGTTAAGAGAGTTTGAGGAAGTTTTGGAATGTTAAGAGAGAGGTTAAAATTGGATGGTTAGTGTTAGGTAAATTTGAGAATGGCACCTGTTATGGTAGAGAATATAGATTAACTTAATTGGTCAAAACTAAAGAAAGTAGTTGGCAATTTGGCCCAGCATATTTTAAAATGACCTGATTATAATAAGAAGAATGTTAATTGTGATTATTATTCAATGTAAAGTTTTCTTTTGAGTGTAAAAGTTATGCTATAGTGATTTTTGTGTAAGGCAATCCAGTACTAATTAGTTTAAGGTCATTAAATTGATCATTATTCTCAGAAATTTGAATTTTATGTATTGGATCTGCGCTTATAACATTGTTGAAATTTTTGTATACAACTTGGTATAGATGTTACTAAATACCGGATTCTATTATAGGCAAAATATTAGAGCATTTTGATTATGGAGAGATTGTAAATTTAAAATTTGTCTGTGTTTCAAAATAAGGGGTTTCCATTCTATGAAATGTGCAATTGTTACTTTAAGTTACTTACACCCTTTTAAGTTAACTGTGTATAAAAATATGTTCACAAAAAGCATTTATTGGTAATTGTAAAAAGTAAGATCCTGTAAGTCTTTTTATGATTTTTGTAAAATTTTATTTGGGTTATAGATATGTGAAAGGGGCTAGGTCATCAAGCCCTCACAAAGTATTGCTGTTTTGAAATGTTTTTTTTAAATGTTATAAAAATACTTTGGGATATAATTAGTGCGAGAGATTAAACCATGAACCTCTGCGTGGTTATCAAAAGTCAGCTTTGTCTCACAAGGTGAGGCCTGTAAACATCCTTTTTGCAGAGTCCAATGTAAAATATAATTTTGCTATTAATAAAATGGAGATGATAGATATTAATTAATAAGTTAAACTAAGAGAAGGAATTATAATGCTAAAATGTTATCCCATGAATTGTAGCTGGGACTTTATAGTAACAGAGGTAAAGTATATTTGCATGATACGGAATAATTGGGCATTTCAAAGTGATAAAAGAGCAATTGGGTATTACTGTACTTAACTAAATTATTGTTGAAATTTAATCCTAAATGTTTTTAGTTGAGGACATAGAGATTTTATTGCAAATTTATATATTTTTGAGAATAGAAAAACCAGATGTTCCTTATATATTCCTCCACCAACATAAGAATGAAAAATCAAAAACCTATTTTAGGTTGATTATTGGAGATCGTTACTTGAAGGTTTGTTGGGACTTTTAATTGGCTGTTTCTTTGAGTCTAACTCCAGGTATAAACAATAAGAAGTGCTGCCCTAGCCACTGCCTCATGGTGCCAGACCCTGTAAGATACCCAGCTTCTGGTCTTGAGCCTAAGTGGAAAGGCCTTTACACCATTATCCTGACCACCCTGTTTGCAATGACAGCAGCTCATTCCAGCCTGGCTACACTACAACGCAGGGGAAACAATTCCACCCCCGGAATGGAAAGCAGAGACCTTTGAGGACCCTGAAAAAGCTTAGACTGTTCATGCCATTTCCCTCTCATTCAACCTTGTCCTTTGACCCCCCAATCTCCCATTGGGAGGCCACCTTGGAAGATGGACAGTGCTGGACTTCGAAGGACTCTGCCTATTATGTTCCTTCCTCTAAAAAAATCCACTTCCCTGTGAGAAGTGGTTTTTGCTTAAATGCTTTCAATAGTTTTTGTATTTTGCCTTTTAGCTTGTATTTACTTTGAATCTGTACTTAATTGTTTATTTGGGATAATGGTGATGTATTCTGGGACCTATTTGTGATCTATTATATTTATGCCCCATTAATGGAAACTAGCCCATACCTTAAATGTAACAACTTGTTAGGTTTGCGGGGAGCCACAGCTTTCTTGGTGGCTGTTACTCCTGTCACACTGTTAACTGTGAGGAAGCCTCCATACCCATATTCTCATGCCTTCTCGACCTTTGACCTTGTGGTTGAGGGTAAGCCAATGCTTTGACATCCTCCTGAAAAGGAGCGTTGTACCCAAACTCAAATTCCAGGTCATCACACACCACCTGATTTGTGGCCCACCATTAAGCCCCCTTTTATATTTCTATTCCATATTTTGTCATAGCTTGAAAACTGCTTAAGGCATATTGCTCAAGGCATCGTTCCCTGACCCCTCCTTCCCTAATCAGCATTTTATATATTTTGCTTGAATTATTACAGTGTATAAGGTTCATTATGGTGCAAGGATCTTATCTGGGGACCACCCTGTCCTGTCCTGCTGACCAAACAGGGCCCCCACCCTCTTTGTCCAGAATATGACCCTAAACTGTTCTGGGGAATTCCAGTCCCTTTTACCCCCATGACCCTCCACCCTGCTCTGGAAAGTGCTGACTATGGCCCTCCACTCTGTGCCCTTCACCCTGTTCTAGGAGGCACCTCCATGACACAGGAAGGTTGCACCCTTGTACCCTTGCGTCATATTCCCAAATTAGCCCTGAGCTACAGATCTAACCAATGGCTATTTTTTGCTTCTGTACATCATGGCTTTTGCTAGCTCCCCTCCCTGATAGTGGTTTTTGCGGTTTTAGCTTATATGATCAAGTCTGTATCCCCAAAAGAGGCCTACCTGATTTGAGTTTATACTCCAGGTGATTGCGCGCTTGATCAATAAATCCACACCTAAATTTATCTTGAACCCAGGTCTCAGCTCACTCTTATTCTCTGCACAACAATAGTAGATGCTTAATAAATATTTATCGTATTTCACATTAGGAGAAATATTGTTAAGGGGACTCTTGGTCAAATATAGTTTGGACTAAGTGATCTCTAAGACTCCCTCCAGTTCATAAATCCTGGAAATGTTTAATTTTATACCTTCATTAATCTCTCTTATCTGAATTCTCATTGCTCACATTACCACCACCCTATTTCATACCCTTATCATAGTTTATCTGGGCAACTGTAACAGCCTGTTATTGTTCTCCTTAAATATAATTTCTCCACTCTCTAATCCATTCTCACCATACCTATGGTGATAGAACTAAAGCAGAGTTCTGATCACATCATTTCCTGCTCAAGAAGTTTCAGTGATTTCCCATTGCTTATTGGATAAAATACAAGATCCTCTGTATGAAAGTTGAATTCATTTTCACTCTGGTTCCAGGTTATCTGTCTCCTTTCTCTGAAATATAATACTTTCTTAACTTCACCTTCTGAAATCCCTGCTATAGCTGTCTGCAAGGTAAGACTCAAGCATCATCTCCCATAAGAGACCTTTCCTGATCTCACCAAGTATTAGTGCACTTTCACCAGAAATTATTTTGTATTTATTTTGTACTGAATTATATGTATGCATGACATACACTCATTGTAAATGGCCCATTACAAATTTATGCTGTCTAATCTCAGCTGGTTTTTCAGTACTTCATGGCAGTCCTTTTTTAATTCATCCTTAATTGAATTTCTATTGCATTCTGCAGAGAGATAGTTACAAACCTCGTCTTTAAAAGCCTCACACATTTTCCTATCTGCCCATACTCTCAGTAGTGGGTCTCTCACATCATACTTTACTGAGAAAATAGATACACAAGACATTTTTATACATAAGAACAAGTATTTTCAGGAAGCGCTGCATTGGGGGTGCAGCCTACTCTGCTCCCTCTGAGCCTGCCATGTGAGCTCTCATACTCTATCTCAAAATTTCTTTATCATTCATATCTTCTCCTTTCCTCTGGTTTCAGGGAAAAAAAATAGATATTTCTCCTCACCAAGGCTAACCTCTCTAGTTGAGATTTCAATCATTTGATTCTTAGCTAAAGTATGTCAAGTAGGAACCAGGAAGGAATGTAGAAGAAACAAAGGGATGTGGAAGGGACAAAGGAAGGATGATGCACATTTAGGTACAAAGTGGAGAGAGTTAGTTAAGCATACATAAGGAAGTGGAATAGAAGAATCTGAAGGAAAATTCTAACAAAGCATTGAGCCGAGTTCTCCAAAAATATAACCATAACCTGTGTCTCTTTCATAGTTTGAATTCTCCAATTTCTGATGTTTTTCTCTCCAAAAGATTGTTCCAGCCTCAAGAATGTCGTGGAAATATATGTCTCTATTTGGCCTATCCTCCCCATGACTTAGGTCTCCCCATGGATGAAGATGCTGTTTTCCAATGCCATAGAGCAAAGAATTCTGACTTTGCAGATTGAAGCAAACTACCTGCTCTCATTCTTTTGCTTGTTTGGTTTTATTTCCTCTTTACCATTGTTCATTCCATCTGTTACAATCCTTCTTTATAACCTGACTAATGTCTAATGTGAAAGTATTTGCAGGTCCTATATTTCATTGCATGCTGCCATGGCAGGCGGAGGAGAGAGAAGGGGAGAAAATTTGAAATTCAAGGGATTGTGGAACTGAATCTTGTAAACTAAAAGTAAACAAACAAATTAACAAAGACAAAAATATTAAAAAAAAAAAAAGAATTCTGACATCACCATAGTCATCCAACTATGTGGACTCTGCCTCTGTCATAAAACTCTTTTTTTTAGACTTCTGAGTCAAAATGTAGGTTGTCACTTGATAGAACAGTACTTGAGAAAAATACTCTCATTCTTGGGTTCAAGAGTTACCATAGTGCATCTAGTTCAGTACTCTACCTTTAAAAGATACCAAAAGATGTTTCGTGGGAGGGCATACATTGCATTCATCATCTGAACTTCAAAAAATCCATTTAATATTTTAATTTCTGGTTATATTCCTTCATTTAACACTTCAACACCAGAGAAAGCTAAGTGATATAGTAGACAGAATATTGGGCCTGGAGCCAGGAAGATCAGAGTTCAAATGTATCCTCAGAAACTTACTAATCCATGATTCTGAGCAAGTCACTTAATGTCTATTTATCTCTGTTTCCTCAGTTGTAAAATGGAGATAATAATAGCATCTATCTCCCTAGGTTGCTGTGAGGATCAAATGAGAAAATATTTGTAAAGCACTTAACAGTGTCTGGCACATAGAAGTTACTATATAACATATATATATATATATATATATATATATATATATATATATATATATGTCAGCTATTATTATTTTTATACTTATTTAAGTCACTATTTGTTTATACAGTATTTATAAAGCAATTGCTATGTTATTCTAGATACTCAAAGGTGTGAGTTTGCAATATGAGTTTCACAGAATTCCAGCACCCCAAAGATGGAATGGACTTCAGAGACCATCTAGTCTAACTCATACCTGAACAAGAAATCTCTCTGAAATACACTCAACAGCTGCCATCCAGACTTTTCCTGAAGACCTAAAGTAAAAACCCACTACCTGCCGGGAGCCCATTTCATTTTTTCAATAGTTCTAATTGTTAGGAAAACTTTCCTTCTGCCTAACCTAAATCTGTTTCTCTGCATCTCCAACAAAATGTATTCCTCCTCTTCATGACTCAGGCCTTCAAATATGTGAAGATTGCTATTGTGCTTAGTTTCCATTTTCATTTCTTAAAACAACCGATTTACTTCAGCCAATCTTCATATGACACAAACTCAAGAATGTCCAGCATCTTGGTCACCATCCTCTGAATACTCTAGTTTATCAATGTTTTTTCTAAAATATAGCAATCTGAACTGAACATGATACTGCAGATGTGGTCATACCGAGGCACACTACAGGGGACAGTCATTTCCCTAGTCCTGGAGGATGGCTTCTTGTTTATATTGCTTAATTGTGGCCAAAGTTTAACTTAATTTCTTTGGCTTCCATTTCACATTCTTAATCAATACTGAAGTTGTAGTCCCCAAAACTCCCAGATCTTTTTTTTTTTCAAAGAAAAACTATCATCTTGCCATGTCTCTCATTTGGGAAGTTGATTAAGTCATATTTAAGAATTTACCTTTATTCCTGTTAAATTTCATCTTCTTATATATTTCCCAGTGTTTATAAGATTTTTTTTAGATCTTAACTCTGTAGTTCAGTGTGTTAACAATCCTTGCTAGTCTTCGACTGTCTGCAGGTTTGAAAACTATGCCATGTCTACTGTATCCAGTCTCTGATAAATATATCAAACAGCAGAGGGCCAAGTAAAAATGAAGGGAGTATTCCATGATAGACTTTTCTAAAAATTGACATCAAGAACATTAATGACTAGATTTTTCTATTTCTTCCATCTAAGAATTGCACAGAAGATGGTCAAACACCTAGTTAAAATCTACACCTCTCCTCTCCTCTCATTTTCTCTCTCTACATGTAATATCATGTTCTCACCTGACAGTGCTCTACCCAAAGGAAGATAAATTTTGGTGACTGAAAGCTACCTTGACATCTTGGGGTTTACTGGTTAGATTTCTGTATTAAAGACCATGCCTTAAATCCTATTCACTCTGGCTCTCATTGATTGACCAACAATAGCTCCCTGCCCAAGCACAAATTAATGGTTATTTTGGGGGGCCCTGATGGCTCAGACTGAATGTATATAGTAATTATTTCTCTTTTGGAACGAAATCCTAAGGGTCTTCCCCTTCTTGTTTGATTTTTTTTTTAATGAAGGTGCCATCCCTTGACTCACTTCTTAAACAGCCTAATCACTGAAGGGGTGTTCTGTCAGTCAAGGTGAGAACTGGGAAAGACTTTAGCTTAAAAAGGCCAAGGTCTCCTACTGCAACCTGGGTCATTTCCAGTTGTCCTGATCTATATCTGGTCACTGGACCCAGACAGCAGTGGAAAAGAAAGTAAGGCTGGTGACTTTGCACAGTCCTCCCTCATTTAAATCTAATTCACTTGCAAGTCATGGCATCATCTTCCTGATGTCATGGTCCTCTTCAAGCATTAAGAACCACAAAATCTACACATACACACACACACACACACACACACACACACACACACACACACCACATCACACCACACCACACCATTCCCCTTGCCTCCTTATCTTATAAAACTCTAAAAAAAAAAAAAAGTTAGTCTGATATGACCTATTCTTAATGAAATCATACTGGCTCTTACCGATCACTACTTCCTTTTCTAGATAATTCATGACCTTTAAGAATACATTCTAACTTTCTCAGGAACCAAAATCAAGTTCATGATCTTTAGTTTGCAAACTTCTTTCTTTCCCTTTGTTAAAAATAAGGGCAAACGTTTTCCCTTTTCCATTCCAGCTGTACATCTTCTATTCTAAATAGTGTTTAAAAACTGTGGTTAATCCCCCCAAAAGATAAATGGTCAAAGAATATGAACAAACAGCCCTCAAAAGAACTGCAAAGTATTCACAACTACATTAAAAATGCTTGAAGTCACCAATAATAATAATAATAATAATTTTTAAAACTCATTATTGTTATTTGTCCTTCTTTCTCAAAGAAGACCATGACATCAGAGAGGTGATGTCATGGCATGCAAATGAATTGGATTTAAGGAAGGGAGGGCTGTGCAAAGTTACCAGCCTTACTTTCTCCTCCAGAGCCATCTGGGTCCCATGGCAAGATATAGATCAGAACAACTGGAGATGGCCCTGCCACACAGTTTGTATGTTTCATGGAGAACCTGAAGTCAGGTCATCCTGATTTCATAACCAGTCCAGGAGAAAGAATGCTGCATTTGGGGGGGTAAGAGAACTAGGGTTCAAATAAGAGGTGTAAATGCTTGTAAATGTTTAACAATTTGTTCTTTTAAAAAAAAAGTAACAATGGCACACTTTTAAGTTTAATCTGCATTATTAACTTTTTTTTTCTATCACCGGAGTCTAGACAATCAATAAAACAATGTTAAAAAATTAAACCCTGGGGGAAGGTAGGTGGCACAGTAAATAGAGCACTGGCCCTGGAGTCTGGAGGACCTGAGTTCTAATCCAGTCTCAGACACTTAACAATTACTAGCTTTGTGAACTTGGGCAAGTCACCTAGTCCCAATTGCCCTGCCTTCCCCCTTCTAAAAAAAAGACCAAAAAAAATTAAACCCTGATTTGAAGCATTTGCTGATTTCCAAGGTTTAGGAAGAAAATTTAACAAGCAGCTTGCAGATTTCAAGCTGGCTCCAGGACACCCCTGGTTCAAATCCTCCCTCTACCTGTATGACTTTAGGTAAGTGCCTCAGTTTCCACATCTATAATATTTGGGAGTTGGACTAGCTGGCCTCTAAGGCTCCTTTCACCACTAAATCTGCAATGGTTTGATCTCTTTTCCACTTGCTAGCCTATCAACTGCTATTTCTACTAAGAATGGGGGAACGGGTGCATAGAACTTAACTGAACTGAACATTTAAGACAGTTACCCAGAAGAATATTCTGTGAAAATTGTTGAACATTGAAACTTATTACCAAAATAAGCAAGAATATTTATAGATTTTTTAAGAGCAGAGAAAATAATCATTTGCTATCCTAGATATCTAACTGGATATCTCAATTTAGTTCATCATACATAATTCTAAGACCTCTTCAGCAATGATTTATCTGTCTAAAATGTCAAGTACGTAATAGTCACTCTTCTTCACAAATGAAAAAAATATCTTCCTAAGGCACAGATTTGACTGCATCACTCTTTCATTCAAAAATTTCTAGTGGCTCCTTTGTGCTTCTAAGATAAAACACAAACTCTATAGCCTAGCATTTAAAAACCTCCACACTCTTACTCTAGTCTAGTGTATCCTTTCAGTCTATTACCTCTATCTGCATATATGTTGCATCTTTTTAGAGAATTAAGTTCTTAGGAAAGGGATTGTTTTCATGTTTTCCTTTACTCTCCAATGAAGTTGTAATCTCTTATTCTTGTAGGTATGCCTTTCATATACACAGCTTTCAGCCTATCTATGCCTTCTCTATTCATTTATTAAGTACCTACTTTGTCTCTAAAGGGAATCTCATTCTCACGATCTGGACCTATGACTAAGTCGGGAGAGCCCAGATAAATGTTTCATCCTTGCATGTACTGCTAGAAAATACTCTTTACTTGGAGTAATGAAAGATTTAGATAAAAGAAATTGGAAGTGATATTTATCTTCTTGTCACATTGAGGAGTCCATCCTACCTCTTGCCTTAGAAAGGTAATATGGGATAATAGAAAGACCACTGAGTTTGGAAGAGAGTATTTGGGTTCAAATCCCAGCTCTACCTCTGAGTGATCTTGAGCAAGTCACCTCCCTTTTCTAAGTCAGCACCTTTCTCTCCCCTTAAAATGGAGGCAAGAGCAGTTATGGAAAGGGAAATCTTGATGTTTGCTAAGATGCCTTCTAGCCTAAATCTCTACATCAACTGTTGCATAGCTAAAGAAAGATACCTTGTAAAAAAATAAAACAGGTAAAAAAAGAAAAAAAGATACCTTGGCAACTGAGAACAAAAATGGACATGGAAACAGATCTTTATTTAGAGAATCCTTCCCCTCTAAATAAATTGTGAGTTGAGATTAACATTACCAAATATCATTTATTTAGTCCATTCTGATCTGATTTTCTCTCATGAAGTTCAAATCAAGCTTATGGTACCAGGAATTAAATTGTCCCTCTATGGCCTTAAAAAGTAGTTTGTTTCTAATAGAGCTCCCTGACAAGAAGCTATGTATTGCCCTATGGATAAGTCTGTAGAACTCTAAAGTTTTATCAAAGCTCAAGGCTTAGATGTCTCTTATGGTACTCTCTCACTAGTAAATTTATGACAAGTTGTTTGGCTCTAACATTACAGCATGAATTTGTCTTAAAACTACATATAAAATATGTCATACTGAAGAGAAAAGCAAGGGAAAAAGTGCCAGTATTCCCAGTGTATGGAAAAACTCCTCAGTAATGTAGTCTAACAACTTTATTAGCTGAAAACCAGCAACATTTAAACCATCCGTTGTTCAGTTGTTTCCTGATGGGGGACGATGAGGGAACAAATAGTCACGTAAATTCAAGCTTATTAAAGTTAATTGCTGTTCTGTCACTAGGATATGTTTAATACTGAAAGCAATGCAGCTAATTTTAGGCATTTCCTGCATGTTCTCAAGGGTTTTTCAGTTAGTGCCTGAAATTTCAGGAACTGGGGTGTTGCAGACAATGATGAGTTAAAGGAAGAAAGATATAAGCAATCACAACAAGGAAAAAAATTTGAAATAACAAAAAGCATCATGTTACTAGACTCTGGAAGTTCATCACTCTTTCTATTTCATGAAAAAGATTTTGAAATTAGAAATCTTGGAATGCTGTTGAGGAATTATTACATAAAATATTGTGTATGTTCATATGTATGTGTACATACATATGTGTTTAGGAGAGGCAATGTGGCATAGGGAATAGAAAACGGGGATGGCATAGTGGGTACAGAACTGTCTGACAGACCTTGGTTCAATCCTGCCTTTGGTACATGCCAGCTGTATTACCTGGGGCAAGTCATCTGTTGTCTCTGTCTCCCAGGCAATGTAGTCACCAGGTTGCATTAGAGGCAGATAGAGTGCCGGACCTGAAGTTAAGAAGATCTGAATTCAAATTTGACCTTGACACTTGCTAGTGACATGACCCTGGGCAAATCACTTCACCTTTGTCTCAGCTTCTTTAGCTTTGGGACTCCAATTATTAGTCATTTTATCTGTCTGTTCTAGACAAATGATTATTCTCCTTAAAAGATGAAATAGAAACAAAATAGAAGTTGAACATCAACTCCTCTCCATACTCATCAGCATGTATCATCTCTTAAAGCAGAGGCACCAAGGTCTCATTTCTTCTTAAGTTATCCCCAATGTAGAAGAAAAATAGAATATTTTTATGTAATTACCTTTCCTCACAAGTATTCACTCATTGTGAACTTCAGAATCTCTAGCCCTAGCTTCATAATTCCATGCCAGCCACATTTTAAAATTTATCTTCCATTTAACTACTTTGATTCTAACTTCTGTGCATATTTCAAAGTCAAAGTTGGTCAACAAGGTCATTATACACACACATTGGTCTTTCTAGAGTATAGGAAGCTATTTTTTTCCACTTCATTTCAATTATTTGTTTTTATTTTTAAATTCAGAATTTCATTCTTGAAAGTGTTTCATCTTTCCTGGCCTGACTAACTTTGTTATTTGCCAGTGGCATCCTAACTACCACTTCACCTCAGCCTTTTAAATCAGTTTCCTCAAAACCTGGGTGGGTATCAGATTATTCCCACTTTTCTTTCTTCTCTATAGCACCTACTAAAATGGAGTGGTCACTTTGCCACAAGGTTTTCTTCCTGGAACAAGTTCTTCCAAGTTGGTGCCTCACATTGCCTTCTATTTTTTCATTTGTTTGGATCTGTTTTACAGTATCTTGATTTCTCATAAAGTCAGTAGCTTCCATTTGCTCCAATCTAGTTATGAAGGAATTAATCTCTTCAATGAGTTTTTGAAATTCCTTTTCCATCTGGCCAATTTGACTTTTTAAGGCATTTTTCTCTTCATTGGCTTTTTGGGCCTCTTTTGCCATTTGAATTAGTCCATTTTTAAGGAATTATTTTCTTCAGTCAGGCTGTTGAATTGCTTTTCATGATTTTCTTGTATCATTCTCTTTCTTTTCCCAATTTTTCCTCCACTTCTCTTACTTGATTTTTAAAATCCTTCTTGAACTCCTCTATGGCCTGCAACCAGTTCATATATTTCTTGGAAATTTTTGATGCAGGAGTTTTGACTTCATTGACTTCTTCTGGTTCTATGTTTTGATCCTCTTTGTCCCCAAAAAAGGATTCTATAGTCTGATTGTGTTGAACCGAAAGTGACAGTGAGTGAGACCTGTCATAGTTTTAAGTGGAGTTTAATAAGCTGGCAACTGCAAGGGGTGAAAACAACCCAAATCAAGTAGCCCCAAGGAATATGTGCTCAGGGTTTATAAAGACAACAACCATAAAAAGTCAGTTGCTACACAAGCAGGAAAATACAGATAGCAATTAGTTCATTGCCCAGTGATCATTGCCCAGCAACCAGTTTGTTGCCCAGCTGGAAAGTTCCCAAGTCTATTTGGAGAACCTAACAAAAGGGAGGGGCCTCTAGATGCTTTGCTGGTGGGTTTGGACAGTTTTACTTGGTGGCCTTACCCACTTTGTCTTTGTTGGCAGGCTTTACTTTTGTTAGGCAGGATGGGGAATGGGGGATGTTCATAAATGGAGGTTACAACAATTGTGCTTCCTCTATTTCTTCATCTTGCCAGCCAACTTCTTGACTTTTGAGCTCTTTGCCATGGTAGAGCTCTGCTTCCAGAGTGCAGAGAGCCACGTCCCAAATTGCTGGGGTATTCACAGTTGTCAGAGCTATGAGGAGGGTGCCCTCTCTACAGCCATCAAAAACTCTAGCACCTTGGCATTCCATTCCCCAGGACCACCACCCAAGACTGAGACCCAGATCTAAGCAGGTCAAAGCAAGAGCTATTACCTTCTGAATAGTTGCTTGGTCCCCCTATGATCTGTAGGCCAGGAGCTCCAGAGGCAGCTATGCAGCAGCTCCAGCTATTCTGGGCCACTGGTTGGAGCCACCCTGGGTCTGGGCCAGGATGGCTCACACGGAACTGTACTTGGCTCCCAGCCACATATGATATAGACCCTTCCTGTCAGCCTGCCTGGCTACCTTCAGTGGGAGATTTGTTTCTCTCTGTCACTTTGTGGGTTCTGTAGCTCTAAAATTTGTTTATACTAATTTTTTACAGGTATTGTAGGTGGTTGGAGCGGGAACTCCAGCAATTTCCTGCTTTTACTCTTGTCATCTTGGCTCCACACCCTGATTCCTGCTCATCTTATATCAACTTGAAATGTAAAGCTACTCTGTCAATTTCTCTTATCCTTTTACTAGTAAAAAGGCATATCTGTTCAGAGGTATCTCTTCCTCATCTCCAGCTCAGAGAATCCCTAACTTCCTCCAAATCATAGGTAAGGTACCTCCTAAAATCTTCTCAAACCCCAAGCCATCAATATTCTCATCTCAAGCATTTTATTTTGTACACACATTTCACACTTGTTTTTCTGTGTACTTTTTATTTTCTTTCCTTTTAGAATGTAAACTCCTTCAGGGCTAGAACTGTTTTTTTTTTTCCATTCTTTTTTGTTTTTGTATCCTTTTTACTTAGCACAGGCCATTTCCAAACTTTGTCATCTGCTCCCTTTTCTCCTCCACTCATCTTCTTCATCTTCTTCCCACTAAAACTCTGGGTCCAGCCTTGTCATGAGAATCTGAAGATATTCCCTGCCCCTAGGCCCTTTGCTAACGTGGCTATGTGACTCTGAGAACCTTCCCTGATTTGAAAGTATACTCTGCCCCTTAACAGACTAAATGTGGTCATGTGGAGCCTGTGGCAGGAGGCTTGTTCTTCAGGAATGCCCATGCCTTGTAGCTTTGTGATTGGGCAGTGGGTCAAGAGGGCTGTGACATTCTCTGAGCCAGGAGAAGGCTATAAATACGCCCTGATGTAAGGTTTTGCTTTGGTGCTCACTTTGAGAAGAGTTGTGTGATTTGACCGGATGAGACTCTGGGAAGCTGTTGAGCCCCCTGGCTTTGAAAAACCCAGATGTTGGTTCTTCCCTCTCTGGTAACTGAATAGGTAACTGATGTAATGGTCAGACAGTTTGGAAGTCCGTCTGCTGATCTGTTTCTTTGTCTGCTTGTAACTTTTGCTTGTTAACTTGTGTTTGTATTCTGTTTGCATTCTCTGAAGTTCAGGGTGCTGACTTTTTCCCCTGAACTAGGTAAATGATATTTGTTTGATTGATTAAAGTGAGATTGTTAACCCATTTTGATTTGCTTTCCTTTAGAAAAGCAGATCTAAGAACTTGTGCTAGCAGCCATCCTGGGTATACTAGGCTGCTTGCTGATACAAGCCTACATAATTGAGCTTTCACCTTATCTTTCCCTGAAACAGGGCTCTATGGTTAGTTCCCTGTCATTTCCAAAATATGATGACATAGCATACCCAGCATAGCACTTTAATTCCTCTTATAATGATATCTTTCCCAATTACAATGGAATCTCTTTGAGGGTAAATGCCATCATGAATTCTTATATTTGTATCCTTAACACTTAGCACATTGCCTGACACATAGTCAACACTTTATGCATTTTCATTCATTCATATTGTCTAGGAGATAGACATTCAATAAATGCTTGAATTAAATGGGTCTAATTCTACCAGTTCTTAGTAATAACTGTGGTCAACTTTGCCTCCTGTTATTAGGATTTCTGGATTGCTTTGCTTGTTGTCCCAACATTGTGTCTAGACATCTAAGGCCATGGGTTTCTTGGCTAGCTCCTTGTCATATTTGTCACTTTAGTATAATGTCCAAAATCTGAATCGTCTCTTAGTCCTCCTCCTGAGATGGTAGAAGAGTAGGAGAGGCACTTTGTGAAAAAGATCCCAAAAAAGAAAACTCCTAGAAATGTTATAGCCAGGTTCTAGAGCTCCCAGATTAAGGAGAAAATATTACAAGCTGCCAAGAAGAAACAATTTGAATATCCTCATTGTGGAAACATATGGAAACATGTTATTATTATTATTATTATTATTATTATTATTTACATGCAACTGGGTAGTAAGATAAACAGGCACTGGAGTAGGGAGATCCATCTTGCCCTAATGGAAAGTCAGAGGGGTGTTGGGGGAGGAGAGAGCAGATTGGGGAAGAGGGGATTTACAGTGGGATTGCTGTTTTGGGGTAGTGGGTAGGGGAAAGACAGGGAGAACACTTGTAACTCAAAATCTCATGGAAATGAATGATATAAAGTTAAAATAAACAAAAGCTTTAAAAAGGGGGGCAGAGTCAAGATGACCACATAACAGAGTAGGAGAGGGTAGACAATTAGATTCAATATCTAGAGACTCAATTAGGTAAATTTGTGTGTGGATCCCAGGTTGTCTTTTCTGGTTAGGTCTTCCTTTCCTAAGTAGGTGACTAAGAATCAAACTCAAGGTGAATGTGTCCACGTTTGGCAGTATCCTTATAAGTTTGAAGTCTAAATGTCAATTGAGTAAAACTTATTCACGGCGAGGAAAGTTTATTCATGAAAGAAAATGACCATCAGCAAGAAGAGGAGCCAAAGCCCCTTAGTCTGTGTTGCCATGTTGAAGGAAGAAGTGCAAAGCCAATAGGAAATATAAAATGCTTAATCAGAATTTCTAGAAACTGCTTTATGTCTGGATGAGATTTAATCACTGGCCTCCCAGATTTTGTAGTTGTACTTATTTTTAAGTTATGGTGTCCTCTTTTAAATTGTTTTTGTTATAGCATAATGTGAGTCTTTATGTTGAGTATTTCATGTGTTTGTAAGAATAAAATTCCTGTCCCTACTTAATTTGTATGGAACTAAATATGAGCCCAAAACATAAGCTTTAAATAATTTGCTCCAGGACACAGCATGAAGATATGACAAGCCAAAGAGTATGAGAAACGTGAGCCCAGAACTCATTAGAGACCAGGCTCTCCCAAAACTGGACCTGGTCTGACCACAGATATACAAGGGCATTCTGGTAAATGTTTAACAACTTACTCTCAAAAAAATGTACTGATGACACCCTTTAAATATTCATTATTAACATTTTCCATCACTTTTTAAATTCCAGAATCTTGGCAATCAACAAAAAACCAATTCAAGCCCTGATTTGTACCAGCTGCTGATTTCTGAGGTGGAAATGCTCACTTCAAATATGGAACAATCAGTTCTCTCAAACTAGTTCAAAGGGGCTCCAGGACATTCCTGCATAGGTCCATAAAAGGGATCAAAAAGGTCACTTAGAGAGAGGGAATAGATGCAGTTACCCAACCCTTTGCACTTAGCATCAGCTTCTTATTTTTTGATATGTATTTTTGGAGACAATTGGTTGATTTTGCTGAACTGTTCTTTTTTCTTTTTAAATCTAAGGAAGGGATGGTTTTCTGGGTAGGGGAGGAGAACTATATTTGGAAACAATTGTTGTATAAGAGTATAAATTAATAAAAATAAGATATTTTTCTGTAAGTGGCTAACAGGGAATTGAAACATTTGATAATGACAAAGGCAAGAGAGGAGATAATAAGTGAGCACTTAGTTGCCCTTCATGAATACAAGTCACCTGGTACAGGTATCTAGGTCACCAATTCCTTGAGTATTGGGGGAAAAAAACTGGGTAACTGTAACTGATGTAATCACTGAGCTATTTCCATTAATATTTGGAAAGTCAAGGAGAAAAAGATGTATACCTCAGGTCTGGAGAAGAGCAAAGCTTTCTCTTTTTCCGAAAGTGGGGAGGGGAATGTCTGCAAACTATATTTCAGTGAGTTTGATTTTGAATCCTGGGGAAATAGATATGTGGTGAATATGTAGGAAAGGAAGTAGTGATTACAAGAGTCAACCATGGCTTCATCAAGAACATTCTATATTAACCTGAATATATTTCCTTTTTTGATAGTGTTACTGAACTAGAATATTTTCATAGAATTTAGTAAGGCATTTGATAAAATATCTTATACTAATTTTATAGAAAAGATTGGCAAATATTGATTAGATGATAACATTTTGATTAATGCTGAATGAGTCAAATGTTAAGAATCAGAAATTAATGTTTCAATGTCTATGTGGCAGGATGCCTCTAGTTGAGTTCCCCAAGGTTTTCATTTGATCAGTTTATCAAAGACTTGAATAAAAACAAAAATATTTGAACTACAGTTATCAAATTTTCAGATGACATAAACCTGGAAGAAACACACCAGATGAAAGATAACAACCAACTGGGAGAAAGAGATAACATATCCAGGAAAAATAGATAGCACATCTTTATAGTTTAGAGCAGCGGACTAAATATGAAATTCACTAATAATAAATGCAAATTATTTTACTCATGTTCAAAAATCTAACATTGCAAGCATAAGAATCATAGTTCTATGACAGTTTTTATGAAAAAGTTCTGGTGGCTTTAGCTACTGAGATTTGAGACTGCATCAAAGGAGTTACATATTCTAAGAATAAGGTGATGATAGTCCCTTTGTATGCTGCTGTGGTCAGACTACACCTGAATTATACTCAATTAAGGGCATCAATTAGCTGAAGAATATACAAAGAAAACCAACCAGGATGGTAAAGGGTCTTAGGGCTATGTAATTTGAGGATCAGTTGAAGGAACAGGTGATGTCTTGCCTGGAAATGAGGATTTAAGAAGTGAATGAAAACTGTATCAAAGTATTTGAAGGACTTTCACATATGAGAATAAAGAACTTCTTTGGCCTGAAGCATACCTAAGAACAATGAGTGGGAGTTGTGAAAACTTTCTGATAATAGAACTATACAACGGTAGAATGGGTTGTCCCAGGAAACAGCAAGTTCCTGTTCATTTGACATCTAACAGAATCTGGATGAGCACTTAGCATGGTATTATCACGGCGTTTCTTCACTGGGTATAAATGGTGAAGTCCCTTCCCATTCTGAAATCCTACGGTCTTAGGAATTTATTCTAATTATATTCTGTCCATCATTTGAGTCTGTTTTCATTCTGCTCTCATCTGACTTATTAGTTATTCCTTCTAACTTTCTATTATCTGAAAATTTTAAAAGCGTGTCTTTTATGCCTTCCATCAAATGTTTGATAAATATGTTGCTGAGGCATGAATTAGCCACACATGAATTTATCTCAATTGTTTCTTGAATCTGTTCAACATTTTAGCTTGTCCTATCTCTTGAAGATCAGGAATTCCCTAAGTTTTCTAAATGTTAAATATCAGAGCCTAATTTGGTTTGTTTCAACAAATCTCTTCCCAGATTTAAGTTATATTTGTAATAATAATAATAACTCATATTTACATAGTATTTTAAGTTTTGCAAAGTGTTGAACAAATATTATTTCATTTCCTTCATCTAATATGCTGGGAATTGGTGAGCAAGTTCCATTCCTCTTTATTAGGCATGATTTAAAATTTTTCATCCTTTTGTCTCTCCTCTATCTTATTTCCAGGTCATAATTTTGTTTAGCCTGTCTTCAAAGTTTCTACATCTCATTAATTACTTTTTTCTAAATTATTTTCTCCAAATTATCAATTATTTTCTCTAAATATTTTCCATCTTTTGGTATTCAAAATCCAGAATTTGAGGAGCAATCATCATAATTGCATTATTATAAGGAACAAGGAAAATCTGTCAAATTTTTTTGAAGACCTATTTTTCCTACCATAAAAGATTAGATATTGAGTTTAGGGGTTTTGTTTGTTTGTTTGTTGGTTTGTTTTAAACAGGAAGAAAGTTTTACTTTTATTAGCCATACCCTTCCTGACTAGGCCCAGCCTTTCGGATTTCTTAACACAGTGGTACATGTGTTCACTTTCTACTTTTCTGCCCATTCATTATTATAAATGTTTTCCTATAAACTTGACATTTTATTTCCTGAAAGAACTTAAGAAAAACTCCAAATCTAAAGCCTTCCTTATATAAAAGGAAATATTCTTCAGAACATTTTTGTAAATACTAAATAATCATTAGGGATGTTTGCACACACACACACACACACACACACACACACACACACATTTGTCTCTACACTGCTTTCTAGCGATAAACTGGTTTCCGATCCATGCTAAAGCTTCCCTATCTAATCACATGGGAAATTTGTTTCTATATTTATTTCTTATTTATGTAAAATAACTTTGGGTACAGAAACTTACCAAAATCTGTTTTAAACCCAAACATATTGTGCACATTGCTTATCCCTGGACTTCATACAACTCGTCCCAGTAGAAATATCAAATATTTGGAGTCAGGAGACTTAAATTTGAGTTCCACCTTTTATATTTACTGGTGATAGAGTCACAGACATATCATTCTAACATCATGTTTAACTGGAACAAAGGGTTATACATTTTGGCCAATAAGTTTGATTATTTATTCTTGAGTTCCTTCAAAATGCTTGGGAGGATGGCATGTGAGTCCAAATATTCACCAACAATATATTCATTAATTACACTTAGAGCATTCCATGAATTGATTAATTTGTTACTGAGTGCACTTGATGTATGTTGATCATCAAACACTCCCACTGATTCAATAGTGAGTGTTCCTTAATATTTAAAAGATCTTTTTTTATTCATCTTAGAATTCCCAGAAAAATGTTTCTCTAATTTGTAGTATTCTCCTAGCCAATTATACAATTCATGTCCCCACTGTTCTTGTTTGAGCTAAAAAAATTTTGATTAAATGATTTACAGAATCATAAAATTGTAGGGTTGACCATCACCTCAGTGCCCATTTAAACCAACCTTGATAGAAGAATTTTGTTTCTTTCTTAATGGTCTATTTTGTTGTAGCAGTTAGTCATCTCAAGGTTTTACTGAAGTATCTAACTTTTTAAATGCACAGCATACATTTTCCTTGGCTTAAAAATGTATTTTTAAATAATCTCTGGGTTGCCTATAAGTTATTTAAATTTAGAACTATCCCTTTAAATTTGTTTTTCCTATGAAACTCTTGCAGTTTTTAATGTTTCTTCCAACACACACACACACACACACACACACACACACACACGCAAATAGAATAACCACATTTTTTTTTAGTTGACTCTCCTTTCAGAATGTTTAACATAATAATCTGTGATCCTCACTATGGAGTAATTGACCCAAAGAAAGGCAAAACTAAAAGAAGGGGTCTGACTTTTAGCAAGCCAGGTTAAGCACATTTTTTTTCTCTTGTGTGTAATAAAGTATTCAATATGGAAAAGCCCTTTGATATCTGGTTAAAACCACTCTCCTACTTCCGTTTGACTCTGGTTTTGAAATACTTGTCTGAGGCTAAGTACTATGTGTTGAAATGGCATTAAAAATCTTTACACTTATTTCCCAAACAATAAAGCCGAAGTATTTTCTGAAAGAAGTACAACAATAACCCGGAAAGTTATACAATTTAGGTTAGGTCAAAAGATGTGCAGTGGACTGTGGGTTCTGAAATACAGGAGATGAAATGTTAGTTCAAAGAAGGAGAAAACAGTACCATCCTAGAAGTACTTTCTTAATGGTTTCTGGTGGTTCAGAAGCTGAGAATAAAGAATGTTAAGGTGCTGACTTTCACCACATGCCTTTGACTCCAAAGGTTTCCATTAGCTATATAAAGTCTGGACCTTGTCATTTTTCCCCTCCTGATCACTCTCCTTCTCCTCCATCTGCCCCACCCCAAGTCACTACAAAGTCTTACCAAGAATCCAAAGTTATATTCCCCTAAATTTACAGAATTATAAGGGTTAGATGGTCTCTCAGTCAACCAGCAGTCACATCTCCCTCTGTCACACAACATCACGGGTCTGTCCTTCAATGAACCATCTAAGTTCACCTGAACTAGAGAGAGACAGAGAAACAAAGACACACACACACACACACACACACACACACACACACACACACACACACACACACCATTTTTTGTATGGATCTGTGTTTTTATCAGTCTGGAGAGTGTCTTTTTGAAAGAACTTCCAATAATTCATATCAGCAAATAGTCTGTAATTTATAGTGTTAGAGAATTACCTGGAATACTGAGACGTTAACTGACTTCAATTGGTCATACATACACCGAGATATGGAACCTATAAAGGAAGGCCTCTCTCAAGAACCAGTGGTTTTCAACCTTCCTAATGCTGTGACCCTTTAATACAGTTCCTCATGCTGTGGTGATCCCCAACCATAAAATTATTTTAGTTGCTACTTCATAACTGTAATTTTGCTACTGTTATGAATTGTAATGTAAATATTTGATATGCAGGATTTATTATCATTGTTACAAATTGAACATAACCCACAGGTTGAGAACCGCTGCTCTAGACATTCCATTTAGCTACTGTAAGTGGTAGGTTACTTAATGAGTAAGAATCTTCAACTAACTCACAAGCTTGATGTTTGTTTCATTTTTCAACCATTCACACAGATGACATACGCAGTTCATACAGAAGACATTTTCTTTAAATAGCAATCTAAATAAAGTAACCATTGGATACCACACACACACACACACACACACACACACTCACACTCACACTCACACCACATAAACCTTGAATCAAGATTCCTAGAGTGCATACACATTTAGTGGGAATAATGAATAGTTATAAGAATTCTTGGTAGGACATACATACATGGGAAACACGTTTGTATCCATGCAAAAGAGGATGCAATCACAGGGACACATGCAGCTTGGTACATGCATATAGGTACAATTCATTTTTCCAAAACTGAAAAGTATCCATCGTCTTCTACTGATATCATTGGACTACTGTCTGACAGACCTGCTGTGTGCCAGCATTGCTCTCCCCTATTCATCAGAAATTGTTGTTCTTCATGCTCATTGCCAAGGGTTGCCTTCTGCTACTCCCCACCAGATGCTCCTTATTGTTGTAGCTGGTCAACTCTGGCTATTTTAAAAGTTACCTAATATCCATTAAAAATAGGTTCAGTAAGTATTTATAAATTAAAGCTCTTTTATCACTTCTTAGCATATACTTGGAGGTAGGAGTGGGAAGAAGGAAGGAAATGAGCATTTATTAAGCTCCTACTATGTGCTGGATATTGTACTAAATGCTTTATCAGTATTATCACATTTGGTACCAAAAACCCTCTGAGGTAGGTCAAATTTAAACTCAGTTTTTCCTGACCCCAGGTCTGGTGCCCGATCCACTGTATCCCCTGGTTGTCTGTCTTAAAAGCTAGCTATGCTCTTTTAAATAATAAGTAACCATTTTAAAAGTATTTATTAAGTGTTTACTATGTGCTAGATGGTGCTAATCTCTGAGGAAATAAAGAAAAAGCAAAAATAGTCCCTGAACTAAAAGTTGACTAGAACCCAGTCCCTATGAGCGGGTATAATGTGCATCAGAGGGTGGATGCAGTTCTCCATATGAAAGGGGCTAGGTCCCTGCTTCCAGGGGAGTAATTATGATGTGCAGTGAACGTATCTGGAAGAGGCTTGGCTCCATATATTTGCCACCTATGGTGACTATATTCTCTGAGTTCATTATCCCAGAGCCAGGCTGCTACATTTCCCCCTCAGGGTTCTAGGTGTGCGCTTTGGGATCTGAAGTATCTCTCCTTTAATGTCAACCGCCTTCTCATTCTGCATATGTTTCCCTCACCATTAATGGTAATGACTAACTCTCCAGATTCATTTAACCAAATAACATCAGTTAACTTTTACAAAGCATATTTACCTCAAAGATATAGCAAGAACAAATGCACCAAAATTTTCCCCAATACTTCTGAAGTACATTCTTCCATATATTACCTTTGTTCCTGGAAAGAGTAAGATCAAATGTAACACAGTTTCTACAGAATACTGGTCCCATCAAGCTCACCTACCATTAGTGCTGGATGAGTTCTGTCTCAGCTACTGCTGACCTGTCCTGAAAGTAGTACTTCTTTCCTCAAATCAATTAATGCTGATTAATGGCTACAAAATGTGGCATAGACACAACCCTCCAAGTCCCAGACTCATTTAACCTCTTAGACTTCCAAACCTCTCTTGACCTTTTGAAACTCACATCCCTGCCAACTTCCTTAGCTTAAAATGAAAAAGAACAAACACCAAGACAGGCAAAGAACTGAGGTCAATATTCATGGGACCACATAGTGATTTTAGAGGGTGAGGATCCAAGACCTTTCTCTTTACAGCCTTGTCAGCCAAGGAATCAAACCAAGATAAGAGGTCCAAGAAAGAGAGGAAGAGGCCAAAACAAACTAAGGCCTTTCGAAGGTGCTCTCAGTTCCAGTTCTACAACTGCAGTCAAAGAAATTGCTATCTACCACATGGTAAGCAATCTAGAACCAATTTCAGAATATCTATGCATGCTTCTCCAGAAGCAATATCCTTAGCTTCTTTCACACAGGAAATTACATCAGTCAAGCACACTGATGCACCTTGTGCAGTCTCATAAGGCTTGGGCTCTGGCCAACTTGCAAGCTTCTTCAACCAATATCTGTAATTTTTCCAGGGAGCTCACAGCTAAAAGCTGAGAATCTCTATGTCTCACTTCAGCTCTAACTGAAAGCACAATGACCTATGTGAAAATCCTTCCCTTTGACATCTTCTTAAAACTCTACTATTAAACATTAACTACCTTTTCTTCTACCAGCTCTCCTAAATCTCTAAGTTGTATTGTCATCTTTTAGTCAGAAACCCAAATTTACTTTTCTGAATTAACGGGACTTCTGAGTGAGGATAATCTCACTAGGTCTATTTTCTTTAATGGGAGAGGGAGTAAAAGGCACTGTGCAAGGGTATCTAACTTCATTCCCA
Organism: Pseudochirops cupreus; assembly: GCA_028627135.1. Lineage (NCBI taxonomy): Eukaryota > Metazoa > Chordata > Mammalia > Diprotodontia > Pseudocheiridae > Pseudochirops > Pseudochirops cupreus. Next base: position 421,790,178 of record CM053580.1, on the reverse strand, counting down.
CAAACCTCTTTGTTCTACGCAAAATAACAAATGGTATGCTGGCCAGAGATTTCTGAGAGACAATGTGATTTGTGTCTAATATTTCCCTAGCAACATATCACAGTTGAGTCTCTTTCTCTGAGAGAAAACAATATATTCAAAGGCTTTAAAATCTTATAATCTCCACTATTGGAGAGAGTAATCACACAGCCACAAAGAAATGAGACATTTTTCAAGTATTTCAATATGTTATTATATACGTACAATGCTGACACCATGAAGAGCTTTGATTTTGGGAATCCCCCCAACAGAGATTAAAACCCATCTAAATCTTGGCAGATAAGTACATGGAAGTTTTATGAGGCACTAAAAGTTGAAGTGATTTCCCTAGGGTTACATAGGTAGTAAGAATTTGACCCCAGTGGCTGACCTCCTATCCATATGCCATCCTGCTTTCCATATGTATATATATATAT
>CM053580.1:421765222-421789223 GCA_028627135.1 Pseudochirops cupreus | reverse complement strand
CTATTTTTCAGGTCAGTGGTTTTTTCAATGAGATATTTCACATTGCCTTCTATTTTTTTCATTTGTTTGGAACCGTTTAATAGTATCTTGATTTCTCATAAAGTCTTTAGCTTCCATTTGCTCCAATCTAATTCTGAAGGAATTATTCTCTTAAGTGAGCTTTTGAAATTCTTTTTCCATCTGGCAAACTCAGCTTTTTAAGGCATTCTTCTCCTCATTGGCTTTTTGGACCACTTTTGCCATTTGAGTTAGTCTATTTTTTTAAGGTGGTATTTTCTTCAGTCAGGTTGTTGACTCTCTTTTCATTATTTTCTTGCATTATTCTCATTTTTCTTCCCAATTTTTCCTCCACTTCTCTTGCTTAATTTTCAAAATCCTTCTTGAACTCCTCCATGGCCTATAACCAGTTCGTATTTTTCTTGGAAGCTTTTGGTGCAGGAGTTCTGACTGTGTTGTCTTCCTCCTGTTCCATGCTTTGATCCTTTTTGCCGCCAAAAAAGGAATTTAAAGTTGGATGGCTGTGTTTGCTTTGCTTCCTTTGCTTGCTCGTCTTGCCAGTCAATTAACTTGATTTTTGAGCCACAATAGATCTCTGCTTCCCAGGGGTAGAGCTTTGTCCCAAATCACTGGGGTTTTCACAGCTGCCAGAGCTATTAGGAGGTCGCCATCTCTGCAGCCCCCACCAGCTTTGGCTGACTGGTCACACACCTCAGGACCACCACCCAAGACTGCAATCCCGATCCAGGCATGTTAATGCAAGAGCACTTAACCTCTAAATCATCACTTGGCCCCCCTGCAATCTGCAGGCCAGGAGCTTTGAAGCAGCCATGTGGAGACAGCTGCAGGGCTGCCACACTGCTTCTTGCCCTGGGGGCAGTTGGCTGGACCCACTCTTTTCCCCCAAATTTAGCCGAGTTCTACTGATCTTTCACTTTGTCTTTGTTTCTTATGGGTTGATAATTCTGGAAACTGCCACAGCTGCCAGTGATCCACTCTCCTGAAAGCTCCAGCTGCAGCTTGTCCTGGCCGCCCTGGGGCTCCAGTCATGGTTTCTGACTGGGCTGGTTTTGAACCCTTCCTATCTTCCTGACAGGCTGCCTTCAGAGGAGCCTTGTTTCTCTGTACTTTTTTGGGTGCTAGAGCTCTAGAATTTGTTTAGAGTCATATTTTATAGGTATTTGAGGTAGTCATGGGGGGGGGAGCTGTGGAGTTCTCCTGCTTCTATGCCACCATCTTGACTCCACCCTCTCTCTAAACTCTTACAGCAATGAAATAGGGAAAGAGCAGATCAACAGATTGGTCATACAACTAAAAAAAAATCAACTAGAAAAAGAACAGATTAAAAATCTCCAAACACCAAATCAGAATTCTTGAAACACAAAGGTGAGATTAATGAAGTTAAAAGCAAGAAAACTATTGAGCTAATAAATTAAACTAGGAGCTGGTTTTATGTAACAACCAATAAGATAGATAAAGCATCAGTTAGTATGATTTTTTTTAAAAAAGAAGAAAACAAAATTACCAGTGTCAAAAATGAAATGGATGGATTCACCCTTGAAGAAGATATTAAAGCAATTAATAAGAAGTATTTTGCCCAGTTATCTGCCAATGAATCTGACAATCTAAGCAAAATTGATGAATATTTGTAAAAACATGAATTGCCCAAGTTAACAGAAGAGGGAATAAAATATTAAAATAGTCTCATTTTAGAAAAAAAAATTGAGACCATCAAGGAATTCCCTAAGAAAAAATCTCCGAGGCCAGATGGTTCACAAATGAATTCTACCAAATGTTTAAAAAACAATTAATTCCAATACCATATGAACTATTTGGAAAAATAGGAGGAGTCCTACCAAATTCCTTTAATGACACAAATATGGTGCTAATACCTAAACCAAGAAGAGCTAAAATACAGAAAGAAAACTATAGATCCATTTCTGTAATGAGTATTGATGCAAAAAAAATTTATATAAAACACTAGCAAGGAGATTATGGCAAAATTTCACAAGGTTAGTATACTATGGCCAGGTTGGATTTATACCAGGAATGCAGGGCTGGTTGAATATTAGGAAAACTATCAACACCATTGACCATATCAATAATAAAACCAATAGAAATCATATTATTATCTTGCTAGTTATAGAAAAAGCTTCTGCCAAATTATAGCACCCATTCCTATTAAAAACATAGACAGAATAAGACTAAATGGAGTTTTCTTTAAAATGATAAGTAGTATCTATCTAAAACCATCAGCAAGCATTATCTGTAATGGGAAGAAATAAGAAGGCTTCCCAATAAGATCAGCAATGAAGCAAAGATACCCACTATCACCACTTTTTTCAATATTGTACTTGAAATGTTATCTATAGCAATAAGAGAAGAAAAAGAAATTGAAGGAATTAGGCAAATGAAGAAACGAAACTTTCACCCTTTGCAGGTGATATCGTAGCACACTTAGAGAATTCTAGAAAATCAACTAAAGAGTCAACCTGCCTAGACAAACTCAGGAACTATATGAACACAATTACAAAATACTTTTCACACAAATAAAGTCAGATCTAAACAACTGGGAAAAAATATCAGTTGCTCATGGTTAGGCCAAGCCAATGTAATGAAAACGATAATTCTACCTAAATTCATTTAATTATTCAGTGCCATACCAACCAAACTACGAAAAGATATTGTATAGAGCTAGAAAAAGAAAAAAAATTCATCTGGAAGAACAAAAGGTCACGAATATCAAGGAAATTAACAGCAATAGCAGACCTCGAGCTATATTTTAAAGAGGTAATCATCAAAACCACCTGGTACTGGGTAAGAACTAGAGTGGCAAATCAGAGGAACAGATTAGACACACAACTTACAGTAGTAAATGACCAAAGATATCTAATGTTTGATAAACTCAAAATCCCAGCTTCTGGGATAAGAACTCACTATTTGATAAAAGTTGTTGGGAAAACTGGAAAACACAATGACAGAAACTCAATAGAGACCAACATCTTGTACCATATACCAAGATAAAGTCAAAATGGATATATGATTTAGACATGAAGGGGGAATACCATAAGCAAATCAAGAGAGCAAGGAATAGTTTACCTGTCAGAACAGTCGAGAAGAGCAGAATTTATGATTAAAGAGATAGAGAGCCTTACAAGATATAAAATAGTACATTTTGATTGTATTAAATTTAAAAGGTCTTGCACAAACAAAACCAGTGTAACCATAATAGAAGGAAAGCAAAAAGCTGAAAGACAATTTTTATAGCAAATGTCACTGATAAGGACCTCATTTCTCAAACATGCAGAGAATTGACTCTAATTTATAAAAATACAAATCATTCCCCAATTTCTAACTGATCAAAGGATTTGAACAGGCAGTTTTCAGATGAAAAAATCAAAGCGACTATAGTCATATGAAAAAATGCTCTAAATCACTATTGATTAGAAAAGTACAAATTAACATAACTCTGAGGTACCACCTCACATCTTTCAGATTGGCTAATATGACAGAAAATGAAAATAAGTGTAGAAGGGGATGTGGGAAATATGGGACACTAATTCACAGCTGGAAGAATTGCGAACTCATCCAACCATTCTGGAGAGCAAATTGGAACTATGCCCAAAGGGCAATCAAGATGTGCATACTCATTGTTACAGCAATACCACAACTAGGTCTGTACCCCAAAGAGATTAAAAAAGGTTGGGAGGATTCAGCAGGGTGTGTGAGGAGGACCTACTTGTATAAACGTAGTTTTAGCAGTTTTTTTTTTGTGGTGGCAAAGAATTGGAAATTGAGGGGATGTCCGCCAATTGGGGAATGGTTGAACAAATTGTGACATATGAATGTAATGGAATACTAGTGTGCTATAAGAAATGACAAGAAGATGGATTTCAGAAAAACCTGGAAATACTCACATGAACTGATGCTGAGTGAAGTGATCAGAACCAAAAGAACATAGTACACAAGAACAGCAACATTGCATGATGATCAACTATGAATGATGGCTATTTTCAGCAAAACAATGATCCAAGATAATTCCAAAAGACTCATAATGAAAAATGCTATTGACATCCAGGGAAAGAACTGATGGATTCTGAATGCAGATTGATGTATATTATTTTCAGTTTTTTAAACTTTTTTTTCTTTTGGTTTGGTTCCTCTTTCACACAATGACAAATATGGAAATATGTTTTACATGGTTGTACATATGCAGCCTGAGCTGTTTACCATCCCAAGTAGGGGGAAGTTGAGGGTATAAAGGAGGGAGAAAATCCAATTTTTTTAAATAAATGTTAAAATTTGTCTCTAAGTGAAATTGAAAAAATAAAAAGAACTATTAAAAACAGAATTTAAAAAATAAAGGTCTACCTTCTTCAAGAAAACTTCCGTGTCCCTGTTAACAGTTATGTCATAGGTAGATAGAAAGGTAGGTAGATGATAGATAGATAGATAGATAGATAGATAGATAGATAGATAGATAGACTCAGTAATAAAGCAAATCTCAACATTTCAAGTCTTCTGGGGAAAATGAGTGGGATTGGACTAGGATTCTAAGGTCTGATATTATGATTCTGTCCTAAAGGCCAGATCTGCCTGAAAACCTAAGTCTGCTATGATTTTCCCCTGGTGTTATTTCTTTTCAGCTTCATGGATTCTCTAAAACCTTCAGCCTCCACCTTCTTCCCACACATCCCCTCTCTCAGACAGAAATAGTAAGGATCCAGAGTAGGTACAACTAGGCCATTAATATATATGCGTCACACAAGTCAGGGGCTGCCAATAATCTATTTCCTACGACAAATATGCCAGCAATTCTTAAATATTTTGAACATTAATTTTTTAAAAAGCACTGATTAAGTAATTCTACTTATACCTTGTAGATAATAAAGAAGCTTTAAAATTCATAACCACTTTCATTTGTGAAAAAAACACTTTTGATGTTTATAACGATTTTCAAGGGAAAAAAATGTTATATATCCTTTGTTAGAAATCTTTCCTTTGTAATTGGTAATTCAACTCAAAAAGTACCTGCTCTGTGCAAGACACTGTGGTATACCCAGTGTACAAGAGCAAAAATAAAATTCCTACTTTCAAGGAGTTTATATTGTAATGGAAGAGATACAGCTTGTACTCAGATAGGAATACAAGACGACTTGGGGAAGGATAGTCTGTGAACAACTAGGAGATAAGGAAAGGTTTCAGGTAGAATATAAAACGTGAGCCAGAGCCTAGAAATTCTAAGACGAGGAAGTAAAGGAGTACATTCCAGGCATGGGAAACACCCTGCACTTCTATAGAAACAAAAGATTGAATGTCCAGTTCAGGAGCTAGGGGAATACTGAGTAGGTCAATTTGCCAATTGTAATACACAGTTAGGATACAGCCAAAATGGAATTCACCCCTTGGTTCTCCAGTTCCAAATAAAGCAATCTTCCAATGGCATATTCGCCTTGGGAACACACTTTTATTTTGTTGTTGTTGTTGTTGTTTACTTGTTTCAGTCCTGTCAGGCGCTTCATCACCTCACATTTGGGGTTTTCTTGGCAAAGATACTGAAGTTATTTTCCATTTCCTTCTCCAGCTTATTTTACAGATGAGGGGCACAGCTAATAAGTATCTGAAGCCATATTTGAACCCAGTTCTTTTTGATTCCAAGCTGGCACTCTATTTGCTGAGTCACTTAGTTGCCCTACCCAATGAAAATCATAAAGTATTAAAATTTTTCTTAAAAATACATACAGACTTTCTTAGTGTTATTCTGAAGTTATGGCAGTTAATAGTAGGATAGATTTATTTTTTTTAATGGGAATTAATTGCATTTCTCTGAAGATTTTGTGTGTGTGTATGCAGAGTGCTCCCCCCATCTTCAAGGTGGTTCAGACTAGAGTGTGCCCGGAATGTTGGGGGGATGAGTGGTACCTGGCATGATGTAATTCTATGTAGTACCTGGGGCAATGCCCATGGTAATAACCAATGTAGGGAGACATTGAAATAAACACAAGGAGCACCTGTGGCTGCCCTTTGCATTGCATTACATCCATCATACTTTCCGAATCTAAAGAGCTGTCAAACTAGAGTGTAATTGGTACCTTATCCATCCAGGAGCGCTGGCAACACGGGTGCTCAGCCTTCCTCCTTCTGGATGATGTTCCTCCAGCCCTGGATCACCCCCAAGGACTCCATCTTGACATCCACTCAGAAAGCCTTCCCAGACACTGTTCTCCACATTGATCTCTCTCTACCTACTATTTATCTTGTCTGCACCCTTCAGGAACTGCCTTGCAGATCAATTAACAAACATTGGCTTATTTACTTTTCAGACACAGGCACTCTGCTGACCACTAGGGGTACAAAGACTTCAAGGAGTTTATATTCTAGTGGAGGAGACAATGTGTGTATAAATAGATATATACAAGATACATACAAAGTAGATATTATACTAGGTAACTCTAGAGGAGAAAGCAGCCAGTGGAATGAGGGAGAGGGCCAAAACACAAAAGCCTTACTCAGAAGGTGGTGGTTTGAACTGAATCAAGGAAGCCAGAGATTCCAAGATGTAGAAATGAAGAAGGAGAACATTCCAGGCAGGAGAGATAGCCAGTGCAAAGGCATGGAAATGGGGCATGGTGCATAAAATATGCACAGCAAGTAGGCCAGGACCTTGGAATACCAGGAGATAAAATTTGGAAAGGGACATGTGAAGAGTTTTACATGCCAGAGAGAGAACTTAGTATTCCATACTTTTTTACATAGCTTTTAAATTCTTTTATTAACTAAATTACAGCTGTTTTGAATTTAAATGTAACTGAAGCAATCATTTTACAGTGGTGAGGTTTGTATTCTTTGCTCACAGATGCAAGCCAGTTAATTTCCTTGGTTTCTTCAAATAGTGAATCCAGAAAATTGTGTCTGAATACAAGTATATTACATTCACATCTTAAACTCCTTCAAATCAGAGTTCATCATCCTTTTCACTTACTTCTCATTTCTTTTGACTCTTGAAACACATTAAGGGGTTCCTCTACAACTTTCCTAAACAGCAGCATACTGTTCTAATAAGAAGCCCCTGGAGTTTTTAGATAGTAGATTGACTTTAGACCTCTTTTTCTTATATTATGTTTACTTTGCCTGTGTAACTACAAACCATAAGGACAAGCTCTAGGACACCTTCCATAGCATCAATATTTGTCAACATTTGTTTAATCTACTAGAGCAGAAAATTAGTAATCCTTTCCTTCTGGCTTGTCTGTTTTTGAAGGTCAATCTTTCTTCTTTTAGACATCTATAGCCCCTGGGATTTAAAAATCTGAGAAGAATAAGAGACCAAGATTGTGTAATATTTAAAATAGCTTTCAGAAAAGTACCAACTCAGTGGAAAGAATACTAAATTTGGAGAGAGACTCTAGGTTCAAAATCTGACTTTGCCACTTACTACTCATGTGACCTTGGACAAATCATGTCTACTCTCTGGGCCTCAGTTCTCCCATCTATAAAATTAGATAGATTGGAATGGATGCCCTTGAAGGACCTTTCCACTTCTAAATCTGTGAACCCCATACACTGTCCTATTCATAAAACTATTGTGAACTTTAAGCTGCTAAGAGTGGTAATTATGATATTATATTCTTAAATCAAAACAACTCCAGAGAAATGTTGAAATGGTGCTTGCATTTCAACCATAGACTTGTAAGCCCTTAGCTGCTTCCCTAAGACCAGTTTTACTGATCTTAGGCTTTTATCCAAGAAAAATAACCTTGAAGGTCCCTTCTAGCTTGAAATCCATGATTTAATATGACCCAGGAGAAGAACAGATTTTTTGCTTGGATTAACCTTTGGGTACCCACCGATTAGATTTTAAAAAAATAAGTTTTATTGATATTTTTTGTTACATGACGAAGAATGACTTTAGATGCATCCATAAAGGTTTTATTGAAAGATAAAAGAAACTAGCCCATGATTTGAATAACTACCAGTAATTACTGAATTTTTTTTGCATCTTGTTGAGTTTTAATAGTTTTTATTTCTTGGATCACAGGCAATTCAAGCACATACTTTCAAACTCCTTGCAAGAGTCTCAACTCTGATAGTCTCAACTCAGCACCAAATGAATATGTAATATTAATAGTATCATCATTTTAGTAATAGTATCAGTGATCACACCAATACCAAAAAGTATTTGTTGGAATTTATGAACTTAATGTCAATTATTTATGAATGTGGATTGCAGATTTTCTGAAAGCGATCATTTTCCATGAAATCCATTCTATAGCCCATCTCACTTTCTTTGGAGCACATTTAAGATGTATGGTTTTCTTCATAGGTAATTTCTCTTAAAATATTCATAAAAGTTTAATGATATGTGTTGTTTCACTTCTGATGTTTTATGCATCTAGAACTCTTCTGTACCTCCAGTTAGAACAAAATGATACCTTCTCTGACCAACAATTTCCTTGATTTTTTCCAAATCACCACTATTCTTTGCAACTGTAAGCAGGTTTCTGTTTTTGATTCTGGTCCTTCTATTATATAGGTTGATATCACTTTTTGACTCAACATGGAAGCCTTTTTCAATTTGGCTATTCATTCTACAGTGACTTTTGCTATTGAAAGGCAACATCTAGGAAAAGAAAGAGGACTGGTCTTAGAGTCAGAAAAACCCTGGGCTTAAATCCTGCCCCTTACACATTCTGGATCTCAATACTCCCAAGAAACACTATATGACTATAACTTAGAGACAAAATGAAAGTCTATATCAGCGGAGGAAGTTTCCATAACTAAAATTACAAGACATAACCTCTTACTCTATGTTGCCCCTAACATCCACATAAGAGAGAATAAACATATGCAATACTAATTAGGAAATAAATATAAAACAATTTTATTTTGTTTGGATTTTTAGGATAGCTAAACTTTACCAATGATACCATTATTCTAAGTGTGATAGCACAAATGAGTAACTGGAAGATAAATCTTGCTTTCACATGACTAACAAGTCCATCAAGAAGACGTCCTAGGGAGAAGGTATGGGAAACATGCAAAGTCACACATGATGAGAAGGTATAGATAGGTTGCCATTTGCTATACTGAAAAGCAAACTGCATTGTTGAAGAGCATGTTCACATTGATGAGATTACAAATGTATTAAAGTACTGAAGTGATGAATGTGCTGTTTCATCATTCCTAGGCATACTGCATCACTAGGAGAATAATCATATTAAAAAGATGAACTTTTTTTTAGATGTGAGTCACTTAGGATGATTGGAAATGCTGTGCTAATTCAAAAAGATGATCCAGCCTACTCATTTCTTACTATATCTTACCCTTTCAATTTCATAGCCACCTCTATTTCTTATAGAGCTATGCTTTTCTCCTACTATACATAGCCAGAATGTAACCAGAGACATGAATAAATGATCCCAACTTTTATAAATATTAATCCTTTATAAATATTAAAACATTAATCCTAATGTTTTCTTAACATTAAGTCTAAAATGTACCTGCAATTTGGCTCTCTCTTTTTACAACTGCCAGTCTGATTCAGTGATTCAAATTATTTATAAACAAAGTTTGAGATATTTTTCTAATCATCTATTTTTGTCCCTTTGTGAAGGAATCTGATGGTAAATCTTTTGCAAGAATTCTTTATAATGTATTAAACACTCTCTTGGGGTGGAAAATGACGGCTTTGGAAAGAACACTGGGTCTGATGTCAGATGACATGAGTTCAAATTCTGACTTTGTCCTTTAATATCTCTGTGACCTCAACCAGACATTTCGTCTAACTAGTTTTTAGTGTCTTTAATTATAAGTTGAGGAAATGGGGTTAGTTAAATTCTAAAATCCCTTTAATCCCCAAGTTTATGATTTGATGATTTGACTGGGTAGTAGGTTGTCATGAGGCCTAACAGATAACGTAGTGGATAAAGTCTTGGGCTTGGGGTCCTTAGATATATTATTATTGTCTTAACATGAGATGATGGAAACCCAATAAAGATAATTAGGAAGAATTCAAACTCCATTTATGGTTTGTGAATTCTTTATTTCAACTAATTAAATTTTAATATTTGCTGACTTTTTTTTTCTTGTGGCATCATTAATGAATCTAATCACAAAATATGTGCATTTCCTAATGAAATTATTTTAGCAATTGAAATTGACAAAGCATGCTAACAACAGGGTATTATGGTCCAAAAAGTCTCTCAATTTATATGGATCTTTCTGAGGAAGTCAGGGTATTTTTCTGGACCTATCAACCTCACTAACCTCTTCTGGAATTTTTTTATGCTCCATGCTTGGCTTACTTATTTGATAAGCTGCCCAATACCTGGCATCCTTTTGCCTGTGACATCAGACAGAGGAAACCAACCACATGTACTAGACAAGAACCTGACTTGTTCATAAAATCTATACCCTTTGCTTCTGTCATGATAAAAATCTGTGATAAAGAGAAACTGAGGCATAAAGGTCTATGCATAATCAATTTATTAGCAAAACTAGCAATTGCCAATAAAGGTCAATGGACTCTCAGTGATCAAAGACCCATCTTACAGCCAGAGCAATTCTTTTATAGAATTGGTTACATAAGGTCCAGTGATGCAAACTAAACTAAGATTGTGATTGGTCTTACACATTTGCCTTGACTCAGCAAGGGAATTTCCAGAACCCATGGCAAAGGGAAAAACATAAAGTTATTCAACAGCCTCTGGGATATCTCATAATGGGATAACATACTATGAACAGGCTGACTCCCATCTCTCCATGGTGAGCAAAAGCACACAGATTTGAGTCTTTGTAGTTGGACTAAAGGCCATAAGAACAGGGAAGTTAAACTTATAAACTCTAGTACCAAAGCTTATACAATCAAGTTCAAATCTGATTCATAAATATTGATTCCAGTGATTAACTATCATTAATCAATTAAATAGTCTAAATTTTACACTGCTTTGTTAAATGTTGGAGAGTTTGGCTAAAGTGGGTGGGCCAAATCAGAAAGTAGCCCCCTCCAAAGGACCATTGTTACATTAACCACTATCTTGTTTTTCCCTCCTCTGAAGATTACCACACCAGAGGTTTCAATGATCTCCACTTGTATGGCTTGCTCCATGATGCCACTTTCTCTCATGCCCCTGCCTTTTGTTTATTTTTGTTTTATGTTATTTTGCTTTTAATTTTAGTCCCCACCTTACTTTTTGCAAGCTAAAATGAAGCATAAAAAAAATCCTACTGCTTTATTCTTCGCTAGTGTATCTAGTTTTGGGGAATTTCCCTCTAAGTGCTTATAGCCATTGACATGGGATAGGATTGTTAGTAATATTCAAAGCATATAAAATATCTTTTAAGTTAATACATAGCTTTCAATGGGTTTTGTTTTGGTTTTTCATTTTGCATTTGTTGTTCAAATTCTATTTCTCCAGAAAAAAATTCTACAACTGGGGACCCATTTCATCCTTCAGGCTACCCCTATCCAATTGAATTATTCCATATCTCTGGGACCCAACAATTTAAGGTCAATTTCTGAAGCTATTTAAAACGAAATTTACTTTTAAATGTTTTTACTGAGAAAAAAAACCCTGTGGGAAATAACTATTTTGTTTCATTGGTGTTTTTAGAAGACACAAGAATGTCACCTGCCATTCAAGAAATCATAATTGTATTTTTAAAATTCTGTTTCACTTGAAACAATGTAGCTATTTTCTTTGAGCAAGTCAATGTTATTTCTTTATCAGCTAGGGTGCTAATAGAACTGATAAAATCCCTGCTAGAGGAATGGAGACAGAGAAGTGAAGGTTGTAATACCTAAATACATAATGCAAGTATAATAAGCCAACTTAATTAAATTACTTGTTCAATTTAGAATTTGCAGACCTTGTGTTCTTTAAAAATTAACACACACTGCAATAGAAGTAAGAGCATGAATCATTAAAAAAAAATTTCTTTCTTTTTATCATGAATATCCTATATAGTTCTGAAAAAATAGTGGAGTAGCTTACTGGACAACTGATCTTCCCCAAACTATTGTACTTGGTATGGTCATTTTACAAATGGATCAATTTGTCTTTTTTATAGACTTCAAAAATGAGTTTAATGATTCGACAAATTTAACAAATATTTATTAAACATTCACTACTGTCAAGGAAATGTGCTAGGGATTGGGCATACAAAGATGAACAAAACATCAATTTTCCTTTCCAAGGAGAATGCAAAATAGTAAGTGAGATTAAAACAAGTATACAAATTTGAAAAAAAAAATCAATGTCAAAAAAATATTTAAGAGAGGTATAAGATGCTCCAGAGACAGCCAGATGTGCTGGTTGAACCACTCTTGATGATCTGTGAAGAAACATGGAGAAAAAATGAGGTGTCTCTTGATCGGAGATACACAAATATCCTTATTTTCAAAAATGTGAAGGGAATAGAATTTGTCAAATAAAGGGTCAATGAACATAATTTCAATTCTTGGGGAAATTTTTTAAGAATACATTACTCAACAGATGGTTTGTGAGTATTTAGAAAGGGCATTAGTGATCAGTAAGACCCATGATCACAGCATCATAGACTTAGAGCTGGAAGGGACCTTAGAAACCAGCTAGTCCAACCTCCTCATTTTATAGATTAGGAAACTAAGACATTGAAAAACTAAGTAACTTGCACAAGGCTACACAGATAGTAAGTGACAGGTTAAGATTTGAAAAAAAAATCCTTTGAGTTCAAAATCTAGAGGTTCCCTTCCTTCAAGTGAAACCAATTATAGTTGACCTTAAAAAAAAAAGTTCACAGCAATGACATGAATCTGTTATGAACTTTGAGAATCATTTTGGGAAATTGTTACTTAATGGAAATTGCTACTGAATATTTTCAATGCCTCTGTTTTACCTGGAACACTCAGTAGATGTTAATGATGATAATAATGATTTATCATATACATCTCCCTATTTTTACCCCCAGATTAAAATATATGAAATAGGGGCAGCAAGGTGGCACAGTGAAAAGAGCATCAGCCCTGGAGTCAGAGGACTTGAGTTCAAATCCAGCCTCAGACATTTAACATTTACTAGCTATGTGACCTTGGGCAAGTCACTTGACCCCAATTGCCCTGCCCTCCCCACTCCAAAAAGCAAAAAAAGAAAGAAAAGAAAAAAATATATGAAATAGTCTATGACAGCTAAAGAAAATTGCAACATAAATAAGGCTTTTTTAATGCCAATGTTACATAAACAAATTGCTTGGAAAAGCAGGTTAGGCACCATGAAAAGTTGTAACGAGGGTAAAATTTGGCTTTTATATTCTTCACTCTGCTTTTAGAGATTCCTGAAAAAAAAAATTATTCTACAGAATCGTAGAATCTGAATTCGAAGGGACTCTAATGACCATGTACTCCAATCTATACTTGAATAAGAATCACCATTACAGTACACCTGAAAACTTCTCATTCCTCTTTACTTCCATTAAGGGAAATTCTACCATCTTCTGATACAGAACATACTGCTTTTGGCCAGTTCTAATTGTTAAGATATTTTTCATGACAGAAAACCTAAATTCAACTATTTGTAATCTTCCTGCGGGGGGGGGGGTGGAGCCAAGATGGCCAAATAAGAGCAGGAATTTGCTTAAGCCCCCACACCAACCACCTCCAATACCTGTAAAATATGACTCTAAACAAATTTTAGAGCTACAGAGCCCACAAAGTGACAGAGAGAAACAAATCTCCTGCTGAAGGCAGCCTGGCAAGCCAACAGGAAGGGTCTGCTGTACTGACCTGGATGCTGAGCACAGTCCCACATGAGTTGAGTGGGCCCAAATCTGGAATGTCTGACCAGCAGCACAGACCGGCTAGAACAGACTTTAGGAGAGTGAATCACTGGCAGCTGTGGCAGTTTTTAGACTTCTCAACTCATAAACGCCAAAGAGAAAGTACAAGGTTAGTGGGGAACTCTGTTGATCCAGGGTGAGAGATACATAGTCAGGCCCCTGCTCCTGGGGTGGCAGTTGTGGCCAAGGCCCAGTGGCTGCAGCTGCTGCCACACTGTTGCCTCAGGAGTACTTGGCCTGAAGATCATAGGGGGACCAAGTGACCATTCAGAGGGTAATTGCTCTTGCTTTGGCCTGCTTGGATCTGGATCACAGTCTTGGGTGGTGGTCCTGGGGAGTGTGGCCAGTGTGCCAGAGGTTGTGATGGCTATCAAGAGGATGCCCTCCTCATAACTCTGACAACATTTGTGAAAACCCCAGCAATTTGGGACACAGCTCTCTCCACTCTGGAAGCAGAGTTCTACCGTGGCTAAGAGTTCAAAAGTCAAGTAATTGGCTGACAAGATGAGCAAACAGAGGAAGTACAATCAGATCATAGAATCTTTTTTTAGGGACAAAAAGGATCAAAATATGGGACAAGAAGAAGACAACAAAGTCAAAACTCTTGCATCAAAAGCTTCCAAGAAAAATGTGAACTGGTTATAATTTTCTCTCAGGGATCCTACCTCTTATCTGAGCCCAAACATAACAGAGTCATTTCTTATTCCATATAAGAATCCTGTCACATGATTGTGATTGTTACCTCTTGGTCAAGAGCTTCTAGGTGGTGTAGGCTGGAGTCACAAAGATGTATTTTCATGTATTCAAATCTAGCCTTAGACACTTATTACTGTGTGACACTGGGCAAATCACTTAACCCTGTTTGACTCAGTTTCCTCATCTATAAAATGAGCTGGAGAAAGAAATGGAAAACCATTCTGATATCTTTGCCAAGAAAACTCCAAATTAGGCCACAAAGAATCAGACATGACTGAAATGACTGAACAACAACAAAACTCTTGGTTAATTCAATTAATCTCTCTGAATCTGAGTTTCCTCATCTAGAAAATTAGAATATTGAACTAGATGATCTCTAAGGCATCTTCCTATGAACCTTGAATGTAATATGTCTAAACCAAAGTCGTCATCGGCCCTCCCAATAGCTCCTATTCACATCTTTCTATATCTGTTAATAGCCCTTTTTGCCAAATCATTCAGGCTCAAAATTTCAGATTTATTTTTCCCCCTCCTCTGCCACAATCACTAACCAAATCAGTTGATCCTACTGTGGTCAAAAACAAACAAACAAACAAAAAATACTTTCAAAGATTTCTTATTGCCAATAGAATAAAGCCAAAACTTTAAAGTACACCATTCAAAATCCTCCATAATCCGGTCTCATCATACCCTTCTAGTCTTACCTGACAGTATCCCATCTCATAAACTTTGTACTTCAGTAAAATCATACTATTTAAACTCCCCTACATTTCTCCACCACTATGCCTTTGTTTATTCTGTTCCTTCTTCCTAGAATTCCCTTACCCTCCTAGCTAAATCTTTAAAATCTTACCCATCCTTCAAAACCTTGTTAAAATGCTTCTTCCTCCTTGATGTTATTCCATTGTTGACACAGCTAGGATTAACTTCTTTCTCTTCTGTGCTCCCAAAATATGTTGAACCTTTCTTGTATCAATTGTTACATTATGTCTTGTACTATAATTATTTGTGTATATTTTCTTTTTCAATGCAAAAGATATTTGAGAGGAGAGACTATTAATGTTTTATCTGCATACCTCCAAAAGCATGTAGTACATTGTGTTGCATGGTGTAGACACTCCTCAAACATCTGTTAAATTGAAGTGAAACCAAACAGAATAATAAACTAACAAAAATGGCAAGTTGACTTATAGAAATGGGTACCAGAATTCTCACTCTAAACTTGAGATTCCTCAAGTGAAACAGCAGCTTTCTCTTAGTCTATCACAATGACAACTTTTGTTATCAGTGTAGAAATCACTGTGACTATAAAGGCATTTCCATTTAAGGTTAAGAAAGGTACATACAAATCATCTGAAAACTGTTCATGGTAGCTTGTACAGGATACAATCTTCAGTTTGAAAAGATAATGGGTTCCCTGTCACTAGAGGTCTTCAAGCAGAAATCGAATGATCATTTGTCAGGGATACTGAAAAGTTAATTTATGGTTCACTTCATGATTTGGTTTAGTGATATCCAATATATCCTTAAATAGTAAACATTCTACTATTCTATCATTCTCTTATTTGATTTGATTCAACTTAATAAATATTTATTAAATTTCTATGTTCGGGATACAATGATGGAAACTAGAGATACAATGACAAGATGTCACTGTACTTACTCTCAAGAAGCTTACAGTTTACTAGTCTGATGCCCCTTAGTTAAGTCAAAGCATGTTTTAACTTCAGTCATGCTTAACTTCAGGTCTTCACTTAACATAAGGACTTCTGTGCTAGGAATAAGTTAACAGGTAATCTCACTTCTGATGAATATTTATACCTAAGTGTTCAGAGGCATTGGGTCAGGAATATCATATTATGCACCCAGAAGATTGTTGCAAGGAGTTCTCATTTATTTAAAAGACAGTGAAAATATGAATTTGTTGGTTTTTATTTTTATTTTTAGAAAAGTCTAAGAAGAGATCCATAGAAACTGGTCCTTGCCACTAAGGAGGCCATAAAATTCCCATTTCACCAGAAATCTGGAGAAAAGGAATTTGGGTATTTCTGGCATTAGGTTTCACTGTTGTGATTATGAAAAAGATATATTGCATTGAGTAAGGATTCATTTGTCTGAAATTTCTTTTTGAGTGAAATATCGTATGTCTCCCAGAGGATCCTTCAAATTTATTTGGGTGAAAAAGAATCCTCAACTGAAAACACTTAAAAGCACTCTCCTGCAGTAGTCTCCATAGGTTATCATGTCACTTCTTCAGGTGACTACACTATGAATTTAAGATATGGCTAAAATAGAGATAACTCTAAGGATTCAAGTACCATGTTCTGATTTGACCTGCAGAATAAAAGAACTACTGTAATAAAAACATACTAAGAGATTGCCTTCCAAGTTTCTATCTGGAGTCTTTTTCCAAGGATTATAACGATGACATTGTTGGATTTTTTAAAATTCTCTGTTAGTTTAGTAGTTTAAAAAAAAAAAGGTCAACATTTTCTCTGTTTCTATATTAGCTGATTCCATAAGGGCAATATAAATCATGTAATCAAATACTAATGATGCAAATGCAAAGGAACTTTTTCTGATTTTGCTCTAAATCAATTAAGCAAGCTAAATAATAATTCTCTCTGTGAAAAATCCTTCCTCAACTTAGTACCATAGGACCCAGAAATACAAATAATTTTGTGGTACAGTAATACAAAGAACTCTTCAGCCTAGCTTACTTAGAATAGGAACACATTCATCAAAGGGTCAGAAAGCTCCACCCTCAGGTTCACTAGGATAGTGGGAGATTCTTGGGATCCAAATCTTGGGATTTAGATTTCTTAGGATATAAATGCTATATGAACACAAAAAGCAATCATGATGCAAATAGAAACACTAAGTTGTGTGGAGACTTGAAGAAAGAACTCTACTGAAAGATACTGCATTGCTGTGACTCTTCAGAAAAATAGTCATTGATGAGAAAACCAGACAAGGAAATGTATCCTTGATGACAGCAAGATGTGAGAGAGCTGGGATGGAGAAAAAGACAGACTTATACAGCAGTGAAATGTGTAAGGAGGGCTAATGAAGCTCAGAAACTTTAAGTAGAGGAATAAACCCTGACCTTGCCTTTTGGTGATAATATGAATCATATGGATAACACAAGTTTCTAGAGAAGGGTGAATCTAAAAGGGATTCTTACTTAACAACCTCAGGCAAAGAGGGAAGAGTTTTGCTGATGGTCAGAGTTCTCAGTTATGAATATTTTCTATATTTGTATATGGCTAATCTTCTTTGACATGTTATTAGCCTGAGTACTTACAAGTGAATTTAGAGCCTTTATGAGAGAACAAACAAACCAGATATTAATATTCCCAGGGACACATTGGGTTGGAGCTTAAACAAAGGCAACTATGCAAAGTCATCAAGTAAAAAAGCATTTATAAAGTACTTGTTATGTTCCAGGTATTCTGGGGATACAAAGAAAGACAGAAACAGCATCAGCTTTCAGGAACTCATGTCCTAATAAGAAAAATAACATGTAAGCAAATATATATAAAGATATTAAAGAATAAATTCTAGGTAAATAAATAAATAGATCTAACAATCTTCTGAACAGAAATAATAATTGAATCTATAGGAGCAATGAAGTCACCAAGCATGACAGTATAAAAGGAGAAGAGAATCCAGTGTGAAGGTTTGGGGAAAACTCATAGTTAGTGTGACCTGGAGCAAGATAAGAAAGACAGAGAAGTCAGAGAGAGTGGTCAGAGAGATACGAAGAGAACTAGGATAGAAAAGTATCACAAAAAGTTAAAAGAGCCAAAAGATTCAAGAAGTGGGTGATCAGCAGTGTCAAAGGCTGAAGAGAACTCAAAATATATGAGGACTGAAAAAACACTATTAGATTTCTCAATTAAAAAGTCATTGGTAATATTGACGAGATAAGGTCAGAGCTAGACTACAGAGTTTGGAAGTGAGTAATAGGTAAGGAAGTAGAGGTAATATTTGTAGATGGATTTCTCAAGAAGTTTAACTACGAAAGGAAAGAGAAATATAATACCATAGCTGGTGAGGTAGATCAATCAAGTGAAGGTTTTTGTTTGTTTATTTGTTTGTTTAGGATAGGGGAGACATAGGAACCCACATTCCCTGTTGCAGGCAACAGGGAAACAGCCATTAGAAAGGGAGAGATTGAAGATTAGTGAGAATGGGGATGACAGAAGAGGCAATCTGAAGGGAAAGATCAATTGGAAATGTGATTATGAATCTTTTAGGAAAGTATAAAATAATTGCCTTGTTTCATTGTGAGCTCTTTTGAGAATATATAACATAAAGTTGTAATGGATTCAGTCAGCATGATATCTAAATTTCCTCCAGCTCTGTTCAGTATCACATGAATAAAAATTATTTAACAAGAATTCTAAGAAATTTAAGTAGTCATTTAACTAGGATTTGGTCAATTGTGGCTCCTATTGTAAAATTGAAATTTTATTTTAATTCTGTTTTGCAAAAACTTAAGCAATTTAATTTAATATTCCCTTTAAAGGTTCTTTTCCTCGTAAACTTTGTCCACTACCCACATTCCAAAGAGGGATTATGGGGTGGTCAGAAAGAACTAGCACCTTTGGTGTAAGGGCTTGCCAAGCTGTTTTCAGGGCTGCTCATTTATGTTTGATGTCCACCTATCACTCAACACTCACCTGTGGCTCCAAGAAGCTGTAGCATACACAGAGGCCACACCCTGAGAAAACCATCTTGGCAGATAGGCTAAAAACAGATGACCTCAAACCTGTCAGTGAGTCAGGCAGATGTCTACCCCATGCGTGTGAGGACTTTTTCCAGTGGAATGGATAGATAAGAACAATTTATTCCAATGGCAGCAAAGGCAACTGATGCAAGCACTTTGGAGTATTTAGAGCTTGGGCAGATATCACCAGTCTTACTGATTTTTATCTTGTAACTAGAGGTAGATGACTGTAATAGTAATGAAATTTGAAGTTCCTTTTGTATTACTAAACTGAGAGGTATTTAGCATCTAGTTTCAAATTAAGCCTCTGTTAAAGAAACAGAAGGTATGAACTCCTGCTGCTGATGTAACAGGAAGGGGCTGAACAGGGAGGAATAATACTATATATAAGGAAAAACACTTGCTGGGAAAGGCAGAATTTCCTGGGAACTTGTGGTGGCAGAGCTTCTTCAGAGGGCTAGGTGGAGCTGCCGAGGATTTCTGAGGGCCAGCCAGAGCTGTCAAAGGCTAAGGAAGCATGACTTTGTTGC
Organism: Pseudochirops cupreus; assembly: GCA_028627135.1. Taxonomy (NCBI): domain Eukaryota; kingdom Metazoa; phylum Chordata; class Mammalia; order Diprotodontia; family Pseudocheiridae; genus Pseudochirops; species Pseudochirops cupreus. Next base: position 421,769,456 of record CM053580.1, on the reverse strand, counting down.
TGGTACTTTGTATGAATCTGTTGGTGGCTTTGTTAAGTCTTGACTTCCTGGGAACAGAGATTGTAAAGGATTTAAGGTGGACTGGACACTGTGAGCTTCAATGTGGAACTACAGGAGAGCTGGACAAGGAGCAGGGAACTATCTGCTTTTAAACCCAGGTGACAGTTTGTTGAATCAAGGTAGGAGCTGGGACCATGGAAGGGTACCCAGCGAATCTGAGAGCCTACCCCGAGTCAAGTTGAAAGAAGACTTTTCTTGGATACTGTGTACTGACTGAGAAGATTGTGATTTACTTGTGACTGCAGGGTGAATGGCCTGTGTATTTTCTGATGATGGAATAGTGAATGATGACTGAATAGTGATTAACTTGTAAGTTAATGTATGCCCCATGAGTGGAAAATTTTGACTATTGTATTTTATGAACCTTAAGGATAATTGAATGATTGAGTTACTAAGTGACTGATTGACTAAATGATTGTACTTTGTTCAAAATTATGTGACCACTGTGGCAAAAACTATGTGGCCATTTTAGTGATAACTTGTTGAGTTGTAACATTGCGAATATTGTACCTTGATTTACTGTGAATGATTTGCTCTGATTTGTTATTGAATAAATAGAGAGTTTGCTATACTATGTGATCAGAACCTTGAAAAGCTGTTCGTAACAGCATTCTTCTGGAAAGCTACTTGTGCTTGGCTTTACAATGACTCTGGAAGCAAAAGTGAGGCTGATTACTTCCTTTTTTTTTTCCTTTCTTTTCTTTTTTTTTCTTTTACTTACTTTAGACTCAAGGGCCAAAACACAAATACAGAATAAAGAAAAGATGGAGAGAAACAAAAACATATCATAAACTTAAATATTGGAACTTAAATACAAATAAAAGGGGAGAAGGGGGAGGCTAAATGGCTCAGTGAATAGAGCACTGGCCCTGGAGTCAGGAGGACCTGAGTTCAAATCCGGCCTCAGGCACTTAGCACAAAAATTAGCCATGTGACCTTGGTCAAGTCACTTAACTCCAATTGCCCTAGCTTCCTCCCTCAAAAAAGCAAAAAAAAGGAGGAGGGGGGAAGCATGTCATGTGAATTGCAGAACATAAGAAAGGATTCAAAATATGTAGCAATGAGTTATCATTTCAAGACGTCCTGTATGATAAATAATACATGTTGCATTGAGAATTATTTGTCTTTTCTTTGCTTCCTTATGAATTTCCTTTTGTTCTCTGCTGTTGTAATGATAATTTGAAGATCTTCCCTGCCCCTTCATAAGCCTAAGGGAATTTTAAGACCTTCCCTGCTTTGTAAAGAAACTCTGCCCCTTAATAGGTTGAATGCAATCACATGGAGCCTGTGGTGGGAAGAGTTTGCTAACAGGTGGAGCAGAGCCTATAGGAAGCTGGGAGTCAAAGCAAGCTAAATGGTTGGGAGGAGAGGATAATTCCAAGGGAGACAGATAGGCTTGTGAGTAAACATTGGTCTTGTGTTGGTTTATGGGAAGGCTAAAGGATGCTATGACTCTCTGTGCTGTTACACCTTATTAACTTCTTTGCTATTATGATGGAATCAGCTTACTGGTTTTGGGATTTGGTTTTCTGGTGTTTTAATAAATGTTTTTCTTCTGTCTTCTATATGGAAAGTCTCTTATATTTTGTGATCAAGCACCATGCAGGTATATTTATAGTAACTGTGGGTGCTGTGAATATTGCATAGGCACTACAGCTGTGCACTTTTTTACTTTGTTTTTTTTTTCCCCTCTCCTCATCCTCACTCCCACAGAAGGCTACAACTAAGTTTAGATGTGTTTCTCCATAGCTAAAGATACATACATACATACATATACATATATACACATATACATATATACACAGATACATATATTGACATATACTTTCCCAAATGTGTTCTACTCCTGATCTTTGTTTCTATGTTTGTGCATATCTCTTGTTTCCTATCTTTCCTGCCTCCTCTACTTTACTTCAGCCTACTACCTTGCCCTCCTGTTACTTGCCTACCCCCTCCAAGTATCCCTCCCCTATCCTCCCATTACCATAAATCTAAACACCCTTCTATACCTGCCTTTTACCTGTTCCCTCACCTACCCCTCTAAAGACCTTCTCTTGTGCTCTCCCACTCCCTATGCCCCAACCATTTTATTTCTTCAGAATTTAGAAGACTTATACTCTTCTAAATATATATGTATTTTTCCTCTTAAACACATTTCCAGTGGAAGTAGTTTACCAGAACTCCTAACCCATCTCCCCCATCTAATTCCTCTGTATCAATTCTTCTTCTTGTACTTCATTTGTATAAAATAATTACTTGAAGATGGCAGAGTAGAAGCATAAACTTGTCATGAGCTCCTGCTCCAATCACTTCTAACACATGTAAAAAAAATGACTCTAAACAAACTTTAGAGCTATAGAACCTGCAAAGTGACAGAGAGAAACAAATCTCCCACTGAAGGCAGCCTGGTAGGCAGAGAGGAAGGGTCTATTGCACTGATCTGGGAGCCAAGCACAGTCCTGCAAGAGTCTCACAGTTCAAGCCCCAGGGCAGCCCTGACCAGTGGCAGCCAGAGCAAACTTCAGGAGAGTGAATCACCAGCAGCTGTGGTGGTTTCCAGACCTCTCAACCCATAAACGCCAAAGACAAAGTAAAAGACCAGTGTGGAACTCTATTGGAACAGGGGTGGACAGAAGACTTTGGTCTGCCCACTGCCCCCAGGGAGAGAAGTGGTGGAGGGTCAGTGGCTGCACCACATGGCTGCCTCAGGAGCTCCTGGACTGCAGATTGCAGGGGGACCAAGTGACCATTCAGAGAGTAATCACTCTTGCTTTAACCAGCTTGGATCTGGATCATGGTCTTGAGTAGTGGTCCTGGGGTGTGTGGCCAGTGAGCCAGGGCTTGTGGGGGCAGTAGAGAGGGCATCCTCCTAATAGCTCCAGCAGCTGTGAAAATCCCAGTGATTTGGGACAAAGTTTTCTCCATTCTGCAAGCAGAGTTCTATAGTGGTAAAGAGCTCAAGGGTCAAGTAATTGGTTGACAACATAAGCAAACAGAGGAAGCACAAACAGACCATAGAACCCTTTTTGGGGGACAAAAAGCATCAAGGCATGGAATGGGAGGAAGACCAAAAAAGTCAGAACTCTTGCATCAAAAGCCTCCAAGAAAAATACGAATTGTTACAGGACATGGAGGAGCTCAAGAAAGATTTTGAAAATCAAGTAAGAGAAATGGAGAAAAAATTGGGAAGAGAAACGAGAATGATGCAAGAAAATCATGAAAAATTAGTCAACAGCCTGCTAAAGGAGACCCAAAAATACACTGAAGAAATAACACCTTAAAAAGATAGACTAACTTAAATGGCAAAAGAGGACCCAAAAGCCAGTGAGGAGAAGAATGCCTTAAAAAGCCCAATTTGCCAGATGGAAAAAGAATTTCAAAAACTCACTGAAGAGAAAAACTCCTTCAAAATTAGGTTGGAGCAAGTGGAGGGTAGTGACTTTATGAGAAATCAAGATACTATAAAACAGATCCAAACAAATGAAAAAATAGAAAGCAATGTGAAATATCTCGTTGGAAAAACCACTGACCTGGAAAATAGATCCAGGAAAGATAATTTTAAAATTATTGGACCACCTGAAAGACATGATCAAGAAAAGAGCCTAGATACCATCTTTCAAGTAATTGTCAAGCAAAATTGTCCTGATATTCTAGAACCAGAGGGTAAAATAGAAATTGAAAGAATTCACCAATCACCTCTTGAAAAAGATCCCCAAAAGAAAACTCCTAGTAATAGTATAACCAAATTCCAGAGTTCCCAGGTGAAGGAGAAAATACTGCAAGCAGTCAGGAAGAAAAAGTTTGAGTATTGTGGAAACACAATCAGGATAACACAAGACCTAGCAACTTCTACATTAAGGGATCAAATGGTTTGGAATATGATAGTCTGGAGGTCAAAGGAACTAGGATTAAAACCAACAGTCACCTACCCAGCAAAACTGAGTATAATGCTTCAGGGGAAAATATGGTCATTCAATGAAATAGAGGATTTTCAAGCATTCTTGATGAAAAACCAGAGCTGAACAGAAAATTTGACTTTCCAATACAAGAAGCAAGAGAAGCATGAGAAGGTAAACAGGAAAAAGAAATCATAAGGAACTTATTAAAGTTGAACTATTTACATTCCTACATGGAAAAATGATAATTGTAACTCATAAGACTTTTCTCAGTATGA
>CM053580.1:421745520-421758900 GCA_028627135.1 Pseudochirops cupreus | reverse complement strand
CCCAAAAAGCCAATGAGGAGAAGAATGCCTGAAAAAGTTGAATTTGCCAGATGGAAAAAAGAATGTCAAAAGCTTTCTGAAGAGAATAATTCCTTCAGAATTAGAGTGGAGCAAATGGAAGCAAATGACTTTATGAGAAATCAAGATACTATTAAACAGATCCAAACAAATGGAAAAATAGAAGTCAAAGACTTAGCTCAAACACTGCCTTCTACATGAAATCTTTCTTGAATCCCCTGACTGGTAATGCCTTCTTACTGTAAATTTTGTTGTTGTCTAGTCATTTGTCAGTCTTTTTCCTTAAAGATATTGATAAAATGATGCACTATTCTAATTGTCTGTGGCTTGGTATTATCCTTAGCTTTTGTTCCTCTTCTTTTTTTAGGGGGGGAGGGTCCCATATCAGTGATTCTGTCAGTGTAGGAAACCCCTAATGTGGAAACTCCTTTTACTGGTATCAGCGGTTCAACTAGCATTCATTAAGTACGGATGGAATTGAGGGGATTAGAGAATAGCAAATAGTACTGGGAATTGAGTGAAGCTCACTGATACCATCTTGTGACTCTGGAACTAGCTCATGGGTCTAGCCCAATTTCTGTCCTGTGAGAAACTTTATCCAATTGTGGGAATTGTGAGTAAACTTTATTGCCATGTTTGGACCTGGACCTATGTGAATGGGAAGGTAGACCACCCTTACCTGATGTTTAGAGACCCTTAACCAAGGACCTGGCTTATGTTGGCCAGAAACCTGCTCAAAAGTGAAGATTGATGCAAAGAATTTTCTCACGATTATACATCTCCAGCAACCCATATTTCTTATTTGAAAACTGGCCCCAAACTGATCAATCAGCTATTGTTTCCATCTTCCTTTGATTGAATGTAGACATTTTGTGAGGGTTAGGGCTGGGGGGCAAGTGGGACACTTCTTTCTCTGATTTCAGAGAAATCTCCAAAACTTGGAAAAAATCTTGGAAAAATCTTCCAAACTTGGAAATTCCCTAATCTTTCCTCCAATTAGAAATCAGATTTCAAATAATGTTGTTTCTTGGTTAATTGTTTCAGTTAATTGCTCTTATGTGATTAATTGTTTTTAATGTATAAAATTCTGTCTCTCTCCGTGTTTGGGGTCAGTGCCAAAGCTGAGGAAGGCTACTGGTTCTGATTTGTTGAGCAGTTGGCATGCATTACTTAATAAATGTATGTGCTTGGAAGCTCAAACCTATGTTTCCTCAGTCATTTTATCTTTCACCCACCACAGTACCTACTATGTAGTAGGTTTTTTGCTAAGTGCTGGGGATACAAAGAAAGATCAAACAAAAAAACAAAATCATCTCTACTTTCAATGATCTCAACAACTTATTTGTAACTTCTAGTTTTAGAGAGTTGTATGGGGGCTTTTTTGTTGTTCTGTCATTTTAGTCACATTTGACTCTTTATGACCTCATTGGGGGTTTTACTGTCAAATACACTAGAGTAGTTTACCATTCCTTCTTCAGTTCATTTTTCAATGAGGAAACCAAATCAAACAGCTTAAGTGACTTGCCCAGGGTCACATAGCTAGTGTCTGAGGCCAAATTTAAACTCAAGGCTTCCGAATCCAGACCCTGTGCTCTACCCACCGTGTCACTTAGCTGCCCTTGTCTGGGGGCACCAAGAGGCTAAGTGACTTGCCAGTGGTTACTCCTTTAGTATATGGCAGAGGCAGAATCTGAACTTATCTTTCTGACTCCAAGGCTTCTTGATTTCAACCCTCTATTCTACTCCATCTTTTAAAAAATATTATTCTTTTAAATATTTTGCCATAAATTTACTTCCAAGATTCACTGCAAATGAACTCTTGGGTGTGTTGCCATATTTAGGTTTCATCACCATCTTCCCTCCTCATTTATGTTTCTAGAATTTCTCTGTTGGTCTACTTATCAATCTTTGTCCTTGCCTGATATTAATTTATGGCATATCTACCACTAATTCTATTAGTAAAGTATTAATAGAGTAATCTATGAAGAATATTAAAATAATAACAAAATAGGATAAATATATTGTATCTAATTTTTAAAATCATATTTTTTGGCATTCATTTCTTTTTTAAGATAAGTCATATAGAATAAAAATGTAAGGTCATACCCCCTTCTTTTGCAATCAGTTACTTACTGACAAGGCTCAAAAAGGGATATTTGTATGAGAAACAGAAAAGAAGCTTGAGCAGAAACACAGATAGTTCTGAGAGGACCTGAGTGAAAGCAGTCCCTCAGAAGAAAAGGTACTGACTAATGATAAAGGTGGTTATTAAAGTGCATTGCTCCAACATCTAATTTACACAGGAAAGTTTTCAGGACTTTAAATTTTATTGCAAGGAAGGTCTAAATCAGAGAACTGTTTGGGAGCTGAGATACAATTCACTGTATGATATATTAATTACTTGTGTCATACCTGATAGAAATGTGAATTTGGGATTTCTCAATTAAAGATAGCTGTAGATTACTATACCTGGGGGCTTTGATTGGACATAAACCAGAAGAAAAGCTACTTATAGAACCCAGAAGCCAGACACAGAATCTGGAAAAAGAAAAGACAAGAGGGAGGTTACAGAAGCCAACAGAGCTAAGAAGCCAATAGAAGCAGCTCCTCTGAGCTGAACAATCTAAGACCAGATAAATAAAAATACTAGAACAGTAGACTGCCATTAAGGCTGGTAGCTCACTTGATAGGAAAAAAGTTCTAATTACAGGAGTTGATTAGAGAAAGCAGTGCTGCATGAAGTGCTGGCTAAAGACTCTGGCCCCTTAGTACAATCTACAGCTTGAGAAAGGGGAAAACTCTTGCATGCTTATTATATATTTATATGTAAGAATTATCCTTTATCACTCAAGAGAGGGAAACCTAGAATACAGACATTAGTAGCTTTGCAGATCCTAGACTGAAAGAGGATCTTTCATCAAACCACTATAACATTGTGTCAGTGCCTAGAGAGAAGATACTTAATATCCCTGGCTTTAACACTATTTTTTTCCTAAAAGTGATTTTTTTCTTCAGTGCCCTGAAAGTGGCAAAAAAGAGGTTTTGGTCTGGCAGCATTGGTTTCTCCAGGAAGAGGTGATGTATAGTGCTAATAATCAGTGGTTCTCAACCTGTGGGTTATGTTCAATTTGTAACAATGAAAATACATCCTGCATATCAGATATTTACATTACAATTCACAACAGTAGCAAAATTACAGTTATGAAGTAGCAACGAAAATAATTTTATGGTTGGGGGTCACCGCAACATGAGGAACTTATTAAAGGGTTGTGGCATTAGAAAGGTTGAGAATCACTGTGCTAATTGTTCTTTAAAGAGATCAAGAACATCAGGGCCTGTAGTCTGGGGCTGTTAATCACCACAGGCTCCGGGGTTTCCCTACTCATATACCTCACGATAAGTTTTTAGTAAGTTTGGTTTCACTTTCTTGCATTCATACTATGTGCATTGGTTTATTGATGTATAATTATATTTGCATTTGTCTTCTTTTAGTATATTTCAATATTAAGAGCATTCTGACTAGTTGGGTTATTTTTTTTTTTTTTTGGTAACTCAATGGTCATTTAATAATTGAAATTAAGACCAGATAACATTCAACAAAAGTTGCATACCCACTGACACCTTGTTTTCTAAATCATAGGATGATCACAAAGTAAATGTTATTCTTAGGCACTTTTCATGTAGTTTTGAGGCAAGTTTATGTATGGTGAGGGCCCTACTGTTTTCTTTATGATAGCAGAAATATTCAGGTGAAAGTAACATACTTCTGTTTAGCAGAAATGAAGATTTAACAATTTTATTACTTCTTCCTCAACTGTGAGATTCTAATTGTTTAATCTTCACAGTTTGAATTCACTTGGCATTGGCTTCCCCGTTAGGCCAGACAAGAAGTTCTTAACCGCAAACACTGACATAAGTGTTTCAGGTTCCATAGGTAGCACTTCCAATATGTGTCAGAATCACACAATTCTTCAGTGAAAGGAGAGGATAGTTTGTGGGGAGTGGTTCAAGGGTTGTGACATCTAGCCCAGCTGCTGCAATCTAGTCATTTGTCAAAGCCTGGTAAAGGTCCTCTTGGTTCATCACATCCCCCCTACTTATGTTGTTTTCTTTCTTATACATCCCAATATGTCATTGATATGCAATCTGAGCATTTCTTTCTCCCCTAACACAGCTATTTTCTTCATTTTCTGGAAGAAGTTCTTGTTACAGATCAACTTGGTTTCAGGGGTTAAAGCACAAGCCATCACAACAAAAGCTGACTGGCTGCCAACTGATCAAGAGCAACAAACTCTGCTTGGAATTCAGATGCCTTCTTGGGTTTGAGTTTGACGTCCAACATATAAAAATTTCTGGACGCCAAATGGTTTTAGGCAACGGGCAATAGCTGGACCTATCCTTCCCAGCCGATAATTCCAACTGTGCTGTTCAAAAGCTGGTGGCCACACAATCAGAGTGGCTTCCATAAAGTCCAACCACCATTCTTCACTTCCTCGATGCCTTCTGGCAGCCGGACATGGTGATGGGGAGCAAGGCTACTGCAAGCTCTGTAGCCTCTGCCATGCGGTCTGGTGTGTAGCTCACACGCCTCCCTCGCTTTTTAATTTCATCTAGAGCAAGATGGTCAACTCCTACAGAGAATGTGTTGCTTACTTTGAGATTGGATCCTGCGGTGTCCAGGAGTTTTTGGTCTACTTTGTCACTCAAAAGGCAAAGAAACCCTGGGCTCCGACCACTCCTTTTAGTAGGTCCTCCCTCTATATGTGCTCATCTGCCTCCCACTGTTCTATGTTAGAAATTCCGGCCCGGGCCAGCAGGGCCTGCCCCGGGGTGAGGGGTGGGGGGCGGGGGTGTTGATCCTCCCCGTGACGAACCCCTTCATGAGTCGCGCAGTTAGCCTCATCTCTGCTTGCCCCGGGAGACGACTTAAGAAGCGCGGCCTTGGCAGGGGGTGGAAGGCTGGGAGGGGATGCAGCCCTTTTCTGAGACATGGCCACGACCCCGGCCACCCTCCCGCTCGGCATTCGGACTAGTTTGCAAGTGAATCATATTAGTAGGGGCTCAGAGATATGGTAATGAGTAACAAATATAGAGTTAGGTTTTGGTTTTTGTTTTTCCCATAAAGGTTACCTTTAGGTGTCTGAGAGTGAGAAGTGAGAGTTGCAGATAGTGTTTAATCACCATCCCTGCCGAGGAACCACTCCCAATCTGTAGGCCTTATGTGAAGAGAGTCCTACTTATGTAAAAAGAGAGCATAAGAGAACTAGAAGATTTGGAGCAATGCTTTACTCATTCTATGCATGTTGATATGTATGTATACTGTATTATGTATACATATGTGCACAAATACATGCAGTATTTTTCTTCACAAAATTAAGTTTGTTATTGTAGGTGGTACAGTGAGAATTTTGCTAAATTTGGAGCCAAAGAATCTGGGACTCAAGTACTGACTTCCTAATAACCAGTGCAAGCTTAGGCAAAGTCGCTTAATTTCTGGTATTAGTTTCCTCATTTGCAAAAGAGGAGGTTAGATTAGATGACATCTCAGAGTCATTCCAGCTCTAAAATCTCTGATCCTATTTTAAGTATGAAAGGTTCTTTTGTGTTATATTGAAGTGATTATTTCTGGTTCCAAGTCATGATAAAAAAGGATTAACATAATCAGACTTATCTGAGTTCTTAAAAAGAAAATTTATGCTACATCCCAATATGTCATTGATATGCAATCTGAGCAAGGATTTATGCTTCAATTATCAGAGTCCAGATAAATTCCAGGAATGTCTAAGTGTAGAATATACTTTTTGGATAGATCTGCCTGGAAGACAACCTTAACTTTTAAAAAAAAGTTAGGCTTTTAAATTAATAAGGTTTTTAAGAGTGATTGATATATTTTTATGTCTTCTTAAATTTGACATAGATGTTCTATTAATACATTTTTATTCTGTCTGTTTTGCTTATATGTTGAATGTTACTGCTTTAGTAAAAAGAAAAATACATTTACTGATAAATATGATGCTCATTGGCTCTGTACGTAGCCCTCAGGTGCTGAGTGAAGAATCATTTTCAGTTATAAAGGAACTTTACAGTTTTATGTCATATAGATATTTGAATTGTACAATCCCAAGTAGTTAGGTTTATCTGATTAAATTCTGTTTATGTTGTATCATAGTCTTTTATACCATGTAGAGAATCATTTTGCAGTTCCGAAGGAGACATGCTGGATAGTACTGAAACTAATGTATTGAATTGATTATATCCCTTTAAAAAACAAGTTGTACACAATAGAACTTTGTGGTTTCATATACAATCTTCCTTTTTTTACTCCTCATGCTCATGTTTTATTGATATTTGTCAAGTTCAGAATCACAAAAAACATTTTAAATTCTATGAAAATTCAGAGATGGAAAAGGACAGGTAGGAGAGCAGGGAAGGTTTCATGGAGGGGTAATCTTTTAACAAGGGTTTGAATGATGGGGTTTCAGCAGCTAAGAGATGCAAGGAAGATGGCATTTCAGATATAGAGAACTATGGGGGAGAGGGGAAAGGGATAGTAGTAGCAAAGCATGGTTAGTGTCTAGACATTATCCCTACTCTCTCAGAACCAGGTGTTCTATAAATCATCTCAAGATTCCAGGATGCACTGAAGGATTTGGGATGGCTTTTTCTCTACTGCCATTGACTTGACTTCGCAGTGGCTGTATTCCCACCACTGTCACAGTGCCAGTGACTAGCAGCACATTTCCATTTAACTGCATGACATTGATTAGCTGATTAGTGTAATCAAAAAAGATATTTACTTCAAAAACACATCCAGAACAACCTAATTTCCTCAACATTTATTGGGCATATGCTCCCTATACTATCTTGGTCTCTGTAGAGTGAAAGCTCAAATTAGCTTGGTTTCTGCATAACGTTAATCCCACAAAGTTTAAGTCAGAAGTCAGCATTTCTGCTGGATGAGCTCTCATCATCACTTCAGATCTAAAGGAATCCAAAGATTCTCCCCAAAATTACTCCCTTGCTTCTCAGCACATTAATGCAAGGCTAACTGCAACTCTTACCTTGGACTCTGAATCACTGTCATTTGCTCCTTCAACCATTCAAACCTCTCAAGGTTTGAAACTTCACTCCCCTTAATGAGTGCCATGAGTGAAGGAGTCACTAAGGTGCCCCAGAAGCAAAGCAGTCAGATCTGGAGTTAGGAAATCAGGAAGGAAGACCTGAGTTCAAATCTAATCTCAGATTCTAACTAGCTTTGTGACCATAGGCAAATCATTTCACCTCTGTTTGCCTTAGATCCTCATCTATAAAATGAGGACAATAATAGCACCTAAATCCCAGGGTTGCTGTGAGGATCAGATGGGATAATAATTGTAAAGGGCTTAGCACAATACCTGACATATATTAAGTGCTATAAAAATGTTAGCTATTATTATTTTTATTATTATATGTCTGCAACCAATCAAAGAACCTCTTCTTCAATACTTGGTTAGCTGACTGGAGCCAGTTACTGAATGTTTAAGGATGTTCCATAATCTGTCTTCCAAGGCGCTTCTTTTTTTTTTTTTGAGGGAGGAAAGCAGGGCAATTGGGGTTAAGTGACTTGTCCAAGGTCATGGGGCTAGTAAGTGTTAAGTGTCTGAGGCTGGACTTGAATTTAGGTCCTCCTGACCGCAGGGCCAGTGCTCTATTCACTGTACCACCTAGCCACCCCCAAGGCACTTCTTTACACATCATTTTGATTCTTTTGGAAGCAGGTTTCCCATGTATAGAGAAGCCTTGTCAGATAGTCTGTGCATGTAAGCATCAGATTCCTATTACACATACTTAGGGAACCTCAAGCAGTTTAACCTGGTTGGTATGTAATGTACATGATGAGGAGTGAGGTGAAATAAAACTGGAAAGATACAGCAGAGTCAAGTCATAGAGTGATTTGAATGTGACATTAGGAAGTTTGGGAATTTTATACTGTAAGGAATGGGGCTATAGCAAACCACTGGAAATATTAGTCTAGAACGTCAGAGACATATCTAGGATGAGATGCAAGTCAAGAAAATAAAAATGCACATAAACCTAGAAGGATTTGCCTGTGCAGAGAATGATTATCATCACATCATAAAAGACAAATACTATAAGGCCAGTACTTTCCAATTACACAGTAAGGATTATGCAACAGTAAGAGGGGGGAAAAGCATCATGACCTTAAGTTTAACAATTATTTTTATTCTGTTCCACTTCTTAAACAAACAAAATCTGAGGACATATAATTTAGACTGCACATCTTGGTGTAGAATCACAGCAAACTGTTGATTCACAATCAGTGTCAATGACCCAAAATAACCTCCAAGATAGTTTTATGTCTGCAGATGTTTGTTCATCAATGGTCTGGATGACAGAATAGAAAGCACATTGAATAATAAGGCTGGTTATACTGCCTTGATAAAGATCAAAGGGATAAAGGTGGCCAACACACACATAATCTCAAAATTATGTATAAATTGCTGAAACATTTAGAAAAAAACAGAATTAAGTTCACTAAGTCTAAGTGAAGAGAGGCAGTCCTATACAGTGGAAAACATGCTGGATTTGGATTTGATCTAATCCCACCCTGCAATTTAAGGCCTTTCTAAACTGGGAAAAAATTGTTCAACTTTTGTAGGTCTTAGTTTCATTTATAAGAAGTGGGGTTTGAACTAGATAACCTCTCAGGTAATTTCCAGCCTTGTTTCCTAAGTAAAGGATTTATGCTTAATGTCCTACAGTGTCTTTCTGAATTGTTCATCTAACTATTGGTTTTTCAAATCTGGTCATCTTGAATGTGGTTCTGAAAAAAGAAAGAATAGAAAACCTTCAAAAGATCCTTTTAGCTGAATAGCTCAATCCCATAGGAGAGTGAAGGAAAAAAACAATGACTGCCATACTAGAAAAGAATTACAAGAAAGGCAACTGCACCATGTCAATTTCAACTAGATCTCATATGAAGAAAAAAGTCATGAATCAATATAATGGAAGCTTTTAATGTATAATCAAATGCTACCACATGGTGTCCCTCTAACTTAAGGAATTAAGGACTGAAATAGTAAAAACTTTTGTATTACACTGGGAAAACCTCTATGAATTCTAAAATGTCTATAGATCAATTTTTGAAGGCATAACAGAAGATGCTTTACTGAAAAGTTGCTTATGCCATTTAGAAAACATTTAAAAAAACAAATGCTGTTGTTTTCATCTTTTGGTAGCATCCACAAATTTTAAAAATCTTAAAATAAAACAGGCTATGATAAAACAGTGTTCTTTAAATGTTGTAGTCATTCTGCAAACTGGAAAACTTGTGATGGAAAATCATCTTTATAAGATCTCAGCTTCCCTATCTATGAATAGTTTTATATGTTTTCTCCCAGTGAAATGTGCATATCTTTCTCTGATTAAAACAATGGATTAATCTAAATATTCCTACCATTATTTTTACAAAAAGAATGGTGATTTTCATCTCTTGTTCTTAGAGATTACATTTCTGTGGATGACTATCTACAATTTTGAAGACTGACAGAATCTACATTGCAAAGATAAATGAAATTCAATTAAAACTAAAGAGAAAACCACGTAGGAAAAGTATTTTCTTGTTGGAAAAAAAAATAATCCCTTACAAATGTATTTATTAGTGCTAATAAGATAGTTCCCTCAAATGATAATTACTTCTGCATAACTATCTCTCCTTAGAGTGATTAGCAAAATCAATAAGGTCAGATCAAGAAATTTCAATGGTTATATCTTTAATACAATCTTATAAAAATTAATCCCTTAGGAATTTTCCAACAACGAAATGATTAAAAATTTAAATTAACAAATGACTATGATTTTGATTTTGAGGGCATCTTGCATAGGAATACAGTATTTTAGAAAAATGTGCCAACAATAATGCCCCTCATCTGATATAGTACCATCTGATACAGTACCAAAAATAGTATGTATATAAAAGTTTGGGGTTTGGATGCAAAAACAGTATAACCAGCAGATGGCAGAGTCTGGAAAGTTTGGTTGTATATGTGATGGAGTATTTGGAAATGAGCAGGGGAGGGGTTTCCATCCTTCCCAAATCATACTTTTTCCCTCCCACTTGACTTCCTGGGGAAATTATTGTTAGTATGTTCATACACGTACTATTTCTTTCTCCACTACACCGGCTTCAGCAAGAAGCCTTCTGGTACACACCAGCTGCATCTTGCTTATTCATGACTCACAGGTTAGGGGTCATATAATAGCCATCATAATCTATCCCTCTCCAACTCCAAGTATAACCCAAACTGCATAAGAAAAAACTCTTTGTTACCTTGGCTATTGTTTTTTCTCAAAAATTAAACCAGCTCTTTCTTCACATTTACTTCAATCTTCCTTCCTTCCCTCCTCCTCGAACCTATGCATTTTCACCTCCTTCAGGCCCAGATGAAGGTGGCTATTTCTTGCTTCTGGCTTGGGATCTTTTCCTAACTCTACATGAAACGCTGGTGGGCCTTACTAAAGAGGGTAAAGTTGGCCAAGCAGTATTTTTCTCTTTCTGTGCCCTCCTCCCAGTTGGATAGGGGCAGAGATAAATCCTTCCAAAACCTTTTCTGTCTCATTCCTGGGAGATGATTTAGAATGTGGTCTTTTCTACAATAACCTCTTCTTCCTGTATCTTTTGTCTCTGGAGATATAATTAATCACAACCCATTACAACAATTAGTTCACTTTTTTAGACTAGAAGTCAAAATGTGCTAGATGTTTGGAACATACAAAATGTGTGTATGTGTATATGCACATACTCACTTGTGTATACATAGATGTGTATTATATGTGTGTGTGCACACATGTCCATGTCCATATGTATATGTGTGTATTTATATATCCATATATATTTATATACATACACATATGCATAGGCACACACCACTTCCACCCACATAACTTGCAATCTATGGGTATGAAAACAATAGTGTACTGGTAAAGGTTTAACACATCATCCTGGGAGGAACTGTATTTATGAATGTATTTTTGTCTTATGTATTTTATGTGTATGTGCATACATATACACATAAGTTTATTATAAATTTTAATAATAAAAAGCTGTTCAACAAACAATTTACAAATAAGAACAACATATGATACATTTTATTGTAAATTCCATGTAGCCAATTGATTCTTACAAAATACTTTCCCTGATTTTTGCACAACTCTTATATTGATAGTCAAGGCGTGGTTGCAATTTAACCATGATTTGACAAACGGAGTTGCATACCAATCTGTTAACTTTTCCCCGTAAATTTATTATCATTAAATCTGGTAAGTGTTCTACTGTTAAACTACTTCTCATTCTCATACAAATTGTATTCATTAAACTGAAACACGATTCCACTTCAGAAGTACTGATTGCACGAGTACTCTTTTTAAGCTCTTTGTAAAATTGTAAGAATAGAACCTTTGTGTGATTCTTCCTTGCTATCTATAAAATCATTCCAAATCCATATTATGTTTTAAAACTTCACTTAAATTGTATGTATTTTTTCACCAATTATCCTTGGTAAAGTTAGTTTTTCTACATAAGGCCAATTAGACAGTTATAATGAATCAACATAATCAAAAATGATTTCATCATTTCCTGTGTTGAATAAAATACATAAATGCATGTACTGAATTACATTTTCTAGCAACATTCCTAGGAAGGACATTAAATGTATTCTTTTGATTAACTGGAATGTCCTTTATCTTGCATGACTTAATCGAATCTTTAACATGAGATTCATGCTTTCCAGTACCAATCTTTAAATTTTCCAGAGCTCTTATTATGTATTTAATTAATTCTTGCACTTTTTAAGTGTTATTTGGTCATCTCACCTGCAATGCATCTGAAAGTAATGAAAATTCTTTAAAAATGTCAACCATCAAAGGAAAATCCTGAAAGAATGTTATCTCATCTCTTTGTCAAACCAGAATAAGAACAACATATGTGTTTGTGTGTATATATATTACCCAAGATAGGTGTTCCATACAGCAGCAGCAGCTCTTAAACTACATGCCACTCATCTCAGGCTCAATTTTAACAATTTCATTGTCAAGTCTTTAGGCTACAGTTTCTGACTCAAATTGTTTCGATTAGATTGGTAATAACTGGAATAAATTTTTCCAGGAAATATTTTAAATGATTAATCTGTTTTGGATCATATATTGAATTGTCAAATAATCATTGAAATTAATGACTTTAACTGTGCCAAATTATGATTTAAAAAAATGTATAACAATGTCATAGCTACTTTAGACTTTCTTCCCAGAATTGTTCTAGCAGCTTCAGGATAAAATGCAATTAAGCTTGCTTTCAAATGCTCATTATTAAAGTCAGAGTCATTGAAAGTAAACAACAGCATATTCAAAATATGCTCTGCTATGTCTGATACCAAGTATTTTAAAGCAAAAAATAATAATAATGTAAATGGTATAATACTTAATTGAGCTGTGTATTGTGTTTAACAACTAGCTCACACTACTCCAGAAAGTTTTGCCATTGATAAAAGAGGGCTCTAGGAAAGCACTGGATTAAAGTACCAAACACAGTTAAGTATAATATCTAACATTATGTAAATTCTTTTAAAGAGTTAGAAAGACCAAAAAATTATTTTATAGAACTAGAAAAAATAGTGACAAAGTTCATTTGGAAGAACAAAAAGTGCAGAATATCAAGGCAATTAATGAAAAGAAATGCTAGGGAAGATGGCCTAGCCATACCAGATTTTAATCTGTATTCTAAAGCAGCAGTCATCAAAACTGCTTGGCTAGGGAATAGAGTAGTGGATCAATAGGTACAAAAGACTGAGTACAAAAGACTCAGTTGTCAATGATTATAGTAATATACTTTTTGATAAGCCCAAAGACCCCAGTTTTTAGGATAAGAACTCACTATTTGACAAAAACTGCTGGGAAAAATGGAATATAGTATGGCAGAAACTGGGCATAGACAATCATCTAACCCTGTACACCAAAGTCAAGTCTAAATGGGTGTGCACTCTAGGTATAAAGGCTGATACTGTAAGTAATCTGGGGAAGGAAGGAATAGTTTACCTGTCAGATTTATGGTGTAGGGAAGACTTTATGACCAAAGAAGAGTTGGAGAACATTATAAAATACAAAATGGATAATCTTGATTGCATTAAATTTAAACGTTTCTGTACAAACAAAGCCAATATAACCAAGATTAAGAGGGAAGTGGGAAATTGGGAAAGAATTTTTACAACCAGTGTCTCTGATAAAGGCCTCATTTCTAAAATATACAGGGAATTAAGTAAAATCTATAAGAATACAAGTCATTCCCCAATTTATAAATGGTCAAAGGAT
>CM053580.1:421697469-421745420 GCA_028627135.1 Pseudochirops cupreus | reverse complement strand
TACCACATCTCACCAGTCAGATTGGCTAAGATGACAAAACAGGAAAATGACAAGTGCTGGAGAGGATATGGAAAAATTGGAACATTGTTGGTGGAGTTGTGAACTGATACAACCATTCTGGAGAGCAATTTGGAACTATGCCTAAAGGGCTATAAATAATTGCATACCCTTTGACCCAGTAATATCACTTCTGGAGTTATATCCCAAAGAGATCATAGAAGTGAGAAAAGGACCCATATGTACAAAAATATTTATTGTAGTTCTCTTTGTGGTAGCAAAAAACTGGAAATTTAGGGGATGCCCATCAATTGGGGAATAGCAGCTACAAGTTGTAGTATATGGATGTAATGGAATACTATTGTGCTATAAGAAATAGGGAGGAGGTGGACTTCATAGTTACCTGGAGAGGCTTATACAAATTGATGCTAAGTGAGAAGAGCAGAACCAGGAAAAATTTGCACACAATCACAGACACATCGTATGTGTGATGACCAACCTTGATAAACTGGACTCTTCTCAGCAACACACAGCTATAAAACAACTCTACAAGTCTCAGGATGGAAGGAGATATCTACATTCAGAGAAAGATTTAGAAAGACCAGAGTTTAAATGGAGACTGAAGCAATCTACATGCTATCATTCTTTTTCATGTTTGGTTTTCTTTCTTTTTTCCCCTTGTTCACTCCATTGTTTACAACCCTTCTATACAACCAGACTATTGTACAATATGAAAGTATTTGCAGATCCTATACCTGATTGCACGCCACCATGGTGGGGGGGGGGGGGGAGGCAGGGGAGAAAATTTGAAACTCATGGGATTGTGGAACTGAATCTTGTAAACTAAAAGTAAATAAACAAGTAAATGAAAAAAAAGAGTTAGAAAGTCCATGTAGTTCCTATTTTATGGAGTTTATATGAGATAAATAGTATTAATAGGATTACAGTATCTCAGAGTCCCCAGTCAGGGAAATTCCTAATATTCAGAGACAAGTTAGCTCTCAATCCTTATTTAAATCGTACATATCGCTAACCCCTGGTCTCCATGTTTCAGGCAAAAATCAGGATATAGGAAAACTTTCAGATAAAAAAAGCATGCAAGGTATATTTCAAAAAAGAAAGGCAGAAGAAAAGTTGGGAAAGGGCAGACTCTTTTTGGAATTTCCCTCAGTCCTTGAAAAAGTGTATAATACCGGTAGCTTCAGCTGAAGTCTTCTTTGAGGTGTCTGTAGGGATCCAATAGTCTTCTTTTATATCTCCTTTCTTGGCCACAGCTCAGCCCTCCTTTCACTTTCTTCTTTTAGTCTCTTCTTTAACTTGTTGCCTCCATGCTGATGAATATTTGTATCTCAGTTTAAGTCTCACATGGAGTTGCAGATCTGTCTCTTCTGTTGCTGAAGTTACTCAGTTCTTGTAGTCCCCACTCCTTCCTCTTAGTTTTTTTGTTTGTTTGTTTGGTTTTTGAAGATTGCGTGTGTTCTTTTAAGAACTTCCAGCTGTGCCTCTTGTCCACTTTTTGGTTCAGATTATGATAGAGCTAATTAACAGCCCTAGCAGAGAGGGATTGTCTCTCTCAATTGCAAAAAACAGGATGCTAGACAGTTCTCTAAAGCCTCCTCCATATAAATAGGTACTAAAACACACACACACACACACACACACACACACCTCCCAGAGAAAGACACCTGTAAAGGACATTGCTTTTCATATAACTAATAGAGAGGGGGTGGGCAACCTGCAAATAGAGTATAAGCTTTTTAAAAGTAGGATTTGTATCATTTTTTGCATCTGTATCCCTGTTGCTTAGCACACAGTACC
This sequence comes from Pseudochirops cupreus, assembly GCA_028627135.1. NCBI lineage: Eukaryota > Metazoa > Chordata > Mammalia > Diprotodontia > Pseudocheiridae > Pseudochirops > Pseudochirops cupreus. The sequence continues at coordinate 421,743,605 of CM053580.1, read as the reverse complement.
TGGCACTTCACTAATTATTGATGATGAAATTAAAGTAACTATAACAACTTAAAATTCACCAAAAAAATATTAACCTTACAGACACGGATAACTCTATTTTAGAGACTATATAGTCAAATTTTGGTCACATAGGTAAATAACACCCACTTGTAACATCTATTTTTAAAAACCAAATGCTCTACCTACAATATTGTTTCACCAAAAGTAGGTAATTTTTTCTTCCTGTAGAAGTTTACTAATTTTATAAGGGTATGGCTTTACTTTATCACAGTAATGGTATGCAGTAGTTGTGTGACTGTTTTGATTAATGATTATAAACATGGCTACAGTTAAAATATTACAAGATCTAAAATATGTTCAAATCAATTAAATTACTTTTCCATGTCATAATAAAATGGCTTATACAATTTAATATGTTCACCATTAGTAGAGGACTATTCAATATGATTTGCTGTAATCAACATTCTTAAATTTTAAGAGACTATTTCATTGCAATATAATGTACCATAAGTTGTAAGCTACAGTGCTGGAATTTATACCCTGATCTACTTATGCCATATAAAGCTTACTTTCCACATCACTGCTGTCCTACATCATTCCATAAAAATTTTTAAAACACCTGCAGTATTCAGTATCCAGGTATAGATATTTCAGGAGATACAAAATTAAAGAAATTCCTCTTTTCTTCTACTTACAGCACTTATAATATACAGGGGGAAAAGTCATGAATATAGGTAAATATAAGTATTACATTATTTGGGGTATTTAAAAAGTTACGAAATAAAGTCCAATGTAAGAATTAAATAAGGATACCGAGAAAATCTGTGGAGGAGGCAGCATAGAGAAAAGCTTGAGCAAAGACATGGAAATGTTAATTGATGTTGCATATTTGAGAGTAAGGGGACAGAGACTATTCTAGTCTAGTTTGGCTGGATTGTAATGCATACAAAAGGAAAAAATGAAATATGATTTGAAAGACTACATATTACAAGATTGTGGAAGATTTTGAATATAAAACTAAGGTATTGGAAATTTACTTAATAGATACTGATTTTTTTTTTTAAGTGAAGAGCAACATGACTAGATCTAAGCATAAGAAAGGTTGTTTTGGTAGAAGTATTAAGGATTGGTTGGAAAGAGTAGAGATAGACCTTTTAGGGGGCTGTTGTAATAGTTTCGTGTGTGGTAATAAAAATAAAGAGAAAGGAACTATTGTGAGAGATGCTGAGGAGATAGAATTCACAGAAAGTAATTGATGAGACAAGGGAGATGAGGGAAAGGGAAGAATTAACATAGCAAAAATGCTATGAACTTGGAAGACAGGGTAACTGACGGCAGAAATAGTGGTCACCGAAAAATAGAATTAAGAAGAAAGATAAGCTTGCTTTTGGACTTCATGAAGTTGACTTGATAAGATTTGTGGATCTAAATATCAAAAGAGAAGTCAAGATTGTGTATGTAGATTTGTTAGTCAGTAAATAACTCAGTCATTAAGTATTTATTAAGCACATACTATGTTCTAGGCACTCTATATTAGATTTGTTCTGCCTGACCTCACAATAATGGGCAATGGTTAGAAGTTGCAGGTACAGATATATACTTGATATCAGGAAAAAAATCTTCCTAATAACCAGTTCTATAAAAAATTGGGATGGACTTCTTTCCTCAGGAAACATTTGGTTCCCTCTTAATAGAGGGAAACAAAGACCAAATGACAAATGTCAGGTAGAGGGGATTGCTTTCAGGAATGGATTGAACTAGATATCCTTTGAGGTCTCTCTGAGGTTCTATAATTCTGATTTGGAAACTAGGTATATAACCCTAACTGAATGCTGACTCAAGTTACAATTTTAAAAGGACACACATCTTTCTGGTTTAATGCCCACAACTGGGGAAGTCCTGGGAACATCAGCATTAGACTCATGACCCATATTGTCCAAAATGGTTGTCAGAAAATCCCTCTTTTTTTCTAGATAGAATAAAGCAAGTCTCAGCTGTTGTGTGTTCTTTCATCTTGAAGAATGCCATGAACTGATGAGGAGGAGGAGAAGCATTTTACTTTACATTTTATATATGTTTTACATATATGTTTACTTTATGTACTTTACATACATGTTTTCATTTTATATTAGTAGCAGAGAAGGTATATTCTGGTTAATCTTTGGTGCATCTGATTCTCTATAGGGGATGCATAGCTACATATAATAGGCCTCTCTCCAGGCCCACTCAGCACCTCTATTTCTTATCCTCATGGTTTATATGTTGTCCTTAGAACCAGATTCCTTCTTGCACATGTCGCCCAGGAACTGCCAAGGAATAAAAAGTGAGAGGCTAATTTCACTGCAGCACTATTAGATCAGTGGCATTAGGGAAATCACAAGTTAGAAGTCTCAGTTTCCTCATCAGTAAAATAGTAATAAAAATATCAGGCCTGATTACCTTGGAACTTTACTATGAGGTCAAGTGAATTTTTTTTTATTAGTGAAACAACTTTAAAATCTTTAAAACATTATACAGTATAACTGTATCCAAGAAACTCTCCCAACCTTAAGAGTTCAGAAACACTTCAGGAAACTTTCACTGGTTTAGTTTTTTGTCCATAGCCAGGTAGCATTTAGAAACATAAGTATCTGGAATCCAATTCTTAGATAAGTATTCATTAGCTTCCCTTCCAAGTGCTCAGGTTCACAAGACTCAAAATACTTATTTATTTTATTTTATTTTTTACAAATTAAAGGACACAGAAAGATCTCTTATCCAAGTTCATGTGGTCAAGAGACCACTATAGTAGGAAAGACTTTTTGAGACACATATACAATAAATCCATCTGTAAGTATTATTAAGCTACTTGAATACTGTTAGTACATGTGCCAAATTTATAGAAAATATACAAGCAGATTCTACTGATAACTCTCTGTACCTCCTCTAAATTCAGCTCCTTTGCTTGATTGTGTTATTCTGACAACTCTCCAGCAGTTGACACTTTCAGCCTTTTCCAGGGAATCAGATTTGAGAAGTCATCCCAGAACCTTGTCCAAAAACATTATAGGTTTAAAACATATCTCTGGTCAAGAGTAACCTCATTCTTTTGAAACCATTAAAAAAAATCCTAAGGCCTGTAATCTCTATCATTCTATTTTCAATAGTATCAGGCTGCTATGAATCTTCTTTCATCTTATATCATGCATCAACTCTGTTTATCTGCTCTCTCCCTCAGTACCCAGGCAGTGTGCTTTTTGATCATTACATTCCATTGAGCCTGAGGATTTGGAGGGACACTCCTACTCTCTATTTCTGTTAATCCTTTCAAATCCTATGATACTCTAGGGCAGTTTGAACACATTATGCAAAAACTCTTGGCCTGTTTTATAAAAGATTGGAGAATGGAGTTTGTGGTTTTGTATATAAGCATTTGCCTCAACTTCAACAACTGATAATCTTCCCTAGAGGTGGCATAATTTGTATTCTTGACCTTATAATCAATGTTTACACACTCTGTCAGACATAATTTCTAATTTTTTAAGGTTCAGTTAGTAGCAGAAGTTAATTAAAAATAACATAAAATATTCCATTTATGATTATTAGAGAATAAAAAACTGAGTTTAATACAGAGTGTGGGGAGGAAGGAACAGTGTTGGGGATATAAAATATATTTATTTCAATAGCTAGGAGTTTGGACTAGATCATTTATTGGGTAAAGTGGGCAGCAGCAAACAATAAGGTAGAAAAGAAGATTAAAATCAAGAACAGAGAAGATGGAATTTACCAGAAATAGCAACTGAATGTAACAGGAGAGGTGCAAGAAATTTACCTTGAACAGGAATTTTCAAAGCATTTCTTATTCAGAGAGATAATAATGTTTTCCTATTTCTTCCCTTTCCCCTTCTTTTTCCTTTCAGTTTCAGTTACTTGCATAATCTTCCTTTCAAATTTAACAAAGCCTTTTTTTCTCTTCTTTCTATTGTCCTCATTGGGGGAAAAACTCCACATAAATGCTTAAACAAATTCCAGCAGTGGATATCTTAAAAAACTTTGTCTCAATCTGCACCTTGAGTCTCTTGTCTCTGTCAGAAAATGGGTAGTATATTTTATCATTATTTCTTTGGAATTGCATTTGGTCCTTGTGTTGATCAAAGTTCTTAAGTCTTTCAAAACTGTCTTTATAGTGTTGTTGTATGTTGTATGTTGTTGCATGTATTGTAAAGCCCTGGATACCTCTCTTGACCTGGAGAGTTGTATACTGAGGAATAAAATTCTGGTGGAGTGGAATTCTTTGTCACACGAGGACCAAAGACTGAAGAGTAGTTGTATCTAGAGAGAACAGTGATATTTTCTTCCTGACTTAGAAGAGACTATGAGATTTTCCCAAAAGATAGTTTGTGTATGGGAATGGGAGGAAGATGTGATTTGATTGATTCAAGGATGTGTGAATGATATGAGACATGATAGGTTGAGCCTGTGAAAGATGGGAGCAAGACACAAAAGGCAACTGCAGGATTAAACCACCACAGGGTGGTCCAGATCCACAGTCAGATAGGACCTATCTTGAGCTAAGGGAAGAGAAAGGTGTGATGGATCATGGACTTTCTTTTGGGAGAAGACTGATTCAGATAGGGGCATTTGAGAGGATAGATGCAAAGTCCTAAGTCTTTCTGTTCTTTAAAGTTACATTTATAGTTTCTGGATAATTAGTTATGAATTTGCTAGCTACATAAAGTGGCCAATTATAACTGTTTTATCTCTGTGTTTTATTATTTGTCTATTGGGAGGTATAAAAAGAGGAAAAAACAGTGAGTGGTTGACATCTGGCAGAGTGTGAAAGGGACAGAAATGCAGACTATGTTCAAACTATTCAGAGATGGGAGAAGGTTCTGCTGTACCATCAATGAGGGTTGAGGAGCTAGAAAAGAGTAATACATGCAAGCACTTGCTCCCCCCCCATACTTTTTTGCATAAATGTTCCAAAGCAAAGTAAAAACTGAATCTAGGATATCACTCACACCTTAGTTCAGAATTTCTTCAACTGTGTTCTATGACCTTAAGTGCTTTTATATGTATATATATATATATATATATATGTGTGTGTGCGTGTGTGTGTGTGTGTAATCATGCAATATAATTGATTCTTTTATAATACTATGTTTTAAAATTTATTTAAAACATTATTCTGAAAAGGGACTCAAAGGATTCATCAGAATGTCTAAGGGAACCATGATAAATATACATGTATTTATACATACTTACATATGTGTGTTTAAGAATATGCATAGACATAGATACATATATATATGGGCATACACATATGTATATATGCATACATACATACATTTCCTCAGGTGAAAGCTGAGGAAATCATTATAATTTTCATATTAATTGATATGATATATAATGAATATACTAATAGTTTAGTTTTCTCAAGAGTTGTCTCTCTGGCTCGGGAGTCAGAGCTTACAGAGCACTTTAACTGATTAATCAAAATTCTGACAATGCTCACAATCACTGGACCTTAAGTGAAGCAAATCAAAGATTAAAGAATCTGTTTCGGTCACAGAACTCTAATTCTGTACTCTAGGAGAGATGAACACAACCCCCAACGACTTGACTCCAGAATTGTTGTATTATGAGACTTAAGAGTTTCTCATGGGAAACCACTAAATGATTTTTTGTAATGGGAATGGGATCTTCCCTGCCCCTTAATAGGCCTGGGGGGGGGGGGAAGGGAGGAGCAATTTAAAGACCTTCCCTGCTTTGAAAGTAAACTCTGCCCCCTAATAGGCCAAATGTAGTCACATGGAGCCTGTAGTGGGAGGAGTTTGCTGAAGGGTAGAGCAGAGCCAGAGAGACAGTGGGAGAGAGAGGAGGTTCAGGGGAGTCAGATAGGCTTGTGAGTAGATATTGATCTAATATAGGTTTGTGGGAAGGCTAAAGGATGCTGTGGCTCTCAATGTTATTATGGCTTCTTAATATCTTTGCTACTATGATAGAATAGGCTTACTGGTTTGGGGATTTGGTTTTCTTGTGTTTAAATAAATGCTTTGGTTCTGTCCTGTACCTGAAGAATTTGTTATATTTTGTGATGGAGCACTGTACAAGACTATTTATAGTCATGGTCAGTGCTGTAAATATTGCATTGGCAATACAACCTTCCTCCTTCCTTCCCCACTTGTGATATAAGTATATAACCTGTGCTTTTACTTCAGCTAAGATAGCATTCCTCACTCTGAAGTTGATTAATTAAACTACTTGATTACTTGCACTACTATCTCTAGGCCTGCTTTGTGCTGCTGGGAGCATTCTGAGGTTAGAGACTGGCTGAGTAAAAATCCTGTCAAAAAAACCAACCAACAATCAATTCATTCTTATGAGTTAGTGAACTGGGAATTGTTGAGTTTTGCTGTCTTTCCGTTGATACCTTCCCCATCACCTTCCATCTACCCTCATCTCTTTGTTGGGGCATTGTATGCTGACATATGCTGAATAGGTCCTCCCAGTGGAAGGAGAAAGAAAATGACTAGAAAATACTGACTATACCAACATTGCAATGGTAGGGCCATCTAAACTTTCTTCTTCCCCTTATATAGGCAATTCTCAGAGACACCTGGCTATAATCAAATTGAATTGAATGCCATTAACTCACTACCCTGATAAAGCTAAGAAGGCTAAGCAAAAAACAAAACCAAAAAAGCATATATACATGAGGAATGAAACCATGATCATTGGTATCTGGAATAATTCATGTTAGCAACATCTAGAAAGACAGAAAGAGCTGGGTGGGTGGGGGGGAGAAGGTTTAGAAGGAAAATATATTTTATGAAGGGCTTCCTTATGAGGCTAAACTAAAATAATTGTACTAAAGAGAGTAAGGAATGACATTTGCAACATTGTGCAAGGAAAATTAAAATTATCTTGAACCAGGGGCATATCTTGAAACTTGAAAGGGTTTAAGTTTGTGACTGCTACATCTGAATCACAGTGAAAGAAATCCTCTTACAGTAAATAGATCATTGATTCATAGATTTGAGCATTTCAGTGAATGCATTCTTTTCCCACAGCAGTCTGATGATATTTTGTTACTGTACTTGTGATATCTTGTTATTCAATACTTTAAGGTACATGGTATTATTACATCTTTTTCTAAACTGCTATGTACCTATTTTTATGCTCAACCAATTTAGCTCACTCTTAACACAGCTGTTGAGGCTGTAGGATTGATCCAGTTTTGGGGGTGTTAAAAAAAAAGTGCCTACAGGCAAGTTTTTTCTAGTAGTTTGTCACCGAGTATTAACTTTGTCTATCCAAAGACTCCCAGATAAGCTTCCCTAAGGCAACACTTCCTTTCTTTAGGGAAGACAGACTTGTTTTTGCTATCATAGTAACACTATAATTTTTTTTTCTCCCCTTTGAAACTCTCGTAATATAAGTGACAGGGTAGGAGCTCTGGGAACTCCCTTGAACTCTCCTTGAATCTTCCCACTTGATCAGGCATTCACCTGAGGCTGTAAACCTTTCATTAATTAAATCTTTCATTAGCTGTATACCCAATTCTTTGTTACCCTTAATGGAACCTAGCCCTCCAGTGTCTGTTATCTCCAGATCCCTTTTGACTACTTCCCATCCTTAATCCTATCTTGGTTCCTGGCCTCCAACCTCTAGTCACTCCAGACTACTGGTCATTCCCATACTCCCTAGACACCCCTTCCAATCACCCCACACTACTTGACCAACCCTAGATCCCCCTCACAATCTTTCTGTATAGAAGATCCATCTCGGTTTCCTTCAGGGTGCTCAGATTCAATCTGGCCTGCTTGCCAAGACAAGCATTACAAATGCTCAGATTTTTAAGAGTCTAGTCAATGCTGAGATTTCTTAAGAGTCTGGCCAATATGGTGGATCTTTAATAATTTATTTTTCTTTGGCTGAAAGAAGGCTTGAGTCAAATTCATTTGGGCAGGACTCATGTGTCCCTATTTTGGGGTCCCAGTACACCTAAACCTCAACATAAGGATGGTTTTGGTTTTGGCATAAAGTTACTTAGTAAATAGGCTAGATGCTTTCAGCTCCTACCAAGCCTCATCTTAAAATCCTTATACTTTGCTCCCCTCCTCCCAAACACCGTTTGTTATTAGTTCATTCCAGTATTTGGAGATTTGTCTATCTGTCTTGATGCCTAGAATTAATTTAAGAATAAGGAAAAAGATATCCTCCAGAACTGACTTTTTTTTTGTCATATTATTCAGTGGTCAAAAAATGGCCAAACCTCATTTGATAAGAGAATTTCTGGCTAAGCTTGCTTACCTCCATTTACTTAAGATAAAGAAGCCAACAAATGTCACTGGATCACAGACTGTTTTGTTGGGGAGTGAAGTGTAAGAAGAATGGAAGGGAGGGAAGGAGCCAGGTTATAAAGAACTTTAAAACATTTGTGAATGAACTGAAACTGAGGAATGGAGGGATTAGAGGTCATGGTGAGGATAAAGAATAGGGTTAGAGGTTGCAACTAAGAAGGAAAGGTGGAATGAGAACAAGTTCATCATGTAAGGTAATTTCAGAGTTCATGAAAGCAGATGTGGAGCAATTGTAAGTAATGGCAACATCAAAGGTATGACCATCTGTGTGCATAACTGAGGTGGAGTTGGTGGAATAAGTCATGAGAAATAAGTAAATTGAGGAATTATTAGTTTAGGGTGTTGGAGGGAATATCAGTGTATATGTTGAAATCGCTGACATGATTGTAGTTGCTGGGTAGAGAGAAAAATTGGGAGCCACGCACTGAACTGATTGAGGAAAGAAAGAAAATGTTGGAAGTTACTGAAAAAACAAAAACAAAACAAAAAAACAACCACCAGAATCTTGATTAGGTGGTAAATATAGATTTAATGAATCTCAAAGGAAGAAAGATTACCGTGTGAATGGGATTGAGGGAGAGTTCAGAAGTAACAAGGGGGAGCAAAGATGATAAAACTAGTGAGTTGGGAAGAATATGGGTCGAAGTGCAAGGAGTACTGGAAATGGTGGCCAGAGAGTTGAGTCCTGGTGAAATACAGAAAATGGAAGGAATGGGAAAGAAAAAAGATTTAAGATGAAAGCAAGTTTATTACCTATGGAGCAGATATTTCAGAGAGCAAGGTAGAAGGGGTGGGTAGGTTTAGAATGTGAGGTTAGGGAGTACAGAGGGGGAAAGCTAGGTTGAGAGGGGCGGGGCGGGGGTGGGAGGAAAGGGAGCAAGCAGTAGGAAGCTTTGGAGAATGGGGTTTGAACAATGGCAACTGGGAATTCAGGATCACTGGATTGGGGGATGTAGTTTGTCAGTCCTTAAGGTATGAGTTCAGGTACTTTTTTTTAACATCCCTAAGGGTTACATGTGGGGGAAGAGTCCTCTCAGGAGTTTGGCAGAAGTGCGTATCTAGAAGGGGGTGTAGGTACCCACATAGGAGGTAAACTAAGGTACAATCAAATCAATCATTAAACATTTTTAAAGTATCTACTATGTGACAGACACTGTGCTTAGAGCTGGGAATACAAAAAGAGGCAAAAAGTAGGTTCTGCCCTTAAGGAGTTCACAATCTAATGGAGACACATGCCACACAATTTGGAAAATTCTGTCTTAAGGATTTCCACTAGAATCTATCCCTGAAATTCAAGGCTTTGAAAGGTAGAAATCTTGAAGGATAGAAACTGAAGAGGGAAGGGAATAATCATTTTTATAGGACCTACTATGTACCAGGGACTTTGCTAAGTACTTTTTACAAATGTTATTTCATTTGATAGTCACGACAACTTTGCCAGGTAAATACTGTTTTTTTTCCTCCCATTTTATAGTTGGGGGAAAAAGTTAAGTGATTTGTCCAAGGTCTCACAGCTAAAAAATGTCTGACACCAGAAACTCAGGCTATTCTGACTCCAGGCTAAGTGCTCTATCTACTCTACCACCAACTGCCTCTGAGCAGTGGGGTTTACTGGAAAGATCAACAGACTCGAACTTAGAAGATCTGGTTTTGATTTTTGGCTATTCATTTTACTACCTGTGTGTGTGACCTTGGCAAATTTATTTATTCCCTATGGGCCCCAGTCTCCTAATCTGCAAAATAACTAGGTGGGATTAGATGAATATTGAGGGCTCTCCAGCTTTAAATCTGTGATCATATGAACCCTTACATTTGGAGATATTTATTCCAGACTCAGTAGATATGACCTAAAATTCTAAAAAGATTTTTCAGGTTTATGTCTGAATTTAGGAATCTATTAATTAGTTAATTGATGTACTTAATTTTTCTAAGTGGGTTCAGCTACCACAGAAGCAGATCTTGAAACAAAACTTTTTTTTCTTTAGCTACTCAGAACTCTATTCCAATTGAAAATCAAATCTTAATGACTATATTAAAAGATAACAATCATTTGGTCCCACTACATTCCCATTACTCCTTTCTGTTCAACAAAAATGAGTTTGTGCATTAGTCCTCTGTCCATCTACCCTCCTGTTGTCTTCTCTCTCTTTTTTCCTTTTGGCTCTTTAATTATTCAAGCAAAGAAAAGGAACACTCACTATTGGCAGTTTCACTGTCTAAAGCCAGTATGTTTCTAAAGGAAGAGTTATATAAACGGGGTACTTTTTCTTTTGAGCAGGAAAATACCATTATCAAAACATAGGCCTTATTTTATACTTTTGAAAAAGATACAGAACTACTATATCGACTAGTTCAATCCTTTTAAAACCTAGTATAACCATCACCACCTTCATATATTTTCTCATTATGTAATACCTTTTTACAAAGTTCTTTGTTTTATAACTTCTTCATGCACTTTTCATATATTATAGTTAGTTATCTCTGTATATGTGATATCTCTCTATTATACACACCTCTAGTTAGCTTTTCTTGTGGCAATGAGTTACAGCTTACTTAAGTCCATCATATGGACTTCTGCATTGCCTTTTGGGTGACTCTCAATTTTAGTTCCTTGGAGACTGGTGCTTAATCACTCCTGGATGTATGACATCATCAAAAGAATCTTGAGGTTAAGAAGATGTGTACTTGTTTTGGAAAGAAACTTTGGGTCATTAAAAATACTGTATAATTTTCCAGAAGTGATATAGTCTGCTTTCCTCCTTTTCAATTCTGAAACCAGCTGATTATGGATCAAGCCAACAGGCATCCTTCATATTGTTGAAAAATAAAGTGGGTTGGTGATGTAAGTAAAAGCAAGGGAAGGGGTGGCTAGTGGTGCAGTGTATAGAGCACCAGCCCTGGAGTCAGGAGGACCTGAGTTCAAATTTGGCCTCAGACACTTAACACTTACTAGCTATGTGACCTTGGGCAAGTCACTTAACCCCAACTGCCCTGCCTTCCCCCCTCTAAAAAGCAAAAAAGAAAAAAAAAAGCAAGGGAAAACCTCCATGGAAGATTTGTAGGACGTATGTTCAGATCAGGACTGAATAATAATTTTTAAAAAGATTTTATTTTCTCATTGTTTCTAGAGTCTCTGCCTCTAAATGTCCAAGATTACGCTAGACTTTTGTGTTGCTCCACCTAACTCACTCAAACTGAGCTTGCAATCTCAAGGTGACTTGAAAGCCAGTTATCTCTTTCCCACCAAGCTTAACTCCTCTGGACTTGGTCATGTCCCTTTCTTCTCTCTCCCCCCCTTTTCAGCTTCTTTTTATGTGTTGTTTTCTCTGGTAGAAGGTAAGCTCTTTGAAGTCAGAGATTGTCTTCCTTACTGCATTTATTTGTATTTCCAGCATTTACCACAGGGCCCACCTGTGCTTAAAAGTATTAGTTGACTGACTGAGTTTCTAAAACCTCAGGTTTTCCAGGCAAGCTACTATCTAACCATGTCTCCACCATCCTGTATTGGTGAAGCTGTTTAAAAAAAAAAACACCACCACCAACAAAAACTCTAGTCAGTCATTTATTACTTGCTTCAAAACATAGTATTGAGAAATTTGTAAAATGCTCCTTGGTTCACTTGTACTGGCTTCTACAATCCAGTAAGCTGTGATGATACTATCTCATTTGACCAGATGATTTTAAACTCATTTTTGTATACTTCCTAAAAGCTAGTACACTGTGCTACAGATTACCTTGATAAGAGCAAAAATAAAACAAGCAAAAGGCTTACTATTTGATGTTTATACAGTTACTTTTGAGAAGGAAATTTATAATTTTCATATTAATTGATATATGTGTAATGAATATACTAATAATTTAGTTTTCTCAAGAGCTGCCTCTCTGGGTTGGAAGTCAGAGCTTACAATGCAGCTTAAACTGATTAATTAAAACTTGGACAATGCTCACAATCACTGAACCTCAAGTGAAGTGAATCAAAGATTGAAGAATCTGTTCCAGTCACAGAACTCTGGTTCTGTACTTTAGGGGAGGTGGACACAACCCCCATAGACTTGATTCCAGAATTACTGTATTATGGAATTTGAGGGTTTCTCATGGAAAACCACTACATGATTTTTTTTATGATCCACCTTCCTCCCTCCTTCCCCATCTGTGATATAAGTATATAACCTGTGCTTTTACTTCAGCTAAGAGAATATTCCTGAACTCTGAATTACTTGATTACTAGTACTCCTATCTCTAGGCCTGCTTTGTGTGGCTCCAAGCATTCTTAGGTTAGAGACTGGCTCAGAAAAAAAATGCCTGTTAATACTTTCAAATATAGCATTGTAGAATACCTAACCTAAGGAGCTGACAGGGTTCTGTAGAGATAAGAGCTCTACATTGATCTTCTGAAGATAATATGGCAATAGTATGTGGAAAGGTGGATAGTGCACAGGACTTAGAGGATAGACTAAATTCAAGTCCTGCCTCAGATATTCACTAGTTGTATGACCTTGGGCAACCTATTTAATTTAGCCTCAGTTTTCTCACCTGCAGAATGGGGATGATAGCACCTATGTCATAGTTGTGTTGAAGATTACATGAGATAACCTATGTACAGTGCTTTGCAAACTTTGAAGCATTACATAAATGCTAGCTATCAGTAACAGTAGCAATAATACTGAGTATGTGTTCACCATTGTCTTAAAAGAGTTCTACCACAGATTTAAATTTGAAGACATAACCCTAGTGGATAGTGAGTTCATTCAGGTACTCCTTTCTGCCCATGATACACATTGTGCTAATTGAAACATGCCTCCAGAACACTGAAAAGCCTTCTGGAAGACATCTGTAAACACTCAAAGAGTTTGGTCTAATCATCTACGTAAGAAAAATGAAGCAGTTAAATAAAGTATATTGTTCAGTTGGACGGACAATAGAAACAGTCCAGCAATGCACACACCCACACACCTACACTCACCTCTCTTACAGTATAAATGGACAAGTTGTTGGTCCGGGAATTAAACAAGATGAAAGTAGAAAGGTTTGCCTTTAGGAAATTGTAAAGTTCTTTAATTCTTTCAAACTCCCAAAAACAAAGGCCCATCTTTTCAATGTCAGTATTTTATAGATATTGAATAGTTGTGAGTCTGTGTTTTTCGGTATAAACTGGCTGCAAAAAATTAAAATTCTGGAACTTTAAAAAACTAGAGTAAAGGATATCATCAGGGAAATACAGGAGTGAAAAGATGGGTTGGTCACATGGTAAGAGGGAGGGAACAACAGGTGTATAGTCTGAGGGCTTCTGTGCTATCTTCACAATGTCAGTACAGATAGATAAGTCATTCATTAAGCGCTATTGGTGTGCCAGGCACAGGGCTAAATGCCGGGGACTCAAAGACAAACAAAAGTCCCTTCCCTCAAGAAGCTTACATTGTAATGATGAAGACAAGATATAAATAAATGCTGGAGAGGAGTAGGGGAGAGGAGGGAGCAGGAAGGTGGCATAGTGGCTAAAGTATCAGCCCTTAAGTCAGGAGGACCTGAGTTCAAATGTGACCTCAGACACTTACTAGCTGTGTGGCTGTAAGCAAGTCACTTAACCCTGCTTGCGGGTTTCCTTATCTGTAAAATGAGCTGGAGAAAGAAATGGCAAACCACTCCTGTATGTTTGCTGAGAAAACCCTAAATGGGGTCACAAAGAGTCTGACAGGACTGAACTAAAAGTAGAAAGGGGAAGGTACTGTAAAAATTATCACAGTCTTCATTTCAGATAGAGAAGAAAGCAAAGAGTACTACTACCCATTATATACATGCCCCATGGTGAACTTCTGGGAGGATAGTAAGAAAAGTTTCATAGGATGATCAGGCATGGAAAGTTTGTGATCTGTAAATTTGTATCATCATGGTGGGGGGGGTGGGGGTGGATGGGACATCCAAATTGATTAGACCATAGATCCAGTTGAGTATAATTAAAGAAAACAAACATTATGAGGGAAGCAAAGCCTACTCAGTGATGTATAAAGACATTATTTAAAACGCCTTAACTCATGTAGAAATTCAGTTACAATCTCAGTGGAGACTACTCATATATATGGCCTTACCTGTTTTTCAGGAATACACTGTGGATGTGTTAATATACTGCCACTAGAAAATATCTTTGAAATAAAAATATAATTTTTTTCAGGAAAAAGAAAAGAAAAAACAGGCCTCAATTTTCTACACATCTCTCCTTTTTCTCTTTGGGCCTTCACTGCTCCATGGCTTCCAGAAGAGCAAATGTAATCAAGTATTCATTTCAAAGGAAGGCTAATGCATTAACGTAACTTAACAATGAAGATGAACAGGTTGGGGAAATAAGACACATAGGCAATGGGGTATAGAAATCAATCTTGTCCTTAGGAAAGTAAGGGGAAAAGGGATAAAGGGGGATATGGGTGGGATAGACAAGAGGGCAGACTGGGGGAAGGGGTAATCAGTATGCTTGCCATCTTGGGGTGGGGGTAGGGGACAGATGGGGAGAAAATTTGGAACTCAAAATCTTCTGTAAATGAATGTTGAAAACTAAAATAAATAAGTACAAATAAAAATTGACTTTAAAAAATGATGAACAGGTTCAAGTCCACTTTTAATAAATAAGATGTTAAAAATAACATTGCGGGCCCGATGTCACAGGTTACCAACTCAGTATCTGTGCCTTTCCGCATCCCTTTGGACAAAGAGATAGCCCTCTTAGCAAAGGGCCTATTTACTTAAATGCACCAAAGCGGCTCAAAGCGTTTTAATGTAATTAAACAGACTGGTGAACGACAAGTGCAGTTAGGTTTTGTTAGAAGCCTGTACAGCTGGGCCCACAGCCGGTTCTGTCTTCTCTCACACACTCAGCTCTTCACCCACGATAGTCTTCCGCCGCCCAACACCCTGCCTAGCCCGGTACCCAGACAACACACTTGTCCACTCCCAGAGCTGGAGGGGGGGCGGAGAGAAAGAGGGGCACGAGAACAGTGGAGCATGCGTAGAGGAAGTGTTCCACGCATGCTCAGAAGCTGGGGCAGCTTCCTGAGGCGGTTAACGGTGGCGTCGCTCACACCTTCACTCCTCTTCCGCGCAGTGACAGCTGAGCTTCCCCTTCCGGCAGCTGCTGTGGAGGCGGTGGTGGCCTTTCCTCCCAGCTAAGTTACCATTTCTTCCTTAAGCGGCCGCCTTCTGCTCGTCTGCAGTGGTGACTATGGGAACTAGAAGCGCTCGGCATCTCCTGCTTCTCTGTGCGGCAGGTAAGCACGGGCGCTGGTGTGGAGGGAGGCTTCGGGGCGGCGAGGGGACGGAAGACGGGGCTCGCCCCCGCCCTAGCCCGGCTTCTGAGAGCGCGGTGTATGGGGTAGGAGGTGGGGGAGGGACAGAGGTGGCGGTGAAATATGGGGGAGGGGAGTAGTAGGAGAGGCGCGTGCGCGCACTCGGAAAGCGGGGTTGCCATCCTGGGCGGGGGAGGGAGTGGGCTGGGGGGTGATTGCGCTACCCGACACTCCACCGGTTTCCTTCCCTCTTTCTAGCCTGGACCTCTGTTGTAGTGTACCCCTTCAGTCACCCGAATGAACCTAAGTGCCTTCTGAGCCCACCTACCCATTTATCCTTTCCTGAGGTACATCCTCCAGAGAGAGGGAATGTAATGGGAAGAGCCCTGGGAGTACCTGCTTTTAAATCTAGGAGGTGTTACCTTGGGTCTGTCACTTCATGTCTGCCCTTGTTTCTCCCTTTGTAAAATAAAGGAATTGTATTGGATGTTTTGTAATCACTCAGCTTTGCAGACTCCTGCCCACCTCCCATGCTTTGCCTATGGTAGGTGCTTAATAAATGTATTTCATTGAATTCCGGTGCTACATCTTATGAAAGGATGAGGTCTCTTCTTTTGGTTTAACGTGGAGAGAAATGAGTAGAAGGAATGAAGCTTCAGGTGGATCAGAATCCCATGAAAGTGAGACAGGGCAATAAACAACCTGCCAACTTGAAGAAAATCTTCACCATAGCTTCTTAAATGTTTCACAACCGAGAAGAATTACTGTGGATAGGGGTAGGCAGGAATATATCTGAATTTGTATAACATTAGATATTGTGGAGGAGAAGTGGCAGCATGCCTCAGTGAGTTGACTTGGACTTCAGGAGTGATTCCATAAATCTGGAACTTTTGTTTTTTCTCATACTGCAATTTATTTTCTTCCATCAAAAGAGGGGGAGATATGAGTGTAAGTAACATGAAGGGCTTTAATAGTTTGGTGGTCAGAAAGAAGCCAGAAGAAAAATTGTGTGGTAGAGAAGAGCAGGTTGTACATTTTGGGGAAGAGGAACAAATACAGTAGACAGTGCCTTAAAAATATCTGTTGAATGGAATGAACTCACTCTGTGTATTTTAGTTGTATACTGCAGTGAATTAAGATTTCTGTTCATTGTGGGTGACGAAAATTTTTTGCAAAGGGTATTACTTTGGCTTAAAATACAGTCGGTATATATATATTATATTCCTCTTTTATTTTTCAGTTGCTGTACTTGGTCAGACTTTGGATGCAGATGTTGTAGAAGAGTTAGATGAATCGTGAGTATATGGATATGTGGATATACGTATATACATGATATAAAAATATTACCTGTTACTTCCTATTGATACTTAGTACTATTGATACATTTATAACACTAGGCTAACTCACAAAGCATATATGCTTGAATGTAGGTGTTTTTGGGAAGCAGGCATTTTTTAGTCAATAAGCATTAATTAAGTGCCTCCTATGTGCTAAGTTCTGAGAATACAAAGAAGCAAAAGACAGTTCTTGCCTTCTAGGATCTCACAATTTACTATGCAGATTACTCCAGAGGAGGTTGTCAAAGAATTAGTTTTCTTAATATTTTAAACATGAAGGTGGAAAAAAAAATAACTCAGGTAAATTGTAGAAAGACTGCATAATGCATTTGTTAAATGGTGATGTATTGAAAAATTATTCCATTCTTTAAATGTAGACATGACTATTGAGATACATGCAATACTCAAATTACTAACCATTTTGGAGCTCATAATAAATTTTTTCCTAAAAATAGTATTATTAACTGTAGGATCACAAAATCCTATTTAACTTCCACTGTAACTTAAGTATACTATTATTGCTACTATGACTGCTAACCTCTGGGTGCTGTGTTACAGAAAGAGAGAGGAAGAAGTTTCTTTTTTCCTTCCTAGATGCAGGCAAAGTACTAGACACGTTTTAAGAAAATGTCCCATTTATCTTCAGTATTTTCTCATGTTATTTTATGCTACCCTAACCCCTACATCCCCTAATTTAGTTCTGTTAACACACAAATAATATGGTGCTTTCACTTAAATTAGCTAAGTCTGAAGTTAACTTCCTTCTCTTCCTAACCACACTCCAGACATTCTTTTAGTTTAGATTTTTGAAATGAAGCAATTAGATTTGACTAGTTGTGTAGCTTATTAGTGTGCTAAAGCTCAAGGGTCTGTTTCAGTCCTGGTTCTGATACTTATATCTTGATTTTAGGCAAATCATTAATAATCTCTGGGCCTCAATTTCATCAATTTAAAATGAGGGAATTGAACTAGATTATTTCTAAGGGCCCTTCCATCTGTCAAGCTATCATCCTAGAATGATATTGGAAATAATGAGGAGGTACTGTAGTTTATTGAATAAGGTAATGACATAGCCAGGCAGTCAGCAAGTATTTATTTAGCACCGTCTACATGCCAGGCACTATGCTCAATGCCAAGGATACAAGTTAAAAGAGAGTTAAGGCTTTCTAGGAACTTAAAGTATAATGGAGATAACATGAAATAAGTGTGTCAAAATAAAATATGTACAAGATGAATTGGAGTTAATCAACCAAGAGAAGACAATAGCTTTAAGGAGGATCAGTAAAGACTTTTTGGAGAAAGTTGGATTTTAGCTGGAACCTGAAAGACACCAGAAAAGCCAGGAGATAGAGAAGAGGAGAGAGAGAATTCCAGGGACAGAGGACAGCTAGTGAAAAATTCTTAGGAGTCTGGAAATTGAAGTATTTTGTGTGAAGAACATGAAGGAGGACAGCGTCAGTGGAGCTCAGACTATGGGGTGAAAAGGTAGGAGGAAGTTAAGTTCTGTCCAGTAGAAGATTTTATATTTGATTTTGGAGATGTTTGGGAGCCCCTGGAGTTAACTGAGTAAGGAGGTCAGACCTGCACTTTAGGAGGACCTCTTTGATTGTTGAGGTGAGAATGGACTGAAATGGACAGAAACCTAATGCAGGAAGATCAACTGGAAGACTGTTGCACTCTTCCAGATGTGAGGTGGTAAGGGTCTGCACTGGTTTTGTGACAGTGTCAAAAGACTTGCAAGTGAAGGTGTCCCGAAGGTTAGTTTGTGTTGCAGATCTGGGAGTCAAGAGAGACATGAAGGCTGAGTATGAAGATCTGATAGTCATCTGCATAAAGATGATAATTGATTCCATGATGAAGATACCATCAAAAGAGAAAATGTAGGGAGAAAAGAGGTGAGAGCCTCTGATAGAATCTTTGGACACATCTCTGATTTCCTCTCATTTGTTTCTTAGTAGTCCATATTTCACAGCCGTTCTTGTTCCTCTGAAACTCCAAGTTACCAATGATTTTTTAGTTGTCTAATCTAGGGCTTCTTAAAACTTTTTTCCATTTGTGATCCCTTCAGTGCTTCTTAAACCTGGTTTCCCTCCTACTTGTCTGACAGCTGCTTTTCAGTCCCCTTTACTTTTACTAGATCATCATTCATATTAGCCCCATAACTTTGGGTATTCACTAAGGCTGAGGCTCAGTCCTAGGCCTTCTCCCTCTATACTGTATTTTCTTACTTGATGACTTCATCACCTCCCAAGGGTTTAATTGCCTCTGTGCATAAATGTGGATATTGCCTCAGTTTTCCTCATTTATGATTTGATAGAATTGGACTTCATGACCTCTTAACCCCCTTCTAACTCTAAATTTATGATCCCAATTAGATGAAATTAGCATAATTTTATTTGATGTTCTGATGTTACTAATTTGTTTTTTTTTTCTTTTTCCAAATCACATTTAGGAATTTTTATGCTTAAAAATGTCTTTTTTTAAGTATCCTATCTTGACATATAAACAGATTAACATATTATATCTTTTCCCTGATTACTTAAAAATAATTTACTTTATGTCCTGTAGGTCAACTGGAACAGATTTTTTAAATGAAATGAGATACAATCCATGTTGATGTGAGTGATGGACAATCAGACAGTGTGTTTGTGGTGGGAATTTAGTTTGGTTTCATGTCAACTGCAGGGAAGAACAGTTATTCGATTTGTATTTTGTTTTTGCTGTTTTAGGAAAAAAATGAAACATTTCTCTTAAAAGATTTGCCATCTTCCTTAAAGCCACTCTAGTAGATAATACATTTGAATGTTAAATTTTGCTTTCATATTAAGTCTTTTGTGGTTTTTATTTATGTTTTTACATATCTTAAGAAATGGTGTTAGAGATAAATAAAGGCTATTTCAGGGTCTCGAAAGACATATTAATATCACTTTGCTGATGTGATTAGAGTAGGTTTTATTGACTAATCCTGTAAAAATTAATGTTTTTACAAGTCCTAATTTGTCAGTCTGTTTAATAAAGATGTCCTTTTGGTGAGGTATTTTTGTCCAGTAACTCCTTGATTAGTCTCCAAGTATTCCTAAAAGAACCTTGTTTTCAAAGTATGTTGCCACATTATTTCAGTTAATGAAGTAAAAATACATTCTAATGGCAATTAGTTAACACAACTTAGGCTACTTAAGATATATTTAATATAAGAGGCATAGTGATGATAACTTCCAGCACTTCAGAAAAAGGAAATTTATATAATTTAAAAACCCCATTATTCCTTTATTGAAAATTAGGGCATATGCCCTTCTCTGGTATTGTAGAATTTCTATATTTCAGTTACAGTAGCTCAGCAGTTGTATTTGCTATTATCCATTCCCTTTCAAAGGTTAATTACAGTGACCCTTGAGTTTTATCTGCCTTATCTATTCCTTTCCCTTCACCTAAGAAGTTTCTACCCTAGTTAAGACTTTTTTGCGTGAACTGTAGCAATAGTCTCTTTATTGGTTTCTCTGCCACCTAATTTCTCCCCTCTTGGTTCCATCATCTACACTGATAGAATATTGATATTTATCTCCTTCATACATGCTACATTTTAGCCAAACCTGTTTGCCTGCTTTTTCTTACCTATATCATTCTACTTCTTTCCTCTGTCCCTTTGTACAAGTGGTCCTCCATATCTGGAATATACTAGCTTCTCACTTTGGCATCTTGGAATCCCTAGCTGACTTCCCAGTACAAGTCCGGTGCCATATCCTGCACTGGGTTTTTCCTGGTTATTTTTAGTTAATAGCATTTTCACACTCTTAAAAATTACTCTATATTGTGTACATGTTGAACCCTCTTCTTCCCCCTACTTCCTCCAAACATATAAGGTCTTTGAGTGTATCAACAGCTTCATTTGTGTTTTTGTATATCTGTGACTGACACAGTACCTGTCACAGGCTTGTTGAATTGAGTTGAACTAAATTTAACTGGTCAAGGGGATACTTCTTTTACTTTGTTCCTCCTCATCTTGGTTATTGACTTCCTATTAGACATTTTTATTGTATCTTTTCTCACCAAAAAAATTGTTCTACCTAAGAATTGAGCTTTGTTGCTTTCTGTCAGCCATCATTGTCTATTATTCTAGGCAGCTAGATAGTGCAGTGGATAGAGCTTGGGAAGACCTAACACCACTTCAAATCCAGCCTTAGAAACTTAATTGTGTGATGCCGTGCAAGTCACTTAACTACTGTCCTTCTAAGTTTACTCATCTGTAAAACGGGAATAAAAATAATTGCATCTACCTCCTAGGGTTGTTAGGAGGATCAAATGAGATCCTGTTTATAAAGTGCTTTGAAAACCCTAAAGGATTATATAAATGATAGCTATTATTATTATTTCTATATGCCTTAACAAAATATTTTTATTGTCCTTAGCTTTGTTTAACAGCGTTATCTACTTTTGAGCTTTGACATTCCTGACACTATTTGTGGGGTAAGGTAGAGGGGGAATGCCAGGCTTTTGCATGCATTATTTCATTCCCATATTTCAGTCTTTTATACTTTTAAAACATTTTATTGGTATCTTGTGTTTTTATTTTATATTCATTTTCAAATGCTTCCATTCTCTTCCTCTACCCAGTAAGCCATGTCTTATAAAAAATGATTAAAAAAAAGAGAACAAGAGTTCCTCAGAATCAACCAGCACATTGATTGTATCTGACAGTATAGTATAGTAGTAGAATATTGATTTCCCATCTATAGACTTCTAATTCTTTAATGAAAAGTAGATGGAATTTTCTAGGGTCCAAGTTTGGCCATTATAATTCCAAGGCATTCAGTTTTGTTTTGTTCATTCTATTTATATTTGGTTCTAAGTAGTTTACAATTATGTATTTTCTTTTTTGAAACATTTTTATTGATATCTTTTGCATCTTCATTTCCAAATACAGTCTTCATCTCTCCCTTACCCAGAGACCATTCCTTATGGCAAACAAAAGAGAAAATAAAGCAGTTTAGCAGAGCTAATCAAGTATCAGCTGAGTTTGAAAGTGTTTGCAATATTCATAACTATAATTGCCTAAGACTGCAAAAAAGACCGAAAGGTACATTTTTCATCTCCTCAGGGCCAACTTAGCATGTTAAAATTTTACTTCTCTAAGTGTATTAAAATTTTACTTCTCTAAGTTTTGATTTCTTGTTGTATGTACACACAACAACAAATAAAGCATTTTGCAAATTGTAGACTTAATACATCCTAGCTGTTAGTATAATGATTTTTCTTGCTTCTGCATATGTCAGTATACATCAGTTCATGTGTGTTCATGAAACAGTACCAATTCATGACACAGTAATAATTCCATTACATTTATGTACAACATTTATTATAGCCGTTGCGTGACTGATGTTCATCTACTTAGTTTCCAGTTCTTTGGAACTACAAAAAGTAATG
Organism: Pseudochirops cupreus; assembly: GCA_028627135.1. NCBI lineage: Eukaryota > Metazoa > Chordata > Mammalia > Diprotodontia > Pseudocheiridae > Pseudochirops > Pseudochirops cupreus. The sequence continues at coordinate 421,721,228 of CM053580.1, read as the reverse complement.
TTATATATCAAGTATTTTGGTATATATAAAACTTTTATTTTTATCTTTGACATCCTTGATATGTATGCCTGGTAATGGTATTTCTGGACTGAAGGCTGTGGGAATCTTATTCATTCTTGGAGCACAATTCCTGTTTACTTTCTAGAATGATTGGACCACTTCATAACTCTACCAATATGACTTTCTTTTTTGTGTGTGCCAAACTTAAACAAAACCTGAATAAAATGAGCATTTCCATTTATAAAGTAGAACAGAAAAAGGAAATTGTACATGAAACTGCAAAACTTGTTTGCTTTTCCTTTTCAGAACCATCTGCTTATCTGTCTTTCTGGCCTTTGTTCTGTTACCTTCTGTGCCTAAAAAGTGCTTTAATGATTCTTTTCTTATTTTCTGGCAATACTATTACTATCTCCCTTTTCCTTTTCTCCTGCCCCCAAGTTGAAAAAAAAGAAGGGAAAAAAACCCCAAACCCTAGAAACAACTATTGATAGGCAAGTTCATCAAATTTCCGTTCTGACTGTGCTTGAAATTTTGTCTCATTCTATTTGCCTATTTTCAACAAGCTCTCTAATATAGATTATTTTCCGTTCTTTTGAAAACTATTGCTTTCACCACTTATCCATTGGAGAATGGTTCTTGTTTTTATATATGTGTGTAGAGAGATACAGTGTGTGTATGTGTGTGTGTGTGTGTGTGTGTGTGTGTGTGTGTGTGTGTGTATGTATGTATGTGTAGAAAATGTATGTATGTATGTATGTTGTTCCCAAAGTCATAATGCAGTTGTAAGATATTAAAGCTTAAAAGGGCACTGAGATTTTGGGACTGTGTGTGTGTATGTGTGTGTATGCGTTATATAGGCTATTAGATCATTATCAGAGAAATTTGTTGCAAAGATTGCTATTTTTCTTAAAAGCGTTTTATAGTTGTATTTATATAACTAATGTGTATGTCTTAACTCACAGGTAATATATATTTTGTGTAGATGTTTTGAATATAATTTTTCTTTCTGTCTCTTCCTGGGTTTTGTGGGTAATATGAAGAAATGCTAATAATTTATTTTATACTCAGTGATTCTATTTGTCTTGATTATTTTTTGTTGATTCTCTGGGGTTCTCTACAGAACCCATCATATTGCCAGCAAATGGAATTAATTTTGCTGCTTCTTTGCTTCTTTCATTTTTAACTTAATTTTTTTGCTATAGATGGCATCTCTTTAACTATATCAGATAGTTATAGTGGAGACAATAGATATCCTTACCTTACTTGGGATCTAAGCTTCTTGTATTTCTCCATTGCAAATAATATGAGATGGAGTGTTATGGAGGGGGAACAGGGATGTAATGGTAATGGGAATTTGAAGATCTTCCCTGCCCCTTGATAAGCCTAAGTTGAACTTGAGGACCTTTCCTGATTTGAAAATAAACTCTGCCCCATAATAGGCTGAATGTGGTCAGATGGAGCCTGCAGTGGGAAGAGTTTGCTGAAGGGTGGAGCAGAGCCCACAGGAGAAGGAGGCTTTGAGGGAGGCTTGTTTTTCAGGAAGGTAACAACTTTTGTTACTTTCTAGTCAAGTGGGTCATGAGGGTTGTGATGTTCTCTGACCCTGGAGGAGGCTATCTGTACCTCTGAGGCAAGGTTTTGCTTTGGGGCTCACTTTGGGAAGAGTTGTGTGATTTGACCAGATGAGACTTTGGGCAGCCATTGAGGCTCCCCCCTTCCTTTGAAAACCCAGATGTTGGTGCTTCTCTCTCTGGTGACTAACTGGGTATGGATCTAATGGTCAGACAGCTAGAAGCCCTGTTTGATGAATTGTGTTATTTTCTCTTTATTTTTGTCTGCTTGTAACTTCTGTTTGTATTCTCTGAAATTCAGGATGCTGACTTTTCCCCCTGAACTAGGTAAATGATATATGTTTGTTTGATTAAGGTAAGAGTGATACCCCTTTTTGAGTTGCTTTCCTTTAGAAAAGCAAATCAAAGAACTTGTGCTAGCAGCTATTCTGGATATGCTAGGGTGTTTGCTACTACAAGGGAGAAGGCCAGTTTATATGGATCACAGTGTGAAAAGGGCCTGGAAAAATAGGTTGGGGTCATCATTTAAAGGATTTTAAACATAATGACAGGTGTTTATATTTTATTCTAGAGACAATAGGAAGCCATGCAATTTGGTTGTATATAGGAGTCATATAGTCATATCTGTGCTTGAGGAAAATTACTGGCAAAACCAGAATGTAATATAGTGATAAGATATTTGATGCATGGAGACCAATTAGGAGGCTAATAACAGTAATTGAGGCATTATATGATCAGAGCCTGCAGTAAGTGGGTAGCTGTATGACTGGAGAGGAGGGGTCATATGTGAAAAGTGTTGTAGTGGTAGAAGTGGCAAGATTTGGCAACTGATTGGTTGTGTGAGGTGATGGAGAGGGAGGAGCTGAGTATAATTATAATGGACCTAGCAAGATGGTGTTGCCTTAGATAAAAATAGGAAATTTTGAAAGAAGGTAGGTTTTAGGGGGATGTGTGGCATTGGGACATCAGGTTAGAAGTATTCAGCAGACACTTTTGGTGGTAGAGGACTATTGAAGCTTTGGAGAGAGACTGGTACTAGATATGTATGTAGATCTAAGAGTCATTTGCATAGAGGTGATTACTGAGAGTATAGAGAGAGAGAAGAGGCTCCAGGACAGAACCTTGGGGAACACAAATAGTTGGGGGGCACATAATATGGATAAAGAATCAGCAAATATTAAGAACAGGTCAGACGGTAGAAGGAAGTGAACCGAGAGAGAGTAGTAATGCCACAAAAACCAGAGAGGAATGAGTATCCAGGAAAAGAGATTATTCAGCAGTATCATATGCAGTGGTTTGTCCTTCCTTCTTAAAGAAATCATGACATCAGGGAGATGATGACATGACTTGCAATTTATTAACTTTGATTTGAGTGAGGGAGGGCTGTGCAAAGTCACCAGCCTCATTTTCTTCTCTAGGGCCATCTGGGTCAGTAGTCAAATAGCAATCTGGACTACTGGAGATGGCCCAGGAAGCAGTGGGAGACCTTGGCCCTTTTAAGATGAAGTCTTTCCACGTTGAGTGAGGTAATGCCCGTTCAGTGAATAGGCCTCTTTAAGCAGTGAGTCAAGGGGTGGTCCCTTTAATTAAAAAAAGAAATCAAACTGGGAGAGGAAAACCCTTAGTATTGTAGGCCAAAAGAGAAAGTTACTATTTACATTCACTCTGAGCTAGGAGTGCCCCAAAACTAACTTTGTGTGGCAGGGCAGGGACCTATTGTTATACTGTCCTTGAGATCCGGAGTGAATTGGGTTTAAGGCTGAGTCTTTTGAGAAAGAAATCCTTTGAAAAAATAAAACCTAAGTTAACTAGGTAGCTTTCAGCCATCAAAATTTCCCTTTCTTTGGGAAGGACAGCCTCAGGTAAGGGAAAAGTAGAGGAAAGGAAAGAGGGGAGGGACCCAACTGGAACTGACCAGCTAGGACCCTATTCAGGCAGCTCTGACTACTCTCAGGTTGTGATTTGTCTTTCATTCTCAAAGAGGACCATGACCCCAGGGAGATGATGACATGGCTTGCAATTTACCATGATTTGAGTGAGGGGGGTGCTGTGCATAGTCACCAGCTTCCCTTTCTTCTCCAGAGCCATCTGGGTCCAGCGGCCAGATTTTTATCTGGAAGACTGGAAATGGCCCAGGGTGCAGTGGGAGACCTTAGCCCTTTTAAGCTAAGGTCTTTCCAGTTTCTTACTTTGAATAAGGCAATGCCCATTCAGGGAATAGGCCTCTTTAAGCATTCAAGGTATGGCCCCTGTAGTGAAAAAAAAAATCTATTTATCTACATCTCTGTCTGTCTATCTTTCCATCTATCCATCTGTCTATCTGTCTATCATACTGGGAGGGGAAGACTTCTGGGTACTGTCATATGCAGCAGCTAGGTGGAGCAGAATTAGAGCTAAGAAAAGAAAATCCAATTTAACAAGAGATCATTTTTAAATTTTGAGAGAGCAGTTTCAGTTGTACTGTAATTATTAAGTTAATTGTAATTATTAAGTTAAAATCCAGATTGCAAAAGGAGAGGAATTAGATATGTAATAAATGTAGACAGCTTTTTCTAAGAGTTGGGCTGGGAAAAGAAAGGAAGATACGGGATAACTTGGTAGGTTTGGTAAGATCTACCATAATAGGTTTTTAAGGATGATGGCGACCTGGTATCTTTGAAGATGATAAGGAAGAAACTACTTGATGCAGAAAGGTTTGAAGATTCAAGGAGAAGGCAGTGATTGAGTATACATTCTAATAGGCAAGGTGGGAAAGGATGGGATCCAAGTGTAACATAACAGAAGATTTGTTCATTGCAAGAAGGGATGCCTTATTTTCATAGACGGGACACTAGTCACTAGAGGAAAGCAGGAGAGATAAGGAGGTGATGTCAAGGGGTTTTGAGGTGAAGAGAAAGGGAGAAGGTGGAGGTCACATTGAATGGCTTCAGTTTTCAGTGAAGTAAAAGAAAAGGTTGTGAGTTCAGAGAGGAGAAGTGAAGAGGGTGTTGAGGGTTGGGAGGAAAGAGAATGTTTGGAATACCTTCTATAGGGAGTGAGGTAGGGTATCGATTAGGGAGGAGTAAAAAAATTTCTTTGCTGTGGTAAGGTCCCAGTTGATGTTGGATAACATGAATTTGGAGTATTTCTTCCAGTTTAGGATTGGAGGAAATTAAGATGGAAGTAATCCAGCCCTGTGGTTTTGCAGGAGAACAATAGGAAAAACAGACAACAGATTCAAGAGCAGTAGAAAGCTGAAATTGATTGGTACTGAAGGGGAGTGAGAGTGAACCCAATGCAGGGGTAAAATACCACTGACTAATTATTTCAGAGATAAGAGGTTCTAGGACAGTGGTTCTCAACCTTTCTAATGCCGTGACCCCTTTAATACTTATATGTGGGAGTATCTGCATGTGGGTGGACCTGTCTGGAGACAGATAGAGGAGTGGTGTCACCGTTCCTGCATCAGAAATATGTGTTTTCCGATGGTCTTAGGCGACCCTTATGACCTGTGTGAAAGGGTTGTGTGACCCTGTGAAAGGGTCGTTCGACCCCTTGCGACCCACAGATTGAGAACCACTGTTCTAGAAGCCATAGGGGTAATGTAGTAATGGGTTGTGGGTAGAGAGTGTTATAATGAATTATAGTGTACATAGTAATAGAGTATGATTTCCATTATAGAATATATAAATATGGATATCTATATATAGATAGCAGTTTTTTTGTCTTCTCCTTTGGGAAAAATGTATTATAAAATTCTAATTTGAGCACATCCATAAATCAGATGTATTTTTTTCTCTTTTAGATTTAAAGACAATCGGAAAAATAGCATTTGGCTCGTAGATGTGAGTATACAACTTTGTAGCAGGTTTTCCTTTGGTTAATACTTTTTGTGTTATTTTCTGCCATTTTTTTCTTCTTTGAAAGAAATGATAGGGGACTTTGAGTTTAATATCTCAGTAACACTTAAGTGTGTTTAATCAGTACTTGTATAGACTAATAGAGTAGGATAATCTGAGAATTATACCAGATTTTTACCAATAGTGCTGACCTCAGTATCTGTGCCAGGGAACTAATTTACTAGGTAAAACCATCTTATAATGTGGCCCTTTTGATATAACATTGCCAAAACCTTCCTTGGATGAGGTCCACATTAGGTCTATGCTATACTTAACTCCACTTTGAAATAAAAGTGTCAGTAGTGAGATTATAGAGTAATTTACTTATAAACCAGATATCCATTTGTCTAAACCTTAGCAAAGAGGGTTAGAATAAATCAAAGTCCATGGATGAGCCCAGACATAATTTTTGTCACTTGTTTATAACCAAACAGTTCAACCTCTTTCTTACTGAGTATTTTGTTAGAGCTGCAACTGATGAGCAAAATTGAATTAATCTGAGTTTCATCTTACCTTCCTTTCCTCACTTTCAGGTCAGGGGATAAGTTTAAATCTTATGGCATGGAAGGGCTACGGACAGTTTATTATGGCTCTTCAACAGGTGGACCTGGCCAAGACCCCAGCCAGCTGGTGGCAGAAAAGGTCAGGTCCCTACCTGGTTGGGTGGTCAATGGATATTTATTTAAACAGGCCAGCTATTTCCAGTCCCAAAACAGAAGCCCTGGAAGTTCCCCTATAGATATGGGGGGAAAGTCAGGGAAGCCCCTAGCAGTGTGGGGATATAATGAGAAATCTAATCTGAAGAAAAGAGCTGTAATTATCATCAACAATTAGTTTTCTTTTTATATTAATTTGACCCCAGTGAATATAAATATAAGCATATTCACTTGGGATTAATGACATCTGCATTGTAAATAGTGTAAAACAGGTATCTGTTTTAAATGAACTTGGTTTGGTAATTTTTGAACATTTATGGAATACAAACTATTAACAGGTGATTTAGTCAGAATGGAATTCTTGATAGTTCAGAGGCCCTTTAAAAATCAATGTAATATTTTGTTAATGGTTGTTTTGATATTTAGAATCACTGACTTTTTAAAAAAAGTTGTCTTGCTTAATTCCAGTTCTATGCTCCATGGTGTGCACACTGCAGAAGATTGGAACCAGTTTGGAACGAAGTTGGTTTGGAGATGAAAAGGCTTCGGTCTCCAGTTAAAGTTGGAAAGATGGATGCTACTTCCTATACTAGTAAGCCTTCTCTGCATGTTTTAATATGCTTATTATCAGGAACATTGATGTAGTACTTTATACACAGCAGTAATAACTCACAGTGGTGACATATTAAACAGTAGCATTGTCTTTGCCCTTGAATCTTCTTATACATTTAGTATGTTGGTAATTTCCAAGATTATTTTTACATTAAATTAAATCAGTTTGTCTTTAGACACTTTGGGGATACAGAGGGAAAGGCATAGTTTTAATCCTCAAATTGCAATTTAATTTAAGAAGGAAGAACTTCCTGTGGAACAATTTGAGAATAGTTAAATGTTCAACTGTGAGATCCTAGCTATAAGTACAGTAGAAGTTCAGAGGAGAGCTCAAAGAAGAGTTAATGGAGGAATTGAGATTTGAGCTGTGTGTTCCTTAAAATGATTTAAATAAACGGGAAAGAAATGAAAATATTCCAGGTAGGGAAAATAACTGAGCAAAGGCACAGAAATGAAATGAACATCAGGTACATACCTGATTGGTTGTACTGATTGAATTCTCTTGTTTTTGATTTAGTACCAAACAGTTTTTGATGATTTCTGATTTGTTTTATAGTTTGAGATCTGGTACTGCTACATCTCTTTTGCTTGTTCTATTTTTTCAAATTTCCCTTTTTTCCTTCGAGATTGGTGTTATTTTTTTTTCTAGCTATCTAAAATAATACTTGCATAGTTTGTTATGATAGTAGATGAATAAATTAGTTTATATATTATTGTCATTAAAAAAAATTATGTTGGCCAAGTCCTGATCATGAGCTAATCATGGCAACTTCTAATCATAATACTTCACTTACTCTGCCTTTATCTTCTGTAAAGAGTGTTTTGTAGTTGATTTATGTAGTTCCTGTGTCTGTCTTATGGGTAAACTTGCAGGTATTTTGAACATTCTCTTTATTTTGAATGAAATTTCAATTTCTTTTCCAGATGAGTTTTATTGCTACTATACAGAAATACTGATGATTTTTATGGATTTATATTATATTCTGTACATTTTGAATGTTGTAGCACCAACATGCCTATGGCAGCTATGAAATACTGGTGTAATTCTCAATCTCAAAATATAACAGACTCTCCATGTGGAAGATAGAACCAAAACATTTATTCAACACCAGAAACCCAAATCACAAGACCAGAAAGTCACATCCATCATATCGACAAAGAAATCTATACACAATCTACCTATACACAATATATCTACACACCATGCAGGGGGCACTGCCATCCCCAAACCTTCCCCTTGCTAGACCCTTCCTACAAATGAACATTCACAGCTCTCTGCCTGCTTCTTCTCTGTCCCTCAGCTCTAACTGCTCTGACCTTCCTGCAAGCCCATCCTATCACAGGTTTCATGTGACTCGTACTCATGTGGCTCAGGCTTCCATGTGACTTAAGCAGGTCCCATGGACCTAAAATTGTATGGGAAAGATCTTCCTATGTACATTACCATTACAAATGTTGAATTTTAATTAAAATTCCTTTTTTTGACCAACTGGAGCAGCAAGCACTCTAGCATGCCCAGGATGGCTTCTAGCACAGTTTCTTAGATCTGCTTTTCTAAAGGAAAACAACTCAAAATGGGTTAACAATCTTAGTTTAATCAAACATATCATTTACCTAGTTCAGGTGGAAAAGTCAGCACCCTGAACTTCAGAGAATACAAACAAGTTACAAGCAGACAAAAGAAATACAGATGGAAAGCAGACACGGCTTCCAGCTATCTGACCATTACATCCATACCTAGTTAGTTACCAGAGAGAGAAGCATCAACATCTGGGTTTTCAAAGCTGGGGCAAGGGGTGGGAGTGAGGGGGGGAAGGGCGAAGAGGGGTGGGGGGCTCAAAGGCTGCCCAGAGTCTCATCTGGCCAAATCACACAACTCTTCCCAAAGTGATCCCCAAAGCAAAGCCTCACATCAGAGTATATATATAGCCTTCTCCTGGGTCAGAGAATGTCACAACACTCTTGACCCACTGCCCCATCACAAAGTAATGAGGTGTGGGCCTTTCTGAAAAACAAGCTTCCTGCCACAGGCTCCATGTGATCACATTCAGCCTATTAGGGGGCGGAGTATATTTTCAAATCAGAGAAGATTCTCAGATTCACTTAAGCCTATCAAGGGACCAAGGGGCAGGGAACATCTTCCAATTTCCATTATCATTACGCCATCATAATATCATAAAGTGATGACTTTGTTTCCTTTTTGCCTCTGCTTTTCCCTTGAATTTCTTTTTCTTATCGTGAGGCTATAGATACTTTGGGGCAGCTGGCTTAGGCAGTGGGTAGAGTGCTAGGCCTGGAGTCAATAAAGCTCATATTCCTGAATTCAAATCTGACCTCAGACACCTACCAGCTGTGTGAACCTGAGCAAGTCATTTAACCCTATTTGCTTCAGTTTCCTCATCTGTAAAATAACCTGGAAAAGGAAATGGCAAACTATGTCAGCATCTTTGCCAAGAGAACCTTAGATAGGATTACAGAGTCAGACATGGTTGACATGGCTGAAATGACTGAACAACAACTGTTACTTGTCCTAGAATTATGTCAGATAATGGTGATAATTCTTATCCTTGCTTTATGTGTGATTTTACTGGAAAGGTCTCTAGCTTTTCTCCTCTTTTGTATTTTTAATTTTTTAAATTCTGAACTTAAATACCAAATAAAATGGGCATTATCATATATAGTAGAACATGAAAAAGAGTATTGTATGTGAAACTGTTAGAACTTTTATGTACAATTTGATTTTCTCATGTGTATGAATTCACCTTGTAGCTTTCAGTGCTGTCCTGTTTGTCTGTTTCTTTTAGTCTTCCTTCTGTTCTCTTTTTTATGTTAAAAAAAATAATGCCTCACTTTCCTTTTCCATTCCTCTTTCTCTGCACCCCTCCCCACTTTCCATCCATTATCTTTCTGTCAAGAGGTGGATAGCATGCTTCATCAGTCTTTTAAAATCACAGCCACTCAGTGAATTAATTAAAATTCTTTAGTCTTTCAAAGTTGTCTTTTCTTTATAGTTTTGCTATTGGTATAAATTATTCTCCTATTTCTTCTCATTTTACTCTATATTGCTTCATACAGGCCTGCCTAGTTTTTTCTGAAAATGACTCTTTATTTCTCACAGCATAATAATATTTTATTACATTCATACCACAACATTTTTGCATCTATTCCCATATTGATGGGTATCATCTTAATTTCCAGTTCTTTGTTATTAAAAAAAACTACCATAAAAGTTATTGTATGGTGGGTCCTTTTCCTTCTTCTTTGATTTCCTTCTGTCATAAGCTTAGTATTCTTATCACTTAGGTTGGAGAGTTTTCACAGTTGATTTTTTGATAGATGCAAATTGCCTTCCAGAATGGCTTAACGTGTTCACAGCTCCACCAGCATTGCATTAGCATGCTTGTTTTCCTTTGGCCTCTCCAAAAGTTGTCATCTTTGACAATATGTTGGATGTGGGGTAGAACCATAAAGTTACTTTAATTTGTATTTCTCTAATTAGGAGTGATTTGGAACATCTTTTCATATGGCTGTTGACTGCTTGGATTTCTCTCTTTGAAAACCGTCTCTTAATATTCTTTGACCATTTATCAGTCTTGGAGAATGTCTCTTGTCTTTATAAATTTGAATTAATTCCTTGTATATGTTGGATATGAGACCCCATGAGAGAAACTTGGTGTAAAAAAATAAATCTCATCATTTAATGATTTCCCTTCTGGCTTGAGTTACGTTGTTTCTGTTTGCACAGAAACTTTTGTCATTAAAATTATCCATTTTACATTCTGTAATCTTTATTCCTTGTTTAGTAATGAGCTCTTTTTTTCCATAAATACAAGAGTTAGTTATTTTCTCTTTGCATTTGTTTATGATGTCACCCTTTACATTTAAGTCAGATGTACATTTGGATCTTACTGTGGTATGTGGTGTAAGGTCTTAGACTATATACCTAATTTGTCAGATTACTTTCATTTTCTGGCATTTTTTTGTGAATAATGAATTCTTATCTCAAATGTGGTCAGTTTTTGCAAATGTGGCATATGCAACTGAGAAACACATATGCCTCTTTCTGTTCCCATTCGGCAATCTCCAGGGATGTAGAATAACCAAATTTTCTGAAAGTATTCGGGTTCTTAAACTTCTTTCTTGTTTATCTTGTCAATTTTTTCTAGGTATGAAAGGCATACATTGAGGTTCTTCCATTACTGTTTGTTGTTTATTTTCTCCTGTATTCATTTATCTTTTAAGTATTTAGATGATGTGGTTTTTGGTCCATAAATATTTAGTATTGAATTTGATTGATTATGGTACTTTTAAGGATAATGTAATTTCTCTATATATCTCTTTTTAAATTGTGTTTCTTAATTGTTAACCTTGTCTGAGATCCTGATAACTATTTCTGCTTTTTTGAGTTCACTTGATTAATAATATTTTCCAACTTCTTATTCTAACTATATGAGAATCTTTGTTTCAAGTGAGTTTCCTGTAACAATCTCTTGTTGGATTCTGCTTTCTAATCCATTCTGCTGTCTTTGTCCCTTTTGTGGGCAATCGTCTCCCATTTACTCTTGCAGTTATTGTAATCATGATAGCCTTAATATAGTGCTTTAGCGTTTGCAGACTATTTCACATGTTATCTCATTTGATACTTGCAGCAGCCTTGTGGTAGGTGCAGTTTTTGTCCTGATTATACAGATGAAGAAACAGGCTGAGAGAGTTTATTTTACTTGCTCAAGGTCATACAACTGGTAATTGTTTGAGGCAGGATTTGGGCTTGTTTTCCTGTATCCAAGTCCAGTTTTCTATTGTTTACTCCACCTAGTTGATTTATCATTATTGATTATGCATTTCCTTCTATCATGTGTCTTTTTGTATTTTTTCCTTTTTTGTCTCTTGTCTTCTTCTTTACAAAAAAAGGTGGTGAAGGAGGACAGTGCTTAACACTGTTGAACTATATATAATTTGAGCTATTTTATTTATGATTGGTTCCTTCATTACATAAACTACCCTCTTTCTTAACCTCCTTCTACCTTTTTCTTGTCACTCTTACTTTTATTTCTCTGATGAGTTTAATGTATTTCTACACCAAGCTTTGTGTCTAGATGTTTTGTTCTGTTTAGATGTGAGTTTCATGTGATTTCCATTCCTTGACCCCTTCCTCTGTTTGTATATTGTTCATCTTATTTAACCCTACTATGTAAGACTTAAAGTTCCATCTCCTTTTTCTTCCTTTCTTCCATAGTAAATTTCTTATTGCACTCTCTTTTTAAAAATTCTCATAAGACTATCCAAACAAAATGAAATCATTCCAGGCCTTTGTATTATTTAACTCTCTTTGTGACCCTTGAAGATAGTGGGCTGCCTGAATGCTGGACTACCTTGGCATTGGTTTGGGTCTGCCTCCTGCTGTGATTCCAACAGAGCTATTTGAGCATTGTGTTTCCTGGGAGCTGAATCCAGCCTGTTGCCAGGTCTTGTCAGTTTTACTTTTATAATTTCTCTCATATAAGCCACCTTGTTTCCATGACACTGCCACCACCATGGTATAGGACTTATCACCTTGTATCTGGACTATGAAAACTACCTTTTGGTCTCCCTGCCTTCAGTCTCTTACTACTCTAGACCATTCTGCAGTCAGATATCAAGTTGATCTTCCTAAAGCACAGGTCTATCCATGTCACCCACCCTTCCTCCCACCCTCCGTCATTCAGTAAACTCCAGTGGCTCCCAATTGCCATCAAGATAAAATATAAAATCCTCTTGTCTGGTATTCAAAGCCCTTCATAAACTGGCTACCTTTAACCTTTCCAATCTTTTTGCCCCTTACCTACACCTAAGATCTCATGACACTGGCTTCTTTTTTTGTTGTTTGCACAAGAAACTCTATTTCTAGACTCTGGGCATTTTCACTGATTGTCCCTATGCCTGGAACTGTCTCCCTCCTCATCTCCATTTCCATATTTTTTTCAGCTCCTAGCTAAAATCTCATCTTTTCCAAGGCTCTTTTTTGATTCCTTTTAATAGCAGGACCTTTCCTCTGTTGATTATCTCCACTTTATCCTGTGTGTATGTATATATGTATGTATGTATCTATTTGTCTATATCTTAATTTGACATATATTGTCTCCCCCATTAGATTGTAAGCTTATTGAGAGCAGGGACTTTCTTCTACCTTTCTTTTGTATCTCTAGTACTTAGCACAGTGCCTGACATGTAATAGATGCTTAATGAATGCTTATTAACTTACTGACTAACCTCTATCTCCTAGAGTTCTTTACTACTTTCAAGACTATGCTGAAGCACTGCCTTCTGCATAAAGTCTTTCCTGATCTTCTCAATAGCTTGTGCTTTCTCTTCTTAAATTATATTGTATTGTATTTACATACACACACACACACACACACACACACACACACACACACACACACACACACACGGCACCCACAGCCATCAATGAGGAGGGAACCAACCTAGTGGGAAAAAGATCTTGACATTCTCATAGCAATTGTCGTTGTTGAGTAAGTAAGTCCTTAAGAGCCCTGGAAATAGCAATGCTCCCCAGAACACAGGCAGTGCTTTAAGTCTAGCCCCTACAGCCAGTGTCCAGTGAGGCAAAACATGTGAAGAAGACCACATTCTTACCAACAACTGTCTTTTCCTTGCAATTATGTTTTGTGAAACTTCACTCTTGGATTATTGACACTTTTCACTTCCTATTCTATTCAAGTGCAGCTAAGTAGAGCTAAAAATACAATCAAAAATGATGATGATTGGTCCGCTGCAAATTTATGTTAATCTGATATCAGCTAGGCCCTCACTGCAGCAAGGCAAAGCAGTCATTCTACTTCTCTCTGATTGATTTGCTATCCTTCTCCTCACAACATCTGTGTATTCTATCACCATAAAAGCTGAGGAACTTGACTCACACTGTACTGTTAAAATTAAGGTGAATAACTGATTCCTCCTCTTTTTTTTAGTTCTCATACATCTTCTTCCACTACCTTCTCCCTTACTTCAGTCTCCAATAAAGAAATGGCCTGTCTCCTTGCTAAGGCCAATCTTTTCTATTTCCCCTTGATCCCATTCTTTGTTGCAGATAACCATTATCTCCTTTTCCTTTCCAAGGTCTTCTATAGTGCTACCTGTCTATTACTTTTGTTGTCATCTCATCTCTACCAGATTCCTTCTCTCCCCTCCCACTTACCCATACATTTCCTTGTCTACTTTTAGAAACAACTCTTTTACTAGTTTCTCTATTGTTGGTCTGTTGCTGTTATCTTTGCCTTCTGCATTTAATAACTTCATGCATTTCAGTGGTCTGAGATGTTTGAGAAGTAAATAATCTCTTCAGTTTTGTTTTTTGTCTAAAATTATTTAAAAATCTTCATTTTTTTCATATAGTTAAGCTTAGATGTGCAGAGTAAGTCATCCTGGGCTTGACTCATCCTGGGCATCTTGACTTCCGTTGTTCTAAACAGCAAATTGTTCCAATCTCTCTTAAAATTTCTAATTATCACAGATAGTCTTGTGTTATTTGGAATGTTTTTCTTTTGTATTTGAAGGTTTTCCTCTTCATGGCTTGTAGAACTTGTTTCTGAGTTGAATTGTTAAATTGTATCTCAGAGCTATAAGAAACAATTGTCTTACCAAGAACTCTGCATACAAACTGGTGAAGCCAGGAAAAAATTTTATTTATGGTCTAAGTTCTGGTGTCCTACAAGTAGGCACACCCTTGCAGTGCAAAAAACTTTTAAAATAGTCTTTTATTTTCCTGTCCCTAATGCAAATCCCTCCCCCAGTTGCCCATTGGTTGGATACTACAGAGTTTACCACTTACCTGGAGCTCCTAGACGGTCCTACCCCTCCCACTCCCCAGTGGGTCTCCACCCATGTTTACATTTCCCATTTCTCTTGCTTTAGTGTACCCTCCTCTTGTTTTCTTTGGCAAAAGAATGACAAATCTTAAATACTTTTTAGAACAATCCTTATTCAGGATGTCTGCATCACTCAGATTTATGATTTCCATTTGTGTTTAACCATAGCATGAGAAAGGAATTTTCTTAATTGAATAGGTTGTGAATGTCCTTTACCATTAACATAACCTAACATTGATAAGAAAAGTCCTACTATTCAGGATAGTATTTTGGGTTAAGATGCCTCATCTTTAATGCATCCTGTAGTAGTTGACCTTGGAAAGGGTGTTCTTTGGGTTTACTCAGAAAACAAAGAATTGTGCTAATAAGTAGGCCCTGACATAGGTAACATCCCCATCTACATTTTCTATAATCAGTTCATTTCCTGAACTAGCTGTAAGTAACCAATAAATGAGACTCTTTAGGTTTTGCAAATCATGTATCACATGATTTCTGTGGAAATGAAAATTTAATCATTCCTTGCAGAGCTTGCAGCCTCGAGTTTTTTATTGTTGTTTTGTTGAGTTTTATTCTTCCTGAAACTTGCGTTATTTTAAGTTACTTCCTTCCCCTCCTCCCCTCCTCCCCTCCAATATTTTCTCCTATTGCTCACTTTCAGACTCTCTTCCTTTTGATTGTGATTTCCTTGGGGGCTAGGTCTCAAATCATCTTAGTCTCTTCTCTTTTCATGCTAGGAAGTTCATGTTTCACTGGCTTAGGTCTGAGTGGGGTACACTCTCTGCACCGTCTGTGAAGACTCCTCAGAATGAAGAGAAAGGAGGAGGGGGAGTATCTCGAAACCAGACTTTTGTAAGACTGGACAGACCTGAGCCCTGGGTTTCCTAAGAAATTACACGACTTGGGACCCTTCCCCCCTTCCCTTGCTATCAGTCAGCCTTAAGTCCCCTTCTGGAGTTTTTCCACCTCCACCCTTGTTTGTTATACCAGCTTTATCAGCATTAGGACCCTACTGGAGTCTTTGGACCACTACCCTTGTTTGCCATACCCTTATCAGCATTAGGCCCCTTCAGGGATTTTCAACCTCCACCCTTGCTTGGGACCTTTTCCCTCTCCCTTGCTTCAGCCTTTGCAAAATAAGGACATGAACAATACCCTGGTTCCCTGCCCACCTTCCAGCCAATAGGGGATAGTGGCAGCTTCTTTGTTCCTTATCATTGGAGGAGATTTCACACTAAGATTGTAAGCCTGCCTCCCTGCCAATGGGAGAAGGGACAGCAGTGGGAGGGGGCTGTGTTAGGGTATAAATTCTGGTTCAGTCTTCTGTAACATGACTCATTCTGCTGATTCACACTGGTGGAAGGAACGGCCTCTTGCAACAACTGAGCAGAACTTCCTGTTCTTTCTTCAAGACACCTGACTTTTTTGGGTAGGGGATTTTTGGGGTGCCAGTACCCCACACAGGTCTCTGCCTCTAAATAACTTTCAGGTGCTCAAGACTAGCCACAGCTGGTTGCTGTGCTGTTTTCCTCAGCCTTGGTGAAGTGCAGCATACTCTACTTCTCTGCCCCCCCCCCCCAATCTTCCCACAAAATGTTTTTATCCTATTGGTCTATCCCTCTCCTTTTATTCTTTAATTCTTTGGCCTGACGCCAACATTTTGGAGGTTTGCCTTATTGTTGCCATAGGGTTGTAGCCCCAGGCTCCTGAGAGTCTGTGGCTGCTATGATACCATTCCTTAGCCTGGAGCCTGGGTCTTCAAGGAAAGAGAAGGGGGCAGGGAGACTGGGTGGTGGGGTGGGGGTTTCTTGGAAGCCAGTGTTGTGTCCTTGGGAGTGCTAGCAGAGCCTCATTGCTATAGAGATGAAGGAGGGGTTCTGTATGAGTTCAGGGTATGTGCTATAATAATGAAGTGGAATGAGGCGTCTAGGTGGTACAGTGAATAGAGCACTGGCCCTGGAGTCAGGAGGACCTGAATTCAAATGCGGCCTCAGACACTTGACATACTTACTAGCCGTGTAACTTTGGGCAAGTCACTTAACCCCAGTTGCCCTCCAAAAAGCACAAAATAAAAAATAATGAAGTGGTATGAGATAATTCAAATTTATCAAATATATGTATATCTTTGCCTTTTCATAGTATCTGATACCTTGTTTGACAGCAGTCTATTTCCGAACCATCCTGCTGTTTTGGTCAAAAATAAGTACTCTTAAGATTCTCCTAATCTGGTGAACCTTCAGTTGTAAGGACCCCTGAATTATCTAGTCTTCCACTTTCCTTTTTTCTCCCTACTTTCTGAATTTGAAGAGATGTTAGGATTTCCTCAAGAAATGGAAGTAAATAGTTTTAATTAATCTTTAATTATAGAAACATTACAGAAAATCGTTACTTAAGACAGTTAATTTTGGCAGATGAACTGGAGGAGGGAGAAACTAACTTGAGGCAGAGAGGCGAACCAAAAGGGTGTTTCAGTAGTCCAGATATGAGGTGATGAGGGTATGCAGAATGGGGGTGTCAGAGGAGATATGTTATGAAGGCAAAAATGATGGGACTTGACAACAGATTGGACGTGGGGTTTAAGAGTGAAGTATTAAGGCTGACCTTTAGGTTGCAAGCCTGAGTGACTGAATAAATCTTACCATCCTCTCAAACTATCTTATTTCTCTCTTCCTCTTCTCAGTCAAGTTTATAGAAAAAGCTGTCTTTAGCCATCTTCACACTATTGAAGACAGGTGTCTTCAGTAGTAAAAGAGAAATTTGAATGAGAGGGTGGTTTGCAGGGTGGTTGGGGGGGAACAATAATGAGTACAGTTTTGGACACCTTGAGTTTAAGATGTCTACATGATATTCACTTTGAGATGACTAATAGGCAGTTGGAGAAATAAGACTAGAGGTCAGGAAAGAAGTTAGGACATATAGATCTGAAAATCTGAACATACAGATATGAGAATCTTCTGCATAGAGCTGATAGTTGGATCCCTCCTGTAAGGTGATGAGAGTAAGATAATAGAAGAGGGACCAAGACAGAACCCTGGGGGGATGCCCACTATTAGTAGGTATGACCTCTGTGAAGATCCAGCAAAGGGGACTGAGAAACAATAGCAAGACAAATAGAAGGAGAATCAATATAGAGTAATATAATAGAAACCTAGAGAGAGTAGAATATTAAGAATAACAGGGTGATCTACAGTTTCAAACGTAGAGAGATTTAAGAAGGATGAGGATTGATAAAAGGTCATTAGATTTGACAATTTGATAATTAAGATATCACTAAGTCCCAAAGATAGTCAACTAAGGAATTGTGATTTGTGTTAAGGGAAGGAATACCTATACTAATAAAATTACAGATTCTTAGATATATAATAAAGTAATTTTTTGGTTTATATCAGTATGACTCATTTTCCTTTAACATTTGTAAATTCATGAGTACAAGTAAAAAGTAATTTAAAAAATTTAAATATATAATTCACATTTACTCATTTGTTACCTACTTATTAGTCAATAAATATTTATCAAGTTTTTAGTGTATATCAGGTACTATGGCTAAGCCCTGAGGCTACCAAAAAAAAGGCTTCTGAACTTTAAGGATCAGGGTTACTCCTGCTCCCTCTACCTATGAGGATCCAGAGTTGTATTGACTGTCATAGTTTTTTAAATAGTGTCACGGGATATTCCGTGCCTTGATGAGACTTGGATTAGGACTTTAATGGAGGATTGGTATATAAAGAAGGTTAAGTTTATTTATTGTTCTTTTAATTTTCTAGGCATTGCTTCAGAGTTTGGAGTTAGAGGATATCCAACAATTAAACTGTAAGTCGACAGTCAAATGTGATTGTGAAATGTGCATTTTTATCACTCTGCTTACTCTAATACTTTACCTTGGAAAATGTGTTTCTTAGTAATTCATAAGGCAGAAAGGCTTTTATTCAACAACTGTTTTTAAAATGTAACCAACACTAATAGCATGCTATGATTTACAAAGAGCTTTTTTTTTTTTTGCTTTTTGGAGGAGGGAGGGCAGGGCAATGGGGTTAAATGACTAGCTCAAGGTCACACAGCTAGGCTAGTAAGTGTTAAGTGTCTGAGGCTGGATTTGAACTCAGGTCCTCCTGACTCCAGGGCCAGTACTCTATTCACTGTGCCACCTAGTTGCCTCTACAGAGTTTTCTTGACAACATTTTTGGGAATTAGGTAATGAAAATAGTATTTCTTATATTTTACAGATTATTGTGCTGAGACTCAGAGATTTATGGAATTTGCCTATCACAGAGCTAGATATCATCAGAGCCAAGACTTGAGCCCATGTTCAATTTTCTTAGTCTTATATTTCAGTGCAGAATAGTTTTAGATCCAACTTGGTATAACACGTTAGATTATCACATTGTGATACTTTAAAAAAGAAAAGAAAAATTTCTTGATTATGAACCAGAGTCTGTGGTTTAGTGAAAAGAACACTGTACTTGGAATCAGATGACTTATGTTTTCAGTCCTGCCTTCCCTTCTTATTAGTTGTATAACATGTCAAAGTCATTAACTCTAAAGTATCTCAGTTTCTTATCTTTAAAGTGGGGATATTAGTGATATAACTGTCTGCTTCTTAGCATTGTTGTAAGAACTACTCGTGATAATACATGATAAGTGATTTCATGAAATATACACTAATTTGTTTGGAATACATTTTTCTTTGCAATTTGGTTGCGCTGTTCTTCTAAATTCAGTTGCTATTTAATGTATGCCCCCTCCCTCCCAACTATTACTTCTAATACATTACATTTGTATTTTGGAAACTAGCTTTTCTTAAGTATAATTAAATATTGATTTCTTATTAACAAATTAAAACCATATTCAAATATTGAAATAATGAGAAACTCAAGTTAATATTTTCTTTTTCTTTTGAAGATTAAAAAATGACCTGGCATATAACTATCGAGGGCCTAGGACTAGAGATGATATCATTGAGTTTGCTCATAGAGTTTCTGGGTAAGTATTTGTTCTTCCTTGAAAATAGTTTAATGCAAAAGGTCCAATGTGGAGAATTAAACTGTTAAGGATATTGATTAGTTTCAGCATTTTTGTGTTTCAATTGTATAATTACAGTTTACATTTCTTTTTCAAAACATAAGTTTATGTAGCAGATATGTCAGAGACAAATGAATTTTATAGAAAAATTCCATTTTGGAGAGGTCCTGAAGTCATTAATTAATTAATCATTTGTTTTTCACACATTCCTTAAAAATTGTGTTAAAAATGTCATTATATATAATCAGTATTGCATTACCTTTCATTGTAATTTCAGTTATATACTTTAACATATAATAAATAAAAAAGTGATAAAAGCCAAATTTGTAATCCTACCTTTATTTTTAATGAGTATATCCCTTTTGTCACTGTAGTTTTTCTTAACATGTTCAAGAAAAGTTAGGTGGCTAGATTTCATTTAATCTTTTCTCACTTAAAATATATTATGTAATAAAATGTACCCTACATTTATTTCTCATCATTTAGAGAGACCATTGATTCCACAGCCTTAAACCCTGATTTCTCTTTGCCTAGACACTAAAAAAAAAAACAACAATCCAAAACCAACACAGTGACTCTCTGGGAATGTGGCTAAAGCAGTTTCTTTCAAGTGGAATTTTTTTGTATGCGGTATAAAGGACCATAATAGGACACACACAATGAGGGCATGACATTATTGATGTTTCTATTAGTTTTATATCTCATTGCAGAATTTTGAAGTTCTGAGGTTTGTATGGTGCTAACTTGTTGATAGGATTAGAGTGACTCTTGAATTAACTTTTCAAGTTGGTCTTAATTTTCTTCTTTTTCATTGTGTGAGACTTCATGTGTGTAAGTTGATCATTGCCATTTATTAAATGTGCCAGTGTTGAATTCATAAATTACTATTCAGAAAGCAAAAGTGATCAAAATTTGATGATGAAGTGTTAAAGTCAATACATAAAGTTTGATTTTATTCACTGATTCAACATTAATCAAATACTGATCAACTATTGTTTGCATAGCACTGTGCTGGGTCCTGAGGGACATTCAAACTTAAGTAAGATACAGTGCCTGTGCTCTTGGAACTAACAGTACAGTAAGTGGACATATAAGACATAATTATAATACCCATAATGCACTCTTAATTTTGAAAGTTGTAAAGTATTATATGAAGTCTAAGATTGAAGATTATTTCACATTAGGTGTACTGGGCTTGTGGGTAGAGGATAGGTCAGGTAAGACTTCATTGAAGAGATAGGCCTTAGGGAAAGAGAAAAGGAATAAGCATTTATTTAGCAGCTACTGTATTTCAGGCACTGTGCTTAGCACTTTGTAAATGTTTAAAGGCATTTGAAATGTGAAGAAGGAAAGAAAGGACATTACAGAAGTAGGGATGCAAATGGGCAAATGATAAGAGCACAAGGTAGACAGTATTACAGTTTGGTTGCAGCAGAGTATGAAAGGAAGTATTATATCTAGCAGTTAGCACTTTAAGGTTTGCAAAACATTTTACAAATATTAATCTCATTTATCCTCCCAATAAGCTTGGGAGGTCAGTCCTATTATCATCTTCATTTTACAGATGAGAAAATTGAGAAAAAGAGGTTAAATGACTGCTCAGGGTCACACAGTAACTCTCTAAGGCAGGATTTGAACTTAGATCTTCTTGACTCCAGGTCCAGCATTCTTATTTACTATGCCACCTCACTGCTGATAGCTGCTGGAAAGTGAGAGGTTTTGGAGATTTTTGAAGGCTTTGAATATTAGTCAAAGGAATTAGGACCTTTTAAAATAGGTAGTAGGGTACCCTTGAGTATTTTTTAGTAGAGATTTGAACTTAACAGATTCAATTCAGTTAATTAACCACTAAGTGCTAACTGTTATGCTTCTCAAGGAAGCTAAAAATACAAAAATGAAATATTCTGTTATCAGAGAGTTTATATTCTCTTAGAATGCATAAAGATTGGTCTAGAAGTGTGATTAATTGAAGGATTGAGGATAGAAAAAAAAGAAGTGGGAAGAACCACTTGTCAGCTTTTATAAGAGTGTAGTTAGGTTATAATTAAGACCTGTATTAGGGTGTTGACAGTGGATATAGTGAGGAGGGCACAGAAGCAAGAGATTTTACTGGCAAGATTTGGGAAATGATTGGAAATGAAAGGCAAAGGAAAGGGAAGAATCAAAAATATCCTAGAGTGAATGGTGGTACTGGTGGGAAAAAAAATGGAAGTTAGAAAGACTCACTGATAATGGAAAAAATACTAAATATGGTTTGTTTTTGACACGTTGAATTTAGGTTCTGTTAGAAAATCAAGGTGGAAAGATGTTGTAGACATATTTAGAATTGTAGTGCAGAAGGAAATTTGGAAAAAGATTTTTCCATCTTAAGCAATACCAAGCTATGGGAACAAGAAAGATTGCTGTCAGTGAACTCACAGTGTAATGGAGAAGACAACACATAAACAGCAACCTGGGAACAAGATACATAAAGAACAAGTTAGAGATAATCAGCAGAGGGAAGGCACTATGTTAATGGGGGTCAAGAAAGGATTCTTGAAGAAGATAGAATTTTAGTTGAAACTTGAAGCCAAGAGACACAGATGAGGAGAGAGAGAATTCCAGACATAGAATATTGCTAGTGAAGATACCTAAGGTATGGAGAATTGTCTTCTGCAAGGAACAGTCTGTCCCTGGGTTTCATGGTTTATGGTGGTGAGTATGGTGTAAGAAACCTGGAAAGGAAGGACAAACATATGAAGGCAAAATAGAGGGTTTTATATTTGACATATGTTATTTGATAATATTTGATCCTGGAGGTGCTAGGGAGCTATTAGAGTTTATTGAATAGGGAGATATGTCATGATCAGACCTCTACTTTAAGAAGCTCACTTTCACAGTTGAGTAAAGGCTGTTTTGGAGTAAGGAGGAGAGACTTGAAACAGGGAGACAAACCAGAAAAGTATTGCAGTAATCTAAGGATGAGATGATGAGGAAATATACTAGCTTGGTAGCAGTATCAGAGGAGGGAAGGGGACATATATGAGAACTGTTCTGAGGGTATAATTGATAGTATTTTTCAACAGATTGTATTTGGGGGAACAGTGAAAAAATGTGAGGAATGTCTAGGTTTTGAGACTGGAAAACTGGGAGTATGGTAGAATGAGAAGAAAGGAAGTGGAGGTACTGAATGGAATTTTTACAAGAAAATGAGGAAAGATATATCTGGCAGGTAACATGGGCATGTTTATAGGTTCTATGGAAGTAGCAAGTAGAGGGATTCGAAGATGAGTAGCAAGAGTATTGTTGATAGAAGACATCATCGGCTGGAGAAGACTGAATTGAATGGGATCATTTGTACATACAGAAGGGTTTTCCTTGGTCAAGATAAAGGCCCACTTTTACTTGGAGTTGATACTTGGGTTCTTACTTGTGTGATCATGAAGTAGTCACTTAGTCTTTTATTTCTTTAGAATAAAAACCAATGATATAATACTTGCAACAACTCACAGGGTTGTTATGAGTAAAGTTCTTTGCAAACTTTAAGTCATTATATAAATTTGTCTTTTATTATTAAGATTCACTGGAGGGGAGCTGAATGTTGGTATAGATCTATTTAGGAGTGAGTGTAATTGTTGAACTTAGTGTTAATTCAGAATAGGGTTACCATGTATAGAAAAAGAGAAAAGGATGAACAAGTGGTGCTGATAAGTTTTAAGGAAGGGAGAAAAAAGTAGATTAATTCTGAAAGGATACATGATAACATACAAGTTATGACCTTGGTAGGTTTTTTTGTTGATGTTTGTTTTACAAATTTCTGTTGAATGTAATATGATTTTTCTGATGCAACTGCTAATGAAAGTATCGCAGCCAAAATTTCAAGGTTAATTTCTGTAGTTGCATCATCGTCCAGCTGATTGTTAGAGAGGAAAAAATAGAATGCCTAGCTACTCAGTATTTCACTTAGAGAATTGCCTGTTTTTTAAACACACCACATTTTAAAGAACATACTGTCTTTATAAAACTTGTGGATAGGAAAGTTTAAAGTAGTACATTATGCATAGTTCATAGTAATCTCCTTACATGAATTATTTCTGATTAATTCAGAATACTGTTTTTGTTTTATGATTTTTTAGTGTAATTTAATTTCTAATTTAGTGTGGTTCCTTTTAAATATGC
>CM053580.1:421681686-421696969 GCA_028627135.1 Pseudochirops cupreus | reverse complement strand
TTACTAAAATTCATTCAAGTGAGCTCTTAAAATGTTAGTACTGTAAGTGACCTATTTTAATTTTAGAATATAATGAAGTAAAATTATTTCAGTTTCCCTTTTACTTATTAGTTTTTATTTTAATATTTATTTAAAATAGTGATTGCCTATAAAATTAACTAAACAGTAATCTGTTTCAGAATGTCCAAACTTTTTTTCAACAACTCCATTGACATTTTGAATGGGGTAAAATGGATTTTCTTTATTTTTGTTAAGTATAAAGGTTTTAGTTGTGTTATTTATAGTTCACTCTTGTATATATGTGTACTCATATGTGTATACACACATATATACACATATTGGGTGATAGAAACCTTTAAAAATAAATTTCGGATGACTTTTTTGATTTTTTTTTTTAATCTTTTTTGAGGGGGAAGGCAGGGCAATTGGGGTTAATGAGACTTGCCCAGTGTCACACAGCTAGTGTGTCAAGTGGCTGAGACCCGATTTGAACTTAGCTCTCCCGACTCCAGGACCAGTGCTTTGTTCTCTGCACCACCTAGCTGATATGTTATTTTTTTTAAGTTGGAGACATTAAAATCTTCACCCTTGAATAATTGTGAAACAGTATAGCATGCAAATCATTTTAATATAAATTCATATCCATGATTTGTAAGTTGGAAAGTGGGTCTCATTTAAAAGAAAAATTACCTTTTTAAATACAGGGCTCTGATCCGTCCACTTCCAAGTCAACAGATGTTTGAGCATGTGAAGAAGAGGCATCGTGTACTATTTCTTTATGTTGGAGGAGAGTCACCTTTAAAGGTTTGAAATGAAGATAAATTTTGGAGAACAAGTTAAAACTTGTTTTGTTGCATTTTAAGTAAGCCATAGTTCTTATAGCATACCAAATTCTAATTATTTCTGTAAGAAACCTTGATACACACACACATATATAGGCATTTCAAATACTAGAAGCTAATTTCTTGCTTTACCTTTTTGTAATATCTGAAAATAAATTTTGTAAGTATTAAACTTACATATTTTCCGACATCATAGATCTTTAACTGAAAATCATCTTAAAGGCAAACTAGTACAGCCCTTAATATTCCAGTGAGGAAATTGAGGCTCAGGAATGTTAAGTCACTGCCCAAGATCACACAAATGTTAATCATTAAGAGATAGGATTTGAACCCAGATATTTGACTACAGAGGCAGAGTTCTTTACTCCTGTTGTTTGATTAGTTGTACCCTGCTTTTGTGATTAGTATTTAGCTAAGTTCTGTCTTGTCAGTTAATATATGGTTAGCCCATTACTATTTTAATTCATTCAGCAAAGTAAGTAGAATATTTTCTTACTCTCCATTATTTCTGGCATTTGTGTATCTTAGAAATGAGGAAATAGATGAGAGATGCCAAACTTCCTCTAGGTAAATATAACAAGTGGTATTTTTTTCTTCTGGATTTATAGTTTTATTGGTGTAGGGAACTCAATGAGGAAATTCCCTCAAATGGTGAAGGTCAGCAATTCTGCAGTTTATAATCTTAGTTGCCTGAGGCACTGAGAGGTTAAATAATTTATGCAGGATCAAATATCCACTTCATCTCAGAGGAGGTACTTGAATCCAGGTCTATATGACTAAAGCTGGCTTTCTGTCTGCTATTCCACTGTTGTCTTGACTAAGTGTATATCTTACTTTAAAAAATAATATAGATAATGGAGGGCTGTGTTGTGTTTTAAAGTGATGTATTCCATAAGGAAATCAAAGAAATAAATTAAGGAAATTTAACATAAAACAATTTGAGTAAAGATTGCGAATACAGAAACAAAAGCCATATTGTCTTTGGAGTATGCTGCTGGCCCTTTAGGGAGAGGAATTAGAGGAAGAGTTAGGGTTAACATATAATTGATATGCAGGCAGTTGGGATGGGAGACTTTTGCTAAAGCTTTCCTGTGAAAAGCAGAACAATCAGTCAATGAATAGGTACATATTAAGCACTTAATTATGTACCAAGTGCTACATCAGACACTGGAGATAGAAAGTTCCTGTCCTCAAGAAGTTTATTTTCTTTTAAGAGAGACAAAATATAGGTATATACAGAATATACACAAAGCAGATAGAGGGTAATCTTGAGAGAAAGAAAAGGCATTAGCAGCTGGGGAGACCAGGAGAGAAACTTCATACTGAAGATATCTCTTGAATTGAATCTTCAAAGAAACCAAGAGTTTGTTGTGGAGGTAAAGAGGGAGAGCATTTCAACCATGGGACAGTTAGTACAAAGCATCTAAGGTGGGAGTTTGCTTGTCAGGAGAAAGAAGGCCAGCATGGCTGTAACATACAGTATGTTGTAGGAGTATTGAGTAAAAAAGGAGAAATGGTAAGTTGAGGTCAAGTTATGAAGAACTGTAAATACCAGTCCGAAGTGCTTATATTTGATATTACAGGGATAGCTGGGGAGACACTGAAATTTACTGAGTATGTGTTTTTGTATTTGGGAGGGAAATGACACAGATACCTTCCTTCTCCACTTTAATAAACTCACTTCAGGAGCTATGTAAAGGATGGAATAGAATGAGGAAGAGACTTGAGGTGGGTAGAACAATTAGGAAGCTGTTCTAATAGTCTAGATGGTGTGGCATAAGGACTTAAACTCAAGTGGTGGCTATGAGAGTAGAGAGAAGGGGTCTGTATATAAGAGAATACATGGTAGAAACTGTAGGACTTGGCAAAAGATTGGTTATGTGGGAAGAATGAGAGTGAGGAGTAGTGAATGACACCATGATTATAAACCTGGAATACTGGAAGGACAGTGATACTGTTGACAAAAACAAGGAAGAATAGAGATAGACTTTTGGGGAAAAATAATGAGGATTAGTTTTTCTTTGTTTTATTTTTGTACATGTTAAGTTTTAGATATCTGTGAACCATCAGTTTTGAAATGTTAGTAGGTAGTTGGGACTGGAACTCAAGAGAATGGCCAGGACTGGAGCTAATAGTTACATAGTTTGCCCTAATGATAACTGTCCTTTTCAAAAGGTGGAGGAACCAATGAGGGTAACTGCTGTTTTAGAACTGACACTCAATAGAAAGGAGCAGTTGTTTAAGTAGAAGTAAGAATTGACCATTCCATTTCAGAATTTGTGATAGAGAGGAAAAGCTGAGACTTACTCTAGTTTGCATCCTCTTTTTGAGGGATGCAGATTTCAAAGGGTTCAGAATCTAATCTCTTAAACTTCTACAGAGAATTTCCACTTCAGAAGTATGAAATGCTCTCAAGAACAAAATCTCACACAAAGAAAAATAATTATTTTAGGGAGGAAAAGTTGTTTAAATAAACTAGAAATTTGAGAATTTGTTGAGCAACTTAGATGTTTAGAAGTTGTTTACAAGAGATGAAAGCAAAGTTTTATACATAACAGAGTAAGATGGGATAGTGTCAGAAGCACTAAAGCTCAGAATGAGATGAGGGTCACAAAAGTGGTTTTTTTGTTTGTTTTTTGTTTCAGATATATTGGGGGAAAAGTAGGAGGATAAAAGGAGGGATAGGATTGCTGCTTGGGGGTAGATGTACTGATTATAACACATATTGGGAAGAATCAAGAGCCATCTTACATGTTTTCTGTTCTAAGGAGAATAATCTTTGGACTTGAAAGGAAAGACCAAAGAAGGTGAATAGTGAGTTGACAGCCAAAAGAAGTGGGCTGATATTAAGAGAGATGAATTCAAGACACTGGACCCAGACAGTTAGTTCCTGGCCGAAACCTTTGGCAGATATGATTGTCGAAGTATAATTAGTGGTCTTTGAAAGATTGTAGAGATGAAGAGAGCTTTTGTAGAATTGGGGAAGGGTAAATTTTGTCCTGATTTCCAAATAAGAAGGATTACAAGAAGAATGTGAGTCTATAAAGTATAGGCAAATGAACTTGATTTTAATTCATAACAAAATTTTAAAGCATTTCATTAAATTGATAGTATTGAACATTTATGAATGAAAGTCATATTAAGAGAGTAGGTTATCCCAGGTGAATTTTTAATTTTCGCAGGGAATTACTAGACTGATTGATAAGGGGAATGCTGTAAGTCCAATTCACCTAGATTTTAGCAAAGCATCTGAAAAAATTTCTTATGGTATTCTTGCCCACTAAATGGAGAGATGTGAATGAAAAAATATTACGGTTTGATGGATTCTCAACTAGTTTATATTTATTTATATTATATTTATATAAATATAAAATATGCACATACATAAATAAAATGTAGGAATTTGACAAGATGAACTTTTATGTTTCTCCCACTTTTAATTTTATGGTCAGATTTTGTTGAGTGGGTAGAACTAGCCCAGCAGTGATGTGTGGAAGAGTCAGAGAGGTTGATATCAATTCTTTGAAAAGAACATCTTCCTCTCAATTAGAGAGATCCAAATGTGGAGTGGGCTGCAATGGGAGGTGGGAGGTATCACATCTCTTTGTGCAAAGACTGGTTACTTGTTACTTATGCTGTAAAGGAATTTCTTCTCAGGTTTATGGATTGGATGGTCACCAGAATCCTTTGAAATTCTGACCTTTTGGGAATTAAATGTGACCTCACTGGAATAAAGGGTGGGATTGGGGAAGGTTTCAAAAACAAGGTGTAGGAGTTTCAGTTTGAATCTTAAGATTTGTATAGGAAATAAATTTATACAATTCTTGAGCAGAGGAGTTACATAATGGTATTTTGGAAAGTTTTGTCTGATATCCATGTATAAGGTAGGTCAGAAATTCCAGAGATACTGAAAATGGTAAATGAGGAGTATATTTTTTTTAGTAATTTAGTTTGCAAGATAATGGTAGTATGTGCTTTTTGTTTTGTTTTAGTGCTAATGAAGGGAACAGGTTTAATTTTACTACAAATATTTCAAAAGGAAACATTGAAAGAGTACAAGAAATGAAGGAGTCGGATAATTCCATGATTTGAAACTTTGGTGACTAAGAGAATAGTGGTGATGATGTAATTGATAAAAATGGAAAAAACATTTATAAGGGGTACCCTGTTTGTTGGAAGTGAGAGGTGAGAGGATGATGAGTTTAGTGGTGATTTAATTGATTTTGAGGTAGAACAGACCAAGGAAGTAGCTGAAAATATAGGACAGTATCCAGAATGACTGTGGAGGGGAAATAACAAAGTTCTAAAGGTCATTATGGGGTACCCAGAATTGAAAGGTAAGAAGTCAAAGGGCAACTTTGATAGGCTATCAAAAAAATAGTAGTCCGTTATATAAGAGAAGGATCAGGAAACATATTATTATTTTATTCTAAGAAGAGTATATAAGCATGAATAAGTATTTGACTCAGAAACAAAATTGTTGAGAAAGACTTCAGGGAATTATTAATAATTTTTGAGATAAAATTTTCAGGAGAAGGTTAGAAAGCAGATTTCATAGAAATTAGATGGTAGTTAAAAAGGGTAGTGGAGTCAGGTAAAAGAGTTTTTTTTTCTTTTTCATGTCATTTGGTATTCTCATGTAAATTGTAATTTGAAAACGTGGAATTATCTAAATGGAGCATACTTCACAGTTCTTGGATAGTGAAATTAATGTAATTTGTTTGATATGTCCAAGGACTGGCTGTAAGAAACATCATTTCAATAGTATGTTTGATCATCTTAAAATTATGTTCATCATGAGCACAAGCCAAAAAGATTACTATGAATGTAATTGCAACTTATATCTTACATCTGATGCAAAGGATGAGGAGGTAGAGAAATTCTTAAAAGAACTTGACAGGATATTCCAAACTTAAGTCTAATGTTCCTCAGTCCTTGGTGACTAGAGTGGAAACATCTCAATGGGAAAAATGGTGAAGAATACATTGGAATAAATGACTCCATGTTAAGAATGAAAGAGGGCAACTGCAGAAATGACTCAAATGACTGCAGAAATCTCACACCTTGGTACCATGAATATTTTATTCAAGAAAAGAATCAGAAGGCACTGAACATGGTGAGCACTGAATAATATTATTACAATAAAAGAATTTGACTGTTGTAACACAGGAAATAACTGACTACTATATGGTTGTCATATCAGAATAACCCGTTTTCTGACTTTTTAAAACAATGATCAAAATTGACACCAGACTAGAAAGGAAAAAAGGGTGAGAATAACAAAGTGTGTGCAAGTTTAACTCCAGCCTATTTAAACAAATTGTTGAATCCATAAAACAGATGAAGGAAAAGGCATCAAAAACAATTATCACCATTTTCTACAGAACTTTAAATAATATGAAGCAAGCTCCATAACAAGGAGGCTAAAGTGCACAGAAACCCCTCCCTCAGCAAATATTTGATCTCTTTGCCAAATGAAGAGACGTGATAGTCAAGGGCAACATGGATAAAAAAAAAACCTTTCAAAACCTTATTGAGGATGATGGTTAAAGTTTATGAGCGGTTCTGTCTTATGATCACTGGAGAAGAGGTTGGGCCAGTCATATAGTGAGAGTGAAAGATAATTGATAAGCAACACTTCAATTGGTCTCCAAAAATGAGATCTAGAGGATGGCTTGCTGCACTTTTTGTGGGCATCCCATGAGTATTTCAAAAGAACAGGGATAAAAGTTGTGGCACTATTGGAACAAGTGCCCATATTTAGTGAGATAATGCATCAGAATATGTGAATACTATCTGATTTGATGGTGCTTTAATATTTTCTTAAGTTTAGGCCAAAAAAATAGTTATTTTTTTTGAAAAACAGTGCATGACAGATTGTGATGTATAAATCTGGGAATTGTGTCAGATCCATGATCCCAAATTTATAGTAAAGTGTGCCCAGTAGTTTGCCTGTAAAAGGCTACTGTGAGGGTGGGACCATACTAGAATGGAGGAGAGATATTCTTTATAGGTGAATTAATTCCCTAGAAAACTAAAACATTAATTATCTATATATTTATCTAGAATTCTAGAATCATGTAGGTGATAGTTTTGTGATAGTCTGTACACTTCCACTTTATTTTAAATCATTGATGAATCTCTTTCGCCTTTCCCTGTTTTAGATTATTGGATTCAATGTCCCTCAGTTATGAGTTAAGTAAATATTAGTCTCTGAGTATTTAACTGAAATACTGATTTTGAATGTGAAATAGGATTAAAGTGAAGTAAATTTGGTATGTGTTTTATGAATTGTGAAGGTCATTTTGAATAATTAAATTGTTACAATTTTTTTAAGTATCATTTTGGATTGAGGACTTAAAGATCTTCCTACCCTAAATAATTTACTAAAATAAGTAATTAAAAGTCATCAATTAGTAGACCTAATTACACTTTTAATTTCAATGTAATTTATAATAGTAATATCTTGTAACATACTGGTGTACATAACAGTTAATGTCTGTATATATGTGTATGTATTACATAAATACATACATACACATATATACACACACATAAATCTGAAATAGTGACTCATTTTTTTTCAATCTTCAAATGTTTCTACAGGAGAAATACATAGAAGTAGCTTCAGAATTAATTGTTTATACCTACTTCTTTTCGGCCTCAGAAGAGGTTATACCTGAGGTATGTGACTTTTAAATGCATTTTATAGTATTTTTTGGTGAACTTATTTGAGATATGGTTCTATATTTTAATATTATTTGACAAATTTAGTAAAAATCATTAAAAAAACACTTCACCTTTTAACTAATTGTAATGTAGTTGTCCCTTCCATATCATGGATTTCTCCATTGTGGTTTTGATAGCTCATGGATTAGCATAAGACATTACGATAATATTTTGCATTTTTAAAAATTTTTTATACTGTATTTTTACTTAATATTGATATACATATAGCCTGTGAATAAATACTTAACCAGAATTTTACAGTAAGGTACTGTAAACACCAGATAAAAAGGAAGAATTCAGACTTGCATCTTTAATGCAGATTTTCCACATCATAGGGGTGACCTTAACCCCAGTGATGTGGATTGTTAGTGGGTGATTGTTAATAGCTATCAGGATAGATGATTTTGAACTATAGCTAGTAAATATTACTGGAAATAACATTTTAGTTTATACAGTAATACTATATACATATATACATACATACACACACATATATTTTGCTTCAAAGTAACAGCAGCATTGAATTTGTTAGACTGAATTCTTAAATTGCAGTATCATTAAAACTAACCTGATTATTGAGATGTTTTAACTGTCTTCTAGTTTCTGGGTAATGGTGTCTTAGAGTATATTCTTATTCATCAAAAACTATACTCTGCACCTAACTTTCTATTTGCTGTCTAATTCTTTCTACTAAAATTACTTTTCTTTGTAAGCAAATGGCTGTCCATAGCATTAGGCAAGAAAAAACGAGAGTTTTGTGAAAAAAGAGGAAGGGAACAAGCTTTAATAAAACCCCTACTTTGTACCAGAGACTGTGTTAAGCTAAACACCTTACAAATATTATCTAATTTGATCACAACTCTTGAAGGTAGGTGTTATTATGTCTCCACTTTACAGTTAATGAAACTGAAGCAGGCAGCAGTTAAGTGACCTGTCCAGAGTCACACAGCTGTTAAGTGTCTGAGGACAAATTTGAACTCAGATCTTTCTGAATTGTGGACCAGCACTCTTATTTACTGTACCATCTAGCTGCCTATCTAAAACTTTTAAGTTCTAGAACTGCAATAACCCATAGCTAAAAAAGAATAGAAATTATATTTAATATTAGAACTCTATAATCTACTATGAAAGAGTAAAGTTTTATTCTTGTAATATATTTCATTGTTACTGATTCCTAGGC
Source organism: Pseudochirops cupreus (assembly GCA_028627135.1). Taxonomy (NCBI): domain Eukaryota; kingdom Metazoa; phylum Chordata; class Mammalia; order Diprotodontia; family Pseudocheiridae; genus Pseudochirops; species Pseudochirops cupreus. Next base: position 421,688,218 of record CM053580.1, on the reverse strand, counting down.
TTTCTTTCCTTCTGTCTGTATGTGTCTTGATTTATTTGGCTCTGGGTTTTACTAATTTCCATATTTGAAATTGGATTTCTTTTTTCCTTTAAATTTTTTTAAGTTGAATGAAACATAATTGAGACCAGTGTTTAATTCCATTATGCAAAGGCAGTAATTTAAAAGTAAAATATTAAGAACATTTAACACAGATCTGAAGTTTGGAACCCAAACATGATAAGTGAAAATTCTGTAGCAAGATTGAGCACATCCATTCATTAGAAATATGATTAACTTTAGCCACCTTCTCTGCATCATAACTATTAGCACATTGCCATTCTTAGCAAATCAAGTCTTCCCATTCAATTTTTGTTGACTGTACCTATATGCAGACATATATACATACATAATGGATTATAGAGATATTATTTGGATAGCTCTTTGAAAATAGACCAATAAGTTTAACATTAAAAAGTCCAGAGACATAAATTGTTGATATAAAATTAGAAATGATGAATTTATTTGTTATTTGAAACTCAGAACTTATATTCAAGCATCTATGATTTTAGGAATTATATTTTCAGTGGAAGCAGTTTGTGAGATAAACATTCATATTATGTCAACTCATAGTTTTTACTTTCCAACTAATTTTGTTTTTTGTCCAGACCTATTATTTTATCAATTTTTCCGGGTAAGGAAACTGTCTACCAAAGCAAATCAGCAACTGTTCTACAATTTATAGTTTAAGAAAGTTGCTAGAGGACCCTGAAAGGTAAGTGACTTTCCCAGAATCATGTAACCAATATGTGTCAGATGGAGTTCAATCCCAGGTTTTCTTGACATCAAGTCCAGCTCTCAATCTTCTCTGCATGTTTGCTTTCAAGTTGAAAAATTATAATATTGTTCAAATTTTCATATTTTTGATTTGACTGATTTGAAGAACATCACATTTTAATATTTTAACAGAAATTTAACTTATAAATATTTATAGTATACTTAATATTCATTTTATAGCATTCAGTAAAGCTCAGTTAAATATAAAGTACCTACTATGTGCAAACAAATGTGCTTGATGCTGTGGCTGTAAAGATGAAAAAGCAAAACCAGTTTTCTCCTCAAAGAGCCTTAAAATCATGTAAGGGAGGAGATAGGGACATATACACAGTGAATTAAGATGGAATGTGAGGGGGTCAAAAGTGAAGATCTAGACAAAGTAGTTTAGACACCTTTTAAAGACTCCTTTTTTCCATAGAAGAAGGTAGTCACAATTTTATAATAACACTATGAAGGCAATAGAATTTATTCTGAATAAAATTGCCCTACTACCAACTTTGTTGAAAGGTAAAAGTAAGGATACTTTTTTCTTATTAGTTACTCATGTTCCTCATAACTATCTTCATGATAGGCCTAATCCTAGAAAATTTTCAGGGGCTACAGGTTAAATTCTCTTACAATCAGGTTTTTATATATATTTCTCTGAAGTTAAATTTTTGTTATGCTTTTATTATGCAAAAGGACATATAGAATAGATGAAACTTTAGGCCCTGTTTTAGTCTGACAAACTAAAATTGAGAAAATGTCCTGGGTATAAAATAGATCCTTGATAAGTACTTGCTGACTGCTTGATTGAAATTTATAAATTCGTGTAAGGAATAGAATGAAATGTAGCATGAGAGATCTTTTTTTTTTAAACTAGAAAGATATAGAAGCCTAGAATCAGGATAAGAAGGGACTTTGAATGTGATGTTGTCTAATCTTCTTGGCAGTTCAGCCCCCACAAAAAACAAACAAAAAAATCCTTAACAGTATCCCTGACAGGCAGTCATTTATTTTCTTCTTGACAGAGAATGTAGTACCTCATAAATCCATGCTTTTTGCATAGTTCTGGTTGTTCTTTTTATGAACCACAATCTGTCTCCCTATAACTTCTATCCATTAGTCCTAGTTCTATCCTCAGAGTTTTTAAAATAGGCACATAATGAATGTTTAATTGAAGTGAGCCACATAAAGTAAGGGTGATGTAGGCCTTTTCTATAGGATACTTCCTCTTACATTTGAAGACAGCTGTTAAGTCTCCCTTTACAGGCTAAATATCCCCAATTATTAAGACCTTTTCTCAATTATATAATTTTGCATCCTCTTTATCCTAGACTCCCTTGGATTTGTTCCAGTTTATCAATGCAATGATATGCAAAACTGAACACAGTGAAGCGACTGAGTGCAAAGTAAAATCATGTGTAAGATGGATTGCAATGGGAAAAGATATCTATATTATTAAAATAATCTAAGCATGAGGTGATGATTTGTTGATTGAAGAGATAGGTAGATACATACATGTGTACATGTTGCCTTTGTGTCTGGTGACCCAAAGCGTTGCTACAGAAACGAATAAAAGGAGTGCCACAACTTTGACCTAATTCCTTTTCTTTTTTTTGGTAGATGGGAAGGAGGGTGGGGAATGATATAAGTCAAGTTTTCCCATTCTTTTTAGTTTCTTAGATGAGTGAGAGGGAGGTTCACTAGGCTTGATGGAAATTTGATGGTCTGTGTGGAGTTCTTATTTATATCCAGGCCAGAAGAATCACTATCCATTTAGTGAAAAGAGTCTCACCTATACTCTTGCCCGCCCCTTACCCCTGTTTGTAAGAAAAGGTGGTATCACCAACCTTACTTTCCTAAAGAGACAAGGAGTAATCTGTTCAACTCTCTAGTTGGGCTATATTCCCTGTACATAATAATTTTTATAGAGGTGGTTATTTTGAAAATTATTTCCACTTAAGGAAATACTTAAACCTTTATGTTACTGAAGCAGAGGTCTTCTTAATGTAGATGTTAGTTATTAGATTTGTGACTTTCTGATTATCCATTTAATGTTTTGTACAATTTCACTTAACAGAGTTTACTAAGCTTTATTTCTCTGAAGCCCTTGTATTCCATTTAGTTATTCATCTTAACTTCTTTTAACTGAAATTTGTTTCTTCTACATAAGAATTTTTTAACATCCACATTAAAAATTTATATTAACTAGATCAAGTCTAAAATTTAGATAGGCCTAGATCCACATAGACATTATCTTGGTAAAGGTCCTCATTACTTTTTCCCTGTACTATTACAGTAGCCTTTTGTTTGTTTTCCCTGACTCAGTCTCTTCCCACATGCTAATTATATTCTTTCCCTCTCCACTTAGATGCCAAAGTGATTTTCCTAAAGTAGAAGGTATGCCAATGTTACCTCCTCTATTCAGTTAAATCTAATGCGGCTATATTATTTCTAGGATCAGAAATAATTGTCATTCAAAGCTCTTCACAACCTGATCCCTGCTTACCTGTCCAGCAATACTGAGCTTCTTGGTGTTCCACATGACTATCTTCCCTTTTAGAATGTGCTTCTGCCATCTGGCTTCCTTCAAGATTCAGTTCACATTCCTCCTGCTACAGGAGGGCTTTCTCGGTGCCCTTCTCAGTTCTAGTGCCTTCTTTCTTAGATTACCTTCCATTTACATAGAGTATATATAGTTTTTTAATGTGATTTCTTCCATTAAAATATCAAGGGCAAGTACTACATATCCCCAACACCTCACACTGTATGTGGCACTTAGTAAGTAATTAATAGATTATTGTCAGTGCTTCCTCACAGTGCTACTGACTGACCATACCCTGTTTTAAGAATGCCCTTATATAGGAGATTATCAGTTTGTAAAACAGCTTTTTAAGTGACCATTCTCACAGCAAAAATTTTTATAAAGGTTCTTTAAATAAGAAATTCCACTACTGGATTTAACTCACATTCAGTTTGACTCATTAAAAAGACCCATTGCATTAATCTTATAAAACTGACCTCACAAAATACACATCTTTTCAGTACTACCTACTATATTGTATGAATGTGCATTTTTTTCGTAAAATCTAAAAATTATAGTTTCCCTTAGTTGTTTAAATATAATTCTAGAGTTATTTTAAGAGTCATTTTTACATAAGGCACTAGCTAGTTAGAAAGTGATACAATTACTGAAAATATAATTATTGACAAAAGATTTATCTGGTTTTTTTTGCTTTTTGGAGGGGAGACAGCAGGGCAATTGGGGTTAAGTGACTTGCCCATGGCCACAGAGCTAGTAAGTGTTAAGTGTCTGAGGCCGGATTTGGACTGGGTCCTCCTGACTTCAGGGCCGGTGCTCTATTCACTGCGTCACCTAGCCGCCCCTGATTTATCTCATAAAAAAAAAAGATTATTAGTATGTTTTGTTTTCATATCACCTTCATTTCCTAATAAATCCTTTAGTACAGAATAAAAAAGAAAGTAGGGGGAAAAAGCTGTTAAGAGAAAGCAACAATATATTTAACCAAGTATAACATAGTATTCTACACCTGTAGTCCGCTCCCCCCCCCACGCTTACATTTTTTCTTTGTGGCCAAACTTGGTCATTATAAACTGTGTTCACTTTCAATTTTATATTATTGTACTTTCCATTTCCATTGGCATAGTTGTATACATAGTTTACAAATCTTTCCATGAGTTTCTGTATTCTTTATCCCATCACCTCTTATAATGCAATATATATTCCATTACATTCACATGTAATATGTCTAGTTTTTTCCTCAGTCAAGAGGCAGCTACTATATTTTCAGTTTTTTTCTACTATGAAAACTGCTGTTCTCTCCCTCTGTCTCTCTTTATCTACTTGGAGTCAGGAAGATCTGAGTTCATATCCTCTACTCTGACACCTACTAAGTATATGATTCTGGGCAAGTCATTTAACCTCTCTCCACCGTGGTTTTCTTCATTTGAGAATTAAATAAGATAATATGTATAATGCTTTGCAGATGTTAAAGTGGTATTTAAATGTTAACTATTATTGTTGCTGTTATTATTTCTTAACATAATTCCTAACTTCTTTATAGAATTACTGGACCAATTCACAGCTTCATCCGTAGTGTATTTGTTGCCTGTTTTTCTCTGGCCATATCATTACTATTTCCTCTAAAAATGTTTGATAAGTGAACAGATTAGTGAGGTGGGAAGTTGACAAGTTAGACAAGTTCATAGAATTTGAATTAATTTTCTTGTGAGGTCTCTTTTTATATTTTGTGATCACAAGATCTCTGAATATCTGAAATGATAGTTACCAGTTAAAAAAGTTTTTTCAATGATTAAGGCATTGTAATTTCTGATTTTTGCAGTATGTAACCCTGAATGAGATGCCTGCTGTGCTTGTTTTCAAAGATGAAACTTACTTTGTATATGATGGTAAGTATATAATGCCTCATGAAGCATATAACACAGTTTGATTAGAATAAAATATTTAATAAACATAAATATTCTTCACTATCCGAGTAGGATGCATGGCCTTAAGATAGAAATTCCATTTTGTTCATGCAATGTACATATAACATAAATCTCCAGTGGAATTGTAGATTGAATCAAAATTTACTAAGTTTTAAAAAATTTTAGTACTAATTTCTACTTATTAACCCTTTAAATGTTAGTTTTTAAAATATTCATATACACAGGGACACTAAAAGTGACAATAATTATTGTCACATAGAACTGTGACTGGAAAAGGAGTAGGGGAGTTAAAATTTTTGAGTAAGTGACTTCAGAAGAAAACTATGCAGTAATACATGAATAAGTTAATTGCATAGCTTTATCAACTTTTACTACTAAAGCTTTGTTTGAAGCTATTGTGAAAATTCAGATTTAAAAATATTACATCACATATTTGATAATGATAGCTTAATTAATATGAATGTTGAAGTATGTTTTTCATATGAAGAAAAAGATTAATTATAAAATTCATGAGGTATACATCTTCGGATTTTGTTTTTCTTTTTGAACTTATTTGAATGACCACAAAATGATAAATTGGTAATCAAAAAGGCATCTGAAATTAAATTATTTTCCACAAGAATTTTTTTATCATTTATTTTTTTTTTCAACAGAAAGAGAAAGGGCTAATTAGTTTGGGTTTAAGCCTTTTAAACCTAGTTTTTCCTGGTGGCTACCTAAATGAATTCTCTCTGTCCCATTTTTCTTTTTTTCTTCATATAATTTTTTTTTCCATCTACTATTTTGAATTTTGCAAATATTCTATAAATAACTAATTTAGAATTGTCCTGTAGGTTGTTGCTTTGATGACAGCCTGCCTTGAGAGACCTTTTATGAAGTTTGAGCACAATGTCTTCATCAGTTGATCTGTCTTTAGAGAACTGCATTGTATATTGATATGGGAACAAGCCTTTGAGTTTAGAAGATCTAGCTTCAAGGCATGTTCCTAACATATTAGCTGTATGACTTTTGGCAAAACCCTTATCCTCTAGCTACTCTAGATGACTCTTTGTGATAGAAGTAAGAAGAGTTGCTGATCTGCACTGATAGAGTAATTATCTATGTGGATGAAATCATAAGATCAGACTACCCAACCTCTAAAAAAAACACCCCACACTCTCATCTTGACTTAGTTATTTTTAGTACCCCTTTAGATTATTCCCCCAGCTTGAATTTGCAGCTTAGATTCCCCCAGGTACAAGATACTAGTTCGGTCCACACTCCTAAA
>CM053580.1:421658811-421681586 GCA_028627135.1 Pseudochirops cupreus | reverse complement strand
TTGTGTTCAACTCTTTATGATCCCATGGACATGCCAGGCCCTTCTCTCTATCTCTTGAAATCTGCCCACATTCATGTTTGTTTCCCTGACACTATCTGTCCATCTCATCCTTTTCCAGTGAGTCCCATCTTCTTATTATAGGGCCGGAGTATTTAAGTCTCAGTTTTAGTATTTGATCTTCGAGTGAATAGTCTGAATTAATTTCTTTAAATATTGACTGATTTGACCTCTTTACTGTCCAAGGGCTCTCAGAAGTCTTCTCTAGCACCACAGTTTGAAAGTATTGATGCTATGGTGCTCAGCTTTCCTTCTAGTCCATTCTCATAGCCATATATCGCAGTTGGAAAAACCATAATGTTGACTATGTGGACCTTCATTAGCAAGATGATTTCTCTGCCTTCTTGTTTGCCTCCTTCCAAGGAACAAGCATTTTTTAATTTCATGGCTGCAGTTGCCTTGTGCATTGAACTTGGAGCCTAAGAATATAAAATCTGATACTGCTTCCATTTCTTCTCTCTTTATTTGCCAGTAAGTGATGATGCCAGTTGCCAAGAACTTAGTATTTTTGATGTTAATCTTCAAGCCAGCTCTTGTACTTTACTTTTTCACTCTCATCAAGAAGCTTTTTAATTTCTCTTCACTTTCTGCTAACAGAGAAGTATCTGCATATCTGAGATTGTTTTTGTTTCTCCTGGCAACTTTAGTCCAGTTTTGAATCATCTAGCCTGACATTTTTCATGATGTACTTTGTATATAATTTGAATAAAAAGAGTGACAATATACAGCCTTGTCATACTCTGTTTCGAATCTTAAACTAGTCAATTGTTCCATGTTCAGTTCTGTTTCTTCTTGGCTTGAGTATAGGTACTTTGGGAGCTGATGATCTGGTACTCTCATCTCTGAGGACTTGCCATATTTTATTGTAATCCACACAGTCAGAGGTTTTAATGTAGTCAGTAAAACAGAAGTAGATGTTTCTCTGAAATTCCCTTGGTTTCTCCATAATCTGGCGAATGTTGGTAATTGGGTTTCAAGTTCTTTTGACTCTTCAAAAACCATGCTGCTCTTCTGGTAGTTCTTGGTTCACATATTCCTGAAGCCTAGCTTTCAGAATCTTAAAACATAACCTTGCTGACATGTGAAATGAGCACAGTTGTTGGTAATTTGAATACTCCTTGCTTTTGCCCTTCTCTAGGATTGGGATGTAAACTCATTTTTTCAATCTAGTGACCCTTTTGAGTTTTCAAAATTTACTGGCAGATTGAGTACATCATTTTAATAGTATCATCTTTTAGGATTTTAAATAGCTCCACCGGAAATCCATCACTTCCACCAATCTTATTGTTAGCAGTGTTTCCTAAGGCCCTCTTGACTATATTCTCCTTGGTGTTTGACTCTATATCAGTAATCACAGCTTCGTGATTAGTGGTGATGTTAAGATCTATCTTGTTTAGTTCTTTTGAATATTCTTGCCACCTCTTCTTAATCTCTTCTATTAAGTCTCTGCCATTTTTGTCTTTTTTTCATGCCCTTTTTTACATGAAACATTCCCTGGTTATCTCAAATTTTCTTGAAGAGATCTTTTGTCTTCCCCATTCTATTGTTTTCTTCTATTCTTTGCATTGCTCATTTAAGAAAACCTTATCTCCTTGCTATTCTCTGGAATTCTACTTTCAGTTGGGCATATCTTTGCTTTTTTCCTTTCCATTTTGCTTTCCTTCTTTCCTCAGCTATTTGTCAAGATTCACCAGACGGCCATTTTACTTTCTTGCTTTTCTTTTTTCTTAGCAATATTTTTTGTTGCTGCCTTCTGTACAGTATTGAGAGCCTCTGTCTGTAGTTCTTAAGGCATTCTATCTGATCCACTTCCTTAAATGTTTTCATCACATTTACTTTATATTCATTAGGGATGTCATTTAGGTCATACCTATATGGTCTGTTGGTTTTCTTTACTTCATTATAAGTCTGAATTTGGTAGTAAGAAGCTCATGAACTAAGCCACAATCAACTCCAGATCATGTTTTAATTGACTTTATAGAACTTTTCCACCTTTGACTGCAAAGTATAAAATCAGTTTGATTTCTGTATTGACTATCTAGTGATGTCCATTTGTAGAGTCACCTTTTAAGTTGATTCAGAGGACTTGCTATGACCAGCAGGTTATCTTGATAAAACTTAGATGAAATCCTTGCTTAGCCTACTGCTGTTCACTTTGGGAAGAGCAAGAACCTATACATTGTGATCAGAAGGAATCTTGGGTTAGAGTCCTGTTATTGCCTGAATGGGATCATAACTTTGATGCTTTCATGCTTCAGATTCTTGACTCTTCTCACTAACTGCACTTGACTCCACAACCCAGTCCTTTCCTGTGGATACTGTGATGTGCTTTATTCTCAAGACTGTTGCTGTTAGAGGAGGAAAGAAAAATCAGTCTTCTTTCTCCACTTGCTATACTCCAAAAGGTGCAAAGGAAAAGACAAGATTACAGTTTTTTTTTCATAGTTGCATCTTGCATTTTAAGGCCAGCAAGGGGATGTCAGATCCTTGTTCCAGTAAGTTGTAGAATTTCCTTATCTCTCTTCTGTTTTCTTTACCCAGTATTGCACCAGTGTCTTATAATTTCATCAGCACGATTGAAGAACTTTGCTGCTTTTTTGTCTCATTGCTTAGGTAACCCCTTTACAATCTTTTCAAGTTGTTTATGTATGTTCCTAAATACCTTTTTTACTTTTTTTTCTCATTTTTATCCAATTATTTTTAATTCCATTTCCTCAATATTGTCTCTTATGTTTGTGGAGGACAAAGTAGGCCTGAGGCCAATAACCCTTTTTCGTCAGTGTTTTCTATTTTTGTGGTTGAAAAATATAATTTTTCTGATACTTGTATGAAAGCATTCTTGCATTATATTTTACTGTTAGGATTTAAAAAATGAAGGAAAGGGTTTTTGATCAGTTACTATATATTTTTTGTTAGATTTTATTTGGAAAATTAAAATGAAGATCTTCAAAGTTTCTGCTAATTCCTATTTTTTATTTTTCAACTGATTTGCATTATTTGTTTTGAGACCTTATATTTTGTTTTATTTTTTCCTATTAAGCATTGCTTTTTTTGTAAAATTTATTTGGTATTTAATTTTTCCCCAGTTACATGTAAAAACAATTTTTATCATTCATTTTTAAAAGTTAGAGTTGCAAATTCTGTCCCTTCCTCCTTCCCTGTTCTCCCCCCCCCCCCACTGAAAAGGCATACAGTTTGATATAGGTTATACATGTTTAGTCATACAAAATATTTCCATAATAAATATGTTGTAAACAGAGGATGCTCCCCAGGGGGAAAAAAAACTAAGGAAAAATAAAGTTTAAAAAAAGTATACTTCAGTCTGTATTCAGAGACCATTGATTCTTTCTCTGGGGATGGATAGCATTTTTCATCATAAGCCCTTCAGAGTTGTCTTGGATTGTTGTGTTGCCGAGAATAGAAAGTCATTTACAGCTGATCATCTTATAACATTGCTATTACTTTGTACACAGTACAAAATCTTTTTTGAGCTCTTTTATGGCCTCAGACCAATTCATATTTTTCTTGGAGGCTTTGGGTGTAGAAGCTTCTGAGTGTGTTTTGATCGTCCTTGTCACTTGATCTTCCGTAGTCACTTTCTGTGGTCAGATTTTTTTCTGCTGTTACGCATTTTCCCAGCCTATTACTTTACTTTTAATTCTTTGTTAACGTAGGACTCTGCTTTTAGGGGAGAGGCTGCAGTGTCCCAAGCTTCAGAGGTTTTATTTTATTTTTATTTTTTACATAAATTAACTTTTGTTTATTTTTACTTTACATCATTCATTTCCATAAGATTTTCTCCCCGTCTTTCCCCTACCCACCACCCCAAAACAGTGATCCCATGTTTACCCCCTCCCCCAATCTGCTCTCATCTGTTGCTTCAAAGGTTTTATGTAGCTGTTTTCAGAGATCTAGGGACTGGTATGTTTTCAGTTCTTCCAAGGTGATAAGGAGAGGTGAGTTTACTACTGTCCTAGCCTGTGTTCTGCAGGTGGCCGCCAACACTCTTTTATGCCATGAAATTGTGGGTGCAAACTCTGTTCTGCTAGTGTTCCTCCTCATCCTAGGACTGCTACCCTGGACTGCAACCTGCATCTGTGTATAGGCAGAGCAACAGAATCCTTCCCCCAGTGCCAACAAGGAGACCCACGTAGTCTCCTTCTGATCTGTTGTTTGACCACCTTACTATCTCTCAAATAAGAACTCCAGAATCAGCCCCTGGTGCTGCTGATTCAGTCATTCCAAAGTCCTGCTCCTGGTTTGCTGGGGCCAGCCTGAACTGACACAGCCTGCACCGGCATGTGCTCCACTCTCACCCAGTGTGACAAGACCTTTCCTTCTGACCTTCTAAGTTGTCTTTGGCATCTGTGGGTTGAGAGCTTTGGAATCCACCATTGCTGCCAATGATTCAGTCACCCTGAGGCCAGCTCCTGGTTTGCTGGGGCCAGATCTGCGCTGGCATGGCCTGCACTAGACTGTGCTCCTCTCACTCTGGCATAACAGATTTCCTGCCAGCCTTTTATGTTGTCTTGTGCTGGACAGTTGTTTCACTCTGGCTTTTTGTGGGTTCTGCCACTCTAAAATTTGTTTAGAGTCTTTATTTAAAGGTATTTGGAGGAGAACTTAGGCAAGTCCCTGCCTTTACTCTGCCATCTTGACTCTGCCTCTGAGAACTTGAATTTAATTGTTACATCCTATCTGTGTGAAACTATGTTAAAAAATAAATTAGTTTCTTAGTTAATTCATCTTATACTTGAAGTAATGCTCTGTGTGTTGGTATAAAAAATATGTTGAAATCTTATAGTAGCAAAGATTATAGTTTTCTTTAAAATATATATCAAATTATTAATAGGTTGAATATGAAGTAATGGTTGTTGTCCTTCATTCTCGAAGGGGACCCAAATGATACCCTAAGTTGTAGTCAAGGTACGTTGTGTCTGATTGTGGCTGATCAGACCAATATGAGCTCAGATGGCTTTCCCACAGGTCAGGCACAAATAAGCTGCATTAACATTTGAAGTGGAAATGTCTCTAAATTTGCACATCTTATGTTTTTTTTTTGGGCTACTGCGATTCTGCTTCTTGTAGAGTGCAGTGCCTTCTTTGATGGGAGCATATATGGCATATATGCTGTGCTGCAATTTGCAGTGTCTTCCATATCATGCAGTCAATTTTGAAGTCTTTCAGAGAGCCCTTGAGAGTATCCTTGCATCACTTCTTATGACCTCCATGAGAGTGCTTGCCTTGCGTGAGTTCTCTGTAAAATAGTTTTTTAGGGCAGTGTGCATTTGGCATTTGACCAACAAGGCCAGCCCATCAGAGTTGCATTCTCTGAAGCAGAGTTTGACTGGTTGGCAGTTCAGCTTGAGAAAGAACCTCTGTGTCTGATGCCTTTTCTTGCCAGGTGATCTTAACAACACTCCTGATTTAAGGCCCAAACCAGATTAACAATGTAATTGGGAAAAATTTTTTTTTAAATAAAAATATCTTAAAATATAGCTAATACTGTATTTTAAAACTAAGTCAATATGTGACCTACAAGAATCCTTACATATAGATTGGTGACCCTAGTTTCTATTTTGAGTGTGAAACTGCTGCCCTGAAGCTCTATTCTGGACCTTCTTCTTTTTATTTTTTCTTTTAGTAACCTGATCGGTTCTTTATGCTTAATTATCATATCTATGATAATGACTCCCAAATCTGTATCTGTAGCTTTGACCTCTCCTTTAAACACATCCTCAAACACTTGATACACAGCTCTACCTGATAATTCCATTAGCCTATCAAGCACAACTTGTCCAAAGCTGACTATAACATCTTTCTCCCTAATTCTTCCCTTTCTAGCCTCTCTGTTTTTGTGGGTGGTGCCACCCTTCCCAGTTAGCCAGGTTCAAAGTCTTACTTAGATTTTTCATCATGTCACACTATATGTCTAATGAGTTGCCAAGTCTTCCTAAATCCCTTTATTGTCTTTCTCCATTACTACTCAGAACTATCAATCTAGAATAGGACTCCGTATCTCTCAACTAGATTATTGTAATAGTTTCCTGTCATAGTTTAACTGCTCCCAGTTCTTCCTACCTATAACTCATTTTTTTTGTAGCTACTGAAATAAGCTTTATAAATTCTTTATAAATGATCTGTGTCATTCTGTTTTTTTTTTAAAAAAAAAGCCTTTAGTAGATTCCTGTGACTGATGGGATAATAGATAAACTCTTCAGCAGAGTATAAGGCGCTTAATTGGACTTCCGCATACTTTTGTAGCCTTATTTCACAATAATCCCCATGTATTCTATGTTTCAATCAAACTTTTTGAATAAATTTTACTTGAATTTTACAGTTCTATCTCATGTTCATCTTTGAACATTGTTTTGACGAGGCCAGGATTAGGCAGAAGGTTGACGTTATCCTCAATGCCCAAGGAAGACTGAACTGCAGCTCATTTATCCCACCCATCCCCTTGCCTTAGTTATATCATCCTTTAAAGATCATCTCAAGAACCACTTCCTGTGTTCTTCTCTGATTCCCTCAATTAAGTATTCTTTTTTTTTCCCCTTTTTTGAAGGGGGGGAAGGCAGGGCAGTTGGGGTTAAGTGACTTGCCCAGGGTCTCACAGCTAGTATGTGTTAAGTGTCTGGGTCTGGATTTGAACTCAGGTCCTCCTGACTCCAGGGTTGATGCTTTTTCACTGTGCCACCTACCTGCCCCAAGTATTCTTTTTAAAAAATTTTCTTAGTATACTTTATATCACTGTCAACAGTACTTCATACTTTTTTACATTGCCTTTATATGTGGTATTTAATTTCTTCCCTCTCTCAGAGAATGTAAGCTCCTTGAGACGAAATATCTTTTTAAAATATATGTATACCCAATACTTAAGCAGTGTCTTGGACATAGTAGATATTTTTTAAAAAATGTGTTGACTCACTGAAGAGGTTATTATGTAATTGGACTTGTCTTTGCCATCACATTAATGGGAAGGGGTGGGAATTGAAGTTTTGTATCACCTTCATTCCTGAATAGATCCTTTCTTGTCTCCTACCCAGCCAGCTATCTCTTTTAATAAAGACTAGGAAAAAAAAGAGGAAAAGCAGTTCAGCAAAATCAACCAATGTATTGCTGAATTTGACAGTATATCCCGTGTTCTGCACCTTTATTCCTTCACTTCTGCAAAGGATCCAGGTTGAAGCTCAGTCAGTACAGCTGCATAGCTTTCAGCTTCATTTTTATTGTTGTTTCCATTTACATTGTTTTTTATTGTGTAAGTTGTTTTCTGGTTCTTCACCTTTCATTTTGTCTCAGTTTATGCTCTTCCCAAGATTATGTGAATTCTTATCCGTTGCTTTGTGTGTAGCATCTCACATAGTTTTTCTAGAAGTCAGTTATTTGTGTAGTACCCTGCACTCCCAGAATGGTGGAATATTGTCATTTCTAAAGAATTACCAGTTTTAGTTGTGATATATTTTGGTTTCTTACTGGGAACTAAATGAGTTGTTAAAAATTATTATTTTTTATTAAATATTTAAGGGAAAGTGATACTTAGTAAATGAAATATTTTTTGCGTTTATATTAGTTATGCCTCCAAGGAGAAAATAGTTAAAAGTACATTTGATTACTTTTAAATTATTTCATTAATGGTTAAGAATATATTTTGAGATCTATTTTTTGGTAAGTACGATAAGATTTCTTATATATATTAAAAATTATCTGTTTACTTTTCAAATTTCCATTTCAAAAATATTAAAACTTGATAGAATAAGTCTTGGTTTACAGGAAGATAACGTATTTATAGAAATTAGTATTATTTTGATTTTTGTTCACCCTCACCCCTATATTTTTTTTTAAGAGTATGAAGATGGCGATCTTAAATCGTGGGTTAACAGAGAGAGATTTCAGAATTATCTTATTGTGGATGGCTTTACTCTCTATGAACTTACAGACACAGGTAAAATATCTAATTGTAGCATATTTTTTATTGATTTAATGATTCTGAAGAAGTTATCTATAAAGGAAAATAATTTAATCATAGATTTAGAATTGAAAAGGGACCTTAGCAGTCTTCTAATCCAGTAGCTCATTTTATGCATGAAGAAACTGAGGCCCTGAGAAGTTTTATTATTTGCTTAACATCACACAATAAATTATAAAACCAGGGTTCAAAACCATGGCCTTTGACTAGAGATCTAGGTCTGCTTACATTATACCCTCTGCATACTAATTGTTTTTATTGACATTGTAATTAAATTATAATTAGCTCTCACTTTACAGATAACTACACTTAATTCTTGCTTTATAGAATTGATATATCCCAACAGAAATACAAATTTTAAGGGACTTTCCTCAAGAATTCCTTCCAGCTATGTACTTAGCAAACTTTTTTTTGAAAGTTCAAATAAACATTGGTAAATAAACAACCAAAAGAAAAAGCTTTGGATACAAAGGTTTTGATGGTCTCTTGATTTGGAAATGAGAGGGTAACTATACCAGGGACTTTTACCAGAATAGTGAGGATTTATAAGTGTGGGGCACATCAGCTTCTGCAGAACATTATGAGATTGTCTTAACTCTTTGACCTTCCCAAAAGAAATTTGTTGACATTTTAAAACAATATAGTAATGTCACATTTATATAGCACTTTAGAGTTTACTTAGCACTTTCCTCACAAAATATTCATGACAGTACTACAAATATATAACTGTCTTTATTTTACAGATGAAGAAACTAGCCCTCTTAAGTTCAAGTAATTTTACCATTGTGAAGAAGTTGTTAGAATTCAGTACTTTGACTAGTATTCAAGTCTTTTGAATCCAAATTCAGTGTACTTTACAATAAATACTGCATGTCCACTTAAATATCCAGTCTGAAAAGCCTTTTTGTTAGAGACTGACCTGTCTTTAAATATATACCTTGGTAGTTCTCTGAGAATATACTTTGTAAAGAATGTAGAAGGCTTCACTCTGGGAGATAGGTTATTTATGTATTCCAGGAGTTAACCTGTTTCATGTCAAAATGCTATTAGAAATATCAGACATACCTATGAGTTTCTTTGAGAAACCTGTCTTTAAAAGGAAGGAAAATAAAATGGTAGAAAGAAGAAAGGAATTAAAAGAAGAGTGTTAGGGAGAAAAAAAGTGAGTCATATATTGAAGGTTTGGTGAAATACTCCCAGCTTGGTACAGATAACAATCTGTGCTTGAGTCATAACTTGTCCTACCTTTGTCTTCTTTTATGGCAACTGTTCTTTCTCTTAGGCTTGATGCTTTAAGGAAAACTTCCATAGATCTGTCCTAATGTAGAATGACCTTTCTCAAGAGGTAGCACATTTCTTTTCACTAGAGATTTTCAGGTAGAGGATGTACAACCATTGTCCAGGGATGTCGTAGAATGGATATTAACTACCTCTGAGGTCCCGTCCAACTCTGAAAATATGTGATTTTATTCTTATCCTCTTAAACTATTCATCAGTCTTCTGCTCGTTTCTCTCTAAGATCACACCCTTGTCTTATTTATTCAGCTTAGAGCTGTCTGCTGATTATACCTATATTTATGTCATTAGTCTGGACCTCTTCCCTGAATTCCAACTTCATATTTCTAGCCTTTAGTCAAATGATCTGGAAAATTAGGTATTTGTGATACAGGATGTTTAAGATAATTTCTAACTGTTTAGTATTGTGACACTAGGAAAATGATTTTATTTTTCTAGCCTTTGACATGTAAACATGAAAAAAATAGAGGACAAAGTATTATAAAGTAGTACAAAAAGACTACAAAGTAGTCTAATTATCTGTCACATACACTAAATAAGATGGAATCAGAAAGGATATATCAATATAGTGTAGCATATATTTTGCAAAGGGCTAGTGGAAGAATGGAGATGCATCCTAGTATACTGAGGAAAAACATTGTGACTTTGGAGTTTGAAAGACTTGTGTATAACTACAGATTGCAGCATTTATTTGCTGCATGACTTTGAGCAAACCATTCCCATATTTTTTGTGAGTCTTAATTTCTTTATATGCAAAATGAACTTAATGTATTTACATTACCTACCTAATGAAATTATTGTGAAGTAGTCCTAAAGTGGTATAAATGTCACCTATTACTATATTGAGCTTAACTTGAAAGAAATTATTTAAATTGGAGAAGTGAATGAAAAGGTGTTTCATGTGTGGTGAATAGCATAAGAACATGAGGGAAATTTTGGAAAATTCTTTTCACGTTTTTGTTCTACCCAGTGGTTAAATAAATGTTAATCGTTTTGGCTATATTTGTTTATTATTGTTGGAGGGGAATAGTGTTACAATTATAAACTAAGTTTAGCATGGTATCATGACAGAATCATGACAGAAGTTGAGTAGTACACATGTTACTCATTAGCTTAGCACTTCTTCTGTCTTTCTATGACATACTCATATTGTACTGGAAATAATGCATGGTTCCTTATATCCTAATTTTATTTGCAACTTATTTGCTACCAGTTTTGTTTTAATTTTATTTTGCATTATTATATACTTGACAGATATCAGGAAACATATCATCATCACACATATACATAGAGAGGTAAAGAAGTGTAGAAAAAAGGATTGTATTTGAAGCTACAAATCTCTGTTATATTCATCTTGATGTTGTTTTTTTTTAAATGCATGATAAATTCAGTTTAGTGGTTCCAAAACTATTCTGCTTCTCTTTATCCACTTCTGAACTTCATTCTGCCTGGACATTTTAAATGCTTCATTGGCCTCCCTCTTTCCTTGCTCCCTTCTATCCCTCCCTCTCTCCCCTTCTCCTTTCTTTCCCTCCCTCCCTCCCTCCCCTCCTCCTCCCTCCCCTCCTTCCCTCCTTATACTTGAGCCTTACAACAACCCTGGGAGGTAGGTGCTATTATTGTCTTCATTTTATAGATAAGGCAACTAAGGCAAATTAAAATTAAGTGACTTGCTTAGGGTCATAGAGCTAATAAATGTCCAAGGCCAGATTTGACCTAAGATCTTCCTGCTTCCAGGTCCAGCACTCTATTTACTGTGTGGCTTAGGTTTCTGCCACTGCCTTCTTTCTCTAGCTGGTTAAAACAAAATTCTCTCTCAAAATGAAATTTTACTGGTCTTTAAGGAAAAAAATAATATTTCTTGTACTTGCTTGAAATGAGACTTTTACCTTAGGTAATTATGCCTCATTTGAATCAAACAAGCTTCATTTGGATTTTAGGAATACTATTTAACTGATTTCCTAATTCATTAGACATAGAAAAGTATGTCATAAGTAATAAACTTACATCAGTTATTTATAGAGAATTTAGATCATTCTTTTTATTTCAGGAAAACTTATTGTCATAGCAGTTATTGATGGAAAAAATGCAACAATTGAACATACCAGGTATGATATTAATAAAAGATACAGTTCTTAAAACAATTAAAAATAATTAAAACTTTAAAATAGTAGGACTCAACTTCAATTTTATAATGACGTATCTTTAGACATTTAATACTTTTTCTCTTTTTAATGTACCACTTGTGAAAACTGAAACAGAAAGTGATGGTATCCTGATGGTGAAACATCTTTTTAGTCATGGATTTATGAAAAAGCATCAACTGTATTTATTCCAGTAAACACTTTTTTTTCTCCAGAGATTGAATGGTTGTACTGTTACCTTAAATGACAACTGCTGCAGTGTTCTGAGTCTCTAGAATGCTTGTTAGCTTCAGCTTGAATGTTTCTGATAACGTTATCATTTGAGTAGGCTTTAAGCTCTGTCTAATACTGGTATTCAGTAAGACTAAAGAGAAAATAGCTGGTGCCTCTCCTCCCATACTAATTGACTAGAAATTCTGTTCTCTGGAGAATGAGAATAGAACTATGGTTACCTTATAGCTTAGGGTCTGTAGGCATTCACCAAGAGCAGAAATTTGGATATAATCTAGCTTCCTAACCAAAAACCCCCAGCATTTGCCGGTTTGGGGGAAAACCATTTCATTTCCAAAAATTTTAGTTTCTAGAAAGCAATTTCATTATTTTTCCCTGTACTTATGATCTGAAGCTAATGATCTGAGATCTCTAGGGAATATTTTTATATTCTGTGGAAGTAAATAGGTATTAAGCAACTTGTTAGCACAGCAGTCTGTGCACTGTTATTTGCTGTGTGTAGATTTCATTCTTACCTTGATTATCTTTTGTTTTTAACCAGTTAAAACACATTAATCACTGTGTTATCCTCTCAGTGGATAAAAATAGAGAGAAAAAGTTTTCTTCCTTAATAATTCCTATTTTTAAACTAGGGGGAAAAATGAATCCTCTTAGCCAGTGGAATCATTTCAAGATTCATTCATTATGTATATGTTGTGCTTTGTAAAGAGATACAGGACAACACTTTCTTAGAGAGAAGCAGACTTTCCCCTGGTAATCTTCTGCTTATGTCCAGGAAAATGGTGACGTGACTAAATACTGCACTGACTGTAAAGCACAGACTAGATTGTTATGTGAGGATTAATATCTTTCTCACACCTTCAGGCTGCACTTGGAGGAGAGGCCATGAGCTAGCTAACAGCCCCAAGGCTGAATCTCTACTGCAAAAGGGCTTTGAGGAAGAAGAAACCAAACATCTCAGGCTAGCTAATATGTTGTTTGTTATAGCAAGGACAGTGTGATCATGACCTCAGGAATTTAAAAATAATTTCACCTTCTATTTGTTGTTTTGTGGCATATAAAGCTTTTCTTTTTTACAACATACTATTTTACTTTATACCCTTCATAGTCCTATCAAGAAAGTGGTACAATTATTTGTATTCTTATTTTATAAATTAAATGCATTACCCAAGTTACATCAAGTGGCAGAGCCAGCAATCTGAGTCTTCATGTTCTTCAAGTGCCCTTTTTACTGTACCATTCTTGTCTTTGAATGAAGGTCAGAGATACACAAAATAAGGGATAGATAAACTGTTGGATGACAGAATTAGCAAAGAAAGATCTCAGGAGGCTAAAGTGTAAAATTATAATTAAAGTTTTAAAAATCAACTATAAGTATAGGATGAGGGAGGGATGACTAGGTAATTCTTCTGAAACAAGACTTGTGTACTGTTGATATTAGTGAACATTGTGATATGGTAACCAAATTCCACGCTCCCCCAAAAACAAACAAATAACAAAAACACTAATATGATGTTAGGCGGCATTAATTAGAGGCATGGTTTCTAGAATGGGGGAGGTGTCCGATCTTAGATATACTCCATTTCACTGTCCTTCTATCCAAAAATTTACTCTTTAAGAGACAGATTCTTTACTTAGACTTTAGGATGTTTTCCCTGCAAAGGTACTAAGATGATACAGGGATAGCTAGAAATAGAGCTTCTCCCCAAATTTCCAAAACCTTCTTGACTCTTGACTCATGCATATATCAATTTCCAGAAAAAACTTAATTAAAAAAGTAAAAACAATTCACAATGTACTGTCTGTGAATATTAACTTTTTTGACTCATACTTTTCAGTGTATCTACTATCAATTAAATAGCTGACTTTGGGGCTTATTTGGTCAAAATGTAGTCCTCTACCTGTACACTTCAACTAGTAACTTAAAGGAAAATGTTGAAGATTCAGAGAAACTACTTCTATTTATCAGTATGACTTTTTCTTTAATTCAAAGGAATAGAATTTAAGAATACTTTGAAGGATCAGGCTGTTATCAACTGACAGTGTATTCACACATATAAGATGTAATTGGATGAAAAATTTTATCTCAGTGTAAAATTACATTATCTGCTTTTACTTATTTGTATTTTTAAGTGCATTTTCAGACAGGAGAAATTATAGTATAGTTTTAAAGTATAGTTTTAAAAATTGAGTCATTTGATGTTCTAGGTTTGCCTAGTATGAGATATATACATACACCTCCCCATGCCCCACCACACATACCTCCTCTCCTTCCTCCTTTTCTAGGGTGTTCTTTGATAACATTTTGCTTTCCTGTCTAGTCCTCAATCAAGATTAGAAAAATTGGAGAGATCTCATATAAGCACCCCACAGGTAGCTTGAGTTTGGGGTAAAACCCCTACAAAGCAGATTGTGGAACTGGGAATGCTTAGGAAAGAGTAACTACTTTATGAAGACAATGAATCATGAGTAGTATCTTTTGAGGTCCCTAAGATGATATTTTTGGAGAAAGTCTACTAGAACTGAAATTTTCAGAGTTTTCTGTCAGAATAATTAAAAGATACTCAAGGTTAAATGCTCACAAAATAGTGTAGCATTCTGAAATATAACTGAAAACTTAAACACTTGTATAGAAATAGAAAATTAGATTTATTAGAAGATATAACTAATTAAGCTTTTACTAGTAATACAATAGGAGCAGATAGATTTGTTAACTCTTGACCTTTATATTTAATCACTTAACATTTTTAAATGCTTACCATGTACTAAATGTTATGAATAAAAATAGAAGTAGAAATACAGTTCTTTCCCTCAAAAAGTTTATATACTAATGGGAGAAGATAATACATAAAAAGGAACTGCAGAGGGTAAAGGAGGGATAGGCATGCTAGATAAAGTCCTGTTGAGATGGGTCAGCAGTACAAGTTGGAGAAGGATGAAGGCATGGTTAGCCTGTGCTTCCTCCTTAAACTGAAGGTTCTGGGATAACTTAGCTAGTCAGAAGATGAGGCCTCTGGTTTGGAGAATACTTCGAGTGTGACCAATTTTCCAGGGGTAGAGTGAGCTTTCAGGGTGAAGAGATTTCTAAAGCATAGTAGAGAAAGTCTTGTGGAGAACAATCAGCAATACACCCTGGAGAGGGATGAAAGTGTTAAGTTATTAAAGCCAAATGCCTTTGTTTAAAATAACTTTGACTTCTTTGATTTAATCATTACTAAATATCGAATTAGTCAATCATTTTTTAAAGTAGTTGTGAGACTGCTATATTTTAAGTGTTTATTTTTCTGCAGATTACAGGAAGTTATTCAGGAAGTAGCTAAAGATTATAGAGATCATTTTCACAGGTGGGTTCCGAACTCTTAGTTGTCTCTTTTTTCTCTCTTTACATTTATTTTAATCTATTATTTTGTTGCAAAACAAGTTTGCGTTTTCCTAGTTGAATCAAGTAATTGACAAAAATTGGTAATTGCTACATTTTGATATGAATTAGCTGTATTTTCAAAAACTATTATTAGAATTGCTGATAGTAAAAACAAAATAATTGAATTAGAATTAGGACCAGCTAGTTGCTAGGCATTAAATTTTACCTATGTATTAGTCCATGTTCTATTCTTTGTTTTAATGATGTGCATCAAATGCAGTTTCATGTTGATAATATTTATTAATTGTCCTCTTTCTAGTCTGATTTTTTTTAGTGATGTAAGTCTTTCTCCATTATACTGATATATTTAATTGAAAACTATTCCAGTTACATTAATAAGCATTATGTTGTATTTATGATTACTGCATCTTCTTCAGAAGTATAGACTTAATAGTTTTATCCCCTGTAAATCACCTGTTAAGTAAATATGCATATTAAGTGAAATCATTTTCTTTTTTAATGTATGAATCAATTCAAGTACAAAGAACTTCGTATATAAATTCTCTCCAAACAAGTTAGTAACTCAACAAATAAATTAGTTACATTGTATTTCCTAAAACATGCAGTTTTTGATGTCTAGTAGATTCATGGAATTTGGAACTCGCAGTAAGAGTGGTTGGGAGATCATTGTAAAAGGATAGAATTTTCTTTCACTATCCATTTTTTTCCCCCTGAAAATCCAAACAGGGATTTTCTGTAACAAAAAAATTATCTTTCTGTTTTTTCTTAAACAAAGGGCAATATTTTTGCTTCTGCTGCTTTATGGAGTTTCTTAACCTTTAAATTTAGGAATATAATCATGATTGCTCAAAGCCCCTAGTCAGAAAAATTCCTCATAATAGTTAAGTGTTTACTATCTAGGTCTTCTAAAGACCAAATTAAGCCTGCTAATATAATTGTTTTCTTGTAATGTCCTTTAATGTTCAATTTTTTTAATATTAGGAGAGATTTTCAGTTTGGACACATAGATGGAAGTGACTATGTAAACAACATGCTGATGGAGTAAGTAAGCGATATATTAATTAAAGTATATAATTTATTCAGATAGTAAACATTATGTTTAAAAGTGATGATCTTTGTACCTTTAAGTAGAGTTTAGATGAAATTTGAGATTAAAATGAAACTACATATTTTAGGTTTATTAATTTAGAACATCTATAGTTGTTTTAAAATTAAGTAATTTAAAATATTAATACACCCTACAATTTTTAATGAAATTGTTATTATAGTCACTAGTTTTAATATGTTTCTTAGTTATCTCAGTTTTAAGATTTCACTAAATAGTTGATTATATGTTTAGTAGGTGTTAAATGAGGTCCAGTTTGTCTAGATATTTTGTTCTTTAAGTTGTAACTTGTAATTGGTGTAAATGCATGCCTTTTCTTCTGATAAAAAAGCCAAAGAAATCACGCTTTATAGTAGGACTTACATAGTTTTTCTTACAAGGGAATGGAGATAGAGATACCTTTGAATAATTCAGATTTTAATGATGGAAATATTTGTTAATTCTGAATATTTTACAATGTCTACAGTAACTTTAAATGGGGTTTATCTTACTATCTCTTGCTGTTGGACTTCGTTGGAAAGATATAGGAATGCTGAAGATTTATGTGGGTTTATTTTATATCTTGCAACTTTACTAAATTTATTTATTGTCTCAAGAAGTTTTTTAGTTGATTCTCTGGGATTATCCAAGTATATCATCATATCATCTGCAAAGAGTGATAGCTTAGTCTCTTCTTGGCCTGATTTGATTCCTTTGACTTCTTTTTCTTCTCTAATTGCTACTGCTAACATTTATAGTACCAGATTGAATAAGAGGGGTAAAATTTTCTAATTCTGATGATCCAAATATATGAAGTTTTATTATAATCTGGCTCTAGGACATAACAAAAAAGATCCTACATGTGGGAAGAATGTAGTGATTTTAGTATTCTGAATTATACCAGTTAAAGATCTAATTCTGTATAATAAATTTCTACTAACTTTTGTTAAGAGAAAATCAAGTTATCTTGAAAATACTTTGTAGTGTTACCAAGGAGCTATAATAATGGTGGTGGTGGTGGTGGTGGTGGTGGTGGTGGTGGTGGTGGTAGTAGTAGTAGTAGTAGTAGTAGCAGCAGCAGCAGCAGTAGCAACAGTAGTAGCAGTAGCAGCAGCATTAGTAGTAGTAGTTAGCTTTAAGGTTTACAAAGCTCTTTACAAATATTATCTTATTTGATCCTTGCAACAACTCTGGGAGGTGGTTCTTATTATTATTATCCCCATTTGAGTGTTGAGGAAACTGAGGCAAACAGAGGTTTAGTGACTTGCCCCAGGGTCATGGAGCTAGTTACTGTTTGAAGATGATTTTGAATTCAGTTCTCCTCAGCTCCAAGTCCAGAACTGTATCTGTTATACCACCTAGCTGTTACTATGTACTATATTGATAATGGTGGTAGGCTTAAAACAACCATCACCAAAATAATATTATTTTAACCTTAATTATTAATGCTATAGACTCAAACCTTCTTTTTGTCAACATACTTTTTTCATTCCACTTTGAAAAGCAAGGTAGACTAACTGAAATACTATAATAGTCTTCTCACTTTTCTTTTAGTCTCTTCCCTTAAATATTTTCCATTTTCTGTGATATATATATATATATATATATATATACATATATATACACACATATATAGATGTAAATAAGGGAAATTTAGCTGACACCTTTCGGCTTAATTTTCCAATAAGAAATAGTAGAATCTTATGCTGCCCTAACTAGAATAACATCCATAAACATCTAACTAGTATTTTATAATTGTTAGTGGAAGCAGTTTAAACCCTTAAAATCAAAATGAGCATCTAATACTTCATTCCTCTAAAGCAGCAGTTCTCAACCTGTGGGTTGCGACCCCTTTGGGGGGTCGAATGACCCTTTCACAGGGGTCGCCTAAGACCATCAGAAAACACATTTCCAATGGTTTTAGGAACCGAGACACCGCTCCTCTGTCTGTCTCCAGGTGGGTCCGCCCACATGCAGATACGCCCACATACGAGTATTAAAGGGTGGCAGCATTAGGAAGGTTGAGAACCACTGCTCTAAAGAGATTTCAGTAGGTCTAAGCTGTAGAAATCATTTATTACTTTGAGAGAGGCTAAAGTGAACTTTAATAATCATAACAGATTAAACTGAATAAGAACACGTAGGTGTTTGTTCTTAGGGTGTTTTTTGTTGTTTCTTTTCTATCCACTCAGTAATTTTGTTATGTAAGGAATCTAAGTTTAAAAAAAAAGAAATAACACAAAAATAGCTTTTATGTGATTTTTAGTAACAACATTGTTTAGTGAAAATCTTTTCCCCCTCAAGATATTTGCCAGAAAAGTTTTCATGACACTGAAAGTCGGGAATGGAAGATAGTAGAATTTTCCTTGTATGAACATATCTTAAGAAAATGCATTCTTTTTCTTTCCTTCTGGTGACAAAAA
Organism: Pseudochirops cupreus; assembly: GCA_028627135.1. NCBI lineage: Eukaryota > Metazoa > Chordata > Mammalia > Diprotodontia > Pseudocheiridae > Pseudochirops > Pseudochirops cupreus. The sequence continues at coordinate 421,663,000 of CM053580.1, read as the reverse complement.
CACAAAAAAATCTGATCCCTCTTCCACAGTCTTTTTTTTAATCTGGAAGACCACTCTCATACTCATATTATGACTGGGTAGACCTGCTATAGATAGTTATATATTAATATATGTAGAAATTAGATCTTATGAAGAATTAGCATGTTTGCTTATCAGTTCAGATTGATAATCCCCACATTCAAAATGCTAATAATTACTGTGCTAATAGTTTGTCAATGTATAAGACATCAGTTACATTAATTATAAAATTTTATTTTTCTGAGATTAAAATTAGCTAAAATTCTTACTGGAGAATTAGCTATGTAATATTGGCATTTAGTAGATTTGATACTTTAAGAAGGATTCATCAAACAAAGTGGCCTGGACTACAAATATAGGAGGAGAGTTTTATACATTAAAAACAAGGCCAGTTAATTACAAGGAAACAGTACAACTGTAAGTAATCTGAATTCTAATTGGATGAAAGATTAGGGGCTTTCCAAGTTGAGAGGAGAAGAGCAAACAGGTGCAATTACTTGAATTCAGAAAAAAAAAGCAACCTATTCCCACCCCCATCCCCCCAAGTGTCTGTAAACAATTAAAGGAACACGGGAACAGTAACTGATCAATGTGGGTCAGTTTTCATATAACACATATGGGTTGCTTGAGATGTAAAATTGTGAGAAAACTCCTTGCACCAGTTTTTGGATCTGACTAGATTTCTGGTCAAAATAACCTAAGGTGTTTAGTTAAGAGTCTCTAAGCAGGAAGCAGTGGTGGTCTGGTTTCCCAGCCAAGTAGGGCTAGTTTAAAAACAATACAATAAGATTTTCTCCCAATTCCCACTTGCGGTCCTAATCCCCTCAATTTCTTCAATTTCAATGGGCATCCCATTCCCCCAGTGGATTACTAATGTGTAAGCTAAGTCTTTAACATTTTTTCATATATTCAAATCAGTATTACATAAGTGAGGTTACAGATTAACCTATGTAGAAGACTCATATTTGATTAGTTTTGAGAAGAGAGATTTACTAAAATGTCATCAAGGTAACGAAGAAAACTTAAACATAAACATCATGAAATAAAGTCCAAAACAATTCAGTAATAGTTGTCATCAGTATTAACTATCATCAAGTCTCTTTGTATCCTAGTAACTCACTCTGTGTCCGTATAATCTCGGTATATTTTGAGTCCCAAATGTCCCATGTAATTGTCTGGTCCCTGTTCCTGTTGAACATTTCTGAAAAGGACTACATTCTCAGGGCAACTCTGAAGGGATCTGGGTTTCTCTATAAATCTCTGGTAGAGGTTCCTAGTTCAGAATCTGATAGTAGCAAGATTTATTATAATTTAGTACAGTCTCTTAAATTTGATTCTCTAAACCTGAAACTTCAGAGAATTTCAGTTTTTATGTATCACTCTATCTTTACCTAAACATTGTATCTGATATAAGACCCCCCCAAAAAGTTTATGAAGGTCCAACTGTAAAATGAACTCTTCTGCCTTTTAAAATTGTCAGATATACTTTAAAAATGGGGAAATAATTTCACTTTCTTTACAGTATTCAGTACAGTTTAATATGTAAAATCATCAGTCCAAATTACTGAAAGAAACATAATCAAAAGCCTGAATTTTTTTTTTTTTTTTCCCTTTTGCTTTTTGGAGGGGAGAAAAGGTAGGGCAGTTGGGCTTAAGTGACTTGCCCAAAGTCACATGGCTAGTTTCTGTGTTAAGTGTCTGAGGCTGAATTTGAACTCCGGTCCTCTTGACTCCATGGCCAGTGTTCTATTCACTGAACCACCAAGCCACTCCAAAAGCCTGAATTTCTATACTAGATTAATTTAAAAGTCAATCTAATCCTGTTGCTTTCTCAAAATTTATTCTTCTGTTTAATTAGAAAACTTGTATTATCTTTTTGTCTTATTATTATTTTGTCTATTCCCCTCTTTTTGGAGGATATTAGCTCTGTATTATAATTTGACCAGAAATACGGATTAAAATTATAAGAATTTTCATACTTGCTTCCTATTGTAATTTAGAGATCTTCCAGTATCAGTCTGTTGATTAATAGATTAAGTATTATACTTAACAAAAACTTCTGCTGTTCACCTGCCCTCATTATAGAAATTTGCTATAAAAGGAAAAGAAGTGACATAGTTGCAGCATTGTAAAGACTTGTTCCCTGAAAGGCACAAACTGACTTTGCACATATGGGAAAAACTCCTTAGATCTCTTAGATTCCAGACATGAGTCATATCTGGCAGCCGGTCATGAAGTCAAAGGTTAACGAAAACTAGCCTTGTGATTGACCAAGTAGGGAAATTTCCTGTTCATGGAGGAAAAAGTACAGTGGGGAAACTAAGTCAAGAGTATCCTACTTTAGGTCATGCCAAGGTCATCCCCAAAACCTTTTCCCAGGCACAGACATCCACCTTTAGAAGTTTTCATACTGTAGCAATGTGATTATCTACTGTTGACTTCATGACAATTTCGATAACCATCCCTATAATCAAACTCGAAACAATAGCAAATTATAATCCCAAGAGTTTTTATATTGAGTAGCAAAAGTTCATTTACCTCAATTTAGGAACTTGAATACTTTTAATTTTCTCATGTTTCCCTGGCAGTTTCATTTATCATTTGCTTATAAATTAAAATTAACCATATTCCGGGATTTCATATGTATAGCAACTACCTGATAGTTTACTCATACTGATGTATTGAAATTACATCTTTAAATCACCCTTTACATTTTCATAATTTTAAGAGCAGTAGCCAAGAATTTTCAAATTGAAAACTCACTGTTATAGTAAACTTACTATTATCTGTTTTAAAATGAAATATACCTTATAAGATATTAAAACATTTTCAAATAACTGTTTTTATCACAAGTGTTTTCAAAGCTCAAATCACAATCTATTAGCATCCAGCTAAAGCTATTTTTAATAGTACTTCTGAAAGAATGATTCCCCAAATTTCACAAAATAAGAGAATTTAGAAATGCAATAATATACACAGTCCCATGTATTTAAAATATGAAATAATACTTATGAACAGATGACATTAATTCAGTGTAATGCATTTCCAAATTATCTCATATGAAAATCATTAATTTTATTACCTTTGGCATTTTATGCTAAAATATCTCAAGAAATACTATCATCTAAAATCTAGTATAGGAATTATGTCAAGTATAGAGTAAGTCCTATCAAATAAAATATTAATAATAATTTTATTTAATCATTATTTAGTTAAACAATAATAGCCAGCTTTTATATAATGCTTACTATAAGCCAGTCTAGATCCTAAGCACTTCACAATAATATGATATTATGCGAGGTAGGTACCCTTACTGTTTTCCTCTGTATAGATCAGGAAACTGAGGTAAACCAAGATAGATAACTTGCTTCCACTAGAATGTAACTCAAATTTCCTTGCATTTTTCCAGCATGTTGTTGTTGGACACCTTTATTTGGGACCCTTATCTGAGATTAGAGGGGTTTACAGGATCAGGGCAGAGGATCTCTGAAACTGTGATGGTCACAGGAATCCCTAAGCAAAAGTCTCTCTTTTTTTCAATGGTCAAGGAAGGTTTAAAAAGAGGGAGCTATTTAAATTTCAGATATATTTTGAAATGCAAATTGTACACCTTCCCCCCCCTTCATTGTGATTGCTTTCAAACTAGTTTCCTTCCTTCATTATACTAAAACAATAAGTCTATCAGTCTTCAGGGAAGAAAATACCTAAATTCTCTTTACCCCCAATACTTTTATAGAATTCAATTCATATTTTTCCTTACAACAAATTCTGCAGAATGGTATCTCAAAAATCAGTAAGATATTTCAGAAAAGGGTGAGTTCCTGGCTTCATTTTCTTATTAAAAATCCTCTATTTTACAAAGACACAGAAACAAACAAAACATGACAGACACATAGACAGGAGATAAAAAAGAAACTCCTTTTAGGGGGAGGTGGGCAGAAACTATCACTTAAAGCTGCCTAGCAAAACCAAAAGTTCATCTAATGAGAATAAGATTATTTTTCAGTGACTAGTCTTAATTTCTTTAGTTTACAATAATGATAGCTGAATTAGCTAAAACAGAGTATCAGCTAAATCTATTACAGTTTTATGCTGCATGTCACATTGTTCAATAGGGTGCTGTTTACTAATTCCTGTAACTAATGGGAGCATCCCTTGGTACCATGCTACC
>CM053580.1:421631850-421658311 GCA_028627135.1 Pseudochirops cupreus | reverse complement strand
TTAAAAGTTTAATTTTGTAATATTTTGAAAAAAGTACAGTTTCTTTTTCTAAGTACATGGTTCAGCTAAAGTGAAATTAATTGGACTAGCATTAAGGGAACACATACAAATTTGTTACTAATATTTTGAAGAAAGATTAAAAGTATGTTATTTAAAGTACTTCAACAAATATTAAGTACTTAGAAATGCAGTTGAACTACAATTCTCAAAGAATTTCTTTTTCATTGTTATTCCTGCTCTTTAAGCACTTGAATGAGTCTCAGTTATACTTCTTAATATCTTTGGATCATCACATTTGAGTTAATTAAACTTAAACAAAAGTTTCAGGTAATAATCCTCATCCTATTTTTAGTTAATTTAAATAGTTCCTTCAAGACAGGAGGGGAATAATTTTCCACTTTGCATTTCAAATGTGTTTTCATTTTATCTTTATATTTATGATAAAAATCTTTTTGAGTTAGACTTTTTTTGAGTAATTTTCATGTTCATTGGAATAGACTTGGCAAATTTATATTATGATATGTAATTGTTAGTAAACTAGCAAGAGAGACTAAAAATTCCTCATACGTTTCTTAAGTGAAAATGAAAAAGACAGTTTATCCATGTTGCAGGTTTCAATTTACTATGTATATAGAACAATTTGTGAATCTGTAAGTTACTCAGTTTTGAAGGCAGTTTGAAAATAAAATGTATTTATCAGAAGTAAAAGTCCTAAATTTATTTGTCTTGACTCTAAAATTAATAAGTACCCAAAATTATGTGTTTGCTTTTCAGCTGAAACTGTAGTGGTAGAATATTTGCTAATATATATTTAAAAGTATTTAATGCTGAAGTTTAAAAGTTGAAAACATTGTTTTGAAATGCAGGCATTACCTATTAAAAGTGACAGGGTATACCGTTTGGTAGTTATAGTCACTTAAATATAGCATATATAAGCTTAATACTAAACTTTAGGAGAAACGGTGGGAAGTGAATTGTGCACTGGTTGAGTTAGTTCAATTCTCTGTTCTGACGCGTAACTGAGTAATCCAGAGCAAGTCCCCAAAACTCTCAGTGATTGGCAGACAAGATGCCTCCTTGCATTGAAAGATAGAGTTTTTTCGTCTGGGAGTTGCCTGTAATGCCAGTCAATCACAACTCTGCTCCCTATATCTATTTATAAAGTTTTAGTTCATATAAGTACACTGAATTTTTGTATTTTGACCTCTATCTTTTTCACATTTTTAGTGAATTGAGTGTTCCAACTGTAGTTGCAATTAATACTTCAAACCATCAGTATTTTCTGCCAACTAGACATATTGAAAGTCCTGAAGATGTGATGCAGTTCATTACTGATATTTTGGATGGCACAATAGAAGTAAGTGGCTTAATTCAATTTGAATAAAACTGTAAAACTCTGGTCAGTTTTTTTTTTTTTTACTCTCCAGGGTGTGTCTTTTTTTAAGCCTCATTCTGTATCATTTGAAACTGAAATATCCCCCTGTTTCTCAATATTGTATCTTCCTTTGTCTTCCATGATATTTTATTCTGGTATTTCACCTGATTTTCTGACTGTTCTATCTCTTTATCTTCCTTCTTATACATAGGAACTCACTTAGAAGGAATCTTAGAGGTTATCCATTCCATTCCAAACCTGAGAGAGAGAATAGTTCTTATGCATGAGAACGTCCAATGTGGAGTAATTTTCTACCTCCCTAGCCATCCACTTTTAGATAGTTTTAATAGTTAGGAATTTTGTCTTTATATTAAGCCAAGTATTATTTTCTGGTTTTGTCTTCTGGACAAATTTAACAAATCTAATCCATCTACCAATGAACTGCCTTTTATATATTTCAAGGCACTCATGTCCTTTCCAGATCTTCTCTTCTCCAGACTAAGACCCCAAGTTCTTTGGTTAAAAGGTCATTATTTGGCATGATCTTCAGACCTCTAAACATCCTGATTTCCCTCTTCTAAACAAGCTCTAGGTTTTTATCATTTGAAAGTATCTTCTGATAACAATTATACTGTGATGTAAAGAGAAATAAATAAAAAGATTAATACTTTGTGTCACTTTAACTTATATTCTGTCTGAAATTTCAGGCCCGAGGTGGCGATGGAATTTTGCAAAGATTGAAAAGAATATGTTATGATGTCAGGACTACTGTTGTGGTAAGATTGGGGGTGGGAAAGTACATAATAATGAAAGATAAATAGATTTTTATGATTCATCCAGAGTACAACCTCATTACAGTAAAATCTCAAAACACAAATGAGTAGAAGAAGATGTATTTTGAATTTTTTGTTTTCCTTATTCTAGCTTCATAGGTTCTTTTATTCTTTTTTCTCTTAATTGTATTTTATTTTTTTCCAATTACATGTAAGGATAGTCGTCAACATTCCTTTTCGTAGGATGAGTTCCAATTTTTTCTCTCTTCTCTTCCCATTCCCCAAGAGAGCAAGCAATTTGAAATAGGTTATACACATATGATCATGTCAAACACACTTCTGCGTTAGTCATATTGTGACAGAAGAATAAGAATAAAGGGGAAAACCCATGAGAAAGGAAAATAAAAGTGAAAATATATGCTTTGATCTACATTCAGACTCCATTAGTTTGTTCTCTACACGTGGATACCATTTTCCATCATAGGTCTTTTGGAATTGTCTTGGATGATTATATTGCTGAGAAGAGCTAAGTTTACCTACAATAGTTGATCATTGCACAATGTTGTTGTTATATTCTCCTTGTTCTGTTCACTTCACTGAGCATTAATTCATTTAAATCTTTCCAGGTTTTTTTTGAAATCCACTTGTTCACCATTTCTTTTTCTTTTCTTTTTTTTTAAAAATTAATTTATTTGTTTTTCATTTTTAACATTCACTTCCATAAGTTTTAAATTTTCTCTATTTCCCTCTCCTCCCTTCCCCCTCCCTAAGACAACATGCAATCTGATATAGGCTCTACATATGCATTTTTTTTAATATATAAATTATTTACTTTTAGTTTACAACATTCAATTGCATAAGCTTTTGAGTTCAAAATTTTCTCCCCCTCCTTCTCCTCCACCTTTTCCTCCAAGAGTAGTAATAGTAGTTCAATATAGGTTTTACATATACCTTCACATTGAACATATTTTCACTTTTGTCATGTTGTAAAGAAGAATTAAAACAAGTGGAATGAACCACGAGAAAGAAGAAACAAAAGAGAGCAAATAGTTTGTTTCGGTCTGCATTCAGGCACTGTAATTCTTTCTCTGGATGTGGATGGCTTTTTCCAACGTAGTCTTTTATAGTTGTCTTGGAACCTTGTATTGCTGAGAGGAGCCAAGTCTATCAAAATTAGTCATCACAGACACAATGTGTCTGTAATTGTTGTAATTGTGTACATTGATCTCCTGGTTCTGCTCCCCTCACTTAGCGTCAGTTCATCTAAGTCTTTCCAGGTTATTTTGAAGTCCATCCGCTCTTCATTTCTTATAGCACAATAGTATTCCATCACATTGCATTCTTTTTAAATGTATTTTCACATTAGTCATGTTGTATAGAAAGAACGCATGGGAGGAACCATAAGAAAGAAAAAGCCAATCAAAACAAAAAAATAGAGCAAATAGTATGCTTCACCTGCATTCAGAGACCATATTTCTTTCTCTGGATGTGGATGGCATTTTCCGTCTTGAGTCTTTTGGAGGTGTTTTAGGTCCTTACATTGCTGAGAAGAGCTAAGTCTATCAAAGTCAGTCATTGTACAGTGTGGTTGTTAACTGTGTACAATGTTCTTGTTCTGCTCATTTCCCTCAGCATCAGTTCAAATAAGTCTTTACAGATTTTTCTGAAGTCCACCTGCTCATCATTTGTTATAGCACAATAGTATTCTATTACATTCATGTACCAAAACTTGTTGAACCATTCCCCAGTTGATACACATCCCCTCAAAAAAGAACTGCTGTAAAAACTTTTGCACATGTAGGTCCTTTTTCCTTTTTTTATCATCTCTTTGGGATACAGACTTAGTAGTGGTATTGCTCAATCCAAGGATATACACATATTTATAGTTCTTTGGACACAGTTCCAAATTGCTCTCCAGAATGATTGAATCAGTTCACAATTCCACCAACAATGAATGTGTTCCAGTTTTCCCACATCTTCTCCAACATTTATCATTTTCCTTTTCTGTCATACTAACCAATCTGATTGTATGAGGTAGCTCCTCAGAGTTGTCTTATTTACATTTCTCTAATCAATAGTGATTTAGAGCATTTTTTCATATGGCTATAGGTAACTTTAATTTCTTTCTCTCAAAACTGCCTTTTCACATCCTTTGACCATTTATCAATTGGGAAATGACTTGTATTCTTATAAATTTGACTCAGAGAGAAATGAGACCTTTATCATAAACACTGGCAATACAAATTGTTTCTCAGCTTTCTGTTTTCCTTCTACTTTGGTTTGCATTGATTTTGTTTGTACAAAACCTTTTTTAATTAAATGTAATCAGAATTGTCCATTTTGTATTTCATAATGTTCTCTTTTTCTTGTTTGGTCATAAATTCTTCCCTTCTCCATAGAGCTGACAGGCAAACTATTCCTTGCTCTCCTAACTTGATTGTGGTATTATCCCTTCTGTCTAAATCGTGTACCCATTTTGACCTGATCTTGGTATGCAGTATGAGATGTTCTGTGTGCCTAGTTTCTGCCATACTATTTTCTGATTTTCCTAGCAGATTTTGTCAAATAGTGAGTTCTTATATCAGAAACTAAAATCTTTGGGTTTATCAAACAGCAGATTAGTATAATCATTGATTACTGTGTCTTGTGTAGCTAAGCTATTCCACAAATCTACCGCTGCATTTCTTAGCCAGTACCAAATAGTTCTGATGATTGCTGCTTTATAACATAGATTTAGATCTGGTATGTCTATGCTACCTTCCTTTGCATCTTTTTGTATTAATTCCCTTGATATTCTTGACCTTTTGTTCTTCCAGATGGATTTTGTTATTTTTTCTAGCTGTAAAATAATTTTTTGGTAGTTTGATATGGCACTGAGTAAGTAAATTAATTTAAGTAGCATTGTTATTTTTATCATATTAGCTCAGCCTACCCATGAGCAGTTGATGTTTTTCCAGTTGTTCAGATCTGACTTTATTAGTGTGAAAAGTGTTTTGTTATTGTGTTCATTTAGTTCCTGGATTGGTCTTGGCAGATCGACTCTCAAATATTTTATATTGTCTACAGTTATTTTAAATGGAATTTTACTTTCTGTCTCTTGTTGCTGGGCTTTTTTGATAATAAGATATATTTTTAATTAAGCAGACTTAAACCATTCAGTGGGCAGCTAGTTTGCACAGTGGGTAGCCTGTCAGGTCTGAAATGAGGAAGACTCATCCTCTTGAGGTCAAATCTGGCCTCAGACACTTACTAGTTTTGTGACCTTGGGCAGTTCACTTAACCTGTTTGCCTCAGTTCCTCTTCTGTAAAATGAGCTGGAGAAAGAAATGATAAACCACTCCAGTATCCAAGAAAACACCCAATGGGGTAACAAAGAGTTGGACATGACTAAAAAGTTTTAACAACAATGAACCATTCTGTACTTTTTATTAAATAATCTAGTCTTCTGGAAAATAGTAGTCACTTCTAAGGACTTGTATAAGGTAAGTGAGTTAACTGCAATTCAATCTTAGCTAATTACAAGTATATAATTTAAAGTTCTTCATGTTACTTAGCTGTATGTGTGTGTATCTATATATAAATATATATATGTAGATACACATACACATATACACATTATATATCTATATCTATATCTATAAGACTTTCCTCTAATACCTATGGTTAATTCAAAGAGGTAGTTAGTTTGAAATGCAAGGTGGAAAATTATTCTGCTGCTGTATCTTGAAGGAATTTTTTAAATTAACTGGATGTATTAAAACATCTTTAGAAATAAGTGGACTGATAAGACTACTATTACTTATTTATTATAAGAATAATTTTTTGGTAGTTTGATATGGCACTGAGTAAGTAAATTAATTTAACTAGCATTGTTATTTTTATCATATTAGCTAGGTAAGAATAGGTAAAATTGTAACTTTTATTCCCAGCCCTTACCCCTGGAAAAATGTCAACCAAATAATTTTAAATTAATTTCAAAGGAGTGAAGTATTCAGCATTGTTGAATGCTATAAATATCAAGAATGCCTAGCCCCTCACATTTTTAGTGATCTGTAAGAGTCATTTTCCATACACTAATAGGGATAATAGATAGACTAAAGGAAGTTAAAGAGTAAATGGATAGAAGATCATGAAAAGTAAATGGGTAGATTGTAATTCAATTAAAATAAATATGGATAAATTAAAGGATTGTCAACTAGCATTGGGGGAGAGCACCAAGTTCAAGTTCAAGCAAGATCTTAGAGGTGGATAATATGAGTTCCTTGACAGCAAAGATTGAAATTTGTTCTCCTTATATCCCCTATACCTTACATAGGCCTTGTATGTATTAGACTCTAAATGTCTGTTGAATTGGAGTATTACTATAGGAGGTTGAAAATATAGTTGAGGATCAGTGAAGTAGAAGAGCCAATAAAACAGTCAGACCTTGTTAGCAGATACATCATCTACCTGGATGTTTAAGGGAAAGGTGATAAGAGACATGGACAATTTGGTAAAGGTAACAGTCGGTCCTGAATGGTAGTTGTTGGAGGTTGGAGATTGGAGATTGTGGTATAATCTGATGACATGGACTTCAGATGGTTAGTAGATGGAGTGCTGGTGGCAGATTATGTTTCTGGAAAGTGGCACAAGTTAGCAGGAAGCAGACTGAACCTTTCTCCTCTTCTACACCCATGGGGATTTAGAGAAAGGAGAAGGGTGGAGGATATAATTATCTTCCAAAGGAAATTGGGTTTCGGTCTAAGCTGAAAATTTAGGAAAGTAAGAAAGCATGGCACTGTAGAAAGAGGTAATATGGGAACCCATTCCATTAGATTAAGGATGAAATGGGATGCGTACCTAATGGATTGAAATAAGAGCTCAAAAAGATGTGACAGTAGAGGAGTTTTGCCTGGAACAGCAAATATAGATAGCAGTGGTGAAGAAATCAGTAGATTGGAAGGGAAATGAGGAACAGTTGTTAGTCATATTAATTGGAAAAATTGTTGAAATGAGATTCTAAAATTGAATAGAGAGATAGAAACTAGCAGAGAAGTTATGGAGGGAGAAAAGGACCCAGTTGTAAAAGTTGGTATTTCTATAGCAGAAGTTTCCAAACTTATTTGGCCTGCTGCTCCCTTTAAAAAAAATTACTCAATACCCCATTGGGGTTAGGTTAGGTTAGGTTAACCCTTATTTTTATTCAGTGGCCTCCAAATGCACCTGAGGCTACTATTCACCCCTCCCCCTCAATCATTCTGGTGGTATCACCTGCTTTGTGAACCTATGCAAAAGTTTTGAGAGTTTATTGCATAATGTATCTCATTCATTCCCCACAAAGTGTAAATAGTTGTCTCCATTTTACAGATAAGGACACAGAGGCCCAAAGGAGTTAAGTGATTTATTCCAGAGAGTAAGAAGAGCCAGAATTTTAACTTGGGTTATCTGTCTCCATGTCCAGTACTATTCTCATACCACAATTCTTTTGTTTTAAGCATAGAATTTAGTTGTCAGTACCAAGTAATGTTCCTTTTAAATTACTCTGAGAATATAAATAGATCAGCAGGCATTTATTTAAACACCTTCAGTTGGCTGGGCACTATGCTACGTGCTGGGAATACAGAGACAAAAATGAAATAACTGTTGGACACAGGTAGCTAATAGTCTACCAAAGGAAACAGCATGTGTATATAAAAACAGACAGATCATAAATGCTAAGTAATTTGCAACAAGTATGCACTAAGAAGTGAGACATCAGGAAAGGCAAATGTGTAAACTGAGGTTTGAAGTAAATAAGGAATTCTAAGAAGCAAAAGTGAGGATCTTAGTTCATTCTAAGTATGGGTTAGGGTAGGGGAGGGACAGTTAATGAAATGTTAAGAAAATGTAAGATGGAGTCATGAATGAGAAAGAGCAAAAAAGCCATTTTTAGCTGGACCTTAGATTATGCAAAGGGGTGTAATGTATAATATGCAGTAAAGGTAAGTGGGTCCGTAATGTGAAGGTCTTCAAATGCCGGAGGAGTTTGTATTTGATCCTTGAAATAATAGGGATCTACAAGTTTATTCAGCAGAGGAGTGACATGGTCAGATTTGTGTTTTAGTAATATCACTTAGGCATTTGTAAATAGGAATGGATTGGAGTAGGGAGAGACATGAGGCAAAGAGGTCACTTAGGTGACTCTTGCAGTAGTACAGCTGAGATATGATGGCCTGAATTAGGGTCAAAATTAGTGATATATAGATAAGGGGATAGATGAGACAGATGGAGCAATGTATAAGGAATTTATTAATTTCTTCTTATGTGCAAAGCACTTTATTAAGCCCTGGGAATACAAATAGAAAAGACAGTTTGTACTCTTAAGGAACTCACAGTCTAATGAGGGACGCAACACATATGGGGAAGATTTTAGCTCCAAGTTATGTGGAAAGGCCCCTTGGTTTTTAGGATACAACAACAAAGCAGATGGTTATGCTTCTTCTTTCATGTAATTTTCAATGATAAAGTTATATCACTTTCTGATAATGAAGTATTGATATGCCAGGGCCTTTAGTGGCAAGAGATAACAGTGAAAACAGTATTCGCAGTACTTGGAAACTGATTGGATCCTGTTGGATGAGAGAGTAAGAAGTTGAGAGTTCATGGTTCAAATCAGGATGACTGGAAGGATGAGGTGTTTATAGAAATAGACAGGTTTGGAAGAGGAGTGGGTTTTGAGGGAAGGATACTGAATTCTATTTTGGGGAGTGTTGACTTTTGATATACCTACAGGGATTTAGTTAAAATTGTCCATTTGAGTGGTTGATAATGAGGGACTAGTACTTTAAGTATAAGGGCTATTGATCGAGGATTAATTTGCATTGATTTCTGTACAGGCCATGGGAATTGATAAGGTCACCAAGTGAGATAGTATATGTAGAGAAGAGGGGCCAGGATAGAGTCTTGGGGTTACATCCCCAATTAGGGGTTACAATATGATTTCTGATCCAAAGAAAGCTGTGAAGTAGCAGTTAGATATATAAGAAGAATACCAAGAGAGAGAAGTGTCACAAAACACAGAGAAGAGAGAATGACTATTAAGTTCTTATTCTGTGTTGATTTTTGTGCAAAGCACTCAGGATGCAAATAGATAAAGTAAAAGTCTGTACTCTCAAATTCACCATAATAGTTGGGAGAGACATCATATAAAAGAAAGTTCAGATGAAGAACAAATGGAATGGCCCAGGGTACTGTGACCCAGGCATTTTTAGGCTCTACCGGTGAGTCCAGATGACTGTGACTGGAAGTCTACAAGGTGAAAGACAAGATAGAATTTAAGTCCTGAAGAACCTTAGGATGCAGTGGCAGGGCAGATAGTGAGGTCTGGTCCTCTTCTGTCCTACTAGAAGAACTAGATTTAGTGATTCCCATCTTGTCCAAGCCATGTGAGCACTAAAGCAGATTAAATGGGTTCTGGGTAGCCCCATTGCCTCTGGTGGTAACATGCATTCTCTGTCCCAGATTAGTAAGGTAATAGTAAAACCAAGCCATTTGCTATTGTGCATTATTAATGTGACCATTAGATTGCTGCATTGAGACAGATCAAATGAAATGCAAGTCAAAATTAATATATTTGCTATTTACTATTTCTTAGAAAGAAACTAAAAACTAGGTTTTATGTCTTTATACTTTTAGCTTTATTACTTTGTTACCATAGGTATGTAAAATTTTTAAATTTACATTGTTACATGTCAGTGATATGAAGTAAAAATATAGATTTGTGGATTTTTATATCAGCATTGTAGTTGAAAACTTGTAATGTTTTTAAGTGACAAAAATCTAAATAGAACTGAATTCTCATTCTTTTTTCTACAGTCTGTATTCAGAAGCTCACCATTTTTGGGCTGTTTTCTCTTTGGCCTGCCACTGGGTGTCATCAGCATCATGTGTTATGGAATCTACACGGCTGACACAGATGTAGCTTATACAGAAGAGCGAATTGAAGTTTCTAAAGAGGAAATTGAAACTAGGGATGTGAGAGATGAAGGCAATGAGGAAGAAAAAAAGGAAGAAAATAATGGGAATTCTTTAGTACTTTCAGATGCAGAGCAAGAACCCAAAGATAAATTGGAAAAGAAAAATGACTGAGTCTTCTATTATTTAAGTTATTTGATAGAATTTCTAGTTAAAAAAAGAAAACTTATTTATTGAATTTAGCCATTTAATCATGATCTTTGCCGAGGAAAACATCTGATCTGTATTTTGCTAATATTAAGTCCATGGACTAAAATCTTCCCATATTTTGGGGGAAAGGTGGATCATGTGGGTAAGAAATTATATATTTATCTTTTTATTAAAGCAGTCTTCAAAGTTTACTATTGATATACATAATAGTAAGAAACTAAATCATTTTGTATATTCCTTTATTTGAATATTATCTGACAAAGTTGAAGTTCTGGGGCAGAATATTTACATCTGTCAGTCAGAGGACATGTTTTTAGTTAGAACAATAATACTCCCAATTACATTTTTGAAAAAAAAATTAAAAGTAGGTGTTTATTCTGGCCACTTCTAAGATGGACACTTTGAATGTGTAAGAGATTTCTCCCACATCTAACAATTCATGTTATTCAAACTTTGGTAGATAAAAATAATTTAACTTCACATAGCATGCCAGTTTTATTTCAGTGGTTAAAAGGAGAACAGATTTTACGTTTTTGTATTATCAAAATCTGTGTATAGGTCTACTCCAAACTCCAAATCAGAAACTCTGTGCTTCATATGCATCAGCCTTCGTGTCTTAAGCGAAATTATTTAAGGAAGTATTTCTAAACCAGTCAGAATTGTTAGATTTGCAGTTATTCCATGGAAATACACACTTCACTATGTAGGCTGGATTTAGGTTAACATTGTTTTTAAAAGTTACTGGCGTAAACTTACTATGACAGGTTATGTAACGTTATAAAACAAAAAGTCTTGTAAAAGAATATCTATTAAGGTCATCTTCTACACATCTCATTGTCTCTGTCCTTTCATTTTATGCCCTTATTTAAATACTGCACTAAATCTATACAGAGTGATATCTACAAATTTTTATTTTTACATGACAGTGTATTTATTTTAGTTTGGGTTTATGTTTGATCATTTTTATTTTAGCTACCATTTGAACAGTAAGCTATTAGTTGTATGCATTTAGTCATCACAAAATCAAGTTATCCCATATAATGTATTTTTCTTAAATATTCAGTTATATAAATGATTTCTAATTAAAGCCCAGGATACTGAAAATGTAAGTTATCTTATTTTATGTTCCCAAGGAGCTAACCTTTGATTAGCACTGATGTCATGAGAATCATTATAGAAACTTAAACTAAACTTAAATTCTTGATTTTACAAGTACCAAGGCAATATTAACATCAGTTTTATTATGATCCCTTGGGCTTATATCAGTGATTCTCAACCTTCCTAATGTCATGACCCTTTAATACTCGTATGTGGGTGTATCTGCATGTGGGCAGACCTGCCTGGAGACAGATAGAGGAGTGGTGTCTCAGTTCCTAAGATCATTGGAAATGTGTGTTTTCCGATGGTCTTGGGCGACCCTGTGAAAGGGTCATTCGACCCCCAAAGGGGTAGCGACCCACAGGTTGAGAACCACTGGCTTATATTGATGTTTCTTATTGCAGCACTCATTCTTTAAATACATGTCAGTTTCATTACTTTTTATAATGAAGCAAATATGCTGTGGCACTGAATTATTATATTCCTAAATGAAATTTTAACTAGTATAGGTATACTATGTATAACTTATTGTCAAATTGTGTTTCAGGTAGTATTCATCATTCTCTCTTTAGAAAATTACCAGTATGTATATTGAGAGTCAGTGTAAGGAATGAATGCTTAACAATCATGGATATGAAGAAATTGTTACAGAAAAGATCACTCATTTCGTTTCACCATATATCTCTGTCGAATTTAGTTATCAGCAGGATTGTAGACTTTGAAAATTAAATGTCTGTCTATAATCTCAACCTGAAATGAATGACCTCAGGAAAATTACAGCCTGTTTTATATACACAGAATAACTTAGTGATCTTACTATATAATCTGAAGGCTCATGTTTGTGATATGGTGGTTTGTTCTTATTTCATTTATTTTCTCAACTCTGTAACTTTGCCCTAATTGTTCTTTGTCCTACTTTCCATTTCATTTTAAAAATTCTTTATCAGGAAGACTTTAATATTACTGACTTAGAAATGGAAGAAAACTACATTATCCTTTTAAAAAAACTAAATCTTCTTTAAACTTCAGAGTAGTACTTAAAAAAAATATTTTATTTCATCTACTAACTGATTTAATTCCTGTTTGTTTATTGTTACACTTTTCTCTCATAATCCCTTTGCCCTGGAAAAATTTTAGCAAAACTATGTGGTCAGAAAAAAAATACAAAGTCAAACTCCATATTTGGTTGGGCTATTTTTTTTTAGGAAGAACATAGCCACCAGTGGTTCGTGGAGTACATCATGTTAAAATGAAGTAATTACTATGTGAAAAATTATGTGGTAACTTGGGATTTCTGCTTCTGCTTTAATTTAGGGATTTTTTTTTATTCAAGCATAATATTGAGTATACCATTTAGAATTTAGGATTGCAGATGTCTGTGGCTAGTAAACTGGTGCCTGGATAGTATTTAAAATAAGAGTTTTTTCAGCATTTTCAAAGAGAAATTGGGTCAATGGTTTTCTCAACCTGCCTATATGCTTCTCCCAAAATTCTCTTTGTTTTTCACATTATTTCTTTCTAATGCTAATACAACCTCAAACTTTATAGAAGAGTCTTCTGATCAGAATTTCCGTCTCAGAGTTTCTGTATTCTCTCTTAACAGACAGTGCTTGCTGGCACCTGCTGTGGAAATAATATACCAAATATCTGGTGGGCTGTCCAGTCTAATTTTGCAGAAAGGCGTATGTCTCACTCAGGTACAGATGAGTTGTTAAAATGACCAGCTATGCTGTTTTAAAAAAAAATAACAATTTCAGTGCACTCACATTCTCATTCAGTACTTCATCCCAGAATTGCATTTCTGTGGAATGAAGAGCAAAAAATCACATACCTATTCTTAATATCTTGATATTGTTGTAATAGTATGCGAAAAGACCAGTTTGTGACTTAATTTGTGAGATTGGTTTTGGCATTTTATTTTTATATATATTTTCCTGAAAGAAATTAGACATCTGAGTCCAAGAGAGGGCAAAAAATAATTTTCTATTACTTTACCTTGGACTAATTATGTAAGGGTTTCTGAAAATCTAACTTAACTGAATTTATGATATGCTGCCTTATGGTACTGCGTGTAAACCTTTGTTTTTCTACAATAAATTAATTGAAAAAATGTTTAGTTGTAATGTATTTTTATTGTCCAACATGTATCAATATTCTGCTTAGGATTGGGTAGTTATTTATAAACTAGAAATGGAATGGAGGCATAGGTCCCTATTACACCATAGCCCTCCAACCTTTGTTCTGTGAATCTGTTGGTATCTTGATCCAACCTACATAACCTGATGCAGGTTGCTTTTTTTTAAAAAGCTGTTTTTGCTAGTTTAGGATGAGTTGACGTTAAGAATGCGCCTTTCTAAAGAACATAAATACATATTTGTGTGTGTGTGTGTGTGTACATATGTGTGTATATACATATAAAATATGTATGTGTGTGCATGTGTGTATGTACACATGCGCGCGCACACACAAATATGTATTTATGTGTGAAATGCCAGTTGTTTAAAAGGTTTCTGCACTTAAGGAGCTTGCATTTTTTTGAGTCCCTTTGTCAGTTTTCTTCTCTAAGATTCATAAATGGGTCTTTGTAAGTGTAAATTTGTACCAGCTATCTTTAGTTTGAATGATAAATCCTTGCTTCCTTTAGGAAGCACAGACTGCCCCCGTGTGTTTTTTTAAGACCTTTGGATGTTCCAGAGTCCACTTTATATAATATTTTTCATCATATGATTTGATAAAGTGTACTCATTGATTTCTTCTCCCTCTTATTTAGAACTGTTATAATGGATCTTGACCATGGAGAGATGCTAAATCATTGGAAGTGTAATCCACTGTTAGTTAATAGATCTTGAACCTCAATTTATATTCTGTTGACTAGAAGTTAAGTCTTACTTAATTTAAAACTTCTTAATTATAAATGCGAACATTTAAAAAATTCTGTGCTTGTGAAAAATCATAATAGTTTGTGCTTCAAGTAATAAAATTGTGAAGAAATATGGAAAACCATTTATACATCTAACAGGATTATTGGGTTATGTAACAGAAAAGCTAGGGTTTTGGACAGCATGGGTGTAGTAGATATGACAAAGGTTTATATTATACTTGGTATCGACTAATCATTTGGTAATGAAAAATGAAAGTGAAAAAAATATAAACCGAAAACTGATATGTATTTTATTATTCTCAAATGCCTTGCTGGGTATGATTACTGATATTATAGGGAATGGGAAAGGGAATTAGCCTTTATACAGTGCCTACGATGTGCCAGGTTGTCCAAAGCACCTTAATAATCCTCATAACAGTGATCATTTTCATAGGGATTTGAGGTAAGTAGGTTTAAGTGCTCACACAGTATCTCAGACCAGATTTGAACTTGGGTGTTCCTGACTACAGGTGTTAACCAGTGGCCTCTATTCTACTCCATTTTTAATCTAGTGCTGACCTATATATCTTAATGGTAGCATTATAGAGAGAAATAGATATTTTTCCCTTTCTCACCAGAACTGGTTTTGGATTTCCATTTCTCATAGATCCACTACATTCTGGACATTTCAACTCCTAACTCCTCCCAGCAGTCATCCTAGTGATGTCTCTCGCCTCATGACCCTCCTAAATTGTGAGTTCCTGCCTGAGACTACTATTTCATGAAATGCCCAGTCTAGCCATGCTTCCTTTTCCCAGTTTCAGTCCCAACTCTTTTTATTCACCATAAAATTACTTCTTTCTAGAGTAAATTTTTGGGGTGAAAGTAGAGGGAGGATAAGGACTGTTGTAGGGGACTCCTAGGTGAGCAAACTCCCATCTAGAATGCATCCCAAAGAGTTTCCTAAAAGACTACCGAGGATGAGTACTTTTCTACAGATGCGTAGCTAGTGTACATCAGCAATCCTAGTGATGCCTCTCACCCTGTGACCCTCTTATAAATTATGATTTACTTCCTAAGGCTACCATTTCAAGAATTGCCCAGGCTATTCTTACTTACTTCTCCAAGTTCCAAACCTTATTCTGGACTTAACTACCTCCCCATACACGCCTTGCCTCTTTTGGAGTACACCTTCCTTCTCTCCTTTTATCTGTTTCCTTAAGGTAACAGGGACTGTCTTTTTTGCTTATCTTTGTATTCTTAGTACTTAATAGAGTGCCTGGCATCTAATAAGCCCTTTATTTGTCAATCTGGTTCTGATACAGGCTTTATCTATACAAGTGGTGTTAAATAGAAATAGGGGTGACTAGTTCATATAAAAGGATCCCTGTGGACTACATGTTGATTTAGTTTTAAAATGTAAAATTATCTGTATTGTGGTTTTTATTTTGTTAAATATTTCCCAATTATATTTTAATCTGGTTTAGGCTATAGTGTGTTAAGGGACACATACAGCGTTTGATGCCTCTGTCATACAACATGCTGTCTCTCTATGTTAGCATTTACAGAGATGCAATAAATAGTTTAGATGGTTCTGTAGCTATTACATGAAACTTTCTACCCTTATGACCTGAAAAATACTGGAAACTCAAAAGTACCTGACAGAATAAACCGTATTTTAAGGTATCAATTTAAAAATTTACATTAAATGTCATGTGATGCGAATGAGTAAATTATAACAAGTTTAGAGTATGTACATTATATTTATTTGAACTGTAATAGCTCATGGATTTATGTTCAATAAAACTAACTAGGAATTAATGAAAAGTCTGAGTTCCAGATTATACTATGAAAATAGAATTTTATTGTTTTTCAAATGTAAGGGAATCTAAGGGAATCTACTGCACAGTAAATGTAATATATTATGTGCCATAGCTACAATTCAAATTAACACAAATTCTGAATTAGTGGGATGAACTTTAATCAAGTTTTGATATACTTTTTAAAACTCTTGCATGATGTCACAATGCAAACAAGAAAATTAGTTCAGGGCTCTTTTCAGAAGGCCATGGTGTTCAGGTAGAACGATTAAAGACATTACATTTAGCTATTGAGTTTAGCACAGCTATAGAATATTCATTCTAGATCTTGATAATTCTGGCTGCCTGTTACTTTAGAAAATTAGACACTTAAATTTCCTTGAAATTAAAGTCATTCTGACTACTGGATTAAAAGTCTAAATGTTTATGGAATAAAATGCCATAGTCTTTCATGGAAGCATATTGGAATTAAAAGATCTCTTATTAGTTATTAGGTGATATGTTTTTAGTGAATGAGCCAAAACTCCTTTCCTTTTCCTTTTTAACTATTTTAGTAATTTTACATTTAATGAAAGTGGTTCCAGTATTGAATAATTTCACCATGTTCTTTATTTAATAGACTGTATAATAGAGAATGAATTTACTTCATATTATATAAATCAGAACTTGCTTTGGGACTATCTTAGGTTTTGCACAAAAGCAAATCTGATCTTTAATATATTTTGATTGACTTGGAGGTGCAACCATATTATACGTCTAAAACTTTGAATTGCTAACAACAACCATATGAGCAGTGTGTGTAAATGCATATTTATTTTATTATATTTTATTATAACACTTAATTCAGTTTTTTTTTTAGTTTAGTCATTGTTTTAAATGAAGAATATATTTGACACATTGTAGTGGAGAGGCAAAATTGAAGGCTTGACATATAAAACCCCAAACAATATGAATATTATATGTCATTTTAAGATATTTTGTTATTCAAAAATCAGGAATAGAAAAGAAATGCCTTAAGAGACAATGTCAAACTTTGTAAACATTCTTTTTTTATAATGGGACCATTATTCTGGTGGTTTTTTATTCAGTTATGAGAAAGATACTTTGTAAACTAAAGAAAAGTTATTACTATTTTTACTTAAATGTAAGAGATTTTATAGAACATAAAGATATTTGGAGGAAAAGTCATAAAGAGAAAACTATGAAGTTATGATCTTTTAAAATGTGACCATATTTTTGAAAATTTTTTAAATGAAATACATGATATTTGTCTAGTTATTTATCACTTAAAAACTTACAAAAATGTCTAGGACAAGGTCTTGGTGTCACTGATTTGAATCAATGTTATTTATTATGGCTATTAAATATGATAATTCAAACTTGTAAGCTTTTCTTATAGTACTTGATATATTTTAAATAATGATTAGAGGGAAAATTTTCAGTGGCCTGCAGTAAAATTGTATTTTGGGTTCATTACTTCTGAACATCAGGTCAAATACCATACAAGTATGCACAATACTGTTTCAGTAGCCCCATTGTGACACCTTATTCTTGTAGTGTGTGGATGTGTTACTATAACAGTAATGGCTTTAGGAAAGCAGTTTCTGTTCTTGTAAACAAGAAAGTATGTTATTATTTCTTTTTACCTATACTGCCATTCCTCCAAAGATGGGACATAGCAAAATTGCCTTGAACCTGTTTTTGGTGTAGAAATCAGTTATAGCTTTTCTGCCTAGGTTTCAGAATACACAAAGCATCTTCCTGGTACATTTTAAAAAATAATATTTGAAACAAAAAAAAATCTTGACAGTATTATCTGTTTCTGTCTTCCTAATCTAATTTTAACTAAACAGTGATATGATCAGCTACTAACCCAAATAAGAAATTCTCTACCAAGCTCTCCACTAAATATTGTTGAACAAAAATCCCAGGAACATCTCTAGCATCTCAGAGTAGTTATCTTCAATAACTATCCTTTATTGATCAGGTATGATTCTTAAGTAAGTGACTTTGTGATCAGGTATGGATCTTCCCTTAGGCAAATAAGGTGGGTAACAGAGTTGTAGAAAGTAAAGCAAGAAAGAAGTCTGAAGTCTAATCTTTGAGCCCAGTAGAGAGAAACTGGCCTTTTAAATTTGAGACAGACTTCAGATAACTGGAATACAAATTATGAAAAGTTTCCACACTTTGAATTCTACTTGGAGAACAGTAATCTATAGGAGAGACTGGTGTCTAGTCAGTTAAAAAGAGGGGTAAATTTATTTCTACTTTTAGCCAATAGTTGTTTTTACAGTTAAACAAACGGGTAATAAATTTCTTTCCTGCTTTTGGGAGGGGGGAGGGCAGGGCAGTTGGGGTTAAATGACTTGCCCAAGGTCACTGGGCTAGTAAGTGTTAAGTGTCTGAGGCTGGATTTGAACTCAGGTCCTGACTCCAGGGCCAGTGCTCTATTCGCTGTGCCACCTGGCTGCCCTAGGTAATATATTTCTAATGTAGGTATATGTAATATCTACTTGTATAATATGTCAGCCCTATTTTCCTAGAA
The DNA here is from genome assembly GCA_028627135.1 of Pseudochirops cupreus. Classification (NCBI taxonomy): domain Eukaryota; kingdom Metazoa; phylum Chordata; class Mammalia; order Diprotodontia; family Pseudocheiridae; genus Pseudochirops; species Pseudochirops cupreus. The sequence goes on along the minus strand of CM053580.1, from coordinate 421,639,698 downwards.
TATAAAAGGAAAAAAAATATTCTAGATAATCAGAGGCTCCTTTTTACTAAATTTTGAGATTCAGCTGATAATCAAATTATGTTTACTGTTGTTGTGAATGGCATGACATCTATTGTCCAGTGGCTCCAGAATTCTCATATGCAGAAGCTCTTTTCAGTGGCTACCATCATTCATCATTCACGCTCATTTATGTCAGTCATATCTCTCCTGTGTCTCTGTTGCACTCTACCCTGCCTTTCTAGTGTGACTTCTAATTAAATCTGTTGGCCTGTCATTAAACTGTCACTTTAGACCTGTATCCTCTCTAAGAAATTACTTTATGTATTTATATTTAATTTTTTTTGTATTGTCCCACTATCCCTCCCAGAAAAGAAGTGAAAGCTCTTGTGGTCAGGGACTCTTTTTTTTTTGTTTTTGTGTCTCCATTGCCAGTAATAATAACTAGAATTCATATACAGTGCTTTTAAGGTTTGCAAAGCATTCAAGAAATATCTCTGCATTTTTGTGATAACCCTGGGGCGAAGGTGCTTTTAGTACTGTTTTGTAGATGAGGAAACTGAAACAGTTTTCGCAGTGTTAAGTGTCTAAGACTGAATTTAAACTCCTATCTTCCTGATGCCGGGTCCAGTGCTGTAACCACTGCACCACTTTACTACCCACGTAAGTATGTAACTATTTAATAGATGTGGATTAAATTAAATTTCTGGTACCAAGGGAAAAATAGGGAACCAAATCCGAAAGATGACTTTCTGAATTGAAAGAAGTTAGTTGAAGGATGCTTCTACTCATGCAACTTACTGTTCAATAGAGGGATATAATACAGGTAATAAATGCAAAATAATATATAAATGCATCTAAAAGGGACAAGTGGTTATTTGCCATTTGAGAAAATAAATCCATTTGTTAATGGAGAATTAAGGAAGTTTTCTAGTGGCAGTGGCATTTGAATTGGATAGGTAATCAACAAGTGGAGAGTGTTTCAGGCTAGGCTTCTAAAGAAGCTAATACATGGATGAGTTTGGCTAGAATTTTACAAAAGTAGGAAAAGGGGAAAAATACTAGGTAAAGACTGAAAAGAGAGTAGATACAAGGTTGTGGAAGACCTTAAATGGCAGTCAGTAAACCCTGAAGTTGGCAAAAAAGAGAGCCCTTTAAGCATTTTGAGCGTATCAGTGACACCTAGATCTGTGTGTAGTTTTTTGGGATCTTTTCGTCTCCATGCCCAGACTTAGCAAAATGGACTGAGGAACAAAAGAGAACCAGGATGTGGGGTTAGAAATTGGAGCAAGAAGGGAAGGAGGAAAAAGGGAAAAACAGGGAGGAGAGCGTCTGAGCTGGTAGAGTATTCCATCAAATGATCAGGGAGGAGGGCAATCCAAATTCTGTCTTGTGTGAGTTTTCTGAAAGAGTAGAACCTTTCAGATTCCTTAGAGGAATATTAAGGGGAGGTAAAGCAGATAGAAAACAATCCACCTCCCTAAAATATTAAAGAGACTGAAGTTCGAAGGAGTTAAGGGATTACTGTATCAAGTGTGACAAAATGAGTAGGAGATTAATTCTCTACACCTGAGCCATGGCTTTGTCATTACAAATACAGCATCTGAATTTTGTAGTTTGAAATGATCAGTTAGTCTTTTGTTATGAGTGTGGGCATGTTATCAGTACACCCAAGAAAAGAACAAACCTTTAGTGTACTAAGAACTTGAGTCTCTTTGATAGTTGTTTAGTACTGAAGGGTCTGCGAGCAGGAGCTATCCTATGTAGGGATAGTAGGTTCTTCTCTGATGACTGGTAGGGGCCCAGTAGCACCAACACAATATTCACAGCACCAGTGTGACTGTGAATATGTTCTGAATTGCAAAATATAACACTCTCCATATAGAAGACAGAAGCAAAACATTCAGACACTAGGAAGTCAAATCCATCATATCAACAAGGAAGTTAATAAACATAAAGGGAGTCACACCATCCTTTAGCCTTCCCACAAACACTCAAACCTAGCTGTCTCCTTGGCTGCATCCTCTCCTTCCTCCATCTCTAACTGCTCTGACTCCCTGCATCCTCTCAGCTCTGCTCCACTCTTCAGCAAACTCCTCCCACAGCAGGCTCCATGTGATTACATTTAACCTATGAGGGGGCAGGGAAGATATTCAGATTACCATTACCATTACATTTAGCCTCAAGATCTTTCATGTTCCTTATGTAGGAAAAATAAATTAACAATACATTTCATTATAGGTTAATGGGAGTTATGGGTGACTGGTGTCAACATAACTTTACAACAATATAACAGGGATAACAGAAAATAAGCACATAAAACAATATCTTAGTGTGGGGCTTTAGCACATGCACCCCATCATTACCTCCTTGAACGAATGGGGCTCAGAATCTTGGAGTAAGGGGCAAAGGTCTCCTCTTTTTTTTTTGGAGGGGGGAAGGCAGGGCAATTAGGGTTAAGTGACTTGCCCAAGGTCACACAGCTAGTAAATGTTTTGAGGCCGTATTTGAACACAGGTGCTCCTGACTCCAGGACTTGTGCTCTATTCACTGCGTCACCTAGCCACTGTAGGTCTCTTCTGATAGCTATGTCCTGCTGAAATTGGATGTAGAACTGTCCCTGCTCTAAGACGTCCCATTCAGGAGGTCAGTTCTGTAGCTGGCATCTGGAGCTTAGTCAATGCTGGATCCAGGGGTGACATTGGGCTTAAGTGATTACGCATCTGCAGATGGAGAGTACTAAACCTGCAGGAAACAAATCTCGCAAACAAGTTTAACAGACAAAAAGCCAAAAAGAAACAAGGAAACACAACCAGAAGCAGGGTAGATGGAGGGTCAGCCATTCTTCTGGAGTCCATGAACCTGCTATCATAGCCTCATTCATGGTAGAATATATGAGTTAAGGGTACAATATGGTAATCATCTTCTCCTGAATAAATAACAATTACAGTATTATCTTTCCCATGTGCTATAATTTCTGCAGCCTTTGGAACATCGTCTTGCTTCTGCCTTACCCATACTTTAGCTCCCAATTATATTCTTTCAGTAAACCAGGCCCTTCAGTTCCCCTGATTATTTTGGAAAGAGGGTCAGTTTTCACAAAGGGTATTGTTTCACAAGGAATAATAATCACTTGAACTATTCTACCATTTTTACAAAACTATAGGTTCTTCACCTAAATTTTGGAATGTCACAATAATTTATTCTGAATAATTAGAATCTATTATTTCAGCCAATACATGTATTCCTTGACCTGCTAGTTGTGATTTAGGTGATATCCTTCCAAAATGATTTTTAGAGATTCTCATACATATTCCAATAGAGATTTTTCTTACCTTCTATCCAACACAAAGTCCTTTAAACAATGTAAATCATATCCTATTGAACCAGGTGTTCCTGGATATGGTTCTGGGACATCTTGCCTCTCAGTCCAATATTCAATATTTGGGATCTTATGTGTTGTTTTCTAATTTGCAGATTTGGGGTCATCATTCTGGATAGAGCTGTACTTCCCAATGGTTTATTATTCAAATTATGTAAAGCCATGAACAAATTAACCTTCCAATGTTCATATGAATTATTATAACTTCCTTAGCTGTTCTTTCAATAATCCATTCATTCTTTCAATTAGCCCAGATGCTTGTGGATAATATGGAATATGATATATTCATTCTATATTATTTAATATACAATATATCTTCATTTCATTACCTTTGAAATTTACCCATTGTTACTTTGAATCTGCTTTGGGGTTCCATAATATAAACTTATGAGAGCTAGAGTTTTAGAGGTGTTTTTCTGGGTCACATTCTAAAAAGGACAAGCCACTAGTACACTTGAATAAGTGTCAACACAAGTTTATATTAAATTTGCATCCTTCATCTTGCAGTAGGGGACCAGTATAATTCCTTTACCAGATTTTGTCTGGGACCTTTCCCCTTGCTGTTTCTCCAGTTACTACCCAAGGAACAGTTCATTCCTTTTTTAGTTGACATATGTGACATTCCTCTGTTACCTGTTTTAACAATGAATATGAGATACTAATACCTCAATCTTGTTCCCATTGGTGTGTGGCCTAGACCCCTAAATGGCTGGCCATTTGATGGACCCATTTTGCTAGTACTGTATCATTAGGTGGTGTCGGGGTTGGGACAGTGTGTTGAGCAGCAATCTAGGCTAGTAAATCAGCATGTATATTGTACTCACATTCTGGCTTGGTGAGGGCCATGTGAACATCTACATGAAAAGCTGAGAAATTAGTAACCAAAGACATGTCCCACATATCTTCCCGTAATTCTTTGCCCCAGACTTGTTTACCATGAATTTCCCAATTTTGATTTTTCTACATGGGCATTCATGTAGCTAACCCTTTAGCTACCCCCATGAGTCAGTAAGTATATGACAGTGTCCTACTTGTTCTTTTTTGATAACTTGATATACCATAGGTTCAGCATATTGACTGCTTCCACCTGTTCCAGTACTTTCTTTAATCTGAGTCTCCCTGAAGGTGTGACAAACTTAGACACAATGGTTCAGGAAGACCTATAGGGGCAGTTCTTCTCTATTCCATCTAACATCAAGCGCCTTTTCACGATATGTTTGATATAGGTCATTAGTTGGAATACCATCAATTCTTCCCAAATCTACCCCTGCTCTCAATAGAGCAGTAAACAATTCTTTTCATGTCAGTCTATTTTGACTTTGAATCCACTGGCTATTTATTTTTTTCTCTCAAAGAAATTTATCTTCTTCTCATTCCCCTAAGTCAGTTAACTGTGAAATCTTTTCTAGCACCTCCAAAAAGAGTCAGGATTAGGTGCTCAGAAACAGGAGGAGCCATCTTCACTATGACATTTCTATGAGAAACTGCTAAGGGGATATTGTGATAAGCCTCGGCGTCTCCAACCATGATAGCTGTGTTCATTACCTCCTTTAACTTTATGATACAGTTCTTAAGTGAATACCAGGGTCTCTCTCCACAAGGCCACATAAAATCAGAGGGATATGTTTTATTGCATCCCTCAGCAACTAAAGCTAACAGATTAGTCATATTGTTACCTCCTACCATATGATAATCCCTAAAAGCTTGCTGTACAAAAGGATTCTGACTAATACCTATAAATTTCAAGCAATCCATGCTATCTACTGATACTTCTCCAGCCCTTGCATCACTGATTGTCACTATTCAAGACAGTAATGATGCTCCCATCCTTTGGGTAGATTGACTTAATATATCAATAACCTCCTGCTGAGTGAAATCCTCAGTTATCTCCCTTAACACTATTTGGCCTCCCTGGTTTTCCTGCTTTGTTCTTAGTATATGGGATGAACTTCTGCCCTTGCAAAAACCTTCTCATCTAATATTGTTTCATTTTGTACCCACACAGTTTCCTGGCAGCCATTGTCATGGCAACTAGGTTTTGTCTGTATTAGGGTGGCATGCACATTCCTCTGGTTAGTTTTTTGCTTTTTCTTAGTGAAATTCACTATTTTTTCTTCTCCTACCTGAGATATTCCAGCTTGCTCTTCTAAAGGAGAGCCAGAATGCTGTAAATTCGCATGCAAATCAGCTAACTTCTTTTCCATCTGAGCTTTCTCTTCCAGCAGCCTTTCTCTGCTTTTACATATAATACAATTACCTTTTAGTAAAACCCAGCCTCTTCTACACTCTCCCACCTGTTCTTTCCCCGGTTTTTTCCCTATTCCTTGCAAAGGTGTTTCTAAATCTCAAGGTTTTGCCCTTCTGTAACCTCAGTTCCCAGTTTCACAGTCTTGTACTTTTAGACCATTCACTTGCTAGGGAGAAATAAGACAAATCTTCCCATCCTGGGATATTCATTTCTTCTTCCAAAGTCCCTCTGCCTCCAAAAATAGGTCCGATATTTCACAATCCCATCCTCACCACCAAATGTGGCGCCAATGCAATATTCACAACATTGACAGTGACTATGAATCTGCTGGCACAGTTCTGAATAGCAAAATATAACAGACTTTCCATATAGAAGACAGAAGCAAAACAGTTATTCAGATACCAGAAAGCCAAATCTCAACACCTAAACGTCAAATCCATCATATCAACAAAGAAGTTAATAAACGATAACAGCAGGGAGCCACATCATCCTTTAGTCTTCCCACAAACACTCACAAGCCTACCTGTCTCATAGACTGTGTCCTCTCCTCCCTCCAGCTCTTAATTGCTCTGACTCCCAGCTTCCTCAGCTCTGCTCCATCCTTCAGCAAACTCCTCCCACCAGAGGTTTCATGTGATTACATTCAACCTATTGGGGGCAGGGAAGACCTTCAAAGCAGGAAAGACTTTCAAATTCCCTTAGGCCTATTAAGGGGCAGGGTATAGTGCCAATGCGATACTTATAGCACCCATGATCACAGTAAAGACTGTTATTATAATTCCTGCATGGCACTTAATCTCAAAATATTAGAAACTCTCCATATAGAGGATAGAAGCAAAGCATTTTAGACACCAGAAATCCAAATCCCAAAACCAGTAAGCCAGTTCCATCATAGTAGTAATGAAGTTAACAAGCCATAACAGCACAGAGCCACAGCATCCTTTAGACTTCCCACAAACCAATATAAGATCAATATTTACTCACAAACTTTTCTATCTTTTTGCCTGAGAGTCTTCTCTCTCCCATTGTCTCTCTAGCTCTGACTCCTAGCTTTCTATGGGCTCTGCTCTACCCTTCAGCAAACTCCTCCCACCACAGGCTCCATGTGATTACATTCAGCCTATTAGGAGGCAGAGTTTACTTTCAAAGCAAGGAAGGTCTTCAAATTCCCCCTAGGCCTATTAAGAGATGGGGAGATCTACAAATTTCCATCCCCATTACAGAGGGAAGATCTTCAAATTCCGATCACCATTACAGGCACATTGTTCCAACATTCATAGTATCACATATAGATTTAATGTTAGATATCCTTGACAACAGGGTTTCAGATGACTCATATCTGTCACTCTGTGAGCATAAACTGATCAATACATGGAAAAAATCTGAAAACATGCAATTTTTCACACCCATGCACCTCCTGCCTCTTTAAAGGAGTCATGTGGGGGAGTCTTCCCTTATCTCTTTGAAGACATATTGGTTCTTTGTATTTTTGTTACATTAACTTTTGATTTTTTTGGTTCTTTTCATTTACATGATTGTAGTCATTGTGTATATTGTTTTCTTGATTTTGATAATCTCACTACTTTAGATCATGTGTTTCCATACTTCCCTGTATTCATAATATGCATCATTTTTTAGAGCACAGTAATATTCCATTACATTTATGAGCCACAGTTTGTTTCGCTGTTCCCCAACTGATGGTCATCTACTTTGTTTCTAGTTCTTTGCTACCACAAAAGCTGAGGCTATAAATATTTTAGTGAATGTAGAACTTTCTTCTCATTAATGTCCTCATTTGAGTATATGTTTACTTGTAGAATCTCTGGGTCAAAGTGTATGAACATTTTAGTTACTTAATTTGCATAACTCCAAATTGATCTCTCTGTATTTTAAAAATATTTTATAATTACTGTTTTGTAGTAAAGTTCATTTTTTTAATTTTTAATTTTTATTTATTTTAAAAAATATATTAATTTATTTTCTTGTTTACTTCATTTATTTCCATGAGATTGTGAGTTACAAATTTTCTCCCCATCTTTCCCGTACCCAAGACCTCAAAACAACCATTCCACTGTATAACCCCTCCCCCAATCTGCTTTTTCCTGTGTCCTCCCCCTCACCCCTCTTACTTTCCGATAGGGCAGGATGGATCTCCCTACCACAGTGGTTGTGTATCTTAATTCCCAGTTGGATGTAGTTAATAATAATAATAATAATAATA
>CM053580.1:421613923-421631350 GCA_028627135.1 Pseudochirops cupreus | reverse complement strand
GCCATCTTGGCTCTGCCCCCTTTATTTCTGCAGTATAGTTTAAAGCCTCTTACTGCAAGACTTTCTTCCCATTTTCTTCCCTGTTATTTCCCTTGTTGATTTATGGTTCATCTTTTGATAGTTTGTTAGGGTACTGAATCTCTAAAATAATTTAAATAGAATTATAAGTTTTATTATATTGGTAGGGCCCAATCTTTATGTGAATAGTGTTTTGTAATTATATTCAAATAATTCCTACATGTGTCTTAGCATTTGGAGTTAAAATTTGCATATTTTGTAGTTATTATAAATGGAATTTCTCTTTGTATTTCTTCCTTGTGTATTTTGTTGGAAATACATAGGAAGATTTATGATTAGGATTACTTTTTATCCTAATACTTTGCAGAAGTTATTATTTCATTTAATTTTTAGTTGATTCTCTAGGATTCACTGTGTAAATGATTATAACTTCTGCAAAAAGTGATAATTTTGTTTCCTCTTTTTCTTTGCTTATTCTTTTACTGTTTTTTTTTATTTCTATAGTTTGAATTTTAGCATTTTTTAAAATAATTATGGCAATATCGAACATTCTTGGGAGAGGCTGTAGAGGCTTCTGTGAAGATGATGGAATAGATCAGAAAATTCCAAGCTGTCAAGATTTTCCCCCACAAAAGAGTTAAAATAGCTCCTCAGGGTAAACAAAATGTGGTTAAATTAAATAAGAACAGGGGCACAACTGAGGTCTTCCTGGGACAGTTTGAGGTCAGAAGAAAAATCCAAGGATGAGGTTTGGTCCCTATGAAAAGCAAACACCTCCAGTCTAGGGTCCACTTTAACAAGTGGCAACAAGAAGCAACAAGTCCTAGGGTTAGTTGGTTTGAGAGGCTGCATTGGCCCCAGCTACAGGAACTTTAATCCCTGGGATAGTGAAGGGAGTTGGGAGTTGAGGACTGGGAAGATTGAAGGAACCTCTGCTGATAAGGAAGGCCAGAATCAGCTGTGCTGTGAAGAGCTGTGGGGATGAGAAGGAACCAGAACATGCCTGGCAGTGCAGAAGCAGTGAAGCAGAAAGCCCCTGGCTGTGGGCACTTATAGGAGGTTGGAGGTTTGACTTTGTTTCCAGGCTGGAGGGGAGAAGAGAAGATCTGGGGCAAGAGGCACCATTCCCCTTAACCTAGGGCTAGAGGTGATTACAAAAATTAAGCTATTACCACAAACAATGTACAGGCAAAGGAGAAAGAATCCAACCATAGAAAGCTGTTATGGGAATAGAGATGACTGGAGTTCATCTTCAGAGGAGGATATTGAAGTAAAGAAACCCTGAAAAAGTAACATCAAATGGTCACCTGCCCAAAAAGAATTCATAGAAGTTCTTTAAAAAGATTTTAGAAATCATATGATGGAGAAAGAGGAAAAAATAAAAAAAAAAGTAATCCAAGAAAAAAAAGAAAGTTATTAAGGAAAAGTCAATCTTTTAGTAAAGGAGATCCAGAATCTCAAGGAAGAAAATACCTTGAAGATTATAATTGGGCAAAGTGAAGCCAGCAAAATTATAAAAGAGGAAGAAATGATTAAACAAAATATGAATAATGAAAAAATAAAAGAGAAAGTGAAACATAAGAAAAACAACAGATTTAGAGAGAGGTAGATCAAGAGAGAAAACATAAAAATAATTGGTCTAACTGAAAGTTATGATTAAAAAAAGAATCTTGGTACAATAATAAAAGAAATAATTAAAGAAAATTGTCCTGAAGCATGAGAACAAGGGGGGAAAGTAGAAATAGAAAACATCCAGTGATCACCACTTAAAAAGAGATCCTATGAGGATAGGAATATCATAGTCAAATTCCAAAACCTCCAATTCAAGGATAAAATATTAAAAGCATCAAGATTAAAACAATTTAAATGTGATGGTACCACAATTAGAATCACACAAGACCTGGCGGCAGAGACATTAAAGAACTGCAGGTCTTGGAACACATTTTATTGAATAGGAAAAGAACTGGACCTCTGGCCTAAAATATCATAGCCTGCAAAGTTAAGTATTATCTTCAGTGATAAAAAATGGACATTTGATAAACTCTCAGACTTTCAAGATTTTGTTAAAAAAAGATCCTGAACTTAATAGAAGATTTGACATACAGGGACCAAGAGAAATATAAGGTATATACCAAAGACTGATTATAAGAGATTCATAAGTAAAGACTTTTTACTTTTTATATATGTAAAATGAATGTCTAAGATTCTTATTAATAATTGGGTAGCTTATAAGAAAGATTGGGTTAAATCTGAGTATAATATGAATTTAAAAAGTAGAACCAACTAGGAATAGCTAAAAAGAGTAAATTTTTTTTTTTATACAAATGAGGTACAAGAGGAAGAATCAATACAGAGGAATTAGTTGGGGGAGAAGAGCTGGTAGTTCTGCTAATCTGCTTTCATTGGAAATGTGTTTAAGAGGGAAAATACATATATATTTAGAAGACTATAAAACTTCTAAATTCAGAAGAAATAAGATATTAAGGGCATAAGGAGGAGGGAGAGGACAAGGGAGGGATCTTTAGAGGGGAGAATGAGAGAATAAGTAAAAGGGGAGCATAAAAGGGTATTTAAAGTTATGGGAATAGGAGGACAGAGGAAAGATCCTTGGAGGGGGGTAGGCAAGTAATAGGAGGGCAAGGTAGAGGGTAGAAGTAAAGCAGAGGAGACAGGAAGGACAGGAAACGAGATATGCACAAACATAAAAGCAAACATCAGGAGTAGAATAAGGTGGGGAAAGTATATGTCTATCTATGTAGATACATATGTATGTGTGTATAATGGTTATGGGATTTGAAGATCTTCCATGCCCCTTGAACTTGTTGACATAGCAGGAAGGGGTGGGACAAGAAGAAGCTGGAGCCATGTTAGAGTCAGTGAGGTGACTGGAAGCAGCAGCTGTGGCTGCAGTGTGGACTCTTTTTTTTTGAGCCAGCCAGAATTTCTGCTAAGGACTCCTGCTGAGGACTGCCAGGGATGGGAACTGCAGGGGGACGGGAACTATGGGGGGCCAGAGCTGCTGGGAGCAAGCTGGGTAGACACTGAGCAGTTGCTGTGAGTGAGGAGAGGAGGCTCTTTGCCTGAGGTAGCCTGTCCTGTTTTGAAGGCTTGAGATTGTGGGTGTTTACTACATTAACTACATGTGCCAACTTCATAACTACTGTGATGGCTTTGACTTTCTGGTTTTGGGACTTAATTGCTGGTATTTGAATAAATGTTCTAGCTATATTCCCCATGTAGAGAGCCTGTTATGTTTTGTGATTAATAACCACATCAGCATATTTACAGTTACTGTAGGCTTTGTGAATACTGCATTGTTGATACAACGTGCATGTATATATCTTTAGCTATATATTTTGGCATGGGGGAGGGGAAAAAGAACAAAGTAAAAAAATGCATTGTAGAGAACAAAAGAAAACTCACAAGGAAGCAAAGATGGACAATTCTCAACACAGCATGTATTATTTATGAAAATTTATCGTTACGTATTTTGAATCCGCTCATGTTCTGCTATGTATATGACAGGCTTTTTTTCTTTCTTATTTTGTAAAGTTCCACTATTTAAGTGTATGATATATGTAAATAATAATATGTAATATATTATTAGAATATATAATAATATATATAATAAAATTATATATACGTCTATCTATCTATCTATCTATCTATATCTTTTTGGAGGGCGGAAGGCAGAGTGTTGGGGTTAAGTGACTTGCCAAAGATCACACAGCTAGTAAGTCTGTCAAGTGTCTGAGGCCAGATTTGAATACAGGTTCTTCTGACTCCAGTGCTCTATTCACTGCACCACGTAGCTGCCCCCATATGATATGTTTTTGTTTCTTTTCTCCATTCTGTATTTGTGTTCTGGCCTTAGAGTCTAAAATAAAATAAAGAACATTCTGGGGTTACCTACAGTTTGATTAGAAATGCTTCTAGTTTATTTCTATTACATATTGTTGTTGGTTTTGTTTTATCATAGATAGATATTTATTATATAAAGTTAGGTCAATTTATTCCTGTTTTTGTTTTGTTTTTAGCTCAAATGGGTTTTTTATTTTGTCAAAATCTTTGCATTTTTGATATCATATAGTTTTGATTATTGTTACTATCGATCTAGCTTTTCACATTGATATGTTAACTAAAATTAAATCAAACATGTTTTTGGTATGAATCCTATCTAGTCATAATATATATTTTTGTGTGTAGGAGAAGCTGGGCCTTGTGAATAAGTTTTTGGCTACTTGCAATATTTTCTCCTTGACCTGGGAACTCTGAAATTAGGCTACAATATTCCTAGGAGTTTTTGGAACCTTTTTCTTTTCTTTTTAAAATTAAATTATTTATTTTTAGTTTTCAATAATCACTTCCATAAGTTTTAAATTTTCTCCCCCTGTAACAGCAATCAATTTAGCAGATACTTAGCCCTTGGTAACTTAGGGCTAAGTATCTCTTGAGAGAGGAAGAGGGTATGAATTCTGTCTCCTGTGAAAGAGGCAGAGAGTGTGAACTCTGTCTCCTGTTGCTGAGGGCAGGAGGGGTTTGGCTGAGACAGGAGGCCAGTGTGTGAATATAAGAATTCCAAAGACAGAGAATCAAAATTGGGAATTTTCTCCTGGTGGCTCCTGCTGGAGGGAGCAGAATTGTCCCAGCATCTGGGAGCGGGCTGCTGGACTGAGAACTGAGTTGGAGTTTTCTATGAGACCAGAATCTGGTGAAGTCCACCTGGAAGGCTGAGAGGGCTGCCTGGAAGGCCACCTGGAAGGCCAACATTTCTCCTGGGTCCTAGGGCCAGCTGAACTGCTGGAGGACTGAAGAAGCATGACCAGGATAAGACTTTTTTCTTCTTGGTTTGGCTGATCCTTGAGTTCCTGGCAACAGAAGTGGTGAAGGGTTTGAGATGTGCTGGACCCTGTGAACTTCAATGTGTAGCAAGAACTGCCTGGAGGACTGGACGAGAACCTGGGAGCTGTCTGCCTCTGAATCCAGATGACTGTTTGGTGGATTCAAGTTGAGCTGGAACCATGGAAGGGGATCCAGGGAATCTGAGAGGCCACCCCAGTCAAGATGAAGAAAAGGCCTTTCCTTGGTTATTGAATGAGTTTACTAGACATTGAGGGGTAGAGGGTTTGTGTGGTTTTCTAATGATTGTATTTAGTGACTGTTTGCTAGATAAGTGACTGATTAAGTTAATCTATAATTGCCCCATGAGTGGAAGGTTGATTATTGTATTGTGAATTGATTGAATGACTAAGTATTGATTATTGTATTGTGAATTGATTTTGAATGTTTGCCTTGGTTTGTAATGAAATGAATGGAGTGTTCACTACACTGTGTAACCAGAATCTTAAAAGCTGTTCACAGTAGCATTCTTTTGGGAATCTGCTTGTACATGGCTTATACCCCCTCCCTCTCTACACCCTTTCCAAGACGACTTGCAATCTAATATGGGTTCTACACATACATTCCTATTAAACACATTTTCACATTAGTAATGTTGCATGGAAGAATTATAACAAATGGGAAAGACCATGAGAAAAAAAATAAAATAAAACAAAACAAAAAAGAAAAGAGTCTGCTTCATTCTGCATTCCAACTCCGTAGTTTTTTTTTTTTTCTGAATGTGACTGGCATTTTCTGTCATGTGTTCTTTGGAATTATTTTAGTTTCTTGCATTGCTGAGAAGGGCTAAGTCTGTCAAAATCAGTTGTTGCACACTGTGACTGTTACTGTGTACAATGTTTTCCTTGTTCTGCTCCCCTCATTCAGAATTAGTTCATATAAGTCTATCAAGGTTTCTCTGAAGTCTGCCTGTTCATCATTTCTTATAGCAAAATAGTATTCCATTACATTCATATACCATGACTTGTTTTGCCATTCCCCAATTGATAGGCATCCCCTTGATTTCCCGTTCTTGACCACCACAAAAAGCTGCTATGAATATTGTTGTACATATGAGTGCTTTGCCCAATTGGGATCTTTTTCAAGAGGCAATTGGTAGATTCTTTCAATTTCTATTTAACCCCCCCATCCCCGAGTTCTAGGATATCTGGACAGTTTTCCTTGATAATTTCTTAAAAGATGATGTCTCTCTTTTTTTTATCATGACTTTTAGGTAGTCCAATAATTTTAAAATAATCTCTCCTGGATCTATTTTCCAGGTCGGTGGTTTTTCCAGTGAAGTATTTCACATTGCCTTCTATTTTTTCATTATTTTGGTTGTATTTTATAATTTCATAATTTCTCACAAAGTCATTAGCTCCCATTTGCTCCATTCTAAATTTTAAGGAATTATTTCATTCAGTGAGCTTTTGCGCAATTCTGCTTTTTAAGACATTCTTCTCCTCATTGGCTTTTTGAATCTCTTTTGCCATTTGGGTGAGTCTGTTTTTTAAAGGTGTTATTTTCTTCAGTAGTTTTTGGGGTCTCCTTTAACAAGCTATCAACTTGTTTTTCTTGATTTTCTCAAATCATTCTCATTTCTCTTCCCAGTTTTTCCTCTGCTGCTCTTACTTGATTTTCAAAAACCTTTTTGAGCTCTTCTATAGCTTGTGAACAATTCATATTTTTCTTGGAGGCTTTGGAGGTAGGAGCATTGACTTTGTTGTCTTCTTCTGGTTGTATGTTTTGATCTTGTTTGTCACCACAGTAAGATTCTATAGTCTTGAGGTTATTTTTGTTTTTTTTATGTTGTTTGCTAATTTTCCCAGTCAAATACTTGACTTTTAACTCTTTTTCAGAGTAGGACTCTGCTTTCAATGAGAGTGGGGGTGGGGGGTGGGTATACTGTCCCAGTCTTAAGGGGTTTTGTACAGCTGTTTTCAGATATACTCCTAGACGCCTATAAATTTTCAGCTCTTCCAAGGTGTTATGATCAAAGGAGAGGTGTTTATTCCTTTCCTGCCCTGTATTCTGGTCTATGAGTGACCACAAGCACTCTCTTCTGCCTTGTAACTTTGGAAAGGATTCCCTCTCCACTGTACAACAAGCTTCACCACACTAGCATTCCTTCCCACCCCAGGACTGTCACCCAGGACTGCAACCCTGATCCAAGCATTGCAAAGGAAGAGAATCTTGCCTCAACACTAGCAAAGGGATCCCTGCAATCCCTCTCTGATCAGCTATTTTATCACCACACTGTCTGTGGGCCAGGAGCTCAGGAAGCAGCCACTAGCGTGGCTGCTGCCACTGCTACTGCCACCTCTGCTGCCCCGGGACTGGGACTAGACTGCACTCCTTTCCCACTGACCTTCTATGCTGTTTTTGGTGTTTGTGGGCCAAAAAGTCTGGAAACTACCACAGCTGCCAGTCATTCAGTCTCCCCTAAGGCCTGCTCTGGCCCTTTCTATGCTGGGGCAGCCCATGCTAGACTGCACTCCATTCCCAACCTGGTGCGATAGACCCTTCCTGTCGACCTTGCAGGTTGTCTTGGACTGGAGATTTGCTTCACTCCTTCATTTTGTGGGTTCTGCTGCTCTAGAATTTGTTTAGAATCATTTTCTACAGGTATTTGGAGAACTTCGGGGGAGAGCTCAAGCAAGTCTCTGCTTCTACTCTACCATCTTGGCTCCACCCCCCAAGCTCAGTCTTTAAACAACTGGTGTGAGTTACTGCTTTACCAAATGATAGAATTGAGAGTAGAGCAAAGACTTCCCACCCCAAAACCTCCACAATGGATGAATGAGGACAGAGCTGGAGGAATCATGGAAAAGGTGCATCCCAGCATGTGATGGCCAATTTAGTGAGGCAGGAGAAAGTATTCTATATCTTTCAGGGCTGGCAAGTGACCATGAACTTCCACCCCCCAATAACCATTGTCTCCCATCTGCCCAACTATCTTACACTGTTATTGCTGGATCCTTCATGTATATACCTGGTTAACCTTAGTCCTGTTGACAGCTAAGCACTCTCTCCTATTTTCATTGCCCTCAAGCCTTGGCAGAGGTTCCAGAGAAGCCCTAGAAAAGGTTGTTATACCCTGCTTACTGTAAGGCCTCACCCAACATCAAAACAAAGAGGGAGAGATGAATCCTAAGGTTGAGACTACATGAGAATAGGGATAGGTGTGAATAAGAAGTGCCTAGAAGGTGAATAGCATCATAATTCCCCTTCCTTGAAACCAACCTGGACTGGCCACAATAGCCTAAATACCTTCTAATTAACAATAAGGAATAGTTAAAATGAGAAATTATCTTCCTATATCTCTCCTTTCCACAGTTAAACTTGTTAAAAAAAAAAGTACTCTTCTTGCCTGTTCTTCCTCTCCTGTTACTCATTTTCATCCTGTTGAAACATGACTTCTTACCTTGCCGCTCTATAGAAATAACTCTAAAGCAGCAGTTCTCAACCTGTGGGTCATGACCCCTTTCGGGATCAGAGTCGCCTAAGACCATCAGAAAACACATATTTCCAATGGTCTTAGGAACCGAGACAGCACTCCTCTATCCATCTCTAGGCAGGTATGCCCACATGCAGATATGCCCACATAGGAGTATTAAAGGGTCGTGGCATTAGGAAGGTTGAAAGCCACTGCTCTAAAGTTATCAAAAACCTGTTAATTGCTCAATCTGATGGCCTTTTATTTTCTTTGTCTTTCTTGGACTTTTTATAACTTTTGACCATTGACCACTCCTCTCTCCTAAATACTCTCTTCTCCCTCAGCTTTTGTATCACTGCTATTTTCTGGATCCCATCCAACCTATCTTATCTGATTGATACTTCACTTACTCTGCCAGATTATCCTCTCTATCTTATCCCCTAATGGAAGTATTCCTCAAGGCCTTCCCTTTCTTCTGAATTATTGCAATCATCTCTTAATTAGTATCTTTGCCTGAAAACTCTCCTATTCTGAAACGTCCTCCAGATAGCTCCCAAAGTGATTTTCCTAAAACGCAGATCTGATCCTGTTACTCCTCACTCAGTAAACTCCAGTGGCTGTAGAACCAAATGTAATCTTTTCTGTCTGGTATTTAAAACTATTCACCTGGCCCCACATTGCCAATGCTTCTTCCCATTTCCATGGGGCATACACTTTAGCCCCTTACTGAAAGATACAAGAAAAATAGCTTCACCTTATTTGTTCTTTGGTTCCCATGACTAGGGCTTCTATTGAAGATGACCAGTGACCAAACCAGGAAATATTGCCCCCTCAGAAAGTTGTAAGAAGTACAGAAATATTTTTTAACCACACTGTTTTGATACTGAATTCCCCCTTGGATTACCAACCAAGGTAGGGAAAAGAATTTCTTTCTTCTCCATCCTCCTCCAAACGTACCCAGCAGCAATGGTGGCTACAAGCACATCGGAACACAAGTTTGCCAAATACTGTACCTCAAGTCCATAACTGCTTTTTATTTTTTTTTGCCATTTGTGTTTCTTTGAGCACAGATCCTTGAACAGTGCTTCTGAGATATAGATGCTTCCAGCCTTGGTAGCTATCTTGCAAATCTGAGATATCCTGAGTTACTGAGTCAGTAAGAGGTGCCAGAAAAAAAAGTGCTTCCTACTTCTATGTTGCTCCTTAGAGGAGATAATCAATGATGTGATCATCTTGTTCCAACCAGGAATCCACCTTCTCCATTGATTCATTCCCTCTAAAGAGCTTTAGCTTCCAAAAGGTGGATGTAGATCTTAATTCATGGCTGGGGATTTTGTGGTATGAGGATAACCAAAGATTAATATGGAAGTCTAAGGCTAGAGGCAGTGTTCTCATGCCAAACTTTAAAAGAGACAGTAAGGCACAATCTATGCATATTTATTGAATATCTATTATATAGACACACATGATGCTAGGAATATAAAGAAGTAGGAGACACAGTCCCTCTTTTCAAGTTCCTAAGGGAAGGCAGGACAAATGTAAACTGCAAATCATAACATATAGTTAGTGACAAATAAGTGGTACATTGTTGATATGGCTGACCTTAGGGACAGGTTAGAGTAATACAATAATGGCATCCATAGCTATCTTACTGAAAATAACTCAATTCAGTTTGCTAGAGAATAACTGGAGCATTGACATAACATGTGCTTAATAGCTAGAATATTTTGCTAATCCTTTGTTTTATTTTGGTGTTATGTAGACATGTGTTTTAACACTTAAGTTTGGTTTAATGTGTAATTAATCATTATACTATATATATAGAGTAGCACTTTGTAACTAGGGGACAGAGATTTGGACAAACCATTTGAGACAGGCAATAACATCAATTGATTCTAATATGAATTTTTAGATGCCAAACTATGTCTGTTAAATGCTTCTTTCTTCATTTTTCATAGCTAGTAGAGCCAAATATTTTTGAAGCACTTATGAAACTCTTCACAGGCCACATTTTTCTCAAATATCTGCCTTAGTCAATAGAAGGTATAGCCTAGAGGGAAATTTTTTTTTAGTTAAATTCATTTGCTAACTTAACTGACACAGCATGAAAAGTAAATACATACATATACACATATATCAGCAAAGTTTCAAGGAGAAAAAAATAGCATTAAAATACATCACATTAGGATATATACAATTAAAATAGGTTAACAATAGTGAAACAAATTATGATTTTGTTCTAGTTTTTTTAAATGTTCTTACCTACCCTGTTATATAGGTATACCTGGCTACTTTTTGAAGATAATATGTTGACAGTTCAGAAAGTTCTGGAGCAAATCAAATCCATGTATGCTTCTTGACATTTTTACTCACTTGTTCAAGCTCAAGAGGCTAATAACTTTATTGACATGGGAAGGAAAGAGAATCTTTGAACCATGACCTATTTAACAAAATTAAAATTTTATTTCATTCCACATAATTGAACTTGATAAAGATGAGTAGTGAAAGTATTAATGCTTAGGATGAAGGTGGGACCAATCAGGGTTACACTGATGACTGAGTTACTAGCTTCTACAGCCATGGAGAAGTTTCTACTTTATATTTGCTTCTGATATACTGATAAGCTTAGCATTCTTGACAACTGAATCAAAGCTGAGCAATCCTCCTTGCATAAAAATGTTTTTCTTTATGGAAAAGGCACATAGCATGTGTAAAGAATAGAGGATACTCCATTCAGAACTGGAATATTGGGTGAAGATAAATGGTGGTAAAATCTCTTAATGGAAAAGTTAAATTAATAAGTTATTTGTTGTGTATTTTGTATGCACTTGTTAATAAGATGACATGTTGCAGAAGGATATTTTAACACTAGTTTCAGATGAGAATTGTATTGGCAAGTAGATTTTTAAGGTACCTCAGAGGCCATATAGTCCAACCCACTCATTGTGTAAATATTGTGTAAATGATGAAACTGTGATTCAGGAGAATGCCATTTGCCCAAGATAACATGAGTAGTTAACACGAGAGGTAGATTCTGAACCCAGATTCTCTAAGTCCTTACTCAGTTATTTTTTACACTATCATGGTTGAATTCAGTGGAATCATCTTATGGTCTTAACATCCAAGCCAAATCCATAAGGAAAGAGAATAATCATAAATCAAATTAGGTGACCAGTCTGGACCTAGAAATCAAAGATTCATTATGAAATAATATTGTGAATAGGAAGCAAGTCTATAATGAATGAAATCTTAGAGCATCATGCAAGGCCAAGAGCCTAGGAAATCATTTTGGAAGTAAAAGATCTCATCCAATCCAATAAACATTTATTAAGAGCCTGCTTCATGTCAGGAATTGGCCTAAGCACTAGGAATACACTTAATAAAAAGAAAGATAGACCCTGCCATCAAGAAACACTAGTGGGGAGAGACAACAAAAAAGGAGACAGGAAAGCTGCATCAGGGGGAGAGGACAACCAAGGGTACTTGGTTCAGTGGTATCTTGTTTCATGTGTATAATAAAACCAGGCAGGACAACAGTGCAGAGTGGAGTAAGCCCAAAAGTCCAGTTTCTGTACTCTGTAAAGGAAGGCATTGGGAGAGATGTGGTACTCTACCTTCTCTGCCTCTTGTTTCCTTCAAAATATAACAAGAGTCAGAGATCATGATGATGAGAAATACATTCCATTCATGTGGGCCAGATGGTGCCAAGGCAAGGCATGGAGACAGGAGATTGAACATCATGCTTGAGGAACAGCAGAAAAATTGGAAAAATAGTTTGGACATAGGGCATGAAGAGCTTTAAATGACAGCAATTTATAGTTTATCCTAGAAATAATAGAGAGACATTGAATTGAGTGAGTATTATGGTTACACCTATAATTTAAGAAAACCACCTTTGGTACTGGGTATAGGAGAACAATCAAGGAGACTAAGTAGGAGGCTAATACTATAGTATAGGCAAAAAGTCATTAGCTGATGAGAATTAATATTATGTCTATTTGTTAATCTAACAATACTATCAGAAATTTTACCACAGTCTAGAAAGAACAGTGTTCATAGCACTTAGGTATCTATTTTATTTCTCTTGCTAAAGAGAACGTAAGTATGATGTTATAATGGTGACTAGGGTGCATGATACAATCTAAGCAAAAAATAAAATTAAGTGACTCAGAATTTAAAGAATCGTTAGTAGTTCGGTGACCTCCCACCTTAGTCTGATTCAGCAGAAAGTCTACTTCAGAAAGTAGTATATCCTGGAGGAGATGGACCAGTTTCACATGACTAATGTATTAGGGCTAAATTATAGGAGAGATATGATGATTTAATGCCCATTATGCTATTTATTTCAAAAGTTTTCCACTTGGAAAAGGCACCAAAATACTGACTAGAACTCAAGCTAATATTGTGCAAGGACATCCCATTAGATACCTTATTTCTCCTGCTTGGTGATCTTTTGGAGCACCTGGATGATAATAAAGCACATGTGAAATATGTCTGCTCTTCATTAATAGGATAGCCAAGAGATTAAAAATTATTATAAAGCACTTGGCAAATCTAAAGTGCTATATAAATGCTAAATAATGGAGCAAAGCCTGCCAGGCAAGTGACCTATAACAAGTAAAGTAGTTTGGAAAGGATATTAATTCTTTCAATGTACCATTGATGGTTTTGTAATTGTAGTTCAGAAAGTGACACCACAATTCAGTGAAGTAGTTAATGAATTTCCCACCAAGGCTAATTTATGTAAACTTAGATTATGCATATGGTAGCTCAGGTTGGAGATTAAGGCTCTATGAATGCTTTTAATTAATTATGGTGTACTGTTCCTGAGGTTTTTCTTTCTTCCTAATGCCTCTCTAGAGGCTCCTTGGTGTAGAGGAATGAATGCTAACTTTGAAATCAGAAAAACTATGTTCATTTCATATCTGTGCTACTTAATATCTGGGGAAACTTGCACAAGTCACTTGCACAAGTCACTTTCTCCCTTTGAGCTTCAGTTTCCTCATCTGTAAAATAAAAGAGTTAGAATAGATGATTTCTGAGGTCCCTTCCAGCTCTAAATCTTAGGAATGAATGAAGGTGATAAGTCAGAGGCAACTGCTTCCATCAACTGAAAGATTAAGCTATGATGTACTTAATATCATTTGAAAAAGTGGTACTAGAGAGCAGCCAAGAATCAAGGACTGTGGGTGAAGTAGGTAATTGTAGGATCAGAAATAGTTCTGGATATGGGGTAAGGTAGCACAGCCAAGGAAGATGTTATGGATCTAGAACTGTAATAGAGCTCAGGGGTTGTCTAGCCTAATGCTTTCATTTGTGTATGAGGAAACCAAGGCTAGGCAAGTGACTTACCCAAGGTTACCTCATATCAAATGTCAGAGATGGAATTTCAGTCCAGATTTTCCATCTTATTCCAGAGTCAATGTTCTTTCCACTGTACTAAGCAGTTTGTCTGTACAACATTTGGGGAAATGAGGATAAGAGTAAACAGACTTTTTTCTCCCAGGGGTTCAGGCACGGCCTGATTATACAAGAGGGAAAGAAAGGAACAGAACGTGGCTCTTAGTTAATCCTATGTGTTTAGAGAGGCATGAAATCCTTTGCTTTCATTTAGTAGCTGAACCTGATGAGGTGGAGGACTTGTAGAGCTTCTTACACCTTACTCTCATCAATATACTTTATGATCTCTTGACACTTGCCTTGTTACAAGACACACCATCTCCTAACTCTGGCCTTTTCAGTGGCTATCCCTCAGGCCTAAAATGCTCTCTCTCATCATTTCTGGATGCTAACTTCCCTGGCTTCCTGCAAGTCTCAGCTAAAATTGCATATTCTGTGTCATTAAAAAACCCTTCTATTTAACCTCAGTGTTTTCCATCTGAGATTATCTCTAATTTATCTTTTATATGTCATGTTGTACATGGTTGATTGCATGTTGTCTCCCTCAATAGACTATGAGTACCTTGAGAGTATAGATTTTTTTTATCCTTAGTGCTTAGCACAGTGTCTGACATATAGTAGGTGTTTAATAAATGCTTATTGACTTGACTTAACTCTCCCTTGCACCTTCCTTCTATCTTAATACTGGGTGGAAGGAGAAGAAAAATTAAATTCATAAAGATATTCATAGTTAAGCAAAAATTGACCATGTTAATCATCTTCAAAAATGTGTATATCATTCTGTGTATTTAATCCATCACTCCTCTCAGGAGGGAGGGAATATTCATTGTCATTGGTCCTCTGGAATCATTGTTAATCATTGCACTGATCAGAGTTCTTAAGTCTTTTTATGTTGTTATTGTTAGAGGATACATTGTCGTCCTCTTCTGCTCACTTTACTCTGTATCAATTCACACAAGTTTTCTCAGGTTTCCTTGAAACTTTCCCTTCCTCATTTCTTATTGCACAATATATTCTATTATAGTCTGCTAACATAATTTATCTTGCCATACCTCAGTTGATTCAACTGCATGCCTTTAGTTTTCAGTTATTGTTGTTTTACCACCATAAAAGGAGCTGCTATAAATATTTTTTACAGTGAGTCCTTTTCCTCTTTTTAAAAAAGTCTCTTTGGATCCCTATGCTTAGTAGTGGGTGAAAGGACAGTTTAGTAATTTTGGAGAATAGTTCCAAACTGCTTCCCAGCATGAGAAGCTAAACCAATAGGCATTAATATGCCTGTTTTTCCATAGCCCTGCAAATATTTGTCATTTTCCTTTTGTGAAAAATTTGCCCATCTGATAGATATGAGCTGGAACCTCAGAATTGCTTTAATCTTCATTTCTGTAATTATTGATTAATTAGGAGGATTTTTTCATATTATTACAGATATTTAAATTATTTTTTTCTTGAGAACTACCTTTCAATATACTTTGACCATTTATAATTTGGGCAATGGTTCTTATTCTTATAAATTTGAATCAGTTTCTTACAGATTTGAAAATGAAACCTTTATGAGACAAACTTACTGCAGAGATTCCCCCCCCCAGTTAAATGTTTTCCTTCTAATTTTAGCTACATTGGTTTTAATTGTACAAAATCTTTTTTTTTTATTTTTATGCAAACAAAATTGTCCATTTTATATTCTATGACCCTCTCTAGCCTTTATTCATTAACTCTTTTCCATCCCTTGATCTAGGTAATTATTTCAGTGCTCCTCTAATTAAAAAAACACATACACAAAACTATGTAATATTTTATATCTGTTATATATCCATTAGGAACTTATCTAGGCATGTTGGTGAGGTGTTGGTCTAAACTGAGTCCCTGTCTGACTGATTTCCAGTTTTCCTCACAGTTGTCAAATAAGTGAGTCCTTACCCCAGTAGCTGAAGCCTTTGAGTGGGGACTCATGGTATGTGGGTGTGTGTATGTATGCTTGCGCCCATGTGCATTTTAGAAAAGACAACTTCTAACCTCTCAGGGATACTTCTAGAACCCTAAGAGAACACAGTAGCCGTGTCCTCAGGAGCCCAGCACTTAGTACCATGCCTGACATATAATAAATGCAAATCCTTGTTGAATTATTGATTTACTGACCTTCCAGTGAAAGTTGAAGTTGGAAGAATGGCTTCAGAGTATATGCTACATTAAAATATGATATTTGGCTACTAATTTCAATCATCTTTATCTTTGGTATGTTAAAACATGCACTTTTTAAAAGAGATTTTTGAAAGTTGGTCTTGGAATAATTCTTTTATTAAAGAGGCTTAAAAAAAAGTATTCTGGAAGCCCATCTAAGATCAGTATATTTAGCACAGCATAGTTTTGTGAACTACACTTGCAAGACAAAAGACATATGAAACACCATTCACATCATAGTAATTTAGTATTAAAAGTGCATTTGCCATAAATTCCAAGGTCTAGCGCTCTAATCATCTGTAAGATTGAATATCAATAGAGCAATTGCCTGTTGTTACATACAAGAAACTTCTCTTAAAATGAATCTTGCTGGAGAGAAAGAGCAGAAATGGGATGTTATTGAAAAACCTGCTCAGAATTGTTGGTGTAGTGCAGGTTAGAAGATAACTCTTTTGCTGTATTAAGTAATCCTGTTGTTTCCTAGTGACACAGGTTGTTGATTGATACACTAACTCTCCCACATACCTAATTATTAATATGTATTCTAAAATGAAATCACTAGAATATTTTAGGATTTTAGATGAGGAAGGGATTTGTCAAAAGCTATTCCCCCAAATATGCATATGCAATAATTTTCTTTTAGTCATTAGAAACTTGTTTATAGAAGAAATAAACAACTCTTCAGATTGTGTTCTAGCCAATTAAGAATTCTCACTCTACTAATTTTTTTTTAATGCAGGGCTTAGATTAATTTGATAATGACCTAAATGGTAAGAAATAGACCCTAGCAAATTACTTTTTTTTTCCTTCTAGGCAATTTTATAAAGGACTTATCATTTGTCACCATATATGCAATCCTGACAGCCATTTCTTGTGGTTAATTAAAACCACAAATGTAATTTTAAAGGAGGAAAAATACTGCCTTGTTAAAATTTTACCTCAGTTTTTATTTTTATTCTTTATATATTCTTTATATATGGATAATAATTGATAGAGAAAATTATACATAACATTTGGGGTGGGGGAAGCAACAGACAAAAGGAGGCTGTTGTGATCCACTGTGTTGGAGTAGGTGAGATTCCATGCAATATGCAGGTTTATACTCCATCGTTTGGAGAAAAAGAATCTTGTGGCTGAACCAAACAAATGTTCTCATTATATTCTACCACTTTTCTATAACCCCATATTACTTGGTAGTTATTTAGACAGGGTTTATTCTTAGAGAGGAAAAAAAAAACCCACAACCCACCAATTAGGACCATTTCAATATTAGCAGTCAAACTTTTAAGAAGCAGGTTGTTAGGGCTAAATAAATTCTGGTATCTGTAGTAAAACCTTATTAACCACTAAGCCAGGCTCAATAATATTCCTGAAATAAAATAGTGAAGTGAAGATCATTCTGATAATTAGAGGGAGGAATTACCCTTTGGAAAGACAAGCCATACTGTGTTAACATATTTACTGTAAGGGGGGTGGAGCCAAGATGGCAGCGTAGAAGCAGCAACATATCGCAG
>CM053580.1:421577250-421613423 GCA_028627135.1 Pseudochirops cupreus | reverse complement strand
GTTTGCAGATCCTATACTTGATTGCATGCTGCTGTGGGGGTAGGATGGGGGGAGGGAGGAGAGAAAATTTGAAACTCAAGGGATTGTGGAACTGAATCTTGTAAACTAAAAGAAAACAAAAAAATCAATTAAAAAATACTCGAAGTTAAAAAAACTAAAACAAAACAAAACAAAACAAAACATTTATTCCAACACCAGAAAACCAAACCCCCAAACCATTCAGCTGATTCCATCATAGTAGCAAAGAAGTTAACAAGCCACAACAGCACAGAAAGCCATACCATCCTTTAGGCTTTCCACAAACCAATATTTACTCACAAGCCTATCTGTCTCTTCCCCCACCCCCTTAGGTGGGCTTTCCTCCCACCCATCTAGCTGGCTCTGACTTCCAGCTTCCTATGGGCTCTGCTTCACCCTTCAGCAAATCCCTCCCACCACAGGGTCAATGTGATTACATTCAGCCTATTAGAAGGCAGGATTTGTTTTCAAAGCAGGGAAGGTCTTCAAATTCCTTTAGGCTTATTAAGGGGCAGGGAAGAACTTCAAATTCCCATTACTATTACACGAGTACCTTAAATGACATTGGAACAAGAATGTCTAGGCTATTGGCAAATAGCCCCTGCCCATACTCATGATGTCCCTGTCAGTGTAAGGGTGTGAGAGGGGAGTTCCCCTTCACTCCAGTTCCATTGAATCACTGTAGGTTTATCTTTTACAAAACAAGATTTAAGTAAAAATATACAACATCAAATACATAAACTTGCCCAACATATGGGGCTCGCTTTTTCTACCCACTCCCCTAAATACCCCTTCATATTCTAAGGAGGAGAAGAGGATTAGGATAATTTAGCTTAACTTCTATAGAGAAGAGTCTCAAGTTCCATGTCCCAAATGTCCTTTCTAGTATTCTTTCAAGTGGTTGGTGATAGTTTGTGATTCTTCTTTAGGGAGCTGTTTGCTCATGTCCTTTGACAACTTACCTTTTGGGGGGGTGATTTTTTGTCTTATTTAGATACAAAACTTTTCCCTGAGAAATTTGATAATGTATATGTATATATACACACACATACTCCATTTTAGTGCATTGATTTTGTTTGTGCAGAAGCTGTTTGGTTTCATATAATCAAAATGATCTATTTTGTCTTTCATAATTGCCTTTATCGTTTGTTTCCTTAAGAATACATCACCTATCTATACCTGTTAGAGGCGCATAATCTGCTTCTCTTCTAATTTTTTATGGTATAACCTTTAATATTCAAGTCACACATCCATTTCGAACTCATCATGTTGTTATATCATTTTCAGTCATATTCAAGTCTTTTTGCCTCTTTTTAGGATTTTCTTGGCAAATATACTAGAGTGGCTTGTCATTTTCTTCTTTAGCTTATTTTACAGATGAGGAAACTGAGTTAAATAGGTTTAAGTGACTTGTCCAAGGTCACATAGCTAATAAGTGTCCAAGGTTGAATTTGAACTCAGGGAGATGAGTCTTCCTGACTTCAGGCACAGAATGCTATCCATTGAACTCATTATGAAATATGGTGTGAGTTGTTGGCATAAGCCTAAGTTATCCTGTTTTTAAAGGAAGTTTAAAATGTGGCTAAAATATCCAACTATGGTCTTACTATTCTTGTTTTCAACAAGATTAGTAGTACATATCACTGTTACTTAATTGAGGATGATGTAGTAGTCCAAAAGAAATTGTGACAGCCTACATTAGGATGGTTAGTTGAGGAAAGGGTACAGAATATGGTGATGTTGTAAAGACAAAATTGACAAAATTTGACCACTGATTAGAAGTGAGGAAGGGGTGAGAGTAAAGAGTCAAAGGATGACCCTGATGTTGTAAGCCTGAGTAATTGTAAGAATAGTGTTGTGATCAAGAGAAAATGTCATGAGATTATTTTCCCCTTCAAATCTATTTTTCCTTTAAACTTTGACATTTATTTGCAGCATCACCATTCATATGGCCTCCCATATTTACAGGTCTGATCTTATCTTTAGCTCCTCTTTCTCCCTTCTTATATTTAATCAATTGGCAAATCTTATGATTTCCATCTCTTCAACATCTCTCACATTTGACTTATCTTTCCCCATGCCCATTGCCACCTTTCTAGTATAGGCCCTCATTACCACTCACCTTTACTAGTGAAATATCTTCCTAATAGATCTTCTTGCTTCCACTCTTCTCACCCAAATCTATTCTTCATATTACTACGAGAATATTCTTTTTTTTGTTATTCATGGATTTGGTCATGTTATTCCATTGTTCAGAAATTTTTAGTGACTTTAAGTCACATAATATGTATCATTAAAAATCTTCTGCCTGGCATTCAAGGTCCTCTAAAACCTGATGCCTCACTCTTCATTTTCAAATTTTCCCTTATTACTTCCTTCAATACCATTTCCACATCCTAAATGGATGAATCTTTGCTCCCATATGTGTGCAGCACTCTCAGACCTCAATGCTTTTAGACAAGGTAGTAGTCTCTCATCTCTCTTTATTTTTAGTGTGTCTATCCTCTCTTCATTAATTAGTTAAAGTACAACCTAAATACTACTTTCTTCTGGTACTCTCCCCCACCCAACTCCCCACTCCCACTTGTAATGACCTTCTTCTGTGGATTTCAAACAGTTCTTTATTTTTACATTTTATAATTTATGATGTAATATTGTCCATCACAATTCTCTGTGCTGAGAGTCTTCATCCTTTGCTAGACTCTGAGCTTTTTGATGAAAGGACTGTATTTTAATTAAACTTTGTACTTCCCTTAGTACAAAGCACTAAGCTCTGTACACAGGAGGTGCTTAAAAATGCTGGTTGAATTGACTTGAATTGAACATCAGGTTTGTCATCTCTTCTAGATAGTGCAATTGCCTGGAAAATACAATTTATTTCCACTGAGCATTTCCTCCTAAGCTATATTAGTGTTTAGTTATTTTCTCTATCACATTTTCATGCAAAATCCTCAAACTAGCCTTTTTTCTAATAAGAAGTTATATGTTCAGTTATTCAAATCTACCTGTCTTTCTATCTATCTACCCATCTATCTATCTATCATCTATCTATCTATCCATCTATTATCTATTTATCATCTATCTATCATCTATCTATCTATCTACCTATGTATATCTATATACATGTACGTATATGAATGTATATACATGGTAGAGATGTAGAGGTACTCCCCATATCGACTCCATCTATAATATATGTAAATTTAAACTAGGCACCAATAATATTGGCATATGTGTGTGTGCCAATGGTTTTTAATGAATACAATATGAACAATTTAAACATTGATAGAACGTAGATCATTATTATGAGAGACATCCTGGTAAAGATGAGACCGCAAAGCCTGGACCTAGAATGAGGACACCTAGATTTAAGTCCTAGCTTCTACACTTACTATGTACCTTTAGGAAAATTTCTTGAACTTTTTTGAATTTCAATTTCTTCATCTATTTATATTTATTAATTTTATATTTATGTTGTATATATTTGATAGCTAACATTTATAGAGTGTTTTCTATGTACTCTGCTAAAGGCTTTATAATTGTTATCTAATGTGATCCACACAACAACCCTGGGAAGTAGGTGTTATTATTATTTCCATTTTATGGATGAGAAAATTGAAGCAAATTAAATTTAAATGACTTGTCCAGGGTCACACGGCTAAGTGTCCGAGGCGAAACTTGAACTTAGATCTTCCTACCTCCAGTATCAGTACTCTATCCACTGTACCTCCTAGCCGTACATATGCTTAGTGTTTCTTTCAGTGTAAGCTCTTTGTGGTTAAGTAAGTATTGGTTCATATTTTATATTTGTATCCCCAGTGCATATCAAAGTGCCTGGCACATTCTAAGCACTCCGTAAACATCTGTTGATGGACAGATTATATAATAAAAACCAGCAGTAGCAAGTTTCCCCTATTTTCCCTAAAAACATTTCATAAAAAAAATCAGGAGACTTCTAAAATTATTTATTTTAAATTGTCATAGAGAGGAGATAAGGAAAATAAGGGGAAACATAATAGTTTATAGCTTTTAATTTCCTTGCAAACAGTAGGTAATTAATAAATGCTTATTGAATTGGATCATTACATCTAGGTCACAAGGGGAATGTTGGCATGGTGCATAATGAGCTGGCCTTTCAGTCAGATGTTGAGTTCAAGCACCATCCATGACATATCCTTACTGATCCTGAAGTTATCAGTATGTCAGGCCACTTTTTAAGACCCTAAATTGCAGAAGTGTGACTGATTGTCATAATATGGGGCACTAAATGAGGTCCAGTTCTTTAAAAAAGTTTAACTATACAGCAAGAGGTAAAAAGTGTAATCAACATAAACTTCACAAATGCTGTGCATCATCACATTCCTAAACTGGAATGCCCTTGTAATCTATGATTGCTTATTGTTGAGGGATTGTCACTGGGGCTGGTTGTGATAGAGATATTTTCTTACCAGGTCAAAAGAAATTGAACATGTGTCTGAACTTGTTGAAACAAATATTCTTCCTTCCTCCATGCTTGATTTTAGTGTCAAGGTCAAAGCAATGTAATGCAAATGTTTAACTTTTTACAAGTGTGGCTGTATGTACCAATTGGATTACCAGGATGCTGTAACATTTTTTTTAAACATGTGCCTATAATCTACATGGTTTATAAAAATAGATGATAAAGACTCTGAACTTGAAACACAATCTTGACCAACTGGCAAGAAGCTACTGTAGTTAGGAATTGTTCTTACAACATTGAGGTTTTTTAATTGGTTGAAATTTTATCATTGTGGAAAACTTTTGGTGTAGAAACACTCTCCATTGAAGCAGATAGATAATTTATTTATAGTCCTGTTACAGAGAGCTGCTGGGACGTTGAGAGATTGCTTCTATAGATAATAGAAGATTTCCAGTCTCTTATCTCTTGTGTCACTTTTGAACTAGACATAGCAATATAATTTTTGTTTCATTTTTGGAGGCAATTTGGGTTAAGTTACATGTTCAGGGTCACATAGCTAGTAAGTGTCTGAGGCTGGATTTGAACTCAGGTCTTCCTGACTTCAGGGCTGGTGCTTGATCCACAGTGCCATCTAGCTGCCCCTAGATAAAGAAATATAATTTTTAAAATTTTTGATTGCCTACTGTTTGCAAGATATTGTGCTAGCTATTGGGTAAGTAACAAAGACAAAACTGAAGCAGTCTTGGAGCTAGAGGAACTAGTAAATCTGCATAAAGATTATTTATGCAGAGGATATATGGTTGAATGGAAACCAGATCATAAAATTTGGAATCAGAGGAACTGCAGTGAATTCTGTATAGACTATATAAGACTGAAGAAATTACATACTGTCTCTTGCTTTGGTTTCCTGATCTACATTATTAGTGGGTTTGCACTAAGTGACTGCTAGGATAGCTTCTAGTTCTAAATTCTAATATTTTATGAAAGCTCCTTAAGAACAGGGACAAATGTTTTGCCTTTCTTTGTAACTTCAGAACTTAGCACAGTGCTTGACACAAAGAAGACACTTAAATGCTTAGTGTCTGACTGTGATTGAGAGACAAACTACTGATGTGTGCTAATTTGATAAAATACAGGAAAGGAAAATCCCAAACTTACAAAATAGATACAAAGCAGAGTGATAATTCCTATTACAAAGGTATTCTTAATTTACAAAAAATAATGATAATAATTGCAACATTTCTTTAAATTATGACCTAACCTGGAACATGAAAAATTTTTTTAAATTTACAACCATTTGACTTTATACTACCTTTTTAGGAATACATCTATGACTTTAAGAGAGATTTGTCCGTATTTTTCTTCTTTGTGTATGCATTTTCTATTTTAGATCATCAGTTCTGAAAGATTAGTGGCCTTTGCCTATAAAACTCTGTGTACTGCATCTGACATACACAGGATTAATCAGGCTCTTTTGATGGTAATGATATACAATATGTTGAAGCTCCCTGTATGTTGGTATAGTTTAATCAGCTTCCCAGAGAAAAATCAAAGAATGGCATTTATAGAGAAGAGTGGGTGTTCTGCTTTAGCAATTTAATAGATTCTACTCTGTCTCTTGGAGAAAATAAGAGACAGATGACGAAAATAGCCAAATTTATCTTTTTCATTATACAAAGTAAGCACAATGGTGCCAGATATAGGACACTAACTAATGGGAACGGTAGGATCAAGTGAGGTGGGGGTATTTTTGTATTTTTTTTTAAATGACTGCTGAGACATGGACATGTTTGTAGGTCGCCAGGAAGGAAATAATAGAAAGGGAGAGACAGAAGAAAACTGAAAGTACATGGAGGAGAATGGGGTCAAATTTCTGGAGAAGGTAACAAAGGTACTTGTAGAGAGGTTGACTTTGTTAAGAAAGGCCACATTTTCTTCTGAGACCAGAGTGAAGGAGGAAATGGGAGAAATCTGGGTAAAAAGGGAAGACAGAGAAGATTTCAATTTGTTTGGCCTGGAGAGTAAATGAAGGAGAGGAGTATAAGATGAAACTATAGGTAGCTGTGGGCAAGGTGGTGGAAAATCTTCAGCCAGAGGCAGCAGCTTATATTTTGTTTGGAATGCAATAGGGAATCACTACAGTTTCATTTGTAGGTTAGAAAAAGGCATAGCCTTAGCTAGTTACTTGGGTAGCATTGCAGAGGATTGGTGGGGTCAGAGATTGGAGGCTGTTAGTAGAGATGAAGGTTAAAACAAAGGTGAAGGCACTGAATATCCCTGTTACTTGGCACTTAATCATATATTCTTCTCTGTGGTCATCTGCCTTTTCTCTTATTTATGGTCTGGACCTCCATTCAGAATATGAACTCCAATTCTCCAGGGTAGGTTTTTTTATCTTCTTCAATTCCACCCTAGGCAAGTGGCACAATACCTTATGTGCTTTGGTCCTTTGTACTGATGTTGTGAAAGATCAGTCTTCTTGCTGGCTAAGGAAAGGAAGGGATTCTAAATTCATGCACAGAGCCATAGCTGAGGTTGAATACAAAAGAATCAATGGGCCCTTCCCTTAGTCATTTTGTACTTTTCCTTCCTAGTGATTGAGGTGATCCAGGCATGAACTGCTATAAGCCACTGAATGGAGGAGAGGCAGTAGCTGCCCTGTCTTTCACCTAGCATTCAGGTACCCACATAAACACATGACACTTTTGTTCTCTTTTATGGTTTTTTTTCCCTTGTTCTTAGATGAGCAAGTGTTCTGAGAGGGGTACGCAAGTGATCAAGGAGATGTGGAGATGTAATAAAACCATTAGAAATCAGACTGGTCAGAGTCAGTAGCAACAGCAGCAGCCACGTGTGGTAAGGACTGGTAAATATAACAGCCAAACAATTTATTTGGCCCAGTCCAGTTAGAAAGAGTATGTCCTGTCATAAACTAGCCTGGGTGACTAAGTGGAGGGACTTGTCCATTGCAGATGCCATATGCTCGAGTGAATTTGGTGAAAACTCTGGGAAAGAAGAAAAGTAGTAACAGAGCCAGGAGTCACAAGGTAGGTCCTCCTTCTGCTCCACATGTTCCCAACATATGTGTCTTATTAACTTTTTACTTTAAGTTGAGTCTGCTCAATCTCCCTAGTGAATTTTTATAAGGGGAGAGTGAACCTCTTGGTTTGGTGGATTGTTTTATTGCTATTGTTCTTCCTATAACTTGTCAGCAATTTGTTGTTCAGTTGTTTTTCAGTTGTATCCAACTCTCCATAACTCCATTTGAGATTTTCTTGACAAAGATACTGGAGTGGTTTATTTTCTTCTTCAACTCACTTTAGAGAAGAAGAAACTAAAGCAAACAGGGGTAAGTAACTTACCTAGGGTCATACAGTTAGTAAATGTCGAATGCCAGATTTAAACTCTGGAAGATGAGTCTTCCTGACCCAAGGCCCAGTGCTCTATCTACTGAGCCACACTGCTTGATTGTTATTGGGTTCACACAAGATGGGGGCTTCTAAGTGATAATATTAGAAGCAGCAACCTCTCAGGGTTAACTGGAACACTGAGGGAAATAACAGGAACTAAGAGGAAATAACAGAAATGTAACTTGCCAATGCAGTGATAATTTGAAGGCCAGAGGGGGTGCTATAGGATTTTAGAGATGTAAAGGCTAGAGACTCTTTAATCCTCCTGTATATTTTATAGAAGAAAAAACTGAGGCCTGAGAGATAAACATCAGATAATGAAAAATAAGCACTAGATAAATATATATTGAATAAAGGAATTAACGTTGAACATGACTCATGAAAAGTAACCTAGAGGAAGTGCCATTCTAAGGGGATGGAGCAAGGTGTATGAATAAAGGAATATACGGCCTCCCAAAAGAAAGAGATCAGAAAGTGGTAAGTTTGTTTGAGAGGACTAGAAATACAAAAAGAGGAGCCTGGGACTCTTTCTTTTGAGTGTGTCTCAGAGTATGAAAAATAAGCTGCTGATTTACCTGAGTCTTGTTTCTGGCTAGTGCTTAAGGAGGTATCACTGGCCTCATTTCTGTTCTTTGAACATAAGCTCCATTTCCCTGACTGTGAGCATTTTGTTTGACTGTCTCCTATGTGGAGATCATTCTCCCTTATTTCTGCCTCTTGGCTTTCCTGACTTCCTTCGTATTTTCTCTAATGTCCCACCTTCTGCAAGAAGCGTTTCCCGATCTTTCTATCTTAGTAACATCTTTCTGATGCTTCCCTCAATTTATTAATATAATATGCATAAATATATTCATATATAATCTTATTTGTACATAAAAACAATAGCTGGCATTTATATAGCACTTTAAGATTTATTTCATAGATGAGGAAACTGAGGTTAAATGACTTGTCCGAAATCATATGTCTATAAAGTTTTTGAGACTGGATTTGAATAAAATTCTTTTTGGTTCCTTATCCATTGCTTTATTATCTCACCACCCAGCTGCCTCTAACACAGACTCTACGTAGTTGCCTACATATTGTCTCCTTCATAAGACTGTGATCCTTAGAGCAGGGACTTTTTTTTTTCCTACCTTTATGGTTTAGCACAGTGCCTGGAATCTAATAGATGCTTAATAAATGCTAGTTCATTGATTGATTGACTCTGTCTCTCTGTGTGCTCGATTTGCTGGCCTCTCACTTCTTTCTGGTGTCCCTATGTACATGAAGGAGCAAGGGGAAGAAAAAGAAATCCAGTACTCCCCAAATGTGTTTCCTGATCTTATATATCAACATGCTTTGGGCTTCTCTTAGGAAAGTAGTAACAGGAACAAAGACAGAGTTCCAGGGATCTTCACTTTCCATAAAATGAACAAACCAAAAAAGTCTATCCTTTTTCTGCTTTGGAAATGGCTTCTTGTTCATTTAAAATGTTTTTGTTTTGTTGTTTTGTTTTTTTTCTAAAATGGCAATTAATTTCCAGTTCAATGAGATGCATATGAAGGTCTGATCTCTCTAGGGGGAAGCTTAGTTGACCAGCCCACCAACTGCGACTGCTGCAAGTGGCCCCAGGGCTAGGCAGGCCAGGTCTGGTTTTTCTGTTAATCAGCAAAGTTAATTAATTAGGAAGACTGCTATAAAGCTCACTCTCAGCATAATTTGACAGACCTTTTTTTTTTTAAAATTTCTCCCCATCTGAAAGTTTTCTTTTTCCATTTCTATTTTGAATCATTTCCAAGTGAACTTTACAATTCATTAAATCCTACGTGTAAACAGAAGCAAGAGGAAAAGTTAGTGAAACAGAAACGGCTTATCCTCTTCCAATTCTCCCATCAAGATGTCCCCAAGTCAGCCTTGAAAGCTTACATGAAGTTGTAGTCTGATGTTTACTGAGGTGTATCAATGTAATTGCACCAAAGCCTATCAGAAAAATCAAAGATTACAACATTGAACTCCAAAGCCTACTACAACATATCAAAATACTAGGCAGCAGGAGATATTGCTTTCCAGCAGAATGCATTTGGTTTGCAAAGTGTGTAAAATATTGTCATACTCTTGCATCATTTCCCAATATTATATTCAACAATTTTCTGAAATGGTTAGCAGCTCCTTTAAATGAGATAATCACCAGCCCTTGAGCTGTACCTCATAAAAACAGTCTATACAAGGAATGTTTTTCAAAGGATAGAATACAAATAAATCTACTGTGTCCCACATATCACCAAACAATTGCTTTTTCAGCTTCCTGATGCTTATCATCACCATGCAAGGCAGAAGATACACAACTCAAAGTCCATTTGATTATGTATCCGAATGAGCAACTGTAATCACAACTTCAAGCTTCTGAAATGAATAATACATTTAAAGGCAATTATAGAAGTAAATACCCCCCCTTGTAACACTTGATTTGTACTCACCAATAGCATGACTAGTCTTGATATTTCATTGATATAGGGACTTATGAGGAAATTCTACCAAGCTCTGAAATTTGTGACACTGGGATGATACCTGAGGCACTAGGAGGCCTGCACAGTGTCACAGAGCCAGGATATGTCAGAGGTAGAATTTGAACCCTGATTTTGCTGATTCTGAGACCTTCTTTCTCTCCACTATACCATACCATCTCTCATATAAAACATAAACAATCAACACAAAGTAATTTTGAGGGGAGAGGCACTAGCAACTGTTGTTCAGTCATTTTAGTTTTGTCTGACTCTTCACAACCCCATTTGTTCCTGGCAAAGATATAGGAGTGATTTGCCATTTCCTTCTCCAGCTCATTTTACAGATAAGGAAACTGAGGCAAAAAAGGTTAAGTGACTTGCTCAGGGTCATACAACTAATGAGTGTCTGAGGTTGGATTTGAACTCAGGTCTTCTTGACTCAGTACTCTATCCACTGTGCCACCAAAGAGAGGATTTATGTTGAATATGGTACTTAAATTGAGTTTTGAAGGGAATTAGGGATTCTAAAATGAGGAGGAAGTACATTTCAGTCATAGAAAGCAGCCAATGAAAAGGCACAGAGAATAGGAATGGAAAGTCCTGTTTGAGAAACTGCAAGGAGGAAAGTTTGACCAGACCATATAGTATATGGAGAGAAGTACTGAAAAATGTAGCCAGAAAGGTAAGTTCAGGTCTCTGTTTGTCGGACAGGCAAGTGAACTTAGAAGTAATAGGAAGCCATTGGAACTTATTAGGTAGGGTAGGTAGATACAGCTCAAGGACTGGTGATTATCTCATTTCAAGGAGCTGCTAACCATTTCAGAAAATTGTTGAATATAAAATTGGAAATGACACAATAATGTTGCAATGTTTTACATACTTTGCAAACCAATGATATCACTAAGCTTTGGGGACACCAGTGCTTCATCCTTCAGCATGATCTCAGCTGTTCATCTAAATTGTCTTGATTAAAGTAATTCACAATAAAATGTAAATTTCTGCCATCTGAATTTGTATTTTTAAATAGAGACATTAAATTCTATGAATTTCTTACTTTTAAACAGTATAGTCATAGGGACTGTAATTTCTTTGATATAGGGAATTCCAAGGTGAGGAAAATTCCTCTAATAATGAAATCAGCATTATCTCTGCAATTTATTTACTTAGAGAACCTGGAGCATAGGTGTCAAACACACACAATAGGCCTGTGGATCTATAATGTTAATGGGATATAAGATCTTCCTTCCCCTCTCCCCCCCATTAATAGGTCTCACATGGAGCCCATTAAGGGAAGCTTGCTTAGGGGAGGCTGCTTGTAGGCACTGAGTCATTGCCCTCTGGCTCTATAAAGGGTATATATACTCTGAGGTTAGCATTTTGCTTCGGGTTTCACTCACTGGAAGAGTGTTCTTGTGATTTGACCAGATGAGACTCTGGGTAGCCATTAAGGAGGCCCTGGGTTTTGAAAAACCCAGATGTTGGTGCTTCTCTCTCTCTGGTAATTATATATGTATTGCCTTGGTCAGATGATTGGATTTGTCTATTGATCTGTGCTAATTTCTCTGCTTGTATTTTCTCTGAAGTTCAGGGAGCTGACTTCTCCTGTGAATTAGTGAATATAATTTTAAAAAAGACTGTTGACCCCTTAAATAGCTATCTTTCCTAGTAAAGCATCCTAAAAGTCTGTGCTAGCAGCTATCCCGAGTTGCTGCTATAGCGCCACAATTGTTCCAGTGTTGCCAGATTAAACCAGATTAACTAGATTAAAATGTAATTGGGTAATATTCAACAAAATAAATAAAAATATAATAAAACATAGATAAGAATGCATTTTAAAACTAAGTCAACATGTGGCTGGCAGTGATCCTTATATATAGCTTAGTTTAGTGCCCCTCTCCCTTATCCTCTTTCTATTTGAATTTGACACAATGACCTAGAGCACTAAAAGGCTTGACCAGGTTCATATGTTTTGTCTGTGTCTGAGATCACATTTGAACCTAGATCTTTCTCAATCCTTTGTGTCACACTGCTTCTTTTTGAGTAAAAGGAAAGTTCTTTACGGAATTTTTCTTAGACTTCTCCTTTCCTTCCCCAATACATATAATTGGGATCAGTAAGTAGATAGTACGCTTAAAAAAAAACAGCTAATTTTTTATCAGTATATTTTGTCTTTACATCACATTCATTTCTAAATATAACATTGCCTATCTCTTACCTACTGAGTAATTTTCAGGAACAAAGGATAAAACATTGAGAGATAATCAGTAAAACTAACCACTACATTGACCTTGGACAGCTCATTTTATAAAATTGCATAACTCAAAAATTCTACAGGTAAGTATAATCCCATAAGAGGACCCAGCAACTATTGAATTAACCCATCAAGTGAAATTCCCAAGAGGAATTTTATCTTTTGGGAGGTTGTAATCATCTGTTTTAATGCTTACTTCTTCCTTTGTTCTTTCAGATTTTTATTTTATCCCTTTTCTGTTTTTCTCTTATTTCACTTTAGTGGCAAGAATCAAGAAAGGGTGAATTCAGCATGCAGTGCAGGTGGCTTCAGGTCCAGTAGGACCAAGTTTGTTACTTTTATCACTAACATACTGTTTCATTGTCAATTAATTTTTGTTGCTGTAATGAGGAGCAGAGGAAGTGGAACTTCATGTTGGTGTTATTTATTAATAGTGCTTTCCATGACTCAGAGGGTGGTGTGGGGAGATTAATGTTTCTATGGAAATTGCAGTTGGCAAACTACCTTGAGCTCTTGGGGGGAGTATCATCACCATGTAACCTCCCTATAGCTGTTAATTATAAACTATGATGAAGTGATTGTATCCAAGGTCATAGGAACTCAGAAATGGAACTGGGAATAGAATCTAGACCTTCCAATCTTTCCTGCTTATATTTTCCTCACACTGTCATTACAGGGCTGTGGTATTGCTAAATTATAGGATTGATATAACAGAAGAATGAGGAAAGTGACAGACTATCCAAAAGGTGTCTCTTTATTGTGGTTTGTGATATGTATTTGGCATCATCTTATCTGAGCCAGAAGTATATTTATTGATTGGTCATTGAAATTGGAAATCAGTAGACTAAAGTGATTAGTATTTTGCTTATGTGCTTTTTATATGATTAGCTCTCTTAAATCCTTCCAGATGCCATTAATTATAGAACTTGAGGAAATGACTATGCTTCAGTACTACACACACTCCCAGAAAGAGTTGGACAAAGGGTCCTTAATCTGGGGAGGGTGAAGTCCTTTGGTTAAATTTCCGTGTGCCTTCTTGAGAACTTGGATGGAAAACCAAAATTAACATCTTTATTTTCACTAACCCCTAACTGGAATTTGGCATTTTCTTAAACTATGCATTCAGAAAACAAAACAAAACATTATTCTGAGAAAGGGTCTAAAGGTTTCCACAGACTGCCAGAGGGGGTCCATGACAAACCAAATGGTTAAGAATCTCAGAGTTAGAGGCAGAGATCAGGATGAAAAGATAGCCTAGGAGAAGAAAATGTTTTGTTTTGTTTTTTCCCCAAAGGTGGCATTGATATTTTGACTTTTACTTTCTCTTTCACATTTTGGGTTGCAAACCAGAACCCCTTGGGAATAAATTTCTTAAATTTTAATGTACTATCAAAGTTACATAGAGAAAAGATTAAGGAACCCAGTTTTTTTCCTCTTCTCTCTCTTTTTTTTTCTTTTTCCATGACAGTCCTTTCCCTGAGGATCCTACATTCTATTGGGGAATCAGGATTTAAAAAGAAATATACATGAGAAATTTGAAGGTGATTATTGAAGTAGGCCTGGCTTGTCCTGGATGTGTATTAGGGTGTGGGAGGGGGTAGGTAGATGGTTGCTTTATCTAATCTCTAATGCTAGATCTTCAAGCAATAGTAGAAGAATTATTTTGTAGTAGGTAGGGGATGGTTACCAGCTTCTCAAAAAATTATACTGAATGGATGATCCCTTTTTCTGTATACCTGTAAGGTCAGTTTATGGTAAGTAAGTATTAAATCATAGATTGTTCTACCTGGAAGAAACATCGGTGTCATAGTCTACCCTCCTCACATCATTTTACAGGTGACAAAATTGATGCCTCAATTAATCTTTTATTCAGATACCTGGGGGAGGGGGAGGAGACACACACACACACACAGAGAAATATGTATGTACATATATATATATATATATATATATATATAAAGTTTTTAGTGACATTTAGATGAGCTAGCTTTCCCCTGTACATTTACAATTTCTGTATTTCCGTATTTCCGATTGGCTTGAAAATATTTTTTTTTCTTCCATCTTTCCTATTGTTCTGTATAGTATTTAGATGGTTAGATTTTCTGTCAAAGGACCTTTCTAAATGTTTCACCTAAATAGTATATCCCTTAGCAAACCCCCTTTACCTATCCTAGAAATAGTGATTTTTATAAGTTATTACAGTTTTTATAATTATTATCAACAATATATAATATTATGGTTATTATTATTATAGACTTAACTGTGTTAACTTCTTTAAAAAATAGTGCCGGCAACTTCAGGTAATACAGATTTTGTATTAGTTATAGAATCACAAAGTTTTCTTTGTTTAATAATCAGCTCATTCAGTGTTGTTCTTCCTCTTATATATGGGTAATACAAACTATTTTCTGGTGGTAAATAGTTCTCCCATCTGGTGTAACAACTTAAGGGGGTTTACCTAAAGGATCTACTATTTGGGGGGAACATTAAGAGAGTTACTTTCCCAGAAAATATTATTTTCCACATCATGTATATAATAGGAAAGATGGAAAGAAACAAGTACTTGTTAAGCACTTACTAGATTCCAGGCACTGTGTTAAACTCTTTCCACATATTATCTTATTTGATCCTCACAACTGTGGGAGGCAGATGCTCTTATGAGCCTCATTTTGCTGTTGAAGCAGACAAAAGTTAAATGTTTTGTTGGGAGTCACAAAATTAATATTGTCTGTGACCAGATTTGAACTTAGGTCTTCCTAACTGCAGGCCTAGCTCCCACTCCACTGTGCCAGCTGCTTTTAGACATTTGAATTATAGCCATTTGAAGTTTAATGTTCAAGTTTATTTAATTTTATTTTTAAAAAAATTTATTTATTTTTGCTTTTTTGGAGGCTGGAAAGAAAGGCAATTGGGGTTCAAGTGACTTGCCCATGGTCACACAGCTACTAAGTATGTCAAGTGTCTGAGGCCAGATTTGAACTCAGGTCCTCCTGACTCCAGGGCCAGTGCTCTATTCACTGCACCACCTAGCTACCCTTCAAGTTCTTTTTAGAAACAAAAAAAATAGAGTCCATGAGAAGTCAACTAAATATTTCATAAAGCTTGTTTGTGGTAGTGTTTGGGACTAGCCTGCAGGATTCCCAAATGTTAGCACAGTGCTCTTTCCCCTGTACTATACTGCCATCTTTGTTCATATTGTTGAAAAAAACAGAAATGAGGTCAATTGTTATGGACTAAGTCAGATCACTCTCTAGGCAATACAGTATAGTGGATAGTGTGGTGAACGGCAAGTCCTGAAGGTTTGGATTCTGTCAACTCTGGTAACAAATGACCAAAGAGTCACAGAGGTTTTGCAACCATTTTAACTCCAGCAATACTAAAGAATTCACATAGATTATAAGCAAAAAGCTTTCTTTACTCCATTGTTGGAGGGAAATTAGACACATGTTGGGGCATCCTCTACTAGGCGACCCAAGGCAGTGGGGCTAAACCTTGATTTATGTATTTGTGGTGAGACAAAGGATCAAATAATATAGTATAATGACAGTGGAAAGGCAGAAAAGCAACAATGAGGCAGGGTTGTCATGTCTGGGCCTGTTGGTGCTTGCCCAACCTCAGGGACCATCAGTTCTGTGATTTAGTTATAGCAAGTTTCATCCAGAAGGTGAGCCAAAGGATTTGTTGTTATGCCAAACTCAGGGTACAACTTCTTTACTGGGCTTAGTTCTGGAAAACAGGGTGTCACCTAACAGTAAAAGAGAGGAGTAAAAAGTGAAGGGCGGTCTTAGATGCTGACATTTCCACCTTTCCTCCAAAGGGAAGGGATCTGAAAGAACCCCTCCCCTCCTGAACAATAAAGGACAAGCAGGTATAAGCCAAAATACCACAAGAGGCCAGTTGGATCAGGATGAGGTGTTAAGTTAAGCAGAATTTAGGGATTAAGATGGTAAATTAAACAATTTGTTAGCCCTTTCCCCTTAGCAATGATAGAACAGCATTTTTATTCCAGGAGATCCATTCTTTGAGGAGACCTATATGGGAAATGTGTTCCAGGAATCATTGAGAAACTCCCAGTAGGGAATCAGGGCCTTGGTGGTTGGGCACATTACAAAAGAGAAGAGGAAAAAAATGAAGACAGTATACTCAGCCCTCATCTGGAATTTTGGGACAGCTGCTGTATTTCACCACATAATCATTGCAGATTTTATGTCAATATTTTTTTGCAAAAAAAGTGGGTTGTGACCATTATGTGAAACTTTTTTTCAAATTTAAATTGTGTGGTTAGTACTTAAAAATAATTTATTACTAAACTGTCTTTGGTGCAAGATTAGGATACATGGAATACATTAAAATTGAATACTGACAATGTGCATGCACTAAGAATTCTAGGCTCACAGCAAGCAATTCATAAGAGATTAATATGTATCCATATGCCACTTGTGAATACATTGCTGCTCTGTTTAAGCTGCATGATGAACAGAATTATGCCATGCAATGATTACAGGATGAAAGGTTATAGACTAATTTTTGGACTGAAAAGCAGTGTGGTGATTATGTGTTGGTGAAGATTATGCAACGAAATACAGTATTTTGTCTGGTGTCAGGTGCTTCTAGGTCCATATTAGATAACTTGAGGTCCCTTAAGGGTACTGTCATTCACTCAGGAACCAAGGCTTTTTTCAGATGATTCAGGAGTCCACACCCATAAGTTTGGCAGCTGTGGGGGTAGTCAGAAGGACCTGGATAGGGGTCCTTAGAACCAATGATTGTTAAGTATGGGGCCAATTTTCAGAAAAGATATATAGATTGCATAAGATACACAATTGTGAAAAAACTCCTTGCATCATTCTTAGGTTCTGAGTTTCTGGTCAGCATAACATAGGTCCTTAGTTGAGTCTCTAAATAGCATATAGCCATAGTCCAGTTTCCCAGAGAGGAAGGGATAGATACAAACAATGCAGTAAGGTTTTCTCCCAGTTCCCAAAATTGAATAGTTTTTTGACAAGGCAGAAGTTGGACTAAACCCACCATTGAATAGGTATTAATCTAGTCCCAGGATTGGGTCACAAGATGGAGTCAGTATGGTTCACTCAATTTTCACTATTAACCACTTGCTGTCTTAATCCCCTCAATCCAGTATAAACCAAATCTGTAAGGTTTTTCACAAATTCCCAGTCATAATTAGATTGTTATGTTTCATTAATGTCAGGTTACAGATTAAACTACTTAGAAGGCTCACAATGGACTAATTTTGAAAACAAAGATTAATATGTCACCAAGGTAACCAAGAAGACTTAAATGTTTTGAGTCTCAGATGTCTCATGTAGTCATCTGGTCCCTAAATATCTTTTCTTGGACAATAGGTCTTAGTCTCAGGACAACTCTGAAGAGAGCTCTGCTTCTCTGGTTCCAAATCTAGAGGTTCCTGGATGATTTTGACTAATATAATCACTTAAATTTGGTTCTCCAATTTTGAAACTTCAGAGAATTTCAGTTGATCTACCATTTTCTGTTTTTATCCTTACCTAAATCCTATACCTGATAGAAGAATCTTTTTTAAAAAATTGAGGGTCCAACTATAAAATGAGCTCTCCTGCTTTTAAAAATTTTCAGATACTTAAAAAAATGGGAAAATCATTTCACTTTCCTCACCATTATCAATACAATTTATGTCTAAGATCCTTAATCCAATTTTGAGAATTTATTACCCAAACATACTTAAATCTGAATTTTCATGATAGACAAATTTAAAAGAAAATCATATACACATGTGTATAGTTCTTAGAGAAAACAGTCTAATCCTGTTGCTTTTC
The DNA here is from genome assembly GCA_028627135.1 of Pseudochirops cupreus. Taxonomy (NCBI): domain Eukaryota; kingdom Metazoa; phylum Chordata; class Mammalia; order Diprotodontia; family Pseudocheiridae; genus Pseudochirops; species Pseudochirops cupreus. The sequence continues at coordinate 421,595,007 of CM053580.1, read as the reverse complement.
TCAAAATTTACTATAGCATCTATTTAGAAAACTTTTATATTACATTTTTTTCTTATTACTTTGTCTAATCATTTCCCCCTTAGGAGGATATTATCTGTGTATTGTAATTTGACTAAAATGCAGGTTAAAATTGTAAGATATTCTTACTTGTATCTTACTACAGTAACTCAGAGATGTTCAAGTATCAATCTATTATTTAATAGATTTAGTAAGGTACTTACAAAGCTTCTTAGTTATACAAATTTGCTATAAAAGGAAAAAGAGGCAGGTAGTTATAACAGTGTCACATATCACAACATGGGGAAAAACTCCCTTAGCTCTGTTTGATTCCAGGCATGAGTCATATCTGACAATCAATCATGTAGTCACACAGTGTTAAAAGAAAGGCTCAAGATTAACCAGGTGGGGCATTATTTTCCTTTTCAAAAAGGAAATAGCACAGTGGAGAAATAGAGTCAGGAGGATCCTATCTTAGGCCATGCCAAGGTTGTCTCTAAAACTTTGCCAGGCACAGACATCCACTTTCAGCAGCTCCCAGACAGGAACATGTGCCATTTTCAACTATTGGCTTCATCTCAACTCAAACAACTATCCCACTAATCAAACCTTAAAACAATAGTAAATTACAATCTCAATAATTTTCACCTTACACAGCAAAATTTCACTAACTATAACTTAGGACTTAAACATTTTTCCTGTTATTTCTTTAACAATTAACATTTAATTTGTCCTTTACTTATAAATTAAAATTAACCATATTCTGGGACTTCAGACATACAGCAAATACTTGATAATTGACTCATCATTAATATGTTGAAACTGTATCTTTAAACCATCCTACACACTTTCATAATAGCCAAAAGTTTTCAAATGAAAATTTGCTATTATAGTAAAATTATTTTTTTATAATAAAATATTTCTCATTAAATATTTAACAGTTTTCAAATATCTGTTTTTTGTCACATCCTTGAAAAAGTCCAATTCATAATATAACAGTGTCCAAATTAAAAGGGAAGTTTTGTATGAGAGCATTTCTGTTACAATGGGCTCTCAAATTTCACAATATAAGAGAATTTAGAAATATAATAAAAACACAAACAATATCATATATTTAAAACATGAAACAAAACTTCAGATGACATCAAATCAGTTAATTGCGTTTCTAAATTATCTCATATAGAAATTATTAATCTTGTTACCTTTGGTATTTTTAAACCTATTTTAGATTTATAACAATTGCATTCAAGTAAAGAAAGAGTGAGAATATAGTGCTTAGCATATGCAAGTCACCAGTTTAAGCACTTTAAAATCAATATATCATTTTGATCCTAACAACAACCCTGGAAGATGAGTGCCATTATTATTTTTCTCCTTATAAATCAGACAATTGGGGCAAACAGAGATAAGATGATTTACTTGAGATTAAGCAGCTAATAACTTTCTGAAACCAAAACATAATTCAAGTTTCCCTATATTTTCCAGCATTTTTTTTTAGCACCCATATTCGGGAATCTGATCTGAGATTAGAGGGGTTAATAAGATAAGGAGAGAGGATGGGGGTTAAAATGTCCATCCTACAATAGAAGAAACTGAGGCAGAGCTCTGAGCCATGGCACTTTATTGAAGAGTCCATTGTCCTCTCTAATGAAATGGACCTCAGATCTTCTTCATGATCTTCCTCGCAATTTGAGATGTTCCCTTCTTCTCAGGTTTTATTTTTATAAGGCTTGATACCACATTTGATATATGAACACTTTGAGGGGGCTACACAAAATACAGAATCCCATAGACCTTGCTTCAAGGGCCAAAAAATGTTGCATCAGGTAGAAATGGTATGTCAGCAGGGGCATATTGGTTTGGGTGATGCATGGAGGATCTTGTAATGGTAATGGAATTTGAAGCTCTTCCATGCTCCTTGTATTGGCAAGCAAACAGGTACTTAGCACCTTCTTTCAAGTTCATGATCGTGTCAAGTATTAAGATCCAGAACTTGTGAATCGCACAGTGAGATGAACTTGCTGATGTAACAGGAAGGGACAGAACAAGGAGGAGCTAATACCATATATAAGGAAAAGCCCAAGCTAGAGAGCCAGAACTTCTTCTGAGAGCCAGTCAGAACTGCCAGGAATGAGAACTGCTGGGAGCCAAAACTGCTGGGAGCAAGCAGAATAGGGGCTGAGGAGATACTGTGAGTGACGAGAAAAGGATCTTTACTTGAAGGAGCCTGTTTTGTTTTGAAGGCTTAATGTGGGTGCATTGACTATGTATACTAACTTCATGATTACTGTAATGACTTTGACTTTCTGGTTTTGGGACTCAGTTTTCTGGTATTTGAATAAATGCTTTGGTTCTGTCCTCCACATGGAGAGCCTGTTACATTTTGTGATTTACAACTACACCAGCATATTCATAGCTACTGTGGGTGCTGCAAATATTGCATTGCTGGTACAGCTCTCCACTGACTAAGTGGTCATAGAATGGTTATAAGATAGTCACCTGCTCATATGGGACAAGAGGGTGGTCCAGAGGCATAAAAATAAGTTGGAGGACTTTCCATGAAATTGAGTCACTTCTACCACACTGGGCTTGATCATCACAAGAAGAAAAAGCAAGGGTGCAGGGCCTCTAGTTAGCTTCCTATGATTAGGCAAGTGATTTTATAATCTGTAGCTCACAACTCTGGGGCCTAATATACAAAACTTATAATTACTACCTCCATGAAATCATAGCAAACTGATTAATATTGATTGGAACAAAAGGGTACAAATGACTTATTTCTCACGAGGGTTTCTGAATTGGGGGAGGAGGGGGTGTGTGTCCAAAGGAGATCTTTTGTTTAAATGATCTTTTGTTTAAAGAAGTGGCTATAAAGTGCAAACTCTACACCTATTTTTTTCCCCTTCATTCTGTGATTATTTCCAAACTAGCTGCCTTCCTCCATTACTCTAAAACAAGCTGTCAGTCTAAGGGGGGAAATGCCATTTTACTTTTAACTGTTATAGAACTGAATTCTTATTTTTCCTTAAAACAGGTTCTACAGAATGGTACCCCAAAATTTACTAAGATAATTCAGAAAGGAGTGAGTTTCTGGAATTATTCCAAATCCCTGGAGTATTCCCCAATTACAGGAGTTTTCCTCTGCAGTCTTAAAAATGGTATCTTCAAACTCCTTAATGATTAATTGCCTTAATCTCCAAAATCTACCAAGATGTTTTTTAGCAATTCTACAAACTTTTATTATATGACTCTATCTCTATAATTCCAAAATGGCCAAAGCTGAAATGACAGAAAAATAGTATTTTGCTGGTTTTTCTTCCTTATAACCTAATCACCTGCAGAAGTGATCACCTGGGAGTCAGTTCTGCTTGCTGGGACAATTGCTTCAAGTATGAAAGTTCATTAACCTTTCCCAGTGTTCTAAATGCTTTACCTATAGCCCTTGGAAGGTTTTCTGGCTGGCTATATTTTAAGGTATTTTTTAGAACTTTTTCAAGGTAACAGAAATGTACAAACAACACAAACATGGCATAGCCGTTTTCTGTTTTCCAGACACAAACAGAGACAAACTGATAAGACAGACACATAGACAGGATAATTCTATCTAAGCTTTTCTCCATGTTACAAAAGGCTTCTCACTTGGGGATTTTGAGTAGCCATTTATTAAAAATGTCCCATTTGGGGTGTTCAATTTTCTTGCCTACTTCATCAAGACATTTCTTAACATAATTTATTTCATCCCAGTCAAAAGAATTCCAAATTGGCCAGTAGTGACAGGAGTTGTTGTGGGTCCATTTCTTCTAATGAATTACATACCTACAGGTTTTGGGCACATGGCATAGACTTTAGGCTGCTGCTTTCTGAGGTGGATCATCATCCACAAATTGTTTACATGCCTGAGAGAAAGTGGTACCCATTTCTACAGATCTTAAAACATGCCATTGAAACAAAGTCCCAAGAAGGGACCAAAAATCCCAAACCTCTCCCAGAGAGGGGCCAAACAAAACCTCTTTGTAGGAAGGGCCAAACTTGCAAGTATCTGTTCCATGGACTAAATGCATATGCTCTGCAACCAAGTTCTTTGGCAACTAACTCTTAAAGATACCTCATCTAAGAAGTCAAGAGACTTTACCAAGAAGAGACAGATGAATACTCTCTTCAGTTGTGACATCAAAAATTTCACTCCTCCAACGAAGCAGAACTCAACCAAAATGAGCTTGAGAATCAGAGAAGGGAAATCACCACTGCCACTCTCCAAATATGAATTGAGCACAACTCAAAGGGCTGCTGTAGGTACTGCACTTTGTGTTGTGCTGGGGCAGGGCAGAAGGTAATTACTTATTTACTTTCTGATCCCACTTCTGACACCAGCTATCCAATCTGGTAACAAATGACCAAAGAATCACAGAGATTTTACACCCACTGTTAATTCCAAAAATACTGAAGAGCTCATATAGGTTGTAAGCAAAAAGCTTTCTTTATTCCACTGGGGGAGGGAAATTAGATACATGTGTTGTGTTGGGGCCCCCTCTAGTAGGAGATGCAAGTTTTTAACTGCAGTGGAGCTAAACAAAGAATCAAATAGTATAGAATAGCAACAGTGGAAAGGCATAACAGCAACAGGGAGCCAAAGTTGTCCTATCTGGGCCTCTTGGTGCTTGCCTGAACTCAGGAACCATCGTGTCTTTGATTTAGTTGTAGCAGAGTTCATCCATAAGGTGAACTCCAAAGATTGTTGTCATGACAAGCTTAGGGCACAGCTTGCTTGTTGGGCCTTAGTTCTAGAAAACATGATGTCTCTTAATAGTAAGAAGAGGAGTAAAAAGAGAGGGGTAGTGTTGGATCTTGGCGATTCAAATCTTGCCCTGCCCCATACAGCTACAAGGTAATAGACAAATCACAATCTCTCTGAGGTATGTAGGTTTCATCATTATAATGAGGGAGCTGGGCTAGATGGCCTCCTCTAAGATCTTTTTCAGCTAAAAATTAATGAACAAGGGGATAATGATATTTTGTAATTTTACTCATTTTCCAGTAATGGTGTCATTCATCCCAGTTCTTTCTATTTTTTAAAGGTATGTGTTTATTTCCAATTTAATGACAGCAAGTAGTCCTCTGTTAGCAATAACTAACATCCACCACATCTCCAGGCTACCCTCCTGATTCTGCTTCCAGACTTTCTCTACAATGCCCTGGTAACCTCGTCATCCTGAAGGCCATGCCAACCCTCAATTTCACACCTTTGGAGTAGATTTCCCTTTTCCCCTCCTCCTTTTAAGTGGTTGGTTACTCTTTGAACCTTCACTTTAAGGACTGCCCTTGTCCTGATATATGAGCACTTTCAGGGAGCTACACAAAATACAGAATCTCATAGACCTTGCTTCAAGGGCCAAAAAATGATGCATCAGGTCAGACCACCCATGTCTTCATTCCTCTCTAGGCTGTTTTCCTGACTTTCCTAGATTTTCTCTACAATTTGTGCCCTTACTCAACTCTTGCCTGCCTCCCTACACACCTTCAACTTCTTTTTATGAGTCGTCTTCCTCCATTATAATCTAAATCTTTTAAGGGAAGGGACTTCCTTTCCTCGTGTTTGTATTTGTATCGACAGCATTTAAAACAGTGCTGGCTTGTAGCAATTGATCAATAATTTCTTTGTTGATTTTACATAACAGTTATTTGTGCTCTATTTGAGTACTTACTATACAGCCTCATAATTCCAGAGAGGTCATTTTGCCAGTTTACCAGGGACTTCCATAAAACTGAGATTTGTCATGTAGGAAAGGTGATTAGCCTTTGCATACAGAAAAAAGTGTCATTAGAATAGAATATTCATTAATTAAAATTGATTAGAAGCCTACTTGACTTTATAACATTTGTGGCATAGATTTATATACTGGAGATGAAAACTGAGGAGATAGAGATTTGAAAAATATAAAGAAAATTATTTCCATTCATGAGGAACTTCAAAGCCTTTGATAAAAATAGCATCAGTCATAAGATTATGGATCTAGGAGCAAACTAAAAAGGTATCAATTCATAGATGAGGAAACTGAGACCCAGAAAAGTTAAATGACTTGCCCAAAGTCAATATAAAGAGTGACAGGGGAAGAATTTGAACCTAAGTCCTGTGACTCCTGAGTCGATATTCTTTGCACAGGAAATATGTACCCAAACCTGACTCCTCCACTAACTAGTCATGCACACTTTGACAACTCACCTAAGATATCCACATCATAGTTTCCTTGTATGTAAATTACAGTTGAATTTGATAGTTTGTAATATCCATACTAGATCATAATGGCAAAGAGCCAAAGCACATTCTTTCTTTTAGTCTCATTTGTTCCGTTCCCTACTCTACCCCTGACACACATCAAGACAGAATTGGGAGGAACTTGAAAGGCTCTCTAGTCCAAGATACACTTAAAACAAACCAACCAAAACTCAACTGTCTAAAATACCCCTGACAAAGAATATCTAGTTCTTCACTGATTTCTTAAATCTTCATATGTCATAAACTCAAGGCCCTTCATTATCTTGGTTACCTTCTTGTAGATTTACTCAAGCTTATGGGTGTACCTTCTAAAATGTTACACTCAGAACTGAAGAATTACTCCAAAAGTAGCTTAATTAGTCAGGGCAGAGGACAATTGGATGTGTCACCTCCAGAATTCTGGCACTGTCCTTCCATGAATTCAGTTTTAGCTTGTATTAACTTTCTTGATTTCCCTATTATCCTGCTGATACATATTGCATTTGCATTACATTAGAACTCCAAGATTATTGTTTTTCAGCTACATTTCTGCCATCTTGTATGTATGAAGCTTATTGTTTTTAAACCTAAGTGTAAGACTTTATATTTCCCAATATATTCCATCTGATTGGATTCCAATATATGTTTTAGCCTGTCAAGATCTTTTTGAATCCTGACTTATTCAGTGTGTTAGTTTCCTTCTGTGGCAGGAGCAATATCATAAGGCCTCTTACCATGAGAATTAAGCTAATTTGTCCTTACAAGGTGTTGAGACATTCCTTGAGTCTTGGTTGACTTAGGGGACTAAAGATTCAGGTTGTTGACATTACTTCCTGGTTGCCTAGGTACTATTCTGCAAAAGCTCCAGGATTTCTCCCAAGCTCCCTTGGTGCATGATAATGAGCAATTAAGGCAAGAGAGTTACTTTAAGGTTTCCTTAATGCCTATCCTTGTTGAATAACATTTTCCTGATCTTGCTAAGTAAATCTCTTTTTGTTAATTGTTAAATGATTAAAAAATGTCTCATTTTGTTCTGATCGTGAACCTAAACTACTAAAAGACTAGTTTGAGCCAGGAGTATCCTAGATTGGTTTTTGACCATCTATTCCGTATTTTTCCACCTTGATGACAAGAATAGCATGAGAGACTGTCAAAAGTCACATATTCTACTTCATTTAGTTACATAGGGCATCTGGGCCAAATGGTTGATCTGATCCAATCTGATCAAAGGCAACTAGGTCCTTTCTTAACACTTCTCTACTTATATGATACCCCATTTGCCATTTTTTCCTATCCTTTTCAGTCCAAAGGTCATTATTCTTGGCAGAGAAAACAGACACAACATATGAGTCAAACAGCTCTCCTTTCTCTCTGTGGTTGGTTATTCTTCATTGTTCCACATACAAACAGAAACATTCCCAGTCGCGGAGGATCTTATATTGTGTTAGAAAAGACACAATATGTACAAACATACTCTAGGCACCATATCTGGTCATTTACAGCTCCACACAGCTTGACATTCCCTGACCTGGTCACCTTTCCACCCCCCTGCCCTGCTTTCCAGTCATACATGGTTGCTTGCCTGATGTCCTCAGATAGCTGTAATCAAGGCCCAATCCTTGTGAATTATGACAGCCTACCTGCCCTTATTCCTCAATGATTGATATATTTCTACCCCGATCATTCTCATCCTTTCCAGGGATTCTGAACCCCTAACTGCTATTTTTCAAACTCCATCCTTCATTCCTCATTGACCACTCTCTTATTCCTATCTCTGTTCATCAAACCCTCAGAAGGAGCATACAGTGCAATAGGGGAGACAACATGAAAACAAATTTGTACAAACAAGTTACATGCATGTGTATGCACACATGCATGTAACATAGTAACGTCACACACATAGATGTATGTGTATTTATGTGCATCTATGTATATGTCTATACACACATATATATGCACACATGCATTCCCATGTGCATGTATACATGAACATCCATGCATATTCATACACACACATATAATCAGGAGTAGTCTCAGAGGCAAGTCATTAAAATAAAAGAAGACTGGGAAAGACTTCTTGCAGAAGGTAGGACTTTTGTTGGAATTTGAATGAAGCTAGAGAAGCTGGGAGATTGAGAGAGAATATTCTAGGCATCAAGGACAACCAGTATAAAGACTTGGAGTCAGGAAATGGAGTGTCTTGTGCAAAGAATGGCAAGGAGGCTATAGTGTCACTGGATTAAAGAGTATGTGAATTATAGGCTCTGGCAATGTAGGATAAAGACTTACCTGTCGGGGAGATGCTATTGTGGGGTGGCTGGAGAGAAGAGTGGTGCAATTGAGTAATTGATATAATTGCTTCTAGAGTGATATTGATTTCTGTGAGTCCAATATAGGAAAAATTTGAAAAGAATAAATATGTAGAATGAAAAAAAGAACTTTCTTTTTTTCTTTCTTGTAAAAGCAGAGGTTCTAAAGGGGCACAATGGAAAAGGAGGGTGGAAGATGAAAGGAACAGGACAGTGGCAGAGTTAAACTGAATGGAAAGGAATTATGGGGAGTGGTTTCATGTGAAATTATTTTGCCTGGGTACATGATAAGTCCAAATCACAAGGATTAGGGAATAAGAGGTATTTATTTTCTTGCAATAGGACTGGAGAAGTAGCAGAGGCTTCCACTTTTCAGGATCATAGGATGATGGAGGGGTGATGTGGGTATATCCTATCAACACATAAGGTACTTGGGTGTGAAGTTGGGCCCAGAAGTTTGGGTCCCTGGAGAAAAGACCTAACTTATATGTGGCATTAGCTCTGAAAACAAATCTCTGTGTATTGGAGGATAAAGAAGATTAAACATTTGAAGCATTCACTTTGCTTTGCCAAGATTTAACCCTTTTAATATTTGTTCTAATTTCTGTGGTCCTGGCCCTCTTTGCACTAGGCATGTTATGATGCTTCAGACTAGGTAGTTCTAGAAGAGCTGTAGCCAGGACTATTTTTATTTGGTGCAAAGAAAATTGAATGGTGGTGAGGTGGCTGGGAGAAGCAGTGAGGAGGTGACAAGTGATGGTATATAGCTGAAGACTGAGAATTCATTTACAAGTGCACTCATTTCAAGAGAGGAACATTCAATTCCTCAGCCCCTCAGGAGTTATGCATAGTCTGGGGGAGTATGTCCTGTGACAATAACTCCAAGTAACAGGAGCCTGGTCGGGGTGGCCTGGGCTTGGTTGTATCACATAATAGAATGGACTATTGAGGTCAAGAGGTGAGGTTCTGGTGGGAAAGAAAGTGTTTTCCCAGGGAAGAAAAATGCTTTCCTCTCTCTGTCTTCACTTTTTCTCAAGATGTTTATGCTCTGATGCAAAGACCCAGACTTTTGGACTCCAGACATAATTTCTAATTCTAGGACATCATTACAATATTTATTGAGCGTCTACTATTTTCAGGGCAATGTAGAGGCTACAAAGATCAGGAAATGATGCCCCTAGTCCCTATTGTCAGTGAGTGTTAAATTATGTAAGGGAGTGGACAGTTATAAAAATCATTTAATACAACTTAGAAGGAGCTAAGTAACATAAAAGAAATACAAAATACTGTGATTGTTTAAGGAAGGGTTAGATCTCATCTGCCTTGATTCTAAATGACTTTTGATTGTTTCCAGAAATCAAATTTATCTTTGGAGGATGATGTATTTCCAACATTAATAATTTTACAAGAATGTGCCACCATCTAAATTTGGGTACCATTCTCAAAAAGATGCCAATAACCTTTAAGCAATGATTTCACTATTTAAATAATTAAATATCAATTTTTTATGGAAACATAATTTTTCAATAATTCAATAGTATTTATCTGTCCACATATCTTCTATATATCTTCTACCATTTATGTGTCCCTATATGTATATGTGAGTGTATGTGTATATATAAATATCTGTGTATGTATCTACATGTATACAGACCTATCTTCCTACCTAAATATCTATACACTTATACTAAATAAGCAACATGGCATAGTTTATAGATTCTTAGCCTTGGAGTTAGGAAGATTAGAATTCAAGTTCTTCTTTTGTAATGGTAATATAATTTGAATTTGAAGATCCCTTTGTATTGACAAAAGTAGCAGGTACTTAGCACTTAGTAATTGATCAAGCCTCTGTTGGGGAAACAGAAGGTATTAACTCCTGTTTCCTGTTGCTAATGTAACAGGAAGGGGTTGGCTGAAACAGGAAGCTAATGCTGTGTATATATAAGAAAAGCCCCAGAAAGGGAGAGTGAGATTTTCTTAAAACAGGCTCAGTGAAGGCTGAAGAAGAAAGCCCCTCCAAGGTTTCAGAGAATGTTTTAGATTTTGAAAACCTGGATGGAGTGATTTTGATTTTGGGAACCAGCTGAAACTTTTGATGAGTCAGTGGGTCAGCCGGAGTTGCTGAGGAGTAGCAGAGGATTTCCAAGGGCCAGCCAGAGCTGCCAAAGACTGAGGAAGCATGACTGTGATGCTGGTACTTTGTTTGAACTTGTTTGTGACTTCCTGGGAACAGAGACTGGGAAAGATTTGAGATGGACTGGACACTGAGCTCCAAAGTGGAACAGGAACTGCATAGAGTGCTGGATAAGGATCCTGAGAGCTGTCTGCCTTTGAACCCAGGTGACAATTTGATGAATCCAGGTAGGATCTGGGACCATGGAAGGGATCCAGGGAATCCTAGAGACCACCCCAAGTCAAGCTGAAAGAAGACTTTACTTGGATACTGTGTACTGACTGAGAAACTGTAAATTTACTAGTGACATAGGGGTGCAGGATCTGGGTAGTATCTAATGATTGAATAGTGAATAATGAAGGATGATTGATTGACTAAATGATTATACTTAGTGATTGATGACTGAATAAGTAATTGATATGTTACCTAGTATGTCCCATGAGTGGAAAACTTTGACTATTGTACTTTGTGAATGAATTAAGATTTTGTGAATGCTTGAGTTACTAGATAACTGTTCTTTCTTCAAAACTTTGTGACCACTGTAGTGGAAACTATGTGGCCATTTTCTGTGATAAGTTGTTGTGAATGCTGTATTTTGATTTTCTTACATTGTGAATGCTGTACCTTGATTTTCTGTGAATGTTTTGCCTTGATTTGTTATTGAAGAGAGTGTTCACTATACTGTGTAACTGGGACCTTAAAAGCTGTTCACAGTGGCATCCTTCTGAAAAGCTGCTAGTGCTTGGCTTTACAGCTTTTGACACATACTCTCAGTATTTCCAAACATCTATTTAAGTCTGTAAGTTCTAGACAATTAGCTATCTGCATTGGTGGAGAGATTTTCTATACTAAGGATTCTTTTTTGATGCAATCACATATTATATAGATATGTAAAACATATATGGACACATATATGCATACATGTATTTATACTTGAGTCTTGGCTGATTGTAGCAATAATAGGGCAAGGCAGATGTCTGAGATGGACATTCTCTTGAAGGAGTTGAGAAGGAAGGAATCTACTGAACTATAAACCATGAGGTAAGGCCCTATATTATATTTTGCACATGGCAATCACTGAATAAATATGTTACTTGAATAAATAAATGGGTTTAAATCTTCATGAGGAGTAGTAGTGCCAAAAACCATTTTGGAGAGCAGTCAATCAAGAAGCATTTATTAAGTGCTTATTATGTGCCTTTTATTATGTGCTAAGTGCTGGAAATACAAATATGATCAAAAAGAAAATTCATGACTTTAGGAACTTACATTCTAAAAGGGAAGACAACATATAAAAGGAAGCTAAAAAAGGGATTTGGGTTGATCAGAAAAGTTACATGGAGCATGAAGGAGAAAACTAGATGAGTGCCATCTGGTAAAAATAAAATAAGGGATTGCTGGCCTGGGTACCCTGCTGGAATGGAGATTCCAGGAGGAAACATCTGCCCATCCCCAATCAGATAGAGGAGTCGCAGGAGCAGAGGGCACTAATTAGGGTTTAGCTGTAGGACTGAAATGATCTTTCAGGATAAAGAGTTACTGGGGTATTATGGAGTTGTGTAACCCTCTAAGAAATGAAGAGGGCAACAGAGTCATGCACTGGGTCTCCTTAGCAGAAGAAGCAAGGTCCCATAGTTGTTCAGCAAGCAGTCCCACTGCTCCATGCTTAGTTGAATGTGGTGATCTCTAGGGAGGTCCTTTCCAACCCTCACATTCCAATGTCTTTTGCTTTAGTGTCAGAAATCTTACAGTTTAACAAGTGATTGTTATGTTGATGGTAAAGCTGATTGTGTGGTATTTAAAAAACATGTTCTTAAAGCAACTTACTTTTGAATTGGGCATGCTTTATTTTGAAAGGTTGATTTTCCTGATTATGTCAGATCTTTTACTTTGATTCTTTCTTTTGACTTTTTACTTTCTTTGATGTTGCTACCAGAAGTTAAAATAATCTATTACTTCACACAGGATCATAGAATGTTGTGTTTTAGAGCTAGAAAGAACTTTTTAATTCATCTGGTCCAATCCTTTCATATTATAGGTAAGGAAATAGAAGCACACAGAGGCTAATTTGCTTACCCAAAGTCAAATAGGCATTAAATGGCAGAGATGGGATTCAAACTGAAGTCTTCTGACTCTAAAGTCAATCCTCTTTTTCACCACACTATTTTTTTCCTTCATATACCTAAAGCACTTCATTTATTCTTCAGTTTAACCATTATTTACTGAGCACCTAGTACACCATGATAGATATAAAGATATATGAGCTATGATTCCTGAATTGCAGTTGTTTATAATTCAATTGGTGAGACAAGATATTTTTGCAAATTGCTACAATACAATGCAGTAGATCATGTGTTATATAATAGTAATAAATAATTTTTTTGATAGTTTAGGAGAAAGAGATCATTTACTCATAGCTGGAATGTTCTGGAAGGTTTTGTAAAGATGAAGTTTAAGTTGGGTCATGAAGAATTGGAAAGATTTTGATGGAGAAGAGGAAGGACTTCATTTTCACCTTAAGAAGCAGAATGAACAAAAAGAAAAGTATAGTGACCTGAAAGTCTAGGATATTTTGGGACAATGGCAAAAAACCTAGTTTGGATGAAGTAAAGAATGCATTCTGTTAAGTAGTAGCAGAGAGGGCTGGAAAGAGATGGTATAGCCACATTGTGGAGTGTCTTGAATGCCAATGTAAAGGCTTCATTTTAAAGGTAATGGGAAATTACTGTTGATCTTAGAGCACAAAAGGCATATGATCAAAGCAAAGTTGTTGTGAGAATCAAATGAGATATTTGTAAATTTCAGTGTCTGGCATGTAGTTGTTGCTATATAAATATTGCTACTACTACTGCTGCTGCTGCTGCTGCTGCTATTTTCCCTATGTTACAAATGGGAAAACTGAGATATAGAAAGGTTAAGGCACTTACTTAGGATCATATAGCTCATGTGTCTGAGCAAGATTAGAACTCTGATCTTCCTAAATTTAAATCCTTTGTTCTACCTGAATTATCCATTAGCTCCTTATTTGTTTTTCAACTCTGCACTATCCTTATTCTTTTGTCTTCTCAATTCAGTTAGTAAGATTGTAAACTAAATGTCCCTTTCTTGACTTGCAGTGGTACTTATTAGTGCACCTATGGTCCAGTTCTCATATGACTGCAAGAAATAGGGGAATCCTTTAGCTAAGCAAGAAAAATGTACGGTACTGAATCAGTTATTTAACACAGAGAAGAGAAGAAAACATATTGCTATTTCTCCTCCTCCTCCCACTTCCCATCTCTCTGTTTCTCTGTCTTTCCCATCTCCCCTTTTCCCCGCAAACTCATCTATTTATTTGTCAACCACCCTCTAACTGTAGGTGTCCCTCGAGGCTCTGTCCTGGGCACTTTCCCCTTCTTCCTCTGCTTCACTTCATGATCACATCAGTTGCAATGGATTTAATTTCCATTCCTATGCTGGCATTTCTCAGATCTGCTTATCTTGCCTCAACCTCTCTACTGACTTCCAATTTTGCATCTTCAACTGCCTTTCATATGGATGAACTGGACATCTAGTAGACATCTTAAACTTAACATTTCCAAAACTGAAATTATCTTTCCCTTTACCCTTCTCCACTTCTACCTTCCTTATTTCTGTAGAGAACAACATCCTCCTCCCAGTACTTCAGGTTTACAACCTTAAAGTCATCTTAACTGCTCACAATCTATCACACACACACCCCCTGCCCACTGGTAGATTTGCTTACCTCAAACTCTCCCCACTCTGGTCCATCCTCTGTTCAGCTGCTAAAGTGATCTTCCTAAAGTCTAAGTCCAATTAAGTAACCCCTCCCCGTCACACTCAATAAACTGTAGTGGCTCCCTATCACCTCCAGAATCAAATACAAAATACTGTTGGGCATTCAATTCAACCCTTTATAACCTATCCCCTCCTATCTTTCTCCTTACTCCTACCTCACTCCTTACTATATACTCTTAGATCTAGTGACACCAACCTATTGACTTTTCTACAAATAAGACATTCTGTCTCTTGACTCTGGGCATTTCTGTCTGGCCCTCATATCTGGAATATTCTCTTTTCAACTCTGCTTATTGACTTCCCTGTCTTCCTTTAAGTCTCAACTAAAATCCCATTTTTAAAAATAACCAACACATTTTATAACCCAACCCATCTTAGTTCATAAAGTTCCTTAGTCCCTTTGTGAATTATTTCCTATTTATCCAGTGTATAGCTTGTTTTGTATATATTTATTTGAATGTTGTCTGCCCCATTAGACTTTGACCTTGAGGGCAGGGACTATCTTTTGTCTCTTTTTGTATCTTTAGCTCTTATTACAGTGCCTTGGACATAGTAGGCATTTAATAAATGATTAGTGATCACTCTATCTCTCTAGACATTTAGGTAATTCTGTGAAATATAACAAATGCTTATCATATTTAGCATTTACACAGTGCTTTAAGGTTTGCAAAGTGCTTAAATAAATGATCTCATTTGATCCTCATAGCCCTAAAAGGCGGATATTATTGTTATCCCCAGGATCTTGGAAACTGTCCCAGATATAGGTTAATCCTCTCTGCCTTAAGGAACTTCTAACAGTGTCTAGCACCTCACTCAGGCAAACTTAGACCCAGTCTTCCAGAACTGCTCAATAGGCTATCATCCTCCAGTCTTTTAAGGAGGCAGTATGATGTCTGTCCCACCTTTATGAAATGCTAAGCACACTAAAAGGTAAAGTAAAAAAGAAGAATGAACTCCAGATAGCATTAAATCATACTGTAGCATTAGGTAGTAAAATGCAACATGAAACGTATTTTGGGAAATCAATGGAAATTCCTCAAACATGCTAGAGGCTCTCTCCTGACAGGGTGCTCTCAAGTACAAGATTTATGAGACATAAAGCACAGGTAGTTCGACAAAGGCCAATACACAGCAGTTGTTAAAATACATGAGAGTGCTTGGGCAATTTAAAATGTGGGTTACAATATGGAGCTACAGTCTACCATTTACTGAAGTGCTGGATCCAATTTTCACTAAAATTGGACACAGACAGAAATATCAGGATCTTGAATGACCTAGAGCAGGGTGGCACATGTTGAGGGAAGCACTTAAATGGAAATGAGGGCTCATAAACTAAGATACTGGAGCATGTTTAAAGAGAAACTCTGCAAGTGATTGGACACATGGAGTATTAAGCGGCAATTAAGAGGGAAATGATCAGTCTTTTTCAATGCCTTTATTTTAGAAAATTAGAAAGCAAGAAATTTAGAACACAGAAAAGAAATACTAGATTCAATGAGGAAGTAAGCTCTAGAAGATGCCACTATGAATATCATTCTGCAAACAATGGAACTCCACTTTGCAATTGTGCAGATCTTGCAATATATGGAAGGAAGCTGTGCAAGCTAAGGTGATATGGTGAGGGCAATGTTTTGTTATATAGGCTAATCACCTCAGGAGTGAGAAATGAATCCTGCCCATCTCATCTCTGTGGGTTATTGCACTAGTTTCATTGAACTGCTGGGAGATTTTCATCTCTTCTTTAAGGCTACCCAGTTATCTGCCACTGATGGGGGTAGCAAATTAGTGAGCATGCTACTATAGCAGAGGTTAAGTCTAGAAAATCTTATAACAAGAAGGCTTATATATGACTTCTTATATAAAATATGTAGCTATGCCATATGTTGATTTGATAGCAAACTATGTTTACTAAATTTAAAAATGTCAAATCATTCATTTTTAAAATACTTTAGAAAATAAAGAAAATGTTAGTTTTAGCCTTTGTTGGCTACTATACAAAATCACATGGAACTTCCAACTGACAAGTGGTTCATGCCTGTTAATGATTTAAAGGAACTGGTATCCTGGAAGGGTTTTAGAGAGATATTTTCTAACCAGGTCAAGGGAAAGGGAACAGGTAGCTGATCTTGTTGAAAAGTTTGTACCTTCTCCCTGAGTGTTGGTTTTTAGCCTCAAAGTGGAAATACACAATGCTGTGCAAACTTTGGGCAAATTTGCCAGTGCATGACAATTATTTGATAGTGTTGACACCTAGAGGGGGGAGGAAAGGAAGCAACAACAAATAAGCACTAGATTTATGCACGTATGAAAAGTTAAGTATTACAAGCTATTGAGAACTGCAAAGGAAGAAGAAAACTATGTGTTTTAACCCAATAGTTTGTAATTTTTGTTGTTCAGTTATTTCAATCATATCTAACTCTTCATGAACTCCATTTGGGTTTGTTTGGGTTTTTTTGGTGAAGATACTGGAGTGATTTGCCATTTCCTTCTCCAACTCATTTTACAGATGAGGAAACTGAGGCAAACAAGGTTAAGTGACTTGCTCAGGGTCACATAGCTAATAAGTGTCTGAGGCTGAATTGAATTCAGGTCTTCCTAACTCCAGGCCTTGTGCTCTTATCCATTATGCCACCTAGCTTCCCAGTTTGTAATTTTAAGACAAAAACTAGTTATGACAATTTGTGTGTGTATGTATTTTGTGTTTTCTTCTCAGTAAACTTTCTGAAATAAAATATACATGTCTTAAAACTATGGCTTTTATATTAGTACATAAGCCACCATGCTGCATCTCAGGCTTCAAAGTAACGAAGAAGATAAAGGGGTTAAATTAATCTGTTAAAAATGTGAGGTTTAGGGGGTGGAGCCAAGATGGCGGCATAGCAGCAGTAACATATCGCAGCTCTCACATAGCCACCCCAAAATACCCATAAAATAGGACTCTAAACCAATCCTAGAACTCCAAAACTCACACAAAGATACTTCCCACTAAAGTCAGCTCGGCTACGAGGAACCATATCAGCACTGCAAACCGAAACCAGCCTGGCCTGAAGCCGAGGCTGTGCCCCGGGGGCGGCTGGACGGGAGGAGCAGATGAGCTGAGAAGCTTCAGGTGAGCAGATTAGCGGCAGCTGTGAATGGGAATTGTGAAAGGGGGAGATAAGCAGTCTGGCCAGAAGGCCTCCAGAGCGGGAAAGCAAAAAGGCAGAGGTTTTGCACCCACCTTGGCT
>CM053580.1:421529111-421576750 GCA_028627135.1 Pseudochirops cupreus | reverse complement strand
TCTCTCAATTTCACCTTTTCAATATCATCCCTTCCTATTCAATTTATCCTGTGCCCTCTGTCTATGTATACCTGTACATATATATATATATATATACACTAACATATGTATTCATATGCATATACATCCTCCTATATAGATATATGTATGTATACATACATACATACATACACCACACACACACACACACACATATACACATTTATATTCCCTTCAACTATCCTTATACTGAGAATAGTTTCATAAGTTACAATTATTGTTTTTCTATGTAGGTGTATAAATAGTTCAACTTTGATAAGTTCCTTATGATTTCTTTTCCGTGTTTACCTTCTCATGCTTCTCTTTCTTCTTGTGTTTGAATGTCAAATTTTCTATTCAGTTCTGTTTTTCTTTTATCAAGAATGTTTGAAAGTCTTCCACCTCATTGAATGACCGTATTTTCTCCTGAAACATTATACTCAGTTTTGCTGGGTAGGTGATTCTTGGTTTTAATCCTAGCTCCTTTATCTCTGTAATATCATATTCCAAGCCCTTTGATCCCTTAATGTAGAAGCTGCTAGATCCTATGTTATCCTGATTGTGTTTCCACAAAGTCAAATTGTTTCTTCTTGGCTACTTTAATATTTTCTCCTTGGTCTGAGAACTCTGGAACCTGATTATAATATTTCTAGGAGTTTTCTTTTTGGGATCTTTTTCAAGAGGAGATTGGTGAATTCTTTCAATTTCTATTTTGGGTTCTAAAATATCAGGGTAATTTTCCTTGAGAATTTCTTGAAGGATGATTTCTAGGTTCTTTTTTTTTGTTCATGGCTTTCAGGAAGTCCAATAATTTTTAAATTGTCTCTCCTGGGTCTGTTTTCTAGGTCAGTGGTTTTTCCAATGATATACTCCACATTGTCTTCTTTTTTTCATTTGCTTGGATCTGTTTAATAGTATCTTGATTTTTCATAAAGTCATTCATTTCCATTTGCTCCAATCTAATTCTGAAGGAATTATTCTCTTCAGTGAGCTTTTGAGATTCTTTTTCCATCCGGCAAATTAGGCTTTTTAAGACAGTCTTCTCCTCATTGGCTTTTTGGGCCTCTTTTTTTCCATTTGAGTTAGTCTATTTTTTAAGGTGTTATTTTTTTCAGTCAGGTTGTTGACCCTCTTTTCATGATTTTCTTGCATCATTCTCATTTCTCTTCCCAATTTTTCCTCCACTTCTCTTACTTGATTTTCAAAATCTTTCTTGAATTCCTCCGTGGTCTGTAACTAGTTTATATTTTCCTTGGAAGCTTTTGGTTCAGGAGTTCTGACTGTGTTGTCTTCCTCCCATTCCATGATTTGATTCTTTTTGTCCCCAAAAAAGGAATCTAAAGTTGGATGGTTGTGCTTGATTTGCTTCCTTTGCTTGCTCATGTTGCCAGTCAGTTACTTGACTTTTGAGCTCTTTGCCAAAGTGGAACTCTGCTTCCAGAGGGGAGAGCTTCGTCCCAAATTGCTGGGTTTTTTTATAGATTCTGGAGCTATTAGGAGGGCACTGTCTCTACAGCCGCCACCTGGCTGACTGGTCAAACATCTCAGGACCACAACCCAAGACCACAATCCTGATCCAGTCAGGTTAAGGTAAGAATGCTTAGCCTCTGAATGGTTGGTTGGCCCCCCTACAATATGTAGGCTGGGAGCTCTGAAGCAGCCACGTGGAGGTGGCTGCAGGGCCACCACACCTCTGCTGCTGCTCACTGTGGACCACACTCTGTCCCTCCCAGATTTAGCAGAGTTCTACTGATCTTTTACTTTGTCTTTGGCATTTATGGGTTGATAATTCTGGAAACCACCATAGTTGCTGGTGAGCCACTTTCCTGAATGCTCTAGCCATAGCTGGTCTGGGCCACCCTGGGGGTAAAACTGTAGGCTCATGTGGGGCTGGGCTCTGCTCCCAGCATGCTGTGATGAAGATGAACCCTTCCTGTCCACCAGCCGGGCTTCCTTTAGCAGGAGATTTGTTTCTCTCTGTCACTTTGTGGGTTCTAGAGCTCTAAAGTTTGTTTAGAGTCATATTTTATAGATATTTGATGTGGTTATGGGGGGGGGCATGGAGTTTTCCTGCTTCTAATTCACCATTTTGACTCTGCCCCCCTGGCTTTTACATTTTTAAGTACAGTTTAATGTGTCCAAAAAATTCTTTGTGCTAAATTTTCTCTTTTAATTTGTATCAAAAATATAATAATATTGTACACTGGTTAGAATTAATCATAGAAACAGAGAATATTAGAGATGGAGAATAAAAATGTACCTCAGGACTACAGAAGGGCTAATGTACTGATTTTTAAAAAGTTCAAAGAAGATGGAATCTGCAACCCTAGATCAGTGAACTTAACTTGAATTCTGGTAAACTTCTTGGAAGCATGATGAGTGAACATCCAGGAAATAAAACAGGGGTAGGAAAGGACCAGCATGGTTTCACCAAGAATGTAACATTTATCTTGTTTCCTTTATTCTGTTTTGTTTTTGATAGGATTGCTAGATTGGTAAATTAGAGTATGTAATAGGTAGATGGATACTATAGATACAATTTTAGAGTTGCTCATGTTATTCATATACATGTCATAAGATCATAGAATCACTGGATTTAGAATTGAACTTTATAGATAAGACCATTTATTAGACTTTAGACTAATAGACTTTAGACATAAGACCATTTATTATGTCTTTATTTTATGAATAATGGAATTGATGGCCAGGAAGGAGAAGTAATATGGCCAAGTTATCACAGGTAATATGTGATCAAAGGTCTGTGGCCAGGTAAACCATAAAGCTCTAAAAATAATGATACAATTTATTATTATCGTCATCCTTATTGCCATCTATTCAGCATTTAATGATAAACATTCCCAATACCTTTTTTTTTGTCATTCCTTATCAGAGGGTACTTTTTTTTAACTGCTTAAGATGATTCCCTTACATTTTAATTCCACAGCATAGGATAGAGTATAAAGACTGTATCTGTGATTTAATTGGTATAGGAAATTCTCAAAGTGAAATAGCCTCTACCAATGCAGGTTTGTATATTTAATGCTACTAATAGCCTTAGAGAGCTGACTCAATTAACACATTGAGAGGTTAAGTGATTTGCCTACAGTGATATAATCAGAACTCATTTTCTTGGTACACTTATCACAGCTGCCTCTTACCTTGTGCATAGTAGGAACTTTTAATGAGTTTTTATTGAATTGTATTTTTTAAATCCTAAATATGAGCTGTATTATAATGACACCAGGCTGTACATATTATTTAGATGTTTCATTTCAAAGTCGCTAGAGATGGAATATACTCTTAACTTTTTCTAGGTTCAAAAAGACACAAGACTCCAGCTCTCTTTCAGTTCTCCCCTTCTTTCCCCAGAACTGCATTTGCTTTTATTTTCTTCCTGTCTCTTTAAGTCCAGAATCCTTCTCTCTATCTCACACAGATACAGACACAGACACAGACACAGACACAGACACACACACACACACACACAGACCTCTGTAGTAGAAATTTAGGAGAGTACAGGAGGAGAAAGGAATGGAATTGATTTCATTCTTCTGAAAACCCTTCAAAAGGGCACTGTTAATTAGATGCTCTTGTTAACACTAAAGGGGTCTCACCTCTCTGGTTGAATTTCTGTTGTTTTCATGAAAAATTACTTCTTTAACATTTCATTGCTGCATTGAAGTTGCCCATCCCTTCCAAACAGTGCAAACTAATTGTGGTCATATTGTGGTCATACACAGCCACATTTGATCTATCCAGAACTCAACTATCTAGCAATTTTACCCAGAATGATGGAAAATTAAAGAGGGAATAAAAATGGTCTGTGAGCAGCCAAAATTATCATCACATAGTCCAAACACTAAAGTACTTACATGTATTTATAGGAAAGAACCCTATCCAGAATCTATCTGTTTCTACTTTATTCATAAATTGAATGAGTTTACAAAAGATTAAAAACAAAATTCCAAAGAATGAAGGATCAAGTTAGACTTTGCTAAAGGCAAGAACATTGACAGTAATAATAAATATCATGATAACTGACAGCTTAAAAGTAAACAATGAAGTAGGAAAGTGTTGAAAGCAAAGACAAAAGTGAAGAAATCTCCACCACCCCCGCCCCCTCCCCCCGCCCAGATTCTGGGGCCTTAGTATACTAAGAGTCAGGAAGACCTAGGTTCAAATTCCATTTCCGACACTTATTAGCTGCATGACATTGGGCAAATCACTTTAGTTCTCTGGGCCTCAGTTTGATAATCTACAAAATATGTATAATATTTGTAGTCTCTAGCCCATAAGGGTGTTGTGAAACTCCAGCATGTTAATTTATGCAAAATTCATTGCAAATTTTAGAGATCTGCAAAAATATCAGTCGATATTACTAATGCTGAGCTTAGAGATAGGAGAATCCTAGACTTGAAACTTTTCTCACATTTTCTGCTTCTTTCATTCTTTTTCCTCTAATTTTTACCAACCTTTATAATTATAAGTCAAAATGCCTCTCATAGACTTAGTTTTTTTTATTTGTACAATAAGGATAATGATAGTAATAGAGATAGAGATAGATAGATAGATTATAGATAGATAGATAGATGATAGACAAATGGATCGATAGAGAGATGATAGAGTATTAATTAAGTACTTACTATTTGCCAGGTATTATACTAAACATTGGAGATATAAATACAAGAAAAAGAGACATTACCTTCCTGCATGGAGTTTACTTAATAAGGAAAGATCACTTGCAAAAGATAGCTAGGAAAGGGAAGAGAAAGGTAGCTTTATGAGTGCAAAACTGCTGTCAAGGATATGGAGCAATTTGCAGAATGAGGAATAAAGCCTGGAGGACACTTCATGAAATTGTGGTCTGAATCAGATCCTTTCTATCAGATCAGGAATGGCCACAGATTTAACTAAGGATTAAAGAAAAGGCAGTTTTTCCCTCTCTTTCTCCTTCTCAATGAAAGGCTGATCTGAGTAAAAAAGGGAAACTCTGTCCAAAGGGAAGGGCATGGATCAAAGAAATGGTCTCCAATTTAGTGTGACTTCTGAGACAGGAGTAGTTTGTTCTCAGAGAACAAAGAACCACAAGATGAAGGAAAAAGCTCAGGGTAAAGAAAAAGCCTCAACTCATCTGATTCTGAGAGTTGGGGAGACCTACTAAGACCTATGCTGGATCTGATTCTCTGAGTAATCGAGAACTCACTTCATGAGATCTCATCACCAAAATAACTTAATTAAGCAAACAAATTAATACATGAATAAATAAGTAAATAAAGCATATCAAAAAAGAAAGAAGGATGGAAAAAAGAAAGGAAAGAAGGAAGAAAGGAATGAAGGAAAGAAAAAAGGCAAGGTAGGAGGAAGGGAGGTAGGGAAGGAATGATGAATAGATAGAAGGAAGGAAGATAGAAAGAAATAAAGAGAAAAAAAGGAAGGAAGGAAGGAAGAGAAAGAATGAAAGAGAGGACTTTTATGATGGTAGGAATGTCCAAGATATAAACTTAGAAGGTAGAACGATTCAATAATAGAATCATAACCTCAAAGATAAAAATGACTCATTCACAAGAACAATTATAATTTTTACAAAAATGTGTAACATTTAAAAAGTGTTATAAATTATATTTTGTATATATAATAGACTACCTAAAAATTAAATGAGGGAAATAGAAGTTAATGACTCTAGGTCACAACAAGTAATATGAAAGCAAATTCAAAAGATTAAAAAAATGGAAGAAATTATAACATATTTAATATTTTTTAAAAATGACATGGATAACAGATCAATCAAAGAAAAGGGAATATACCAAACAAATCATTCTGAACTTCAAGAAATCCATCAACTATTAAGAAAGGATAACTTAATCATTTGACTATTTGAAATCCATAACCAAAAATAAAACCTGGATATGATATTCAAGAAATTTTTTAAATTACCCAGATATAGTAGGACAATGTGAAAATAGAATCTACTGATTACTTTCTGAAAGAAATTTCCAAACAATAGCCCCCCAAAATGTCATTGCCCAAATCCAAAGCTTCCAGATAAAAGGAAAACATTACAAGTCACCAGAAAGAACTCAAATGACAAAGAGCCAAGTTAAAATCACACAAGATTTATAAGAGGAAAGGAATGGAGAACATGGAATGAAATATTCCAAAAGGCGAAATATACAAGAACAAATTGCCCAGCAAAATTGAATTGTCCAGCCAGTGTTTCTATTAAAGAACTCATTTCAGATATTTATAAGGAAGTTATTCAAATTTATAAGAATAAGATTCTATTCCCAATTGATAAATAGTCTAAGCACATGAGAATGTGATTCTCAAAGGGAAAAGTCCAGATTATTTATAGCCATGTGAAAAAAAAATTCCACATTACTAATATTAGAGAAATTCAAATAAACAATTCTTAGGTCATAACTCACATCCATAAGATTAGCAAAAATGGCACAAAAAGAAAATGACAAATTGTCAAGGGCATAGGGCAAAATAGGCACTTTAAGCAATATATGGGTCCAACCATCCTAGAAAGAAATATGTAATTATGTACAAAAAGTCTATTAGTAGTTCATGCCTGTTGAGTGAGTTACCTACCATTATTAGGCTTATGTCCCCCATGGTGGCAGTGGTGGCTTGAACTCCTTTTTTTTTTTGAGCCAGCCAGAATTTCTGCTAAGGACTCCTGCTGTGGACTGCAAGGGCTGGGAATTGTGTGTGGGTGGGTGGGGGAGAGGGGTGGGAGCTGCTGGGAGTGAGCTGTGGGGACGCTGAGCAGTTGCCATGAGTGAGGAGAGGAGGACTTTTGCCTGAGGTAGCCCGTTCTGTTTTGAAGGCTTGAGAATGTGGGTGTTTACTGCATTAACTACATGTGCCTACTCTATAGCTACTGTGATGGCTTTAACTTTCTGGTTTTGGGATTCAGTTTTCTGGTATTTGAATAAATGTTCTTGCTTTGTCCCTCATGTAGAGGGCCCATTATATATCAGCATGTTTATAGTTACCATAGACATTGTGAATACTGCATTATTGATATATATGTGTACAAAAATGTAGTAGTTCTTGGTATTATTAAGGAATTGTACACCAAAGCGGTGCCCATCAACTGAGGAATCGTTGAATACATTGGGGTATGTGCTATTGTACTAAAGGAAATTAGTAAAAAGATGGATTCTAAAAGAGATATGGAAAGATTTATATGAACTGATGCAGAGAGAAGTAAACAGAACCAGGAAAATAATTTATATATTTATATAATTTATCAATATTATGAAAATGAAAGTCTCAACAAATCTGATCAATTTAATGATCACCTGTGATTCCAGAGGACTGACAAAGAGGGCAGAGGTGGACTAATATAAAGAATAAGAAATGAATTTTTGCATATGGTCCAATGTCAATACATCCTTTGATTCACTGTTCTGATGTGATACAGGGTCCTTTATTTCTTTCCCTTTTTTTCTTTCTCCATCTTTCCCTCCCTTCTTCCTTTCCTTCCTAAGGCAGATGGTTGGTACATTGGATAGAGCATTGGGTCTGGAATCAAGAAGACCTCAGTTCAAATCCACCTTCAAACACCTGTTAGATGTATGATTCTGTCTCAATTTCTTCCATTGTTAAATGGGCATCGCAATAGTACTTACCTCATAGAATTGTTGTGAGCATCAAATGAGATCATATTTGTAAAGTGTTTGGTATTTTAGCTTTTTTCTTTTTTTTCTTTCTTATTGTTGGGAGGAAAAAAATGAATACTTAATAACAACAACATGTTTAAAAACAAAACTGTGAAATTCAAACATTTATGATATTGATATTACCTATTGAAATATCTAGGTATATTTTATTTTATATTTCCATCCCAATTTTATTTTTATTGAGGACAAAGTGAGACAGATCAGCTACTTTTTTTTTTGAAGTTGCCAATGGAGTGTCCCAATAGGATCTGTGACTGTCCTTGTGCTGTTCAACATTTTTTTCAATGACTCATTACAGTTTAATAATGGGATGGACAGCAAACTCATCAAATTTGCAGAGGACACAAAACTGAGAGGAGGAATTACTACACTGGATGCTAGTACCATAATTAAAACTATCTTAGAGCACTGGGTAAAATCTAAGAAAATTATGGGAATTTAATAGGGATTCCAGACTTGCATTCAAAAACAACTTCATTTAATGGAAACAATTAAAACACAATTAGTGTGAAAAATAAATGGAAGTTTTGGTCAGATTGTAATACAATTTAACCATGTGATACTAGAGTCTCCAAAGCTAATATGATCTTGGGTTGCAACAAGAGAGGTATAGACTCCTTTGAAGAGCAACTTGGTGACAATTCTATTATATTGCTTCCCTGAACATGGAACATCTCGAGGACTGTTTTTGCTTCTGGGCACCATTTTATCTCCTGATAAGCAGGAGATCATTCAAAATGGGAAAAGGTCTCAAATTCATGTTATATAAGGGACCATTGAAAGAGGTAGTGATATGTCCAAAGACCTTTAAAATTGTGTATATCCTTTGGTCCATCAATATCACTACTAGTTCTGTACCCTAAAGACATCAAAGAAAAAGGAAAAGGACGCCTATGTACAAAAATACAGCAACTCTTTTTGTGGTGGCAAAGAATTGGAAATTAGGGGATGCCTATCAATTGGGGAATGGCTGAGCAAGTTGTGGCACATGATTATGATGGAACACTACTGTGCTATATGAAATGACAAATAGGATAGTTTCAGGAAAACCTGGGAAGACTTAGATGAACTGATGAAAGGTAAAATGAGCAGAGTCAGGAGAAGGTAAACAGTAATAGCAATATTGTATATTGATCACCTGTGAATGACTTAGCTATTCTCATTAATATCATGAACCAAGACAATTTTGAAGAAATTATGATGAAATTACTATTTGAAAATATGATTAAATCATTATGAAGAATTGAGATGAAAAATGCTATCTATCTCCAGAGAATATGAAACTAAATTTTACAAAAAGAATGTTAAAAAAATTTTTGTTTACATGTAATTGAGAAAAAGAGAAAAAAAGTAAGTATCAGAAACAAGAAAGAACTAGAGATAAATAAACTGAAGAAAAGAAGACTTAAAGAGCCACATTAGCTGCCTTCAAGTGAATGACCATGATGTCAAAGGAGTTATTCTGTTGACTTCAGAGAGCAGAAATAGAACCAAGAATTGCTAGCCCCAAAGAGGCAAATTTAGTTTTGATACAAGGAAAAAATGCCTAGAAATTAGAACTATGCAAAGTATAAGCATCTGCTTTTGGAGACAGATAGCTTTTTCTGTTTTGGGGGTTTTAGGTGAAGACTGGATGCATACTTGTCAGGAGTGCTATAAAGGAATGTTTTCCCAGGTATGCATTGGCTTAGATGGTCTTTAAGGTCCCTATCAATTTCTGAAATTATATAATTCTATACTACATGGATACAGAAAGTAGTATCTAATTATCTTCAATACTTTTTTCAGAGTGATGAAATAGAAAAAAAAATTGACTTGAAATCAGAAGAGCTGGGTTACAGACCCTGTTTTGCCACTTACAACCTTAGAGAGATTATTTTCCTCAGCTCCTCTGTTTTCTCATCAGTGAAATAAGGGTGATCAGTCCAACCCTGGAAAAACTATCAACACTCTACATTACTGCTTCTAGAAAGAGGGTCTTGTGATATAGCAGTCATATTCAAACTGGCTTCTAATAAACAACCATCATTGCATAATAAACAAAAATCACTATGCTAAATCCTAGGCCTCAGGAGATTAAAAAAAAAAACAACAAAAACAAAAGGGGAATAAAAAAAACCAAGACAGAGGCATGTGTCTTCCATTGAAAAAGTTCTGCAAGTTATGCCCTGTAGTACACAGAGCATGCCATAGTATTTAGTTAACTACAAATATCTAGATGTTCATTGGGAAAGATGTTATTTCAAGATAAATTCAGAAACAAACATTAAAATCATAGCTATTTAAAATGTTTTCTCTTACAAATACAATTACAAGCTATTAGATGGTTTACCTCTCTATAAGTTGGATATAATAATGTCTACCTTTCTAAAGTCTACCTAACTAAACCTTGTTTAGTTAATGTTTGTGGTGATTTTGTAATCATGAGATGAAAAGAACGTGTCTGTTAGAATCAAATCCCTCTAGCCCTGACAGCAAGAGTTCTTTAGCTAACAACACTGTGTGGCTCTGACAGAAATTTCACCGAGTGCCTACCTGTGTCCCCTGAGTAAGTTATGATTCAAATAGAATGAGACATAAATTCTAATCTATGAACTCTGAATTATGGATGGGTGGTTGATAGCAAACTTCTTGTAGGTAATTAATAGTAATGTTAGGCTATGGATCAGTTTTTAAAAGGCAATATTTTATCTACAAATGTCTCTTGGTATTGCTGGGTACTACCATTTATCATTTTGTACTGATTTGCCAAAGAAATAGTCAGTGCAAAGTAAAAGAGTTCTCCCTCCTGGATAGTTTTTCATTTTTTTTTCCAATATTCTTAGCATTTATTCTATTAGCTGGTTGAAGGTTGTTAGCATACTTAACAAAATGAGAATCATTTCAACTAACAAACCTTTTAGAAGAAATAAACCACAATTGTATAATGTGAAGATCAATAGTCCATAGCATAAAATCTTAGTTTTTCATTTGTTGTTACTCCTCCCAGCTCTGACCCCTGTCTCACATGTGATTTCTTTGTATCAGTGGTAAATTAGATGAAATTTATTTACTTTTTTTGAATACATTTCTATAATAAATAGTGGAATAAATTTTTAAAAAGGATAATACGTTGAAGTATCAAATACTCAAGGTAAAAGATAATGATTACTCTAATTCTTTAATGTATGTAAAGCAATGTACAAATACTATTTCATTTTATCTCCCAAATCATTTTAGATTACCAATAACCCTCAGAGGTAGGTGAAATTATTATTCCCATTATACAGAATAGGAAAATGAGTCGGATGACTTTCCAGGGCCATATGGCTAGGAAGCATCTGAGGTCAGATTCAAAATCACATCTTCCTGACTCCAGGTCCACACCTCTACTTACTGCCCCCTCCCCGAGTGCATCTAATTAAAAAAAAATCAAATTGTTGCCTATGTTCACTTTTCCAACAACCTTAGTCATGATACTTGTATTCCTCTGTCTCAATTTCTCATTTCCATTCTGCTTAATTTTTTCTGCTGTTGATATTATCCAATTCAATATGTAACAAGTAGGATACTATGCCAGGTGCTGGAGGTATATCAATGACATCAGTCATACTCACTGACTACAAGGAACTGACCACAGAGGAGATAAAATATGTCCATAGATAACTATAATGTATATTTGAATGTGACAGACTAATGCACTAGAAATATTTGTATGAAAACGCTCTAAGAAATTTGAGGAAAGCAGAATCATTTTTGGCTTTGGGAATCAGAGAAGATTTAATGGCGAAGTCTGTGTTCTGAGGAGAAGTACTGAGGAGTTCACTAAGAAGAAATAGTGAGGGGAACAGAGTCTATTCCAAGAGTGTAGGAAGTGGTGAATAATTCCATTGGGTCAGGATGAGGAAGGCAATATTAGAAATGTCAACTTTTGGAATTTGCCGAACTATAGAGTAGTGTAAAATGAGGCTGAAAAGTAGGTTGGAATAGATCAAGTAGAGGCCCTTGAATGGCTGCCTAAGGAGTTTGGACTTGGTTTAGTATACAATCAAGAACCATTGAAGGGTTCTCAGCAGAGGAGTGATTTTCCGAAGTGCATTAGGATTGATTACTCTAGCAGCAATCTGAAGGAAGCAAAAGCAAGTTCAGTCAGAAGGCTATTATAATAGATTCACTTAAGATAGTGGCAAAGAGAACGGAAAGGGAGGGACATACAAAAGAGATAACACTGATAGGACACAAATACTCTTTGGATGCAGATGAAAAACTGGGAAGAGTCAAAAGTCATTTTTTGTCTCTGGGTATTTAAAAGGATGGTAGTGCCTGTATTAGAAACAGAAATTAGGAGAGACCAGGTTCGGAGTAAATTTAGACACATCAACTTTGACGGGTGGTTAGAGAAGTCCAGCAGGCCACAGGAGACACAGAATTATTCACTAAGCCTAGTTTTACTTGGCCAAGATTATGAAGTGGTGGTTTTGAAGGCACTCTTCATGTTATGATACCTAAAAAATTCCATCAGGGTTAGGGAGCCAGTCTAGCACAGAGAATGTGGAGGTAGATGTTGGTCCTCCACTAATGGTCAGGCTTCTCTAGATAGTATGCACATATTTCCACCATGTTCAGTAACTTCAAGGTAGTGCATATGGAAAGTATGAACTTCATCAATAATTGCCAATAAATTGAGGGATGAATTACAAAATTTGTTTTGTAATTTTTGAAAAATAATTTTTATCTTGCCCACTTCACAATTTACCAAATGTACATAGATATAGAATGTCAAATAATTCCTAACATTTTGAGTAATTCAACAATTCCATCGATTGCCAGATGTTTTGCCCTAAAAGATTTGTCATAAAAGGGACCTTCTACTTCTAAGCAAGAAATATTGCAAGTTGAAATATGGTAATCATAATATGATTATGGATTGACTCAGCTCTGTCATACCTTTAACTCTTGAAAAGATAGAATATAGCTGAGTATACTTCCCTATAGACCCCTACCTAAATTCCTTGGTGGAAGTGGTTGCCCTAGTGGGCAGCAGCTATATGGTTTCTCTATACTTTCTGAAGATTAGTGTGTTATAGTCAAAAGAGTTCTTAGACTCAGATGATCTGGGTTCAAATCCCACATTTACTACCTATGTGGCCTGGGACTTAATTTTCCTCATCTGTAAAATAAAGGGGTTGGATTATGGCTTCTGAGATCCCTCCCAGCTCTGGATCTGTGGATCACATGAAATCACTCATAAGAATTGGGTAATAGCAGGCACCAAGTTGTGCATTGTTGTCCCCACAGCTTGTACTTGTCCAATGTGTGGCATATTTGATAGCATTATTGTCATTTAATTTCAATTTTTAAAATTTTTGTTTTCTCCTTTGGGAAAAGAGAAAGGGATAATAAAGTTTCAACATTTGTTCAGATCTTTAAAGGAGGAGCTAGCCTGGGACAGACAATTGATACTTTGCTGGTTTTTAGTGATTTTGGCATTCATTTTTGCCCTGGAGATTTAGCTCAGAGCTTAGAAGTGACAGGTTTGGAGTTTTTTTTTTTTTTTTTTAATATGGTATGCTAAGCTAAATTACTAAGCTAAATTACATCTATTGAATTCAGCAGTTCTAGTTTCAGTTCATTAAAAGAGAAGAAGTAATTTAGTTCCTTGTGGTTAAGTGGATGTTGAAAGTATACTTTGGAGAAAGCATTTTGGTACTTTTTTTTGTTTAAATTCAGAAATTTCAATAACAGGCAATCAGTAAAATATCTTGGGGCAGCTAGGTGGCACAATAGATAGAGTGCTGGTGCTGGAGTCAGGAAGACTCCTCTTCCTGTGTTCAGATCTGGCCTCAGATACTTACTAACTGTGTGACCCTGGGCAAGTCACCAAACCTTATTTGCCTTAATTTCCTCTTCTGTAAAATGAGCTGGAGAAGGAAATGACAAATCTTTGCCAAGAAAGCCCCAAATGAAATGAACATGACTGGAAATGATCAACAGCAGTAAAATACTTTGGTCTGCTTAATTTAATGTGCAATTTAATCTTGGACAAGATACATGGCTGAAAGAAAAGAAAAATCTGTAAACGGAAACTGTTCCCAGAAGGCAGAACTGGGAACAGAGGGTGTGAATATAGTCTGTAGAGAAATGGATTTAGAGTCAGGGACACGTGAGTTTGAATCCTGCTTCAAATACTTACTGGCAGGGAGATGTTGGGCAGGTCAATTTAGGCTCTCCAGGCTTCAGTTTACTCTTCTGTAAAATGAGGGTTAGTGGATTTGGTAGTCTTTAAGGTCACTCTAATTCTAAATCTATGATTCAATGAAACTACGTTTCAGTGAAATATATTTAGGACACACAAACACACACACATTTTAGCAAGAAACAAGAAACATCATTTTTCGTCAGTGGAAATTTTTAAGCAAAGACTGAATGACCTCTTTGTATGGTTTAAAAATGGAATTCTTTCCAGGCACTGTTTTGCCTAGATGATCTCTGAGGTCCCTTTCTTAGATTCTGTGTTATTTCCTTATTGATTTCAGTGGTAAAGATAGATAGGAAAAAATGGCCCAAGATGCACTAAAAGCCTATCTAATAATGTAGTAAAAATGTAAAAGATCATATTATGGGTTAAAAATTTGAATAATACTCAAAACCAGCTCCCAATTTCATATATTTTTGTTGAACTCACCTGGCTTCTGGGACCTCAGGCTAAGGGAAACCTAACACAGTTCATCAGTCCTTGCTATTCCATGTTGCCAAGTGATACTGGGAGACATTCTGTTTTATTACTCTGTTTTATTATTCTGAAGTACCTGGAATTGTTCACTGGCTATATTTCTTTAAAATTAGCCCTTAATAATACGAGACCACTCCCTTAAAAAGGGATAGCCATGAGCCCTTTATAATACCCTAAAAGTAGCATAATAGTTAAATCTAATAGGTAAGATCAAGGCAACACACAAAGTACCCACTGACTTTAAGAGTAATCTGCCTGGAGGCGGCAAGGTGGCTCAGTGAATAGAGCATGGGCCTTGGAGTCACCAGGACCTGAGTTCAAATATGGCCTCAGCACTTAAAACAAAAACTAGCTGTGTGACCTTGGGCAAGTCACTTAACCCCAATTGCCCTACAGGAAAAAAAAAAGAGTAATCTGCCTGTTCAATTCAACAATTGAGATGGGAGCAGCAGCTGATAACCCCAAAAGATTATTAGTCTCCAAGTAAGCCTCAAGTTGGGTACGTGAATCATACTCATGAGGACATGGAGGCTTAGCTTCTTGGTCCTAGAGTCATATGACTTAATGTCATCTAGGACAGTCAGTAGAAATAGAAACCTAACTATTAATTGAAGAACTAGAGATTGTTCTGAGTAGTTAGGACAATTTTGCTTGAACTAGAACAAGCAGGAATAGAATGAACAGGTAGAAGGAAATAGGAACATTTTCCAGAGTTCAAGGAAACCCAAATCAAATATTGTTGAATCTAGGAAGCTTCCCCTAATTACCCTGGACAATAGCTAGGACCTTACCTTATAGATTTCATGTAGACTTTTTGGGAAAAATTAATATTATGTTATTATGTTAATAATTATTTTATCATCAACTCTTTTCTTCCTATTTCTGTTAAAATTCAACTCCTCAAAAGACCCTTGCCTAGGGAAGGAACCCCTGTCCCATTCATCGGGAGTTTAGGGTGACCCAGCTCATGAAGGAGAAAATTAGCCAAAGAGATTCTGATGGAAATGGCTTCCCTTGCCCAGATTGCTCCAGGCTACTGAGCCTTATGATTAAGCCAAGTTCTCAGTAGGAGGATCTGAAAACTTTTAGCCCACCTCCTCATTAAATGTCCACCAGCCTGGATTATTTCCCTTGTCATGAGAGTTCCCTCTCTGAAGGTACACATCTGATTTAAGGCATTTTTGAGTCTCCCCTGGGGTCTTTGGTTATGGAGAGAAACCATTGACAATTTATTATTATCTGGCTAATTAATAACTTGATTATTAGTTGCCTGGAAACTGTCTCTTGGGGATTTTATTTGTCATAATTTTGTTCTGTATGTCTCTAATACCTTTATCCTGTAACACTACATAGTAGTTACATATGTTTGTGTCTTAGCTCCCTAAATGAAGTATAAGTTCCATAAGGGCAGGAGAATAGTCTTATCTAAATGTATACCTCCCCTAATGACAATCACAGTACTTAATGCAAAACAATCCATACATATATACATACATATAGACATATGTCCTCTAATAAATATTTATTGAATGGATAAATAAATCTGTTGTGTTCATGGTCTTGTGTTGGACATTGGAGAAACATATTTTTATTCATTTCCAATGTAAAAAATGTCAACTCCCTGCTCTCTAGAAATCCTCAGTATGGAAGGGTGCAATGAGACTTGTAGACAAATGATTATCATATAAATTAGACAATTATTCAGTGAACAGGAGTGTTGTACTATAAATGGATGCAAGGGAAAGATTTCTCCTCTGCTCTGGTCCTGAACTCAGGAAGACCTCACTCAAATCCAACTTTAGGTGCTTACTATCTATGTGAATCTGTGCAAGTTTGTCTCAGTTTCCTTATCTGCAAAATAAGCATAATAATAGCACCTACCTCCTAGAGTTGTTGTAAGAAATAAAAAAATATTTATCAAGTACTTTGCAAATCTTCAAGCATTATAAAAATGCTAACTATTATTTGGGGACATCTGAAAAAGCTTCATGGAATACATGACATTTGGATTAGTTCCTGAATATAGGAGGATAGGTTGAGGGATTGTTAAAGTCAAGTAAACAATTCTAAGCTTTTGTATCTCTTGTTCTTTTAAAGATATAGGAGAACTGGGTATATTGACAATGTTGTCCTCTTCTGAATTTGTATTTTGATCTTCCTTATCACCATAAAAATGCTTTATGGTCAGTTTTTGTTGTTGTTGCTTTTTGCTTATGGTGTTTGCCTTTTTCCTGGCTTTTAAGGTTAATATCTGATTCTGGGACACAGGGGGCACTGTCCCAAGTTTCTTATCCTGGGGGTCAGGGTCCTGGTCACTGACTTTGTGTGCTTGTACCTGAAGTACTGGCACCTGGAGGCTGTAGGGTTCTGGTAGCTTACCTGATGCTGAGCTGAAGGTGGTGGTGGTTGGTGTGTACTGAGGCTAGGTGGGGTTTTTCTACATTTCCCTAGGGGCTACACTGAAGCTTTCTGGGTGGGGAATGGGGGGTGGGATCTGGCCAGTGGGGGATGTCTGCTCACTCTGGCCTGCAAGTGAAGCATGGGAAGGTTCAGCTACTGGAAGATGCTTGCCTGCCAATGCATGTGGTAGTTTCCCGAGCTGCAGTCTGCCAGTTCCCCTGACTGTGCCAAAGCATACAGGGAGAAAGAAGCCCTGGTATCATCATTTGCCTGCTTTTCCACCCTAGGGCTCAAGATCTCCTGCTGGTTTGCTGAGGTGGGGCTTGCTGGGATGCCTCCTGTCTTGAACTACTCCCCTTCCACCAGAGTGAGAGGGACCTTTCCCATTAATCTCCCAAGCCTCCTGGGCTAAAAAACTGCTACATCCCTTCTTTCTGCTGGCTCTGCTTCTCCAGGATTTATCCTAAAGTGATATTTTCTTTTCTTTTTTTTTTTTTGAGGTCAATAAGGGAGAGTGAGAGTGACTTACTGCTTTGGCTCCCATTCATCAATTCTTATTGCACAGTAGCATTCCATTACATTCATATGCCACAGCTTGTACAATCATTTCTTAATTGATGGACATCCCCTCAGTTTCCAATATTTTACCACCATGATTAGGGCTGCTATAAATAAATTTGCACATGTAGAATCTTTTCCCTTTTTATGATCTCTTTGGGATACAGACCTAGTAGTGGTAGTGCTGCATCAAAGAGTATGCATAGTTTCATTGTCCTTTGGGCATAGTTCCAAACTGCTCTCTAGAATGGTTGGATTAGTTCACAACTCCACAAACAGTGCATTAGTGTTCCCATTTCCCCACATCTTTTCTAACATTTATCATTTTTCTTCAATTTTTCCTTTTAGCCAATCTGATTGGTGGGAGGTTATACCTCAGTTGTTTTAATTTGCATTTCTCTAATCAAAAGTGATTTAGAGCATTTCTTCATATGTATATAGATATATTTGATTTCTTCATCTGAAAACTGATTGTTCATATCCTTTGACCAATTATCAACCACAGAATGTCTTGTATTCTCATAAATTTGATTTAGTTCCCTATATATTTGAAAAATGAAGCCTTTATCGGAGGCACTTGCTGTAAAAAATATTTCCCAGCTTTCTGCTTTCTTTCTAAACTTGGTTTCATTGGTTTCGTTTCTACAAAGCTTTTTAATTTAATATGATTGAAATTATCTATTCTATGTTTTGTAATGCTCTCTATCTCTTGATCAACACTAATTCTTCCCCTTCTCGTAGATCTGACAGGTAGATTATTCTTCGCTCTTCTAATCTTATTCTTCATTGTCTTTTAGCATGATGTAGTTTCCTTCCTTATTTATTTTAATTATATCAGTTTTTGCTTTTATTTTGTCTAAGATCAGGATTGCTACTCCTGGTTTTTTTTTTTTATTTCAGCTGAAGCATAATAGATTCTGCTCCAGACCTTTACCTTTATTTGGTATGTGTTTCTCTGCTTCAAATGTGTTTTTTGTAATCTACATATTGTAGAAGTCTGGCTTTTCATCCTCCATGCTATCTACTTCCATTTTGTGGGAGAGTTCATCTCACTAACATTCACAGTTGTGATTACTACCCGTGTATTTCCTTCTAACCTATTCTTCCTCCTGTTTGTTCTCTCGCTCCCTTCACCCTTTCCCACCTCACCAGTGTTTTGCTTCTGTCTACCAGCTCACTTGATCGACCCCCTTCTGTCAGTTCCTACCCCCCTTTACTTTATCTCCTCTTCTCCTATTTCCCTGTCATGTAAGATAGATTTCTATATTCAACTGGTTGTGTATATTATTCCCTCTTTGATCCAATACTGATGAAAGCAAGGTTCAAGCAATGCCCATACCCCCACTCCCATCTTCCTCTCCACTGTAATAAATCTTTCTTGCTTCTTCATGTGAGATCATTTGCCCCATTGTACTTCTTCCTTCCTTTTGTACCCTTTATACTCTTCTTTCTCATCCCTTAACTTTTTTGCCATTCCCTTAAATTCATCTTATACCCATACCCTCTGTCTACGCATGTTCCTTTTATCTGTACTTTTAGAGTTACAAAGTTTAAGAGTCACAAATATCATCTTCCCATGTAGGAATGTAAATAAATAAACTATATTGAATCCGTATGTTTTATTTTTTTCCTTTTTACCTGTTTATGCTTCTCTTTGGTCTTGATATTAAAAGTCAAATTTTTGATTTAGTTCTGGTCTTCTTAAGATGCCTTGAAATCCTGTTTTTTGAATGACCATCCTCCTGCCCCCTTTGATATATTATGCTTAATTTTGCTGGGAAGTGATTCTTGGTTTTAGTCCTAGCTCCTTTGCCCTCTGAAATATCGTGTTGCATAATCTCCAATTCTTTAATGTTATGACTGCCAAGATCTATGTGATCCTGATTGTGACTTCTCTGTATTTGAAATGTTTCTTTCTGGTCACTTGTAGTATTTTTTCCTTGACCTGATAGTTCTGAAATTTGTCTATAATGTTCCTTGGGGTTTTTATATTGGTATCTCTTTCCTGAGGTGATTGGTGGTTTCTTTCAATGTCTGTTTTACTTTTTGGTTCCAGGGCAGATTTCCTTGATAATTCCTTTAAAGATGCTATCTAGGTCCTCCTTTTGATTATAGCTTTCAGGTAATCCAATGATTCTGATATTGTCTCTCCTAGATCTATTTTTTAGTTCAGTTGTTTTTCCCATGATGTATTTTACGTTTTGTTCCATTTTTCCATTCTTCAGAATTTGTTTGATTGATTCATGATGTCTCATAGAGTCATTAGCTTCCACTTGCCCAATTCTAACTTTTAAGTTGTTTCCCTCAATTAGCTTTCATTTTTTCTTTTCCATTTGGCCAATTGTACTCTTTAAGGAGTTGTTTCCTTCAGTGAATTTTTGTATATTCTTTTCCATTTGGTCAAATCTTCTTTTTAAGCAGTTTTTTAATCTGCTGAGTCTTTTTTTTTTATAATCTCTTGAATCACTCTCATTTCTTTTCCAAATTTTTCTTCTGTGTCTCTGATATGATTTTTAAGCTACTTTTTGAGCTCTTCCATGAGTCCTTTCTGGTTTTGAGACCACTTTCCAATTTTCTTAGGTAATTTGCCCATAGGTGTTTTGACATTGTTCTCTTCCAAGTTTGTGTCTTGGTTTTCTATGGTTAGATTCTTTTTTTGCTGTTGTTTTTTTACTTATCTTATTTTTTTGGGGGGGGGGGGTCATTTCCTGTCTTTTAAGTTTGAACTCTGCTTCCAATATGGAAGAGGCTGTGTCTCAGGTTTCTTGTGTCAGTGGCTGCAGGTCCTGGTTGTTTAGCTGGTACTACACTGATGTTGCCTTAAGGCCCACGGGGGACCCTTGTGTCTGGTGCTATATTGAGGGGGTAGGGTGGGGAGGTGCCTGGCACTGCTGGAGGCTGTAGGCGTCTGCAGCTTACCTGGTGTTAAGCTGGGGTCCTAGTGGTAGTGTCATGTGTTTGATGATGCCAGGAAGGGTTTTCCTTCACTTCCCTAGGGCTACACTCAAGTATGTGGAGATCTAGCCCCTGGAAGATGCCTGTTTGTCTTGGGCTTTGCTGAAGCACATGGAGATCTGGCTGCTGGAGGGTGCCTACCTGCCCGGGGCTGTGCCAAGGTACACAATAGTTCTTGGACCTGGAGTTGGCCTGTTCCCTTGGCTATAGTAAGACATGTGAGCATCCTTATGTTGACATTTGCCTGCTTCACCACATTGGGACTCAGGATCTTTTGCTGGTTTAGTGAGGTGGGTCTTGCTGCTGGCTTGCTGGGACACTTCCTGTCATGAAATGTGCTTCACTTTTATTTGAGTGAAATGCACCTTTCTTGCTGATCCTT
The DNA here is from genome assembly GCA_028627135.1 of Pseudochirops cupreus. Lineage (NCBI taxonomy): Eukaryota > Metazoa > Chordata > Mammalia > Diprotodontia > Pseudocheiridae > Pseudochirops > Pseudochirops cupreus. The sequence continues at coordinate 421,556,034 of CM053580.1, read as the reverse complement.
CAAGTCTCCCAGGTTATGAGATTGCTCCACTTCATTTATTTTGCTGGCTGCACTGTTACAAGATTTGTTCTGAGACACTATTTTATGGTTTATTTTTTAGGGGGGGAAGTGAATATGAGAGAGCTACAACAATTTACTGTTTACTCCACCATATTTGCTCCTAGAACAATACTTTCAATTAGTTACAGTATAGTGTCATATATCATTTGTTGTCAATTCTCCTACTTCTTGATTTCTTTTTAAGTTTCATTAAAAAATTCTGAACTTAATATACATAAACTAAAATGAACATTCCTATGTACAATATAGAAGAGAAAAAATGAGTCACAACTGTATATGCAACTGAGAATCTCTATTATATACTGCTTGCTTTTTCTTTCAAGTATATAATAAATTCAACATAGAACTTCCAGAGTTTTCTTGCTTGTATGTGTTTCCTTCTGGCTTTCCTTCTCTTCATTTCTATGCATTAAAATTTTTTTTTAATAAACTTTTATTTTCTTTTTGAAGAAAACTTTTGACACTGTTGAACACTTCCTTATTCTGAATACTTTCTTATCCTTTTCATGGTACTGTTCTTTGCTGCTTATCCACATATATGTCAGAGTGCTCCTCTCTCTGCATTCTTTTTTATCTGTCCATATCCTAAATGAATGTATACCGCAAAGCACTCACTCATGCGCATGCGTGCATGTACACACACACACACACACACACACACACACACACAATCTCAGCTCTTAAGGGTTCATCTATTTCTATGCCTCCCAAGTCTAAATATCTAGCCCTATTTTCTTTCCTGGAGTTTTTTTTTTTCCAAAAAAAGATTGTTAGACAAATCCCCATAGATGTCCTAAAAGTATCTTAAGATCAACCTATCCAAAATAGAATTTATTTTCTTCCTCCCTGAACCTGCCACTCCTGCTTCATGGGATTGTTGTGAGGTTCAAGTAATCTTATGAAACTTTTTTGTAAACCTTTAAATGGCGCATCACTTATTATTATTATTAGTCTTCATAATGATAATGATGCTGCTACTGCTGCTGCTGCTAATGATGATGATGATAGATCCAGCACATCATAATGCAGTGGTTTTCCACCTTCCTAATGCCATGACCCTTTAATATAGTTCCTCATGTTTCATTGCTACTTTATAACTGTAATTTTGCTACTGTTATGAATCGTAATGTAACTATCTGATATGCAGGATGTATTTTCATTGTTACAAATTGAACATAACCCACAGGTTGAGAACCGCTGACATAATGGATAGAAAGTCTGACTTGGAGTCAGAAAGCCCGGGGTTCAAGGTTATTCTCTGACATATAATCTCCATATAACCTTGGGCAAGTCACTTAAAATCTCACAGCATCCAGGAAACTCTCTAAGAATAAATTGCAGAGAAGGTGTTGATCTACACTGGTAGAGGGATTTTCCTTATTGAGAGTTTCCTATACCAGTGAAATCATAGGTTCACACCAATACCCAATAATAATGACAGTCAATATTTATATAGCACTTTAAACTACACTATGTACTGCTAACCTTGTCCTTTTTAGCCAAAAGAATGAGGGAAAAAAATCAGAGGTGAAACAGATTAAACAGCAGACTTCCTTCTAAAACATTTTAGTGCTTGAGGTTTTAGCTTTCTTTGACACTTCTCAGTGACATAGCACCAAATGTAATGTGGTTGAGTGAAATGTCATTTATTTTTAAATCTTGTATTACTTGGAAGGAAAAATATTGAATTTTGTAATGCGATGAACCAAGCTCATACTGAGAATTACTTAGAAGCAAATGAAATTCAATATATTATGTCAGGTTGTAAGATTAAATTACGGATATGCAGAATTCATTTTATTCTCTGTGTGGAAATATGCCATGAATATACCATACACCATTAAACCAAATTGTAAAAGAATAAATGAAAATATAGCGAAAAGAAGAAAAGAGATAAAAAAACTATATCAGAAGTAATATAGTTATATATTTTCCTCTCTTTCAAAAATGAAAACACATGAATAATGGCTTATGATATGTACCATGACACTTTCTTAAATGACAAATTCTCTAATTTGCTTGTACTTTTTGAAACACAATGGGAAAAAAATTCTTTATGGAAAACTCTAATATATTCTATGGTTGTATTTAACTTGACATGTTTTTATATGATCATTCTATCAGATATAAATTAATTGATGGATTGAATTGAGAAGTAGAAAGATGAATGATGCAGAACTTAAGTCATTCATAGAAGTGTTAAAGGTTATACTAGTTAAACTCCAGATAAAAGAAAGAAGATGAGGGAGAAACTGTAGATGTTACAGATTTTGTTCACAAGAACAAAAGTCAGTGTATTTTAGAATAGAGGTCGAATTTCTACCACCAGAAAAAAATTTATTTCAACTCTAGAGTGTCTTTGTGCCTAATATTAATTTTGAATGTATTATTTTATGGGACAGAGAAGTAGAGTTCTATTAGAGTCCTAGAATTAATGAGTGTTAGAGCTGAAATGGTAACAATAACATTTATATAGAACTGTAAATATTATTCAGCCCTGTCAGCTAAGTAATATAAGTATTAATTATTCCCATTTTATAGAAAAATAAATTCAAGTATAGAAGGACTTCATGTGACTGGGATCACATCATTTATACATGCTGGTGCCATGATACAAATCCAGTTATATTTCTGCTGTACCATTAGGGTTTTCAACTGAAATGTGTCTTAATGATTCTTTAATAGTAGAATCACATAATTTTAGAGTTGGAAGGGACCTCTATGACCATCTACTTCAACCTAATTTAATCCTACCAAACCTGGAAAAGAATCTCCACTACAAGGGGCAGCTAGGTGGCAAAATAAACAGAGCCCTAGCCCTGGAATTAGGAGGACTTGAGTTCCAATCCAGCTTCAGACACTTGAGACTTACTAGTTATGTGACCCTGGACAAGTCACTTAACTCTGATTGCCTCATTAAAAAAAAGAATCCCCACTACAAGACAGCCAAATGTCTCCAATGATGGGAAACACCCTACCTTCCAGTTCTATTTTGGGATTACACTTTTGGATAATTCTGTTTGTTAGAAAGTTTTTCCTGATATCATTGAGAAATCTGTTTCTTTTCTATTCAGCCACTTAGCAAGTTGAGAAGTATTTCTTTAAAATTTGATATGTGCCAGATACTATGCTAAATGTAGGAGGGAAAAAGAAAGAAAAACAAAATAAAACAAAACATGGGCCTTGCCTTCAAGGAACTCACATTTTAATAGGGGAATTAACATGCAAGCAACTATACACAGACACACAAACACACATGCATATATGTGTATATATGTATACACACATATGTGTATATACATGTACACACACACACACATATATATATACACATGCAAAAGATAAACTTATAGAGAATAAACTGATAGCAATTTTTGAGGGAAGTCACCAGCCATTGTTCCTACTTCTGCCTTCTGGGGCCAAACAGAATAAATTTAACCTCTATCTTTCATAATAGAAGCACTTGAAGATACCTAATACTTGCACTCACATTACTTCCCTTTCTCTTCTATAAGCTAAATATGATTTATTTTTAGTCAATCTCAGCACAGATAAAATGAAGTATTGGGAAGGATCAAGAAGTTATTCAATATCTATTTTAGCTTACCTTTTTATACTCTGTTTTTACATGAAGTAAAAATTTTATAATTATTTAATTAGAGTAGATGACTACTATTCAGGTCACTGAACTCTAATTATTTTCTGAAAATGATGAAATAAAATAAAGACAAAATTTGAAATTCACTCCGTGCTTTAACAGAGCCTTGGTTGCAGTGCTAGTTTTGCCAATATTTAGACCTTCATACTGAAACTTCATTGTTTACATTGCATAGATATCCCTAATCCACAGGTTCACATCAACATCAAATGCATTATTTGAATTCATGTGGATTAGTGATTAAAGTATGTAATATACAACAATGTATACATATACAAAGATAGATACATAATTAATGTTTATGTCCATCTTTATATCAATTTTTCTATCATTATGTACATTTATCTATACTATGTCAGAATCACCAATACTTAAAAAATCTGGGATTTCATTGGTGTGAGCAACTCTGTCATTGATGAAAATCCCCAAACTTTTATACTTCAGCATGTGCTTTTATTATTTTTTTAAATCACCTCATGGCAGTCCTGATTGTGAACCTTCTTAATATTTGCTACAGATTAGCCGTCCTTGAATGGCAGTCTGTCACACTGACAAAATCTTTTCCAATTGATAAAGATCTGCTAAGTCTTGCTCCAGCCTTCTGATACTGAGGCATTAGAATATAGCATTATTGCAGGAAAGAGAATGATATTATTAAAATGAAATTTATTTCAGGTCACTTATCATTAACCTTTTAGAAGCCTCCTCAAATGAAGAAGGAATAATACTTTCTGACCTCAATAACACTATAAAGTAGTAATCTTCAAAACAACTTAGTACTCATTAAATAATAGATATACAATGCAATAGAACAGACCAGATAAGCAAAAATGAGATACGATCTAAAATCAATAACACCATCTTTACAAAATGAAAGAATATAAATTACTTCGGTGAACTCTTTATTGAACAAATAATGTTGGGAAAATGAGAAAAAAATCTTATACTATGTACCACAATAAGATCAAAATATATAGAAATTCACATAAAATAATTGATTAGAATGAGATCAGTTGTCTTTTACCATTTTGACTAGAGGACTTTCTTAATCAAACAAGTAAGAGAGAAGAACATAAAAAAACAAAATATATAATTTAGATTACATGAAATTAGCAAAAAAGTACCCTTAAACACACAGAAAATCATTGCAGTTAGAATAAAAAGATAAGGAAAAAAACTTTTCATCAAATATTTCTGATAAGACTGTGATATTCAAGACATATTAGCTCAAACATATAGGACCAAGAGTTAGTCTTCAATGGAAATATGATTCAAAGGTATGAAAAAATAATACCAAGTGTAAGAATAGCACCCTATTAATGACATTAGGAAATATTGTGCAAAATCACTAATAATAAGAGAAATTCAAATCAAAATATCTGTGATGTTTTATCTAACACCCAGTATATTTGTAAAAATGACAAAAGATATTCACAGTTAATGTTAGAGGGACTCTGGGAAGACAAGCACATATATTATTGGTAGATTGATGAATTAGACTATTTTGAAAAGCAATTTGGAGTTACTTAAAAAAAGAAAAGAAAATATCCATGAACTTTGAGCCGGAGAACCCTTTGTAAGGCATGTGTCTCATGAAAGTTTAAGCAGAAGAAAAGGTCCCAAATACATCAAAATATTCATAGAGATTTTTTTTTTGTAGCCAAGAACAGGAAACAAGGTAAGTGTCCATTGACAGGGAAATGGAACAAATCATTGACCATGTGTAATGGGGATGGACAGGATTTTGATGGGGGCAGTCATTGAAGCATTACATTTCAACATAAGTGACTGTGCAAAAGAGTTGAGAAATCAATCCAATCTCTGGCCATGCATGGCTAAATGGCTTGTATTGTGTGATGATGAAAAATCCAGTAATTGACAAGATCAGAAAAACTGATGACTCAAGGGTTACTGAGCCAGGTGTAAGTCCTGTCTCTAATCAGGTAATAATGACTATAAGAACTGATTTAGAGTGAATTAAGTAGGGCTAAGAAAAGAATATGCAGGATTTCAAAAATGTACTAGAAAGAACAACTTCAAAAAAGAATGTTAAAATTTTTTACATAAAATTGGACAAATTTTTTTTAAATGAGGGAACACTTCAACAACAATAAAAAAATGAAATTGAATTCTGCCTAATTATAATAATCAAATTTGATCTTGAAAAAGAGTTGAAATAATCCATCTCCCTCCCTTCAGTGCAGAATTGAGGATTATTAATATGGAATGTTGAATTTACTATTGGATATGGTTGATGTGTTATTTAGTTTCCTTCAATTCTTTTTCTCTTTATATGTACACATGTACACAATACGTATACATATACATGTATATGTATGTTTCTATATACATTTATTACAAGAGATTGCTTCCTGGATAGGGAAGAATAGGGGGATATATTTGAAAATGATGCAAAACCAATATCTATTAAAAAAAACACCACAATATCATTTTAAAAAAGCAGAACTTACCCAATCTTAATGTCTTTTTTGATCTGGTTACCTTGTTTCATTTTAGTGAAGAATCTTTCCTTTTTATTTCTTTGTACTCTTCCTGCACATAATATTATTGTCATTTCTATTCAATATGTGGTAGGAAGTGGCCATAATTAATTTGAATCATCCCATCAAATTTTTGTATTTGCCAAAATTTGAGAAACAACTGGGGAGAAATTGGGGTCTTTTTAAGCTTCTGGATCCATGAGATAACTTAGGTGAGAGACATCATTTGAATGCTCAGGAAAAAAAGAAGATATCAGGCTTTGGTGTTTCATCTTGGTGTCTACAATGAAAAACCACTTGCAGATGAGAACAGAGTATCTTCTTGATCACTTCATGAATCTCTTTGAAGCCAATCAATGGGAGGAACCATAGTAGAAAGGGAGTATATTTTGTGTGGGACTGTATTATAGACATTAAACTGGGAAGACTGCCAACTGATAATCTTAGGAAACTCTGGACTATTCGTCTCTGATGTACCTGAACTGATGACCCTAAGAATCTATTTTCCTCTTTCCGAGAGCTATCAATGAGTAAAAAAACAAAACAAAACAAAAACTGTGACAGAGTGTGAGGCAGAAGGAGACTACCTGAGGGTCCATGCACTGAAGACCTGTGAGAAGCAATGACTCTAAATTACTGAGACCATTCAGGATTTGGGGAGAATTGTTGCTCACTAGAAAGTGGCATTATTTAGTCTGATCTTTGTTATGACTTCAAGCTTTTGTTTTTAACCTAGATGTAGTCTTTTTTTTTTGGTTCAGTTTGTGAACTGTGTGCTTACAAGGAAAGGAGAATAAGCATTTATTAAGCACGCCTTTCTCTGTGTCATTTCAGATCTGGTAATTCTCTTTCTCTCCTCGCTAATTGACAACCACTGAGCTAAACCATTTTTAAAAAACAAATATCTTATTTGTAAGGGAAGTTAGTGACAGTAAAGTCGGTAATTTTACATAGTTAATTCTTTAATTTCATAGATGAGAACAAAGATTCCTAAAGATAAGAAATTCCTGTAAACTGTATCTGGGTCTCTCCTGTTTTATGAGAGCCCCTGACAACAAAGGTGGGATATTAATATGACTATAACTCATTGTAATGGCAAGCAAAGAAGTACTTAGTACCTCGTTTTAGTTATTTATTTAGCACATTGTTTCAGTTCAAGGGTCTTTGAACCCTACCCTGATTATATCAAGACTTTGTTAAGAAACAGAAATTGTGAATCCCAAAGTGGGAGGGACTTGCCAAAGACAGAAACAGGAAGGACTTAAGAGGTGGGTGGAACAGGGAGGAGCTAATGACAGATAAAAAGCTTGAGCACAGCTGGGACAGAGCAGAACTGAGAAGGGAACACTTGTGGTGACTGGCACTGTGTTTCTCTATGCCAGTTTGTTTTTGTGATACTTTGTACAGAAGCCCTATGACCTTACTGAATGCCCTGAAAAAGGATTTTCTAGTTGTTTGTTTACAGAAGTCCTGGAAGAGGGTTTTGGAGGTCCTGGGACCATACAAAAGATGTGTGTTGAACTATCAGATCTTGTTTTGTGTTTGTGATACTTTGTTTTTCTCAGACCTTGTTTGTGGATCTGTGTTGATTTCTAAGCTCATGATTTGTGTTGACTTCTCAGACCTTGTTTGTGGATCTGTGTTGATTTCACAGGCAGATAATGAATTGATGATGGTGCAGCAATGTGTGTGAATGTTGTTTTGGCTCTTTTAAGCTTTATCTTCCCAGAAACAGGAACTGTGAAGGACTTGAGGTGGACTGGACACTGTGAGCTTCAGTATGGAATGGGAGTTGGATGAGGAACTGGATGAGGAGAAGGATGGGGAACTGAGAGCTGCTTGCCTGTGAATCCAGGTGACAGTTGGGTAGATTCAGGCAAGAGTTGGACCCATGGAAGAGGAACCATGGAATCTGTGAACCAGCCTCAAGCCAAGATGAAAAGACCTCTTCTTGGGTACTTAGTGCTGACTGAGAAGATCATGATTTACTGTGGCCTAGGGGTGGCAGAACTTTGTACTTTGTACCTTGTACCCCTTAAGGATGAATGAGTTAAGGAAGATTGTAAAATAATCTCCAATCAAGAAGAAAGAAGACTTTTTGACTGAGAGATTAGGACAATGTGACCTAGGGGTGGGAAAACCTTGACCTTTGTACTTTGTGTCCCTTAAGGAGGATTGTTCCTTAAGAACAATTGAGTTAAGCACTTACTGAATGATATCTTTTGTTTAAAACTATGTGGTCACTTTAGTGATAAATTGTTATGTTATATCATTGTGAATGCTGTACTTTGTTTTCTGTGAATTTTTTGCCTTAGTTTATTACTGAATAAATAGACTGCAGTGGTTTTCAACCTGTGGGTTGGGACCCCTTTGGGGGTCGAATGACCCTTTCACAGGGGTTGCCTAAGGCCATTGGAAAACACATATTTCTGATGGTCTTAGGAACCGAGACATCACTCCTCTATCCATCTCCAGGCGGGTTGCCCACATGCAGATATGCACACATATGAGTATTAAAGGATTGCACCATTAGGAAGGTGGAGAACCACAGAAATAGAAAGTTCACTATACTATGTTATCAGCTATTCACAGCAGCATTCCTCTGGAGAGCTGCTCATGCTTGGTTTTACACTCATTTGTTTGAAAATTCCTACATGTAGTAGAAACATATCTGGGTTTGGAATCAGAAGTCTTACCTTTGTCATTTACTAGCTCTGTGACATGGGGCAAGACATTTTTGCTTCTGTAGGCCCCAGTTTTCTCAGATATAAATTGAGAGATTTGTAATTAATAATGTCTAAGTTCCTTTCTAATTTCCAGGTTCTAATGTTTTTTGAATAGTTACAGACACAGTATACACCACACAGAAAACTTTTTACTTACTATAATAATAAAGTTATTAATTTAGTTGGGAAAAAAAATCTGAAATGAAGAGTAGGTAATGCAAAAATGCCCTAGAAATTAGAATTCTAATTAGAATGACATGCATGAGTATCACAATTTCTTATGGTTGCAGAGCAAGTTGGTAGTGATAAAGGCAATAAAACTGATCTTCCACTGCTCCCACTAGTCTTGTGGAGACATTTGGATATCATCTAAATACATTAGAGGGAAAGAAAAGTGGAAAAAATCTCCTCTGAGTAAGATTTCTCTAGCCACAACTGTTACAACTCCTAATTCTAATTCAGCCCAACGTACTGATATAGCACTACTGGTTGATCTGTTTGAATCTTCATCTGAAATAGGTCCCATCAGGTTTTAAAAAGGATATTTTGGGAAGGATGTTTATCAATTAAAAAATTCATTTTCTAAAACTAAATCTAAAATCACATACACAGTATACATTTTTTATTTTATGAGGAAAATAATTCTATTGCACCATTATAATAAAACAAATATATCTTAAATTCAATAGGATTCACTCTTATGAACATTATAGCCCAATCTATTTTTGCTCATATCACATTTAAAGTTGCATTTCCACCCTCGTTCCTAAATATTAATAGATGAATCCAGTGTCTGAAAGAATGTGATGAAATTTCTTTTTTTTTCTTTTTAATAAGTGTTTTATTGATGCCTTTTATTTTTATGTTACAGTTATTTCTAGTTCTATCCCACCCTCTCCCCTAGCAAGCCCTTCTTGGTAACAAAGAAAAGCCATTAAACAAAATTACCTGATAGTATAATAGTGGCTCTACCTGACGTTCTCCTTTTGTGTATCTCCCCTTCACTTCTAGACAACTATGTTCTATTATGTGTTCTCAAGCACCATTTCTTTTTTGCTTTCTCAGTCCCTCAGAGCTCAGGTTCCTTCTTGTGATTTTTCTCCTTTCTATTGTGGCAGGAATTATTACATGTATATAGCAGTTTACTTTTGCTCCACTGTGTTTCTAGTGTTTTGTTGTTGTCATCACAAAAAGTCCTCCTGAAACTCTTCTGTTTTCATCTTTGAGCTTCTTGGGGGTATGTGTCTAGTACAGGGATTTATTCAGTCAAAAGGTATAAAGTGATGTCACATATTTACATAATTCCAAATGGATGGATAGATTCACAGCTCTACCAACAGTACATAAATATTCTTTCTTTCACAACTCCTCCAGCACTGACTATCCTCATTTTTGTTTTCTTGGTCAATTTTCAGAGTGAGAGGTGAAAACTCGGAGTTGTTTTAATTTACATTTCTCTTATTATTATTGATCTGGAGCAAATTTCCAAATGGCAATGAATGTAACTTGTAATTTATGATTTTTTCAAAAATTGTTCATATCTTTTGACCACTTATCTTTGAGGATTGGCTCTTGATTATTCCTTTTTTGTATCCTTGAGTGTCAAGATCGTGCTGGGAGCACAACTGGTAGTTCAGAAATTCTTCCTATTGATTCAATTCAGCAAAAGCTTATGGAAATAATGCTGATATTAAACTATAGAGAGAGGAAAACTGTCAGGGTCAAATAGTAACCCTTTGAAACTAATTGTGAAAGTACTATTATCCTTGCTGAAATTGGAAGTTGAATCTTAGTTCAAGACTATTCTCTTCCCTTCATTTAGGAAACTGGTGGAGTTCGAGAGTCCCAAATGTCATGCTTGTGTGTACTTGGATTCATCAAGTGTTATCTTTCGGAGTTTACCCACACAGAGCAAAATGAGTGTGAGAAATCAGAGACTCCAGCCGATAGCGGCTGCAATCCAACCGTCTTCATCCATTCCATGTTTACAGCACTGGGCAGCCTGAGAGCAGAAATCTACATTAGAGCACTGTGCTATGAATGCTGAGTCTGACGCAGGAGAAGAAACCGATGAGTTGGATGTTTCTGCTAAGCAAGTTGTGTAGAAGAAGGACGCAGACAGGAGGACGAGGCTGATGGGAACGTAGATTACAGAGGGAAGCTGCTTCATGGTGGAGATGGGAGGCACCTGTCCAGACTGCCCTAGTACTGCTTGTCCTCTGGAAACCTTGAAAATAACTCTGGCAGACTCTGAAATTTCTGATTATCTATCTATCTATCTATCTATCTATCTATCTATCTACATATATGTATATATACGTGTATAGATATATATGTGTATATATATATATGTATATATGTGTGTGTGTGTATAAAATTTATTTATTTAGTATCATAGAAGCACCCAGACTATACAATGGCTGCGGTGTAATTGGCTAGAGAAAACCTGATACTTTTTTCAGAACATTCACAGTAAAAAGAATTACAGAAGATGAAGGCAAAGAGCTGCCTGTTTCAAACCAATAGCTCTTCCCCCTCTAGTTAACATTCTTTACTTTTTGTTGTTGCTGTTGCAAGTTTGAGAAAATTAATATAAGCAATTTTAGGAAAGTTTCACATTTACATGAGAATTTTAGACTATCTAAAAAATATCCTGTTCTTTGAATATAGATATAATGCAATTGATCCACAGTTAATAAGGCATATAGTTGGTGCAAGATTTTATTTTTTGCTTAGATCATATTTTTGATGTTTCATATCTACTCTCATATCTTCTCTAAATTATGTTTGCTGAAATAGTCAGTTGAGGCAATCAAGAAGTAGTTGTGCTTACAAAGAGGTGGAGAAGACTAACGCCTTTGAAGTGACATTGGAAGCACAATGAATGCTTGCACCCCATTTCCTGAAGTATTTATTTGCTTTAATGCTTAAAGTTTCCCACTTTTGTAGTCATTTCTTTGAGTGGAAATGCTGTTTCTGCAAGTACCAGGCCCTGAAAGAATTAACCATAGGCAGTTACCCTTGTCACAGAGATGATGACAAGAAATTTGACCAGTGAAGTAAACACACTCAGGTAAGATGTCACCATTAAGGGTCCTTGGGTAGCAAGGTGGCAAAGTATGGAATCTTGGTATCTGACGTGGAAGACCAAAAGCATAGAAAGAGAGGCTATCTAGGGAAATAAGAAGATAGGGAATTTCACTTCAAGATTTTTCCTAGGGCCAACACTAAGTGGGGTCTATAGGCTAGGAAAAAATGAGACAAATTGTCTTCCATTATGGGAGGGGCCTATAATTCTGGCCTTAGTAATGGAAAACTGGGCAGCTAGATGGTGATGGATAGAGTGCAAGATCTGGAATCAGGAACTCATTTTCCTGAATTCAAATCTGGCCTCACACTAGCTATGTGTCCCTGGGTAAGTCACTTAATCCTGTTTGCCTCAGTTTTTCATCTGTAAAATGTGCTGGAGGAGGAAATGGCAAACCACTTCAGTATCTTTGTCAAGAAAACCCCAAACGGGGTCACAGAGAGTTGGATTCCACTGAAAGGACTGGACATCACCACCAAACTAACTAACCATAGGCGAGACATAGCCCTCAGTCGACTGTATGAATTGTGTGACTGTGAATTAGTATGAGGAATTATTCACTTTCCCAGGCCTAGAGTAGGGATATGGGGATCTTAGATATGCTTATAAGACATGCATGTACTAATAGAATCTGTAATTGGTCACATTACTACTTCATAGACTATTAGGATCAGCTTCCAAGTTCTTGCCTTGGCCCACAGAAATATAGAAAACTGTAGATCCTCAATCAGAAGATCTCTCTCTGTCTCTCTCTGTCTCTGTCTCTCTGTTTCTGTCTGTCTGTCACACACACCCACACCTACACACCCCCACACAGTAAAATGTACTCTATTTAATCCTATAGCATAAACCCTCAAGTAGAACATGTGAAGGGGACAGGGAACTTTTCCAGGGTGATAGAAACTTATGACAGAGACTGCCAATTCTGTCTTTCACCCCATGCTCTTAATGTTTCTAGTATTTTCTCTGATTTGGAAGCTTACTGGAGCTTCAGTAAGCAACATTTATGAAGTTTCCTTCTAGTTACTGTTAAGCTTGACAGGAGATGAAAAACAGTTGGAAAGAAGTACAAGTGATCATCTCCAGGATGAGTAGATTCAATGGGATATGCAAACCATGAAAGAAGGGTGTGATGAAAGGGTGAATTGAATTGAATGATATTAAATCAAGTAGGAGTTAAGCATCTCAACTAGGAAGAAAGAGATAGAGGAGACCTACATGTTTACATGAGTGATCTCTTTTGTATGTTAACAGGGTAGAGGCTAAAGCAATTGTTTATTGACAGACCTGAAAATGCATTTCTTAGTACAAGATTTATAGTCCTGGTAGTCTCACATTTAAAGAATGATAACACTTCACCAAGGAGGCAGCAATGACAGGAATCAGCAGAGAGTAGATGTAGAGGGTAGGGCAACAGCAAATATTGGTTGTAAGGGCCAAAGAGCAATGGAGAAAAGCAACAGATAAAAGAGCACCAGAAAATGGCAAATACGTTAGTAGAACTGCAGAATAATAAACTTGGAATCTTCAATGGGAATGGCTGTGGAGAGAGGCAGAGAACCAATAGAGTCCCTAGACTGTGCCAAGGAGTTACAAGTGGTGGAGTCGTACAGACATAGGTAGGATATATGTGCATGCATGTATGCATGTACACACACACGAGACAGATCTCTGCTTCAGTGAATTCTTTCAGAGATATGTTCCCTTCCCCACTGATATATCAACCTGTGGAAATTGTATACTCTGATGTGGACAGAGGGAGACAGGAGCTATTCCATGGCTCCATTTCACCTTGATATTTTCCTTGCTCTTTTGTTCTAGTAAAATATTTTGCTATTTGATTTGTGGTTTTTGTCTGCTCTGTTGATAAAGAATATGGTGGATAAGATCAAAGTATATAGCCTTGATCAAAAGAAAATATGGATTATGCTTGTGGAGCCTCTTCACTACCTAAGAATATAGGCTGAATGTACTCTCTTCAAGGTCAACACTTCCCACTGAATTCTCTGAGCTTGGAGATAAATTTTGCACCCCCTTCTCTCTGTCTTTTCATATCCTGTTACTTCCCTTCTTTTCCTCCACCACTGACAGTCAATACCTAATTATACAAATAGCATTGAAGCTAAAATAAGCCTCCAGAAAGAACTAGAAACACTGGAGGAGAAGAAACAGAGCTATCAGCTTCTGCCCAGCATCCCGGCTGCCATGGCTGAAGTCTAGCCTCCTCCTTCCCCTCTCCCACATAGGCACAAAATGGATTCACAGAGACTGTAGATAATAGGAATTTTCTGGCACCATGACTCTTTCCTGTCTGCTAAACATGGAGTAAACCATTTTGCAAGTGACCTCCTTTAGTATGTCTGAAGGAGTAGTCTAGACTGATCACAGATAAGCTGCGATAGAGTTGCTGTCCTTTTTACCCAAGCCTATAATTTATTCTTGGAAAAGAGTGCAAAGGAAAGCAGTTTAACTGCAATGGCTAAGTAGTTGTCTGCAAAATGTTTCTAGCGCTATCTTTTTCATGGGTGTAAGTATATGAATAAGCTATTGCTTAATTCTCTAAGGTGTGCTTAGCATAGTAGTTTCTCTCTAGTCACTCTTTCATCTTCCAGAATTTGCATTGGTGCCAGTGACAAACAGATCTGAGAGATTCTCCCTTGAGGAAATTTAAAGGGCCAGTGAACTAAATGATAGGCAAAATTGGCTTTCTATAAATTTCACTAGGATTGTCTTGATATTAACCAGAAAAAAGAGTCAGGGAGCTCCATTGCATATACTTCTTTTGTCTCTTGTATGTCCTCGAAATATAGATGAATTCCTTTGTCAACAGTTCCATCCTGATGAACCACACAGTCAGGTGTAATCCATCTATATTTATGTCTATGTATTCAGTGGTCAGCTAAGAGCTATAAACAATGAATGGAACCCAGAATCCTCAGTGGCTACTCCTTAATTCAGTTTTTAGAGCCACAAATGGTAGCAAGAGGGATCTATTCCAAGAACCATTTGTAGGGTCATATGGATTTGATGAAATGTGAATTTCTGTATTGGCAGTGAGCTACTGGGAAAATGGGGAGGGGGAATTTGGAATGATAGGGAATGAATGGCAGATGGATGAATTCTGTTGTGAAAGGCTGCCTGAATTCTTTATCCTATCCTGCATTTGAGATGGTTCATTTATATTTTAATAGAATACTGTTCTGTTTTATTAGCCTACAACTTGATAGGCATATAGTTGTAGGGAAGCACAGGATCTAAAGGTCAGAAGGGACCTCATGATCATCTTGTTGAACATCCATCTGGATGAATGGAAAAATCAATCTTCTTTGAGAAGAGGAGCAGTGGTACAGGGGAAAGGTCAATGGTTTTGGAGTTAAAGAGCTGGTTAGCTTTAAATCTCACTGATGATCTCTGTGAATCTGGGCAAGTCAATTAACCTCCCCAGGCCTCATTTTCCTCATCTGTAAAATGAGGGATGAGACTAGATCACCTCTGAGGTATTATTCAGCTCTAAATCTATGATCTTTTAATATGTGACAGGAAGTTCACTATCTCTTAAGCAGTGATAGGGACAGGAAACGAATTATTTTTTAAGTAGTTCAGTCCTTTTCAGACAGCAGTAATTGTTGGAAACAAGAACAACAACAACAATAACAAACATAAATCCTTGTAACTTTCATCCATATAACCTAGATTTGCCTTCTGTTTCAAACTACAACAAATCTAATCCCTTTTCTATATCGTAGCTTTTCAAATACTTGAAGACAGACAGGTATAATGCTTATGCCCTAAATCTTCTCTTCTGTAGTCTAAATAACTCTAGCTACTCCAACCAGTGGTAAAACATAGCTACAGCATGATTTTTAGCCCCCTTTCCATCCCGGTCACCCTGTGTTAGAGCCACACCAGCTCATCAGTATCATTCTTAACACTTTACATCCAGAACAGAACACAATATCCTAGATAGGGGTCTGACAAAGGCAGAGTATAATGAAACTGTCACTTGCCAAAATTTACCTTAAATGTAGAAATCAGGTCTTATAATCCTGTCACATATAGAGACATTCTCATTTTAGTGCTTTAGAAAAGAATTTGGTTTAGGCTCTAGTGAGTTGAAAATTAGGAAGAGTGATGGAACAAATATAGGTCTGCCAACACGCCATGTTTCTTATTGGAGCTTTTCTTGTTATTCCAATCTGCCCCTGCCCCTGATCTACTCCTTGTTTTGATGTTATGTGTATCTTTAAATTTTCTACAGTCCTTTCCATTCCCTCCCTCCCCACCTTCCCTAGATCTTCTATTTTGGGTATGTATACTAGACAGAATGTAATTAAATAGAGGCTTTTCATATGCAAATAGCACTGTGATTACCACATCAGACTTAGATGGGTATTCTGGAAAGAAATATATCTTTCTGATATGAAATTTAAAAAGTGGAGATAATATGAAGACATTAATATCTCAGTAGTCATTCCTTTGAGTAAGCACATTACTCATATGAATTGCTGAGAGCCTCCTCTGACCATCATTGGATCTTCTTTGTCCTCAGTTTCTTGCTAGAGCTGTTTGTTAAAACTGATCAATTTACTCTGATGAACTAATGATTTACTAGGAGAAAACAAGCATGGACATATGTATGCTGTACTTGAAGACAATTGTAGAGAGAAATAAATCTCCATATGTCTGAAAGGGTGTGATAGAAAATGTATGGTAGGCCTAAGAAAGAAATATGTTGTTGTTTTCATGTCTATTTACAAGAGGTCTAAGAAAGGAAGAAAATTTCTTAGGAAATTTGCTGTTAGAAAAAGTTGCTTCTACTTTAAAAAAAATATTTTTGTTTTTATTTAATTGAATGAAGTGGATTCTTAAAATGTTTTCACAAATTAACTAATGAGATATCAAGTTGCACTAAATACAGATTATCTCAGACAAATCACTAACCATGGGTTAGTCTCAGTTTCCTTCTCCATAAAACGAATAAGAAGGTTGGGACAGATAATTTTTCACATCCTTTCCAACCCTAGACTGATATTGATCTTTTTTAGGCATAGCTCCTTATGATTTAGCTCATAGACGAACATGTCAGTTGGAGGTAATAACTTAAATTCATTTTTAAGGTTTAGGAACATTTTCCCCTTTTCTTTTATACTGTGAAAATGAACTACTCAGTGAATGAGAGCGAGTGGCATCTGTTTTTGTCTTCTATTTATTCTTAAACTTATCCCCCCAAATGTAGAGAGATATGGGTTGAGATTATATTTCTGACTTTAAATTTAGATTTTGAATAAGATTGTCAAAGAAATACTACTTTGCTTTTCAGCTCTAAAGCAAATTTACTTGGCAACATCCCATCTTCTCTAAGTCGCAGTGTCTTGAGAGGAAAGTGAATATGTCTCTGATAGCATGAGTTATTATGTTTCTACTCTGAACTATACTTTGTTCTTTTAAGGGATAGTTATCAATCATAACACCAAATTTTGAAACATCTCTAAAATTGCTGCAGTGTTGTCATTGCTAGAAAATGTCAATGAAACTACAGGTAGATGTAGCCAAAGGGCCTTGTCCCAGGTCTAGAAGAATTATGGAATTAAGAGATAGCCCTCTAAGTTATACATTAGATACCTTCCTGGAATGTATATGATTAGTAACAATTTCTATTACTACATCACTTTTAGGCCGGGAATAACTAATAATAATAATAGCTATTATTTATATATCACTTCAGGTTTGCAAAGTGCTTTGCAAATATTGTCTGAGTTGATTCTCACAACAGCCCTGGGTAATAGATGCTATTATCTATTATCTCTCTATACCATTTTACAGATTGGTAGACAGGCAGACAAAAGTTAAATTATTTGCCCAGGTTCACACAGTTAGTAAATGTCTAAGGTTTATGAAGCACTTTCCTCATAAAAATTCTGTGAAGTAGGTAGGCAGGAGAAATCCAGATGGCAATCTTGTTTTCCTCGTAATTGTAAGAATGAAGGAGTAAGATCATGTGGTACAATGTAGTGCTGGATATGGAAGGTAAGCAACTTGGGCTGGCCTTATCAGTCAGCTACTATTTATTAAGCATCATCATGTGCCAGGAACTGTGCTAAGTACTGAGAATAGAAAAAGAAAAAAAAAAGCAGAAATTGTCCAGGTTCCTAAGGAGCTCACAGTCTAATGGTAAGACAACATATAAGTAGCTATTTTCAAAGAAAATATGCACGGGATAAATTGGGAGGAATCTCAAAGGGAAGGCCTTAAGATAAAGAGGAATGGGAAAAACTTGTTGCAGAAGTTTGGACTTTAGCTGAGACTTGAAGGAAATCAGGTGGCAGAGATGAGAAGGGTGGACTTTCTAGGCACAGGGAACAGGGAAGAGAAAGGAAGGGAAAGGAAGCAGTTATTAAGTACCTCCTCTGTGTCTGATACTGTGTGAAGTACTTATGAACATTATCTCATTTAATCCTTATGATAACCCTGTGAGGTAAAGTGCTGTTATCCCCATTTTACAATTGATGACACTGAGGCCAAAAGTGGTTTAGTGACTTTCTCAGGTTTGCCAAACTAGTAAGTGTCTGAAGTCACATTTGAACCCAGATTTTTCTGATTCTAGGCCCAGCACGCTATCTACTTGGGCCACCTAGCTGTTCACTAGAATACCCAGTGAAAACACTCAGATTGTGGAAATAGAATGTGTTTGAGGAACAGAAAGGAGTCCATTTTTCACTAGATTGCAGAATGTGTGGAAGGGGGTTAAGATAGAAAAAAATCTGAGAAGGTCGGAAGGGTCCAGGTTATAAAGGTCTTTGAAAGCTAAACAGAGGATTTTAAATTTGATCTAATCCAATCTAATAAAAATTTAGTAAGCCAGGCACTGTGCTAAGCACTGGGGATGCAATTAATAAAAAGAAAGACAGTCCCTGCCATCAATGACCTTACAATCTAAAGGAAGACAAAACACACAAAAAGAGTCAGGAAAGTGAGAAGGAAGGGCTGGGGGGAAAGGATGGGACAACAGGGACATCTTGTTCCATGGAGATAAAAGCAGATAGGACAACAAATGTAATGTGCAGTGATCTGAGAATCCAGTTTCTGCCCTCTGTAAAGGGAGAAATTGAGAGGAGTTTGATATTTTGCCCTCTGGCCTTCAAACAGAGAGGAGAAAAGCTAAGAGAGGTAGAGTCAATCAGTAGTTGAGCTGGCAACATGGTGGAGAGTTTAGAAGTGTTGAGCTTATCCACATATGTTCCATATAGTTGAAACTGGGAAGGGCAGCAAATGCAAAGTGAAGGTAATAGGGAGCCATTGGAGTTTATTGAATATGAGAGAACTATGATCAGATCAGTGTTTTATGAGGATTACTTTGACAGCTGAGTGGATGAAGGATTGAAGAGGGGGAAAACTTGAAACAAAGAGACCAACAAATAGAATAATGAAATAATCTAGGCATGAGGTGATGAGGGCTGGCACCAGGCTGATTATAGTGGCAAAATAGAGAAAATGGTACATATGACAGAAATTGCAAAGATGGGAACAATAGGACTTGATCACTGGTTGGGTTGTAAAGGGTGAGAGTGTAGCATCAACGATGACACCTTGGATTTGAGTCTTGGTGACTGGGAGGATGGATGATGATCCCTGGACATTAATATAGTAATTAGGAAGAGGGGATTGTTTTGGGGGAAAGATAAAACAGTTCAGTTTTGGACATGTGAAACATAAAATGTTTAGGAGACATCTAGTTCCAGTTGTCTACAAAGCAATTGAAGATGTGAGAATGGAGATTTGGAAAGAGGTTAGGGCTGTACAAATAGCTATGAGAACTATCTGTAAATGATAAGGAATCTGTAAAAGAAAAGGAATTGTCAGATAGGTAGAGAGATAACCAAGAGAGAGCAACATAATGAAAAATTAGGAGAAAGTATCAAGAAGAGGGTAATCGACAATTCTGCAGAGAAGTGAAGAAGAAGGATTGAGAAAAGGATTAGTAGTAAAGATATTATGTGCATATTCATTAGCTGTTGTTTGAGGATCAGCTTGGAAAGGCTCATTATCAGGAGAGTGGTAGCAAGCTGATTTTTAAGCTACAGCAACTCTGGAAGAAAGCCCCATATGGCAAAAAGATTTCTGGACTTGTCATTAGGAGGACTTCAGTTTGAACTGTCTCAGACCCCAACAAACTGTGACTCTGGGCAAATAACTTTACCTCTTTCTGTTTCAGTCTCTTCATCCTTAAAATAGGTATAATCTACCACAAAGGACTGTTGTGAGGATCCAATGAGACAATATGTGTGAAGTGCTTTGCAAACATTAAAATGCCATATCCATTTTAGTTATTATTTATTTGGGGGGAATGGCAAAGCTGTGATTTGTGTCAGTGGAGGGAGTCCAGTCCCTGAAAAGCTGACGTCCTAGATCCTTGAGATAATGAAATGTTATTTTCCTCATTGGAAATGTTTTGGTTCTTATCTCTATCTGTATGTATGTATAAAGTGCGCTCTCTCTCTCTCTCTCTCTCTCTCTCTCTCTCTCTCTCTCTCTCTCTCTCTCTCTCTCTCCTCGGAAATCTGTTCTCTGTAGTTGTATTTTATTTGTCTCTGAGAAGCAGAGTGGAATAATGGGTAAAGGGCTGCCCTTGAATTCAGGGTGACCGTGGTTCAAGTAACATTTCTGCTTGTGTGACTGTGGCATCACTTAATTTCTCTGTGCCCTGGGGTATCCTCTAATACTATGGATTTCAGGGAAGGTATTGATCTGTATTGTAGAGAGACAGAACATTCTTTTTAGCTGAAGTTCCTCACACAAATGAAATTATAGGTCTGACAAAAAGTATATCTTATTTACAACATTTACAAATAAGGCAGCACTTGTCCATAATGAGAGGGAATGCCATAATTTTCTGATCAATATTTAAATTTCTTAAAAATAATAAATGAGGATAATAAATCTGACTGAATACTAGAATATATGTTTATGTTTCTGAGAAAAGGAGAGAGAGAGAGAGAGAGAGAGAGAGAGAGAGAGAGAGAGACAGAGAGAGAGAGACTCTCAAGGTTCTCAAAGCTCTTTGAATTCCTTTATGAGATCTTTGTTGGGGGTTTATCATCAGGTACGAGCAAATGCGTTTGGAAACAAATGGTATTTTCTTTACAAGTTTGATCCCAAATCTAATTCAAAGTCAGAACTGTTTTCTCAGACTAACTCTAAATGTTAGGGAAATTGTCTAATACAGTAAACATACCCCCAACCCCCATCCTCAGACCAGCTTCCATATCTTTTCTCATTATACCCTTGTATGAAGGCCTTCAAGAAACTACTGGATGCCCACTTATTCTTTATGTTATTGAGGAGATGCTTAACTACAAATTGAGCCAGATGGCATCTGAAAGCCCGTTAAACTCTGAGGTTCCGTGATGTGGTGAGGGTTCATTTTCCCAGCAAATAATAATGGGAAAAGAATTTACATCTAAAAAATGACAATGAATTCACCTCCAAGAGAGTTCTGCTAGTCCAGGAACTAAAATATACATCTAAAAAGGAGGAAAAATAGTTCTTTCCACCAGCAGAATTTAGCCCAAAGCATTTAATTTTACAGTTTACTAGAATTTTCTCTTATTATAGCCACTGTACATGAAAATTGTAGATATGACTCATTTACTTGGCTATCTCACTGACTATTATGCTACACTACATACTATACACTATTACTACATATATTCACTATTACTATTCACTGCACACATGGACGCAAACACATACACATCTATAAGATAAAATATAAACTCTTTAGCCTGTCATTTAAAGACCTCTACATTGTATCTGGGGTAGCTAGGTGGTGTAGCCTACAGAATGCTGAGTGAAAAGGACTCATCTTCTTGATTTCAAGTCTAACATTAGACACTTACTAGCTGTGTGATCCTGGACAAGTCACTTAACCCTATTTACTTTGGTTTTCTTCTCTGTAAAATCAGCTGGAGAAGGAAATGGCAAACCATGCTAGTATTTCTGCCAAGAAACCCCCAAATGCAATCACAAGGATTTGGACATGACAACAAAAACAACACCACAATTTCATCTTGCTCTCCTTAACATTTCTAGTCTTATTTTTAATTATATTCCATGTTACTCCCTTTCACATACTTTATGTTCCAGTAGAGCTGGCCTACTGACTGATCCATATATATGATATTCTATCCCCTGCCTCTGTAGCTATGCACAAGTGGTCTCTGATGTCAGAAATAGCCTCCCTCCTCACGTCTGCCTCATGAAATCTTGACTTCCCTTAAAGTGCAGTTCAGATGTCACCTTCTTTGTGAGATCTTTTTCCTGCGCTTTCAATTATTGACACACTCACTCTGGAGATTATTTTGAATTATTTTGGTAAATACTTTATGTTCATTTCCCCTGGTAGAACTCTAGCTTTCTTAAGTTAGAGATTCTTTCCTTCTCTCTTTCCCCTTTCCTACCCTTCCCTCCTCCCTCTCCTCTCCCCTGCCTTCTTTGTTCTTTGTATGCTCAGTGCCTATACACATACGTTATCCTCAATGTCAAATATATACAGTAGACAACTTAGTAAAAGTCTCTTGATTTGAATTGATTAAATGATCACAGAGGTTTCTCCTAACACTGATCTTCTGTGGCTATTGGCAGAGTGCCCTTTTAGTCTATAGGACCATCATGAGTCTTTCATTATTGCCTCCTTGTTTTCCATGTTGCAGCAAATGACAGTATAGTACAACAGAAAAAAGCAATAGTTCTGAAATCAGAGGACCTGAGTTCAAATTTTGATTGTTACTTACTACCTGTGTGACTTTGGGCTAGTCATTTAACCTTTCTGGGGTCTCATTTTCCATGGTTGTAAAATAATGAGATTTGTCTTGATAGCCTTTAACACTCATTTTGGCTCTAGAACTATCATCCTAGGATGCTACAATGAGGTCATCAAAATGCTTGATGTCCTTTATGGCCTTTATAGGATAGCTAGGTGATGCAGCAGATAGAGTCCTGGGTCTGGAGTCAGGAAGATCCATCTTTGTGAGTTCAAATATGGCCTTAGACACTTGCTAATTGTATGATACCTTGGGCAAGTCATAACCCTGTTTGCCACAGTTTCTTCATCTTTCAAATGCACTAGAGAAGGAAATGGCAAACCACTTCAATTTCTTTGCCAAGGAAACTCCAGATGGGGACACAAAGAGTCAGAAATGGCTGAAAAATGACCATACAACAACAACATGGTATCTATTCCAAAGGAAGTAACAGAATCAAAGCACTGTGTTTTAGAGCTGCAGGGACCTTTTAAAGATCAGTTTAAATGACAGTAATAAATGTGAATTTGATAATGTATCAGGAGGCTCCATATATATGCTTTTCTATCAGTCCAGAATTTTATCGTGCTTGTTCTCATTACAACTGCTGTATGGATTCTAGATACCATCATACTTTGATACTTTGAGAATCTTCAAGTTTTGGAGGAGTAGGTACTCTCTCCATTGATAGGTATATCAAACTGCTGCTGGGCCTGTGTTCGAAAACTTGCCAGCTTGATAAATATGTGCTTCAGTTTATACTTTGCAGACATAACCTTTAAGGGATCCCCATTATCTTCAAGTCATGATAAGTGATCAGATGAGGATTTTTGTGTGTCTATTCTTTTCTTTTATCTTTTATTTAATTTATTTTTTATTTTTTTGCTTTTTGGAAAGGACAGGGCAGGGGAATTGGGGTTAAGTGACTTGCCTAAGGTCACACAGCTAGTAAGTATTAAATGTCTGAGGTTAGATTTGAACTCAGGTCCTCTTGACTCCAGGGCTGGTGCTCTATTTACTGCGCCACCTAGACACCTCATATTTATTCATTAATATAAAAATATTCCCCATTTGAAGGCAACAGTATATTGACACAGAAAATAAATTGAAGAAAATATACCTCTCATTTGACAAACTCCTCCTCCCCTTCCATAAGGACATAAAGTCATATAATTTTGGAGAAAGAAGAAACCTCAAAGAGCATACGGTCAAACCTACTTATTTGACAAGAGGGCAAACTGAGTAATAGAGTGTAAGAATGACCCAAGGTAGATCTTGGGGTCAACCACTGCAGAGACAGGCCCATAACCTGAGCACCTTATTTTCAATGCAATGTACCTTGTATTACTTAGTGATCTGAAACCTTTGGGGGTTTACTTCTTTTGAAAATACATTTTGAAGTTATCTACTTAAATTATTCACTCAGAAAAAATAAAAACAAAAAAACAAGCAAAAAATCTATACGTGAAAAAACTTATATGAATGATAAGGGACAGCTTCTATCCCTCCGTAACAGAATTTAATCCTGATGTCCTGGAAACCTGTTTTTGGTGAGATCAGTTATGATTGATTGTTGCCAGGTTTTATAGAAACATAGCCACAGCATCTAGGGTCATTACAAGAACCTTTAAAAAAAAGACAAATCCAAATTAAAGTCTCATCTGGTCAGTTTATAGATACTTACTCATTCATGCAAATCTCCCTGTCTCTGTGCGTGTGCCCTACCCCCTATCTGTTTGGGAGAAGATTTTTTTTTCCGTTAAAAAGCATCATGTTGTGCTATTTATGGCCAAAGATACTTTTTATGTGGAACCAACTCTATACTTTCTAAACTTAATCAGCACTGAAAAGCTATCATGTGGAAAGAGTATAGTATGATTGTGCCATTACCACCACCACACCTATCACGCCTTCTGAAATATAATTGAGATATTGACAATTTACAACTTACTTAAAGTCACCCAATGAATAAAGGAATTGTATTATGAATTAGTTTTCCTAACCTTTACTTTTGTATTTTACTCATTAGACTACACTGTGAGTAAGAAAGACACCATTTCGGCAATCAAAAAGTAAGGATTTCCTATTAAAATGAAAACATTTTCAATTTTACTGTTAAAGCTATTTTAATGGAAAGAAGAACAGCTTGAAAATAGTAGGAGAAAGCAAGGTCTGTTATTATCAACTTTAATATTAACAACAACATTTCTTGTTCCCTTGAACCTAGTTTTCTGTACTGATTTTCCTTTTGATTTCACATGCATACTCTGACTTCTGATTCCCTCAGACTGTCATACTTGGGGGGGGGGAGTGTTTTTGATCTTCTTTTTCATGAAGGTAGAACAGTCAGAATGTAATTAACTAGAAACATTTCATATTCAAATATCACAAAGATTGCAATATCACCAGCTATTCAGCTATTCATAAAGAATTACATCTTTCTAACATCAAGATTAAAAGGTTGCATAAAAAGACCAGAATTTTTGCATCATTTTTATTCCTTTCTGTGAACCAGAACATTTCTTTCCATAATCATGCTGTTTCAATAAGGAACTTGACTCTAGACTCTAGAGTGGAAAACCTCTCCCTTCCTCTTCCTATCTGAAACAAGCAGGATAAGAATATAGATGTGACTTGGCTCTATCTGCCATGTGCCAAATCTAGAAATAACTAATTGTTGTTGCATCTCTGATGTCTGGCACAGAAATATACTGAGTAGCACAGCAATAAGGAAAAACAATTTTGAAAAGCTTGAAAACATTGGTCAAAATTATGACAAACCAAAATTTCAATGCACCAATTTTATAAAATAAGCTATGCAGGTAGAGGCAGGAAAACTCCATGGCTCCCCCCATAACCATCTCAAATACCTATAAAATATGACTCTAAACAAATTTTAGAACTACAGAGCACACAGAGTTACAGAGAAATGAAGTTCCCACTGAAGGCAGCCCAAGAGGTGGACAGGAAGAGTTCATTGCAGTATGCTGGAAGCCAAGAACAGCCCTGCATGAACCTGCGGTTTTAGCCCTAGAGGCACAACCAGCTCAGTTAGAGTACTAGGGAGAGTGAATCACCAGCAGGTGTGGCGGTTTCCAGAATTATCAACCCATAAATGCCAAAGAGAAAGTAAAAGGTCAGCAGAAGTTGGCTGGATTTGAGGGGGGATGGAGGAGTGGATCCAGCCTTCTTCCCCCAGAGCCAGATGTAGAGGAAGTGGTGGCCCTATAGCTGCCTCCATGTGCCTGCTTCAGAGTTCCCCACCTGTAGATTGCAGGGGGGCCAAGAAGTCATTCAGAGGCTAAGTGCTCTTGCCTTAATCTGCCTGGATTGGGATCGTGGTCTTGGGTGGTGGTCCTGAGGGGTGTGACCAGTGAGCCAAAGCTGGTGGGGACTGTAGAGACAGTGTCCTCCTAGCTCTGACAGCTGCAAAAACCCCAGCTACTTGGGACAAAGTTCTCCCCTCTGAAAGAAGATTTCTACTGTGGCAAAGAGGTCAAAAGTCAAGTAATTGACTGGCAACATGAGCAAGCAAAGGAAGCAAAGCAAGCACAGCCATCCAACTTTAGATTCCTTTTTTGGGGGCAAAAAGGATCAAAGTATGGAACAGAAGGAAGACAACACAGTCAGAACTCCTGCACCAAAAGCTTCCAAGAAAAATATGAACTGGTTATAGGCTGTGGAGGAGTTCAAGAAGGATTTTGAAAATTAAGCAAGAAAAGCAGAGGAAAAATTGGGAAGAGAAATGAGAATAATGCAAGAAAATCATGAAAAGAGAGTCAATAACCTGACTGAAAAAAATAACACCTTAAAAAATAGACTAACTCAAATGGCAAAAGTGGTCCAAAAAGCCAATGAGGAGAAGAATGTCCTAAAAAGCTGAGTTTGCCAGATGGAAAAAGAATTTCAAAAGCTCACTGAAGAGAATAATTCCTTCAGAATTAGATTGGAGCAAATGGAAGCTAAAGACTTTATGAGAAATCAAGATACTATTAAACAGTCCCAAATAAATTTAAAAAATAGAAGGCAATGTGAAATATCTCATTGAAAAAACCACTGACCTGAAAAATAGATCCAGGAGAGATAACTTG
>CM053580.1:421500036-421528611 GCA_028627135.1 Pseudochirops cupreus | reverse complement strand
TGTGGAAACACAATCAGGATAACACAGGATCTAGCAGCTTCTACATTAAGAGATAGAAGGGCCTGGAATATGATATTGCAGAAATCAAAGGAGCTAGGATTAAAACCAAGAATCACCTACCCAGCAAAATTGAGTATAATGTTTCAGGGGAAAATATGGTCATTCAATGAGGTGTAGGACTTTCAAGCATTCTTGATGAAAAACCAGAGCTGAATAGAAAATTTGACATTCAAATACAGGAAACATGAGAAGGTAAATAGGGAAAAGAAATCATAAGGAACTTAACAAAGTTAAACTATTTACATGCCTACATAGAAAAACAATAATTGTAACTTATGAAACTTTTCTTAGTACAAGGATAGTTGAAGGGAATATAAATGTGTGTGTGTGTGTGTATATGTGTGTGTGTCTGTGTGTGTATACATACACATATGTCTATATAGGAGCGTGTATATGTGTATGAATACATATGTGAGTGTGTGTATATATGTGTACAGGTATAACTTAGACAGAGGGCACAGGATCAATTGAATAGGAAGGGGTGATATTTAAAAGGTGAAATTGAGAGGTGAGAGAGGAATATAATGAGAGGAGACAGGAAGAGACAGAATGGAGTTAATTATCTCATATAGAAGAGGCAAGTGATAATTGTTACAATGGAGAGGAAGAACAGGAAGGCAAAAGGGAATGGGTCAACCTTACTCTCATTGAATTTGACTTAGGGAGGGAATGACACACTCTAAATTGGGTATCTTGCCCTACAGGAGAGTAGAGGGGAAGGGGATGATAGAGAGAATGATAGAGGGTACGGTAGGTTGGGAGGGAGGGATATTAGATGCACACACTTTTGTAAAGGGACAGGGACAAATTAGAGAATAGAACAAGTGGGGGGCAGGATAGGATGGAGGGAATTATAGTCAGTCTTTCACAATATATCCATTGTGGAGATGTTTTGTGTAACTACACTTATATGGCCTGTATTGAATTGCTTGTCTTCCCAGTGGGGGTGAGTGATGAGGGAGGAAGGGAAATAATCTAGAATTTAAAGTTTTAAAATAAAATGTTTAAATACACACACACGCATAATTGTTATTATCATTATTTACATGCAACTGGGAAATAAGATATACAGACACTGGGGTAGGGAGATCCATCTTGCCCTAGCTGAAAGTCAGAGGGGTCATGGGGGAGGATATAGGAATGAGCAGATTGGGGGAGGGGGTATACAGTGGGATTGCTGTTTTGGGGTGGTGAGTAGGGGAAAACTGGGGAGAAAATTTGTAACTCAAAATCTTATGGAAATGAATGATGTAAACTAAAAATAAACAAAAGATAATTTAAAAAAAGTAAGCTACCCAACTCTTCACAGAGAGTTGAAGGACAAAAGGAAACATGAAACCTGTATTTTCAGACCTGGCCAATATGTAATCTCATTTACTTCCTTGTTACTAGGATTTTATTTTTCACTGGGATGTTGGATTTGGGGGCATGGGGGGTATGTAATATCAAAAATGAAAGAAAAGAAGGTCATCAAAGCATTTAAAAGAAAATGCACCAAAAGGAAAAGAATGAATTTGAGAAGGCACAGATAAGTAAGACAGCTTTGAAAGTAGAATATTGAATTTATCATATACTTAAAAAAAACTAGTTGCATGTAATAGGGATTTATAGTTTTATTATATAATCACCTCTGTTCTACTTTGGATATGAAAATTTTTTATGTTAATTGAAGAAGAAAGAAATGAAACTGAAAATATATACCAAAAATCTTGATGCAAAAATACTAAGTGAAGATGGAGATGACAAAGAAAAACCAATACTGTTTTTGGTTACAATACTAGTGATTTAATACACTGATATCACTTTTGATGCTAAAATGATGCTAGAATGTTTTAGTGGATAGGCTTCTGAATTAGGAGTCAGAGGCCTTGGCTTTGAGCCCTGGCTAAAATTATTAGCTGAGTAGTGATGGGTCAGTCATAGATCTTTCAGCTAGAGAGGTCTTTTGAGATCATCCAATCCAACATCTTTTTCTAGATGGGGAAACTGAGAGACGAGAGAATTGACTTTCCCAAGGTCACCTAGTAAGAAACACAGCTGAATTTTGAACCTATATTCATGTTTGTATTTGTGTTACCAGTATTTAGCACAAGCCTGGCACACAGTAAACATTTAATATATGCTTTGTCTAACATA
Organism: Pseudochirops cupreus; assembly: GCA_028627135.1. NCBI lineage: Eukaryota > Metazoa > Chordata > Mammalia > Diprotodontia > Pseudocheiridae > Pseudochirops > Pseudochirops cupreus. Next base: position 421,526,415 of record CM053580.1, on the reverse strand, counting down.
ATCATATCGACGATAAATTGTTGATAAATTTTGTTTACATCACCTTTATTTCTGACTATATCCCTCAACCTCCCCTCTACAGTGTCATTCCCTTATAACTGAGTATAAATCTGAAACATATTAATAAAGCAGTGAAGCAAACTTAACCAACAGAATCAAGCCTGACAGTATATGCAAATTTCATATCCTAACCTTCTCCATCCCAACAAAGAAGGTCATCTCTTCTCCCAATACAAGCTTCAGTTTCATTTCTTTTTGTTCTTTTAATTTACATTAACATCATTCTAAATATTATTTTCCTGCTTCTGCTTATTTCATTGTGCATCAATTTTTTTGGAGGGGGGAACCCAAGGCAATTGGGATTAAGTGACTTGCCCAAGGTCACACAGCTATTAAGTGTGTCAAGCATCTGAGTCCGGATTTAAACTCAAGTCCTCTTGACTCCAGGGCTGGTGCTCTATTCACAGCACCTCCTAGCTATCCCTGCATTAATGTTTCTACTTCTATGTTTATCTGACTTCATTTTAATCGTGTTCATGAATCACAATTGGTCTAGGCATTCCTCAGTTGCTGGATATCTTCTTTGTTTCTAGATCTTTGCTACCATACAAAGTGCTCCTTTGAATATTTTTCAGCCTTCCTTTAACCTACTTGTAATATATTTCTAACAATAGAATCTTGAGGTCCAAGGTCATGTACATTTTATTTATTTAGCATAATTCCTCTTTGTTTTGCAGAATGAATTAATGGGTGGAAGAATTCATAGCTCCACCGAGTGTGTATTAGTGTTCTTATCTTTCAATGTTCCCTCTAACATTGACTATTTTCCTTTTTAAAAAATCTTTACCAATTTGTTGGCTATTAATTATTCTTATTTTCATTTCTTTTTTTAGTAGTAATTTAGAACAATCTTTTATTGACTTTAAAAAGCTTGCACTTATTCTTTTGAAAATTTCACACTCTTTGACTACTTTTTCATAGAATGTTGTACTATTGTACTTAGTTGTTCTTATTAATTAATGACTAATTATAATTAATGCCTTTTAGTATTATCTCCACAAATAGATTATAAGCTTTTTGACATTAAAATTCAAATCAGATATATTTAGTAAACATTTAATTTTATACCACACATAAGTCATTCTCCCATGTCCTGGATCTCCCTGCTCCCCCCTCCTCCGCCCCAAATGTTCTTTTTCCTTAAGGAACTTATATTCTACTCTGGGATCCAACGCACAAGGAGATAAGTAAGTGAAAGGCAATTTGAGGAGAAGGAGACTACTAACAACTGGTGGAGGTTAGAGGAAATTTTCAGAGCCTTGAAGGAAGCTAAGGATTTAAAGAAATATACATCAATTAGGAGTACATTTTAGTCACTGGACCAGAAGAACAGAATAAGCATTTATTAAGTGCCTACTATTTGCTAAGCACTTTGTTAAGTGCATTACAAATATTATCTTATTTGATCTTTCCAACAATCCTGTTATAGGTGCTTTAGGATCACAGTTTTATAGTTGAAGAAACTGAGGCAGAGGTTAAGTGACTTACTAAGAGTCACACAACTAGTAAGACAGCCAATATCTGAGATTAGATTTGAACTCAGTTCATCTTGATTCCAGAACCAATGCTCTATCTACTGTGCCATCTCACATCTTTCCTGGCAAGGAAAGCATACAACCTATAAGTAGCATGGAGATAGGATATAGGATGCCAACTCTGGGAAATAATCAACCTGGAGTGACTGGATGGTAGAATGATTTAAGGGGGGTAATGTGCAATGTGTGGAAGCAAAAGATGAAAAATATGAAAGGTCTTGAAAGCCAAATTCTTGACTCTGTATTTTATCCTTGAGAACAACAGGCAGTCACGGAAGATTCTTCAGTTCTCCTAGATCAGTGGTTCTTGCCTTGGGATTCATGAACTTGTTTGTAAAATTATTTTGGATAATTATATTTTCATATAATTGGTTTCATTTGAAATCCTATGTATTTTATTTTAAACATTTAAAAACATGATAAAAAGGGGAACCATAGGCTTCATTAGACTTCTAAAGATATCCATGACACAGAAAAGGTTAAGAACCCTTGAGCTAGATTAGAGTTCCACAAAGATTATTTTTGGCAAAAGTTAGGATGAAGGTTAATAAGGACACATTCTGTCATTACTTAGAGAAGAAACATAAACTATATAGCTAGTAGGCAAAGGAGAGCTAGATTTGCCAATTGTGCAGAATAGTTTAGCAATTTATCCAATATCCGTTCAGTGGCAGGGGATAATGGGAAATCTAAGTTTCCCAAGATTACTGAAGACTCTTTAAGCTTTATGAGGCCATGGCTATGCAAAGTTTATAGTTTTTGATCATGCCACTTTTTTTTCCCCATAAAGCAGATTCCACTTGAATCTTCCTGGAGAATGTGTCAAAAGAAGGAGCGATGCTCACAAAGATGAAATATGAAGGTATCACAACAACAATTATGCTCTTAAGAGGCCCATAAGTCTTTTTGTGTTAATATAAATTAGGATAAACAGAAGCACTGCTGCCCAACTTATTCCTTATTTGATAGGCCCATGGTTCCTTGCTACCATAATCATGAACATTGTGATGAGATTCTACATTTGAGATGCCTTTTCCTTTAAGGACCAAAAAGGTACCCAGGTAACATTAGTAAAAGAGTTCTGGGCACATTCCAGATTGGACAAGCTACCATTCCTCTGAATAAATTGACATTTCATAGTCTGATTAATTTCTTTGGCATTTTGGCTTTGATTTTCCCGCCTGGACTCTTTATATCCTTCCAGGTCCATCATATCTATTTAATACAAAATTCTCAGTAAATATTGGCATTTTCCATCTTCTGCTTTAGATGACCATCTATCATGATGTCATTCTTTCACTGTACTATTTTTGACTTCAATTTACTGTTCTGAGCTCCCAGAAGAAACCCAGAAACAGAAAATGTCAGAGTTGAAAAGGACAAAAGCAATAATCTAATATAAATCCTTTATTTTTCAGAGGAGAGAATTAAGGCCCAGAGAGGCTATGACTTGCTCAACATCACCTAGATGCCCTTTGCCTCTGCTCTAGTTTCTGATGCTTAGGAACCTCTTCCATATGACAAACGTCTATTTGATCTCAGAGAAAGAGGATGTCACTATTAACCCCTGACGCTGCAATTAGTGGCAAAATGTAAGACAATATTTTTTTTCAAATAAAGATACATGCATCTCATACAAACTTGTGGTTGTTGCTTGTCATAGGTCACACCAGATTTTGCTATTAATGCTCATTTATTTTTGGTCTAGTCTGCAAAACGTATGGAAAATTTTCCCACTGATATGTATCGGAAAGTATTTGTAATTTATGATCTTAGAGAATTATACGGAGGCCCTAAGAAGTTAAACAATTTGTCCAGGAAGAAATACCTAGTATATGGCAGAAATAGGACTTGAACTTGCCTTTCTAATTCCAAGCCTAGTTATGGCTATTATACCCATTGACTGACTCTTTCTCCTTCTCCCTCTTTCAGCTGAATAGGAATCATTGCCTTGAACACTAATAGTTTTAGAGTTTTAAACATACCCACTGATACATTAATTTTCATTTTAATGTTTCATATAATTTTGTTCTTTTGTTTGTTTTCTTATTTTACCCACATGGCCACTCCATATTAAATAGAGAAAAAAGACAAATTTACTGGACTTGTGCTATAGAGAAACTAAACTGGTTAACATTGTTTCATTCCTTTTATCCCTCTTTATGTTAATGTTGTGAAGCACATATCGTAACGTGCACACATTACTTTGTACACATGGCAGAGGGAAAGATTGTTACAGCTATCATATACACTTGAATATATATCTTCATTCAGTGTCTTTCCTTTAAACTCCTTCCCATGTAACTACAAATATGTTCAAGTTCATAATCCTAAAGTAAGATGTTTCCTTGGATTTTCTGGTCCACACTGCTTTTGCTCTTAAAAACCTTCTCTCCTTCATTGTTAAGTTTATAATACAAATGATTATTATCATGTGTCATATCTATCTCTAACAATTTAATGATCTATTATTAAAATTAATAAAAATAATCTACATGTATTTACTTAAATGTTTATGAAACTCTTTGTCTGTATCTGATGTTTCTACTCCATCAATAATGTCTTTTCTGAACCTTTTTGCAATCTGTCTCTCCTTCCTCCACTCCATCATACTAATGAAATTCCTTTCTCAAAGGCCATTTCTGACATTCTACCTATCAAATCCAATGTTTCTTTTATTCAATCTTCATACTACTATCCCTGGAATTATGAAATGATCCAACCATTTTGGAGAACAATCTGGAATTATACACAAAGAGCTATTAAACTGTCTATGTTCTTTGACCCAGCAATACCACTGTTTGGTCTAATTTTGAAGATAATTAAGGAAAAAGGAAAAGAACCCATACATCCAAGAATGTTTATAGCAGCTCTCTTGGTGGTGGCAAAGAACTGGAAACTGCAGGGATGCCCTTCAATTGGGGAATAGGTGAACAAGTTGTGGTGTATGGTTGTGATGGAATATGCTGTGCTGTAGAAAGTGATGGGCTCAATGATTTTAGAAAAAAAAGACATGGAAGGATTTGCATGAAATAATGAAGAACAAAATGAGCAGAACCAAGAGAATATTGCAAACAGTAAGAGCAATATTGTTTTAAGAATGACTTTGAGTGAATAGGTTATTTTGGCCATTGTAAATACACAAATTAACAATAAAGGATGTATGAAGAAAGATGCTGTCTGCATCCAGACAGCAGAAGAGAAAAGAGATGCAGAGAAAGAACTCATAATAGAAGTATGAATAGAATAATTTTACATATACATATATATATATATATATATATATATATATATATATATATATGCCTATTTGGGTCTAATGGTAGCCATCTCTAGGGCAGAGGAGGGGAGGGAAGAAAAAAAAAGAAATTTACATGATAATTTTGTTCAATATTTGAAAGGCATAGCAAGTTGTGCATAATAGATTTGCAGTTTCATGTGCAATCATCTTTTTTTTAATTGTACCATGTTACTGAAATGCTTATTTTATTCCATAAATTAAAAATAAAATAAAATGGAATTATAAAGAAAAGAAAAATAAAATCTCTGTAATAAAATGCAAAGCAAATCACCCACTGGTGATGAGGTACTTGAGGTACTCAGGAGACACTGGAATTTACTGAAGAGAAAATAGTCCAATCTGCTCTTTAGGAAAGTCACTTCAACAAATGTATGGAAGATAGAATAGAGTGAGGTAAGATCAAGATGCAGGAAGAACAATTAAGAGGCTATTGCAATAGTTCAAGAATATGGTATTTACACATATATATATTTCAAGGAACTGGGCAGAGAAAATATGAAGTGATCTAGGGTTAAAGCTAGTAGAGATATTGGTGTCTAAGGAAGGTTTCTAAAGGATAGGCAATAGTTGAGCATCTTTGTGGGCATCAGAGAAGGAAGCAGTGGATAGACATTAAAGCTTCGAGGGTAGAGGAGAAGCATGTTAATAGGAACAACCTAGTGGAGAAGATAGGAAGGAAGTATTTATGAAGAGGCATTGACCTTGATAAGAAGGACATCCTCTTCATCAGAGCCTGGAGTAAAGAAGAAGTTAGAGGCAGAAGATGTCAAGCGATTGTGAGATGATGAGAAGGTGAGGAGAGGGAGCAGCAAATGGTCTTCATTTTTTTTCAGTAAATGAGGAAGGCCCTGAGCTGAGAGAATCAGAAGTGGGGGATGCTATGGGAAACTAAAGGAGACAAGAGAAGGTTTAGGACAGTTGCTATGATAAGTAGGATAGGAAATCCATTATGGGTGAATAAGAGGGATAACATAGTTATAACTATAATATTTAATTATTTTAATGCCCCTATTAGACTGTAGCTCCATGGAGGCAGGAGTCATGCCTGCCTAATAATGATAATAATAATAATAATAATGAGAAATTGTATAAGAAAATTAGAATGTAGAACATGTTGTCAGACTTGTGGATAGGTAAAAAATTTATAAATAAACGAGAGAGAAAATTTAGGTATAAAATAGATAATTTTGATTACATGAAATTACAAAATTTTTATACAGATAAAACAAATATAGCCAAGATTGGAAGGAAAGCAGAAAATTCTGCTTCCAGTGCTTAGCATAGTATAGTAGGTACTTAATAAATGTTGAATGAATGGGACTCACTAAGAAATACTACAACTCTTCTATTTATTCCACATATGGCCTTGTATATATCACTAACCTGTAGGCCTAGATGATATAGTGTATAGCATGCTTAATTTAGAGTCAGAAAGATCTGAGTTAAAATCACCAGTCATATACTAAACTAGCTGGGCAAGTCATGTAACCTTTCAATGCCTCAGTTTCCTTATTTATAAAATGGGGATAAAAAGGAACATCTATCTCATAGGGCTGTTTTGAGGCCCATATGAGCTAATATTTGTAAAGGGCTTTATAATTTTCAATTCCTATATAAATGTTAGCTATTATTAACCTCTTGGGGGACTCAGTTTTCCAATCTATAAAATGAGTAGATATTCTTGAAGGTATCTTCCAACTTTAAATCTATGATCCTATGTACTACTAGTGATCAAAGCTCTATTTAGGAGGCACATTATTTACTCCCTCAGCCAAAGCCTCCCCATCTAAGTGTCATTTCTGGGCTCTGAGTATATGAAAAATAATATCTTAAAATGTCACTAAACTTATCTGTAGCCAATACATCCAGATCACCATTACTGTCTTCCTTGCTACATGACAGTATATAAATATTACTTGTCTTATTTGCCCTATAGGCTTTCAAGCCCTTACCTGGCCTATTTAAAAACAAAACAAAACTAGAAGGTATTTATAGGGATCTTGTATTTCAATAAAACCTATATAGCTATATTGGTTTCAATATGGAATAGTTGAAACTTCACAATAGCATGTGGTACATTTTATACCTCTTCCCCTTCCAGTGTTTGTAGAACAGATGGAAGGGTCCTATTAAGCCTGTAGACTGGCAATTTCACCAAATAACAAACCTTTACTGCTAATTGCTAGTATCTGCATGAATGTTACCTTTTTGTAATCTCTTCCAGGAACTGCAATTGTGCAGACATTCATTAGGATATGCTCTATTTCTCTGGAAATTCATTTCCACAGATTTTCTTGTCATCCTGACCAGAAAAGTCATTCTTGTCTTTAGGAACCATTATTCTAAGAACTTTTAAAATTCACACCATTAGTCTTCTAATATATTTTGTGTGTCATGTTTAATTTTTCAAAAGAGAAACCAAGCTCAAATCTTTTCAATTTTTACATTCCCAATGTCTCCTCATTTGTATACAACAGATATAAGGTAATATGTATTGCTTAGAATTCATGGGACCTTAAAGATATGGACATCTATTCCAATTCCCATATTTTATAGATGAGGATATTGAGGCCCTTGACTTAAGGAGATTAGGTGACTTGTCTAAGGCCACACAATAAGGCAACAAAAAAGGCAACACAACTGTCACAATCTAACACAACCACTTGGTGGCTCATTCGAATGTTAAATATATGTTGCTTTGTTTTGGTGTTGTACATATTTCAAATTAGTTTATGAGTTTTTGAAGGTCAGCATCTATATTTTTCACTTATATCTTCCAAAGACCTACTTCTGTGTTACTCAGAGAACCATATTTTTCATGAAAAAAAATGAATGGGAAATAGCTTAACATAATTTTGGGTCCATTCTTCATTTTTTTCATCCATGGGATAATTTATTCCAATCCTTACCACAGTGGCTCTAGACATTTTTTACAAATAAGTTATTGGTTGTGAGTTCAGTTTGCAATGAGAAGGGTCTTGTGATTATATCCATCGTCTGGATTTAGATGAGTCCTTTCCTCAAAAACACTCAAAACACAATCCTCTAAACTGAGGTGGAGAGATAAGACTTTCTCCCTTTTTTCAATTAACTTCAATTCAAGAAATATTTCTTAAGCCTCTTCTATTTCTAAGACACTGGACTAGGAAACAGGAATGTAGTAATGAAAACAAAATATTTCCTGTTCTTGAAGACCGTTCAGATTATGACATGCACACAGATAAGTATAATACAAGATAGAGAGCAAGAAATTTGAAGGAGAGATCTAGAAAACTACTGTAAGAAAAATTCAGGACTAAGAGAAATCTTTTTAGCCAGGAGGATCAGAGAAGGCTAAGAAAGGCAGTTACACCCAAGTTGAACATTGAAAAAAAAATTCATCTAAAGGGAGGAAATAAAGAACATCAGTGCTTGTTAATACATAGAGGTACAGTCCAGTTTGGGCTGAACATAAATTTGTGAAAAGGGGTAAAATGAATTAAGTCTGGGAAGCTGCAACAGAGTGGAGCCAGATTATGGAGGGTCTTATATTTTAGAATTTACATTTTATCCTAGAGGCAATATAACAGACTTTGATACAAAGAATTTCAAATGAAACATTGACTAACCACACTGAGTAAAGTGGGGACAGTCATTAGGTAAGTCTAATTCTGGACCCTATCTTAATGTTGCCTTTCATATTTTCATGCCTTTATTTATTTACGTATTTTTTCATATCACAATGAAATAATCAAATGAGAAAATATTTGTAAAAAGCCAAAACCAAACACTTGTGGCAGTGCCTGGCCCATAGGAGGTGCTATGTAGATGCTTATTCCCTCCAGATCTTTTTCAGATCAACTGCTATTTAGTTACACCTTTACTTTGTACTTATGAAAATTACTTTTTGAATTTATGTAAGAATTTACATTTATCCCTATTAAATTTTATCTTAATAGATTTGCTCCAGCATTCAGAATGATCAAATTTGAGAGTTAGAAGTGAACTCAGTGACATTCTAGCCCGACCTATACATTAAAATGAACCCAAAGTATAGCATACCTTGTTGAATCTTTTAAACTTCTTCCTGTCATCCAGCCTATTAGCTGTCCCTCTCTTAATTTTATGTCATATGCAATTTGATAAATATACTATCTGTGGCTTTATCCAAGTCACTGACAAAAAAATTAAATAACAGAGACTATGGATAAATTGTAGAGTATTTGACTAGATAATATTTATCACTTTTTGCATATTTTATTGAAAGCTAGATCTTTAGAATTTTTATGGGCAGCTAGATGGCATGGTGAATAGAGTGCCAGACTGGAATCAGGAAGACACATTCAAATCTGGTACTTGCTAGCCATGTGACCCTAGGCAAGGCGCCTAACTTTTGTTTACCTCAGTTTCCTCATCTGTAAAATTTGGATAATAACAGCACCTACCTCCCATGGTTGTTGCAAGGATCAAATGAGACTGTAATTGTAAAGTGTCTAGTACAGTGCCAGGCATATAGCAAGTTCTATATAAATGGTAACTATTATTGTTATTATTATTAATAATTTTATTTATAAAGGCAGTAAATACAGTACTTTCCTCCTATATCTATGAAAAGAACACTGCATTTGGGATGAGGAGATTGGTTTGAAAGCAATTTGTGATGCATCCTAATTCTATGATCTTGGCCAAATTGCTTAGGCCCTCTGAATCAACCCACTTCACAGGGTTGTGATGGAGAAAAAATATTTTTAAGCCCAAGTATGCCAGAATTGTGGGGTTATTATTTTGATTATTCCTGGCAATTATCTGTGAGAATAACCACTAAACATCATTACATTGAAGATAATAAATGACCATATAATTCATTTAGGAACCAGGTTAAGGTTTGAGGTTATTGTACATAATACCATCATATTTATCTAGTCTTCCAGTTTGGTTTTTTATTTTGACCTTTAATTAACTGCCAATCTGACTGCAAATGATTCTGAAAATACTCTCATGTCTCAACTAGTTATTTGTTGTCCATTAGAATATAGTTAATTTCACTTTTAATGAAGTTGCTGAAGTTCTCATCATATAAGTGCTTAAAAATACTATATTCATTCACTAGTCCATCTAGGTAACCCTCCTCCCCATCTAATAAATGAGGTAACTGAGGTTCATGGAGGTAAGGTGACTTGCCCAAGGTCACTCAGGGAGTAAGTAGACAGATCAGCTGGGCTTGGAGTAAGGAAGACCTGAGCTCAAATCTGGCCTTAAACATTGTCCTAGTTTCCCAATCTATATAATGGGAGTAATAATGGCATCTCAAGGTTGTAGTGATGATAAAATGAGATATCTGTAAAGTGTTTTGCAAACCTTAAACCAAGATATAAATGCTAGCATTTATTAAGAGGCAGAACTGTGATTTATGCCCAGGTATTCTGACTCCAAACTCAGACTGCTTCCACTATTCCACAGTAATGGCTTTGAGTCTCTTTGCTATCAATTCCTTCCCCAACTTCCACTCACTCAAAAACCTTGACATCCAACGTCCTCAGTGGTTTGGTCCCAGCATATTGCCCTGCCTTTGCCCCTCATAGAAAAAAAAAAAGCCATCATCCAGCCCTTGTTGAAGACCTCTAGTGAAAAAGAAATCACTATTTTCCAAGACAGCCCATTCTACTTTTGAATCACTCTAATGGTTAGGAGTGTATTCTATCTCTCTTCTTGAAGATAATATTCAGGTTATGCAAGTATCAGTCTTCTAAGTAGTTATATAAGCCTTTGACTTCTCTTATTCCTTCACCATATTTTCCAGTGTAACTTTGACCATTCCCCCTTTTGCCCACCTTCAAACTGGAACCACCAATAACAAAAGCTAACATTTAAAAGTAGTTTTAGGCCTCCAAAGTACATACGTTAATTTATTTGATCATGTAAGAACCACAGGCATCATCTACACTTTATAAAATAAGGAAATTGATACTGAGGAAGCATTTTACTTTGTAGGACCACACAAGTATGAGTCAGAGATAAAAGTTGAGCCTAGATCTTTCATGATACTCCATCCACTTTGCTGTCAACAAATCTCAAATTATATGATGAAATAATTTAGAGGTTTTTGTTAAGTTGTTCTGCATAGAACTTCTGGTTTTGCTGCTAACCACGTCAACCTAAAAGATGAAGAGGAACCAAAGAAGAGAATGCAATTAGCTATAACAGTATGAAAAATACTAATTAGCTCCTTCACATGTATTTCATTATCACAAGTCCCTAATAGTTTAAATAAAGACAGTTTATGTATTCATATTTCCTGGTATGAAATAGAAAACCTTTCATAGCAAAAGAAGCTGAGATTTATAAAAAGCTAAAATTAAAACCAAAGTGGTACATGGGTGTTTAATTAGTATTTGTATCGTATGTAAAATTAACTTTTCTGAGTTTGGAAATCTGAAGAGGAAGAGTAGATTAAATTGAAATACTATAGGAAGGTAGGAGTACTTCTTCTACTGGCTTCCATCCCTGGAATATGTGTGATGCCAGATTGGTACAAACAGTCCCTTTTTTTCATCAAACCAGGCAAGTTGGCTGGTTAGAAATTGCTTTCACCTCATCCACTAATCCTCAGGACAGATTTTTCCAATTATTCTCAGGGTAAAAACAATGAAGGTGGCAGCATGACCACATAACCAAGCTATCTCCCAAACAGCAATGGCAACGAGCTCACTTTCACCTAGGGCAAAAGGCCCCCTCAATCCAGCTTTGGGAAGTTTAAAAAATATTCATACAACAACATCTTTTTTTTTCTACTTCTGTATATTCTGCAGATACTGAATTCCTCTTTATTACAATTTCTCCTCAGAAGTGTTGTATGACACAGCCAGGAACAGATAAGATCTTACAGATTTTTATCAGCTAGCAACCCACTTATAAAGATCCTTTATAAAGCTAACTCTGAAGAACAGAGATAAGCTTTGAATTAGGCTGTGTCCCTATCATACAGAGAGTAAGATAAGAGAGGATACCATGCTTTACCGTTTGGTACTTATTTTCCTGAGTGTAAAGGCAACAATTATAAATGCCTGATTCTATAGCTAAAAGTGATTGCTCATTCAAATTTTCCCAGAGTACTCTGGCTCTGTCATTTGAGTTCACGACTTTCTTTGTCTTTATTATACTTAACTTTGTACATATTGTATCTTTAATGAAACATAATTGCTTTGAGGATAGGAATATGTTTTTATTTTTGGTTTTACTTTTGCTTACCTTTCCTTTGATTTTGAAATTTTCTACTTATATATTTGGGATTAATTTACTTGATTTTTAATGACTGTTCAAATAATTAGTCTTCATTTTCTCTTGTCACCAAAAATGTTTAGAAATATCAATATTCCCTAAAGAATTTCTTTGTCAGCATCCCATAATTTTTGAAATGTTTCTTATTGTTATAATTTTCTTTGACATAATTACTGTTTCTATGACTTAGTTTTTCTGCTTTTTATTTAAGCTAACATTATTCTCCACTTAGAACTACTAATTTTGTTCATTTCCCCTCTTATTGATTATAATATTTATTGTTATGAGAGATAGTTTAGTATAGTGGATAGAAAATCAGCTCTGAAACCGAGAAGACTTGGGTTCAAGTCCTGCCTCTGACACATCTTGGCTATGTGACCCTGGGTAAATCATGTAGAGCTTTAGGCAACTCTCTAAGACTAAAAGTGTCTAAGAAGGTGCTGACCTAAATTCATCCAGGAAATTTCATCACCAGGAAGTTCCCTATTCCTGTGAAATCATGAGTCTAGTCTCTATCCATATTTATTGCTACGGAAAGGGGTTATTTTCCCTCTTTCCACATTTACTTTAAAGGTTTTAGGTTCTAGACTTTGATCATCATTTAAAGATAAACTGCCATGAGGTATTAAAAATAGAAATATTCTGTAAGATTTCCATCCACTCATCATTGATTTATCTACTTTTTACTATGTTCTGTTTAGTCACAAGTTTTATTTCATTAATTTTTATGTTAGATTTGACTAACTCTTAAAGAAGTATATTGAAGTAACTTATGATTACACACACACATACACACACACACACACACACACACACTCACTCATATTAAAATAGCCTAGCATAGCTATATTCATTCCTTCATTCTTTTCCCAGGTCTATTCCTGACTTTGTGGACTTCTTGCCCTGCATGACTATGTTTTTCCTAATATCCTGCTTTTTCAGTTAAGGGGGATTGGGCAGGGCTTCTTGCATAAGTTGAGATAGAAAAGATAAGTTCAGTTTTTGACATGTTAAATTTAACATGTCTATGAAAATCTAATTTGAGATGGCATTTGGAAATGTAAAAACTTGAAGTCAGGAAAGAGGTTATGACTGGATAAATTAATCTTAGAATTATCTGCATAGATATAATATTTGAATCCAGTTCGGATGATGAGATCCCCAAGCAAAAATAGTATAGAAGAAGAGAAAAAGGCCAAGATGTTTTGGTGAAGACCCATGATTAGTGGACATAGCCTGGATAAAAACCCAGGAAAGGTGACTTTGCCACCTGTAAGCACTCCAGTCCCTCCCTGGGAAGGAATTGTACAGCAATCACTGGATATTGTTCTGGTAGCAATGTGGAGGGGTCCAATAAATTTTTAATTATATAAACAGTGGGCGAAAGTGAGCCTGGCTTTTGCCACAGCATATATCTATTACCCACTTTTTTTGCCAGCTGCACTGTCACTGTTACAGGGAGCCAATATGCTATCCATTTCCTCTGGGATCTTTTTCTGTGCCTACTCTCCCCAAAGCCTCCATTAACTGCTTACTCAGGTGTAGGGGCAGGGCAACTCCTGCTTCCTAGAGTCTGAAATCTTTTGTCCTATGCTGGGATAGTGTTGCAGGTCTAGGCACTGCTTTATTGCCAAATGGAGCCTGACTTTTCCCCCATGCATGAGTTTATTACAAGGTCTGTACTGCTACTGTCCACTTTTGCTCAGTAGGAGAGCTGTGGTTGTTGCTACTGCTTCATGATGACTCTCTCCTTAAGATTTTTATATATGTTCTCTTTCCTATGTGCAAGCAGTAGCTATTTTTTCTGGGATTGAGGACATGATCCTGAGGCCTGAGTTCTTTGTTCTTCAGAAGCCCCTCTCTGGAAATTCCAGAGACAGAGAATTACAGTTCATAGTTCACAATTGAGGGTAGAAACTTTTTAAACTGATAACACACCTTCCTGTCCTCATTAAGTGGGTGTTTGATCGGCACATTACAAGCACAGAATCTTCTCTCAACATTACCTGCCACCGATAAGGGAGGTAATTCTGTTTAATTCCTTTTCACTCCATTCATATTTCTTCAGCATGGCCATAGGCAATCATTTTTCTTGTTTCTTTTTTTCCCTCTGATTTCCTGTAGTGCAAATGACCACCTCTTGAGACTGTCACTTCACAGTAAAGTAGAGCAGATTGCCCTTGAGCCAGAATTTATCAAATGTGAAATATGAAGTTCAACTTTCTTTGTGTTCTATTTATTTTCTATTTTATTTAGTTATGTTCTATTTTATATCCCTCATCTCCATTGTCATCTTTAATCCTTTATGCTTAAGTAGGAGCTAAGAAGTAATAAAACCATGAAGGTAGTCTTTTTTTCAACTTCTAATATGTGGAAAGGTAGATGTACTTGCCAGTTACTACCTGTGTGATCTTAGACAAGTCCCTTGTCCTCTCTGAGCCTCAGTTACTTCATCTGTAAAATGATGGTGCCAGACTGGGTGATCACTAAGGTCACTGATAACCTAGGTAAGAGATTTTCATTGTTCCTGCCCATGTCAGATCGTATTTTATTAGTCTCATGGCATCTTTCTGCCAGAAAGTTTCCTTATTTTGTTGGCCTGCTAGCTTTTGTGACATCTGTTAAGTATCAACTAAATCCCACCTTCAGCAGGAAACCTTTCCCAATCCTATATAATTCTAATGCTTTCCCGCTGTAGATTATTTTCAACTTATTTTGTATATATCTTGTTTCTGCTTGAGAACAGGGACATCTTTTTCCTTCCATTGTATCCCCAGAACATCATTCAGTGTATAGTCTATGCTTAATAAATCTTCAATGACTAATTGGTCATTATAGAAGAAATGTATTTAGAAATACAGTAGACTATAGTTGATCAATATCATCTGCTTCAGCTCTACAGCCACACTCCAAATAGTATGAGGAAGCTTCCTGGAAGCAATGATTATTTTCAAGAGGTGAATCCCTTAATGTAGAAGGGATAGAAGTATCCCCATTTTATGCCACAGGTATCAAAATAGGTGGAATCCTGTTAAATATGAGCAGTTCTGGGCTCATGCAGCAGTGATACGAATAGATAAATTGTCCTGCTAGGAGGATTAATTGGATAACAGGAAAAAATAAGTTCCTAAGTAATCATTTTTGCTGTCAGTAGCATGAATGGGGATTTGAAGTACAGTAATCCTCCAAACTAACTGGGAAACCCTTTGAAAACAAGGATTAAGTTTCCCTTCAGGATAACTCAGCACTGCCAAAAGAGGACAAAGAAGGAAAAAATCACCTCTAACCATGATGATAATCTCCTTTGATTCAGAGTTGCATGTGTGCTCAGTATGATTACTTTCACTGGGAATGAATGAAGACTGAATCTAGCTATGATAGATAGTAGCAGTAATGCTCTCTCTTTGTGGTATGTTTGTTTGACAATCAAAAGAACAGTTCTGCAGAGCTCACAGAGGTAAGATGTCAACTTTATCTGTAAATAAAAATAAACTTTATTTGTTTTTTTCTTTGGCTTCTGTGTTAATGCACTGCCAAAGAGTCCGTATTTTTTTTAAAAATCATGAACTAAACAGAAAATGAGCTTTTGTGCAATGGGAATCCAAAAACCAAGATATTGTTGCAAAGAGAACCTGCCCTCTTCATATGAATATTTAGGTCATTCCTTTTTTTTTCTCTTGAACTCTACAGAGGGCCCTAGTTCTGTTGTTGGATAGATGTTTTACTTGCAAAGCTAAGGATATAGTTGTGCCAACATAGATGCTGTAAGTATGGTTCCATTGATCATCAAAGCTATAATTTTTAATTACGTTAGTCAAATAAATACAGTATAGATTGACCAGATTGACTCAAAAATCTGTTTGCTAGTTATGCCATTATGTAGATCAGTTCCTCACTGGATGCATATCAATTAATAAATCACAAATTAATATTATCTGTTTTAATTTATTTTGTTAAACATTTCCCAATTACATCATAATTTGATTCCTGGTTCATTCCCACAAATTTGACCCCTCTGGTGTAGAAAAATGTCACTTATAGTTTGAATGAGCATATGGTAAGAAGATTCTTGGGATAATTATGTTACTGTATCTATAGGTAAAATCTTTTTTGACAAAAACTTCAAAACTTTTGTTTTGTTTCATACAAACTGCTTCAGAAAATATGTGATTTTTTATATTCCCAAGGGCAACTTAATAGTATATATATCAAGCATAGGTGATAGAATAATGGGTTTAGAGAGGGGAAGAATTGAGTTCTACATCTGACACTACTTAAGTGGTCATCAAAAACTCAGTTAATGTCTCTGTTATTCTAAATTTCCTTATTTTTCAAATGGAAATGATATGAAAATGACCTACCTCTCAACCCTGTTGTAAGTCTATAGTGAGATAATAAATGTTAGTTTCTTTACATACTTTAAAATGTTATATAATTGTCAGTTATTATTAGTATAATTCTTTTGCAATTTGAGGGACTATTACATATAATTTGATTTTTAAGAATGGTGAAAACTGATCCCTCTAGGATCTTTTAAATGTAGTCTTTCCTAGGAAGGACTATGTTACAATGAAAGTACTCTGTTTAGATTCATGACAATATAGTTTGAAAAAAATTTTTAAAAGAGAGAACAACTAAGAAAACAAACCAAGGTTATGCTCTCACATTGAAGCTGCTGAGAATCTCTATGCTATTGAAATTTCTTTCTCCTGTAGAGATGAGATATTTGAGAATCCCTAGCCATGTTGTCATTAATTTTTATTCTACTCAGAATGCAACAGAGACATTTGCCATTAATGAACCTTTTGATTTCCCAGGCAGAAGTCTGCGTGGGAAGCATCAAATCTGGAAAGTATAAATTGGCAAACATCTTCCTTATTTAGAAATCTCAGTTTTAGTTTGAAAGTGCCCTATGGTTCCCTTCTAAACATTTATTTCTACTAGTATTTCTCTTCTCTTGAACAGTGTTGGGTTTATTCAATGTACTAGTGTTCAAAGACTCGGTAACATCAAGACATTCCTTTAGAAAGTATCACTTCTATCAAAGGAAATTCTTTATCTTTAGGAACACGATTATGTCTGGTAATGCAAACATAATACTTTGTGTTCTATCTCTTCTAAGGCTGGGAGGAAAACAATAAGTTTAAGTTTGGAAATATTGAGTTTAAGATGTCAATGGGAGTCTAGTTTGAGATGTCTAAAAGGCAGTTGCAATTGCGAGACTGGAAGTTTGGAAGAAGGTTAGGAATGGACAAGTGGATCTGAAAGTCATCTACATAGAGATGATAATAGTCTAACATAGGTTCCAAAGTGGGTGAGGCTGCCTTCTGGGGTCTCTGGAATGTTCCAGGGGGATGGTAGTAACCTTAGGTGCAATTGGGGGGTGTTTAATAAAAATAAGGGTTAACAGAACCTAATCCCAGGGGGGCACTAAATATTTTTTTGAAAAGGGGGTGGTCAGGCAAATAAGTTTAGGAACCTCTGGGTCACTACAGTGGGATGGCTTCCTAAAAGGTTTCTCTGCCTCAGATCTCTCTCTGTTCTAATCCATCCTCTTTATAGCTCCCAAAGTGATTTTCATAAAGCATATACCTGACCACATCACTACTCTAATCAAGACATTTCAGTGGTTTCTTATTAACTCTTGGGTCAGTATAAGTTTTTTAGTTTGACTTGTAAATCTGTTCCTAATTTGGCCTCTTTCTCTTTTTTAAGTCTTACACATTTTCCTCTCTCCATTTTCTTTGGCATTATTTCTTTGTGTCTTTGCCTCCATTGTCTTTAATGTTCAGAAATGCCTCACTTCCCTTTTTTTTCTGGAATTCCTGACTTACTTCAAGACTCAACTTGAAAGTTGCCTTCAGTGGGAGATATCATTTTTTAGTCCTCTCAGCTGTTAGTTCCTTCTCTAAGGTACTTTTGTTTTTGTTTTTGGTTTTTTTTTTTTGCTTTTTGGAGGGCAATTTGGGGTTAAGTAACTTGCCCAACGTCATATGGCTAGTTTTTGTGTTAAGTGTCTGAGGTAGGATTTGAACTCAGGTCCTCCTAACTCCAGGGCTGGTGCTCTATTCACTGCGCCACCTAACTGCCCTTTATGGTACTTTCTTCCTACTCTGTATGTTATCTTGTCTGTAACTTTTTGCATACACATTGTCTCCCCAAGTAGAATGTAAGCTCATTGAAGATATTTGCTTTGTATCCTCAGAGCTTAGCATAGTACCTATTGCATAGTAAGATGCTTAATAATTTTTGTTGATTGATTTGTAAACACAAGTATTCACCAAATCTAATTTGTTGTTATTCTTGCTGTCTTTATTATTTTTTAACTCTTTCTCATCTTTCTCAATGGAATTTAAATCCCAGTGGTTAGGGAATGTGTTTCTATCCTGCTGTTGTACTTTAACATATCATGCATTGTGAACTCTTGAGTAGTTAAATAAGATCACTGCTTTTTTAATTGAATGAAATATTGGGATGTAAGCTCATCTTCTGTAAGATCATTGAAGCTTCTTTAGGACAACCCCAGTAGTGGATAGAATGCTGGAGATAATATCTACTTCATTCTATTTTCACATAGCTTTTGTTTTGTTTTGTTTTTTGGTATTTCTGTATAGCTTTAAAGATTTTCATTTAATGTAGCATAAATATTAGGTTAGTTTTTTTTCTTAAATTTTTAATGGATCAGTATTTTGTCCAATGCAATTATGGCCTATATTGTTAACTGTGATAATGCTTTGGTTCTAGTATGGTTTGTTTAATTTGTATCCAAGCCAACTTCTGTGAGTACTAAATGATCTGTCACATGTAATACCTTATCCTCTGTGACTTAATGCTTTGCAGTGTTAATAATGGTAATTTATGTTATGTTTTCATATTCAGAGTATAAATATTTTGAAGTACAACTAAATCTAAATTCTGAGTATTTCCTACTGAGAGGAGCTCATATTCACCCATTTATTTATATCTTCTAGAAAACACCACTGATTTAATAAATCTTGAATGATTCAGAAGGATTTGAATTAGAATTGTTGTTAAGGGTAATATCTAGATCCCACAGCAATGGAAACTAGTGGAGCTGAGAGATGACGTTCTCTTTTTGATGGCAACTTGTTTTATCTTTGGACATGGATATCTGATGCCTTTAGCATGGGCAGTGGCCAAAGCAACAGTTCCAATTAGTGACTCTTGCTATGTATTATTGTGCATGGATACCATGGGTGAATTAGGTAGAATTAGTCATAGTCCTTAAGAAACTTAACGTTAAAAAAAATAATGACAACAGAAATATGAAGGATATTCAAACTAAAGAATCAACATTAAATAATTATTAAAATTATATCAATAAATGCTGTTTTTAAATCAGGTACATGATTATCTCATTTCAATTAAAAAAATTAAGTATCTACTATGAACCATGGGAGAGAGGCAGTACAACATAATAGGTAGTGAACCTTGAGTTGAGGCCCTTTGATTTCAAGTTCTGCCTTTATTACATGCTCACTGTCTTACCCTGGGCAAATTATTTGCATCTTAGTGTCTCCAGACAACTCTCTAAAATTTTTAGTTACTGATCTTCATTGGTAGAGTTGCCTCACTGGGAATTTCTTATGTAAATGAAATCATGTATTAGAAATGGCATAGTATTTGCTGAGGAAAAGAAAGGAAAAACCCAAATGGATCTGCCCTCAAGGAGTAGAAATTTAATAGAGAAAAGCATGTTTGGTATTCCTTCTCTCTTACCCTGTGAACATATTTATCTTCCTTTTTCTTAGGACTGATCTACTGTGGTCCTACCTGTTCAAAAACCTTAAAGAAGGTGACCTAGATCAGAATTTTAATAGGTTTTATGAGATTTCCTATAGAAATATCAACCACATTAGTTGGCTATCTCAACTCAGTGAGAGAAGACAAACCTTTCTGGCACTATTCAGGCTTTTGAATATTGCATCATTTCAAAATGTGTTGAAACTGATGAATGGGAAGGTCACCAAAAATTACACATAGGGATTTGAAGAGGTACAGGAGTTTTATCATGAGATTCTGAAAATGAGACATCTTTTACGTGATACCTATTATATGTCTTATTTTTCATCAAAGAGAATGTGTTTTGTACCAATCAAGTCAAGTTACATAAAAATCTTCCCTTTGTGGGTCATGATATAACTTGTGAAAACATACTATTTTGTAGCTAGATGTTTAATAATAGAGCATTTGGGAGTATAATAGGAGTGATTCTCTCTTTGCTGTCCATGGAAAATTAGAGATTTTTTATTTTAAATTATATGAGTACTATCTCTATCCTATTAGTTTTGAAGGGGAATTATAAAGTTTAAGAAAATTTGGTTGTTATTGTCCAGTATTGCTTTGGAATTTTTAGAGCATGGTCCAGGTACTGTCTGGGGACTTCATTTGTTGAATGAATGGACAACAGGAAAACAAGGAGGATTTATTTAGATTATACTAGCATTCTTTTATCTTTCATCTGTACCTGGTTAAGCTATCAAGCATCATACCAACCAACAACATGATCACAGGTAATTAAAACTTTCAATAGCTGGGCTATTATTACTGATTAGGGAAGCTAAGTGGCACAGTGGATAGAACGCCAGGTCTGGAGTCAGGAAGACCTGAGTTCAAATGTGGCCTCAGACACTTACAAGTTGTATGGCCCTGGGTAACTCACTTAACCCTGTTTGCTTCAGTTTCCTCATCTGTAAAATGAGCTGGAGAAGGATGTGGCAAACCCCTCCAGTATCTTTGCCAGGAAAACTTCAAAAGGGGTTGTGCAGAGTTAGACATGACTGAAAATGACTAAACAACAAGAATCACTGGTTAACAACTAAATTAGCTAGTAACTTTGGTGGCAAGAAGGTAGCAAGAAGGTGACAAGAAGCCAAGTCTCTTCCCAATAAAAATATTAATGTGACAATTTCTTTGACCAAGCTAGCAAATGTTACTGCATACAGTTCAGGTCTACAGAAGTCATGAAAAGATGGAAAGAAAGCAAAGCAGGATGTCCTTCTAAAAGCCTCTTGAATAAAAACTTTGAAATTTTGGAGGGAAGGTAAAAACCAAACCAAAATTAAATAAAGGTTAGTTGTCATCAGGATCAAGGTAAATTATGAGGTTGCTATTGTTCTTGTCATCATTTGTTAACAGAAAACCATCAAAGAAACAAGTATTTTGCAAAGCATATAGGAAAATCCACACAGTTAAATATTGCAAGTAATTGTAAGCTAGAGAAAGAGTTAACAGACCTCTGAAACTCAGTCCTGTGTGACAGTTACCATGAAATTTAAATTTGGAAATAATCCTATATTTTTTCAAAGCATAATTTTATTTTTTCATCATCAGAGTCTTTCTCCTGTGATTAAACTTTCATCCTTATTACACAAGGGTAAATCTATACTAGATTTCCAACAAATCAGTTGTGAAAAGCAGTATGGGAGAAGTGAACATGCATTTATATAATCCCTACTATGTGCCGGGCACCATGATTTTTTTTGCTTTTTTTTTTTTAACTAATGTTATGCAATTTGATGTTCACAACAACCTTGTAAGTTTGGTGCTGTGATTATGCCCATTTTCATTTGAGGAAACTGAGGCAAACAGAGATTTAACTGAATTACCCAGAGTCACACATCTAGTAAATTTCTGAATTTATATATGAACTTAGAATTTCCTGACTGCAAGTCCAGCATTCTATGCACCATACCACCAACTGCCTCTATTCAGTTCACACTTGGTTCAAAAGAAAAGTGGCAGATATCAAATATTGCTTTGCTACTAATACACCTTATCTGGGTACAAGAAATCTTCTTTTTTGGAATGCCAAATAAGAATGGAATTCTATAGGAAAATGTAAAACCCATTCAGCAAATTAATTTTAAGTAAGTTATCAGATTGAAGCAGGGGCAAACTATCTTTTCTTTTTTTTTTCTTCTTTCCTTCCTTCCTTCTTTCCTTCCTTCCTTCCTTCCTTCCTTCCTTCCTTCCTTCCTTCCTTCCTTCCTTCCTTCCTTCCTTCCTTCCTTCTTTCCTTCTTTCCTTTCCTTTCTTTGTTTTTGTCTCTCTCTGTCTCTGTGTCTCTGTCTTTCTGTCTGTTTCTCTCTGTCTCTATCTGCCTCTGTCTCTCCGTCTCTATCTCTCTTTCTGTCTCTCTCTCTCTTTCCATTACCTTCTGCCTACTCCACCTTGCTTATAAAAACTGCTAACAATGCATGTCACTCACCAGGCCAAGTAAGAAAGAAAATGCCCAAATGATCATCTTCAGTTGTCCAAACTTCTCTCTAAAGTACAGAAGATTGATCCCAGCTGTGATCATAAAGCAATTAGACCTCCTCATCATATGGGCTATTCAAAATCTGAATTAATTTCAGAAGGCCCACTTTTCCAGTGGTGAACAACTTTGAAACCACTGTAATCATACAAACTAATTACAATCAAGCCTTCTGGCTCAGGGCATGGACTGTATGTAATTTAGCAAATTACTGCAGTGTTGCTGGGAGGTTGATTTCAATGAGGCAGCATCCTTAGAAAGAAAGATGCCTTAGACAAAATAACACTACCTTTAATTTGTGTAATGCTTTTCACTATTTCAATTGCTTCTGCATGTGTCATCTCAATTGATTGTCACAACAATTGTGATAGGCAGAGAGAATTAAGTTATATTTCCTACTTTATTGAGGAAGTAACTGAAATATAGAATTGCTGGAATCTTGCTTCCTTTCATTCTCTATTGGAAAAAGTCATTGGTGAGTCAGTAGAAATAGCAAAGAACATATCTACCCTAAAAAACTTAAAGTTTGGCTTTTGGGGTTTTTTGATTTATAAAGAAGAAAGTTGCACTACATTGCACTACAATGTACAACCAATATGACTGTCACCTGAGGAATCATAATCTGATGCAGGAGGTAGCAATTTCATAGCTTGGATGTCAAGGAGAAGCCATAGTAGTTGACAGGAAAATCCTAGTTCTCAAACCACCTCTTGTAATTAAGGTAAAAAAGAAATCTCTTTTATATAACTCTCTTCAGTATCATATGTCAACACCGTCTTTTCTCCACATTATTTTCTGTAACTTATTTTAAATTGTTTTTGATTCTTACTTTCTTCATTCATCATATATTCTTCTAGCACCTAATATGGGTGAGGATTAGTGGTAGTTGCTAGGGGGATTTAAAAATTAAATAATATGTAGATTTTGCTGATAACAGCTTATATTCTAGTAAAAGGGATAGAACAAGTAAAATGATCAGTATGATACCTCACAAAATATAAGACCCAAGAGAAGGAGAAAAATCATTATGGGGTTCATAGGAGGAGATAAGCAATCTGGTTAGACTATTGGGGAAAAGTTGAGACAGGTGAAATTTGAAGAATGGATAGGATTTTGGCAGGTAGAGTGAGGTAGGAGGTGGTTTTCTAGGCAGAGGTAATGGAATAAGGGAACAAAGTCAAGGAATAAAACATGGAGTAAACCCCTAATTGTGCTACAAAGAGTCAGGTACGACTGAAATGACTCAACAACAAAAATGTTTGGGCAACATCAAGCAATACAATTTTGGTGAATTACATAAGCTAGGTCAGATAATAATGAATGTTAAAACTGAAGAAAATGGTTGAGCCCATGACCTTTAATGCCAGCATAGAGTTTGGACTAAATTTAGTAGGGAAAGAGTGGCCACTTGGGTTTTTGTATAGTATAATGACATGCTCAAATAGTGCTTAATTTTTCTTAGTACTCTAATTCCTTTAATCACCAATTCCACTTCTTCTGATCTCTTTTTCATTTTTTTTATTTGCTTACATAGAATAAGAAGGTCATTATGTTGGAAGTGACTTCAAGATGTCATCCAGGCTCCCTTGCCTCTTAAAATGTAATACTTGCAAGATACCACATACCTAAATATCCATGATGAATGTTTGGAAGTCAAGTTACTTGTTGTCTTAGAGAGTTAAATAAAGCTCTGAAAGTTTTAAGGACTTACCTTGTCACATACTATCTATGAAAGCCAGAATTTGAACATGATCATTTCTATCTATAAGACCAGCCCCATTAACACATCATCATTCTTTCTGTCCTATTTCCTAGTTACAATTAGAACAACATCAGTCTACTTTTTTTTTTTGAAACAATGAGGTTTAAGGGACTTGTTCAGGGTCACATAGTTAGTAAGTCTCTGAGGCTGGATTTGAATTCAGGTCCTTCTGACTCTAGGGCCAGTGCTCTATCCACTGCACCATATCTACCTGCCCCATATTAGCTTACTTTTTGAGAAGGCAAATTCTTTGGGTAGCTAAAGGTTTGCTGTATTGTAAGAATAATAGTACCATTGTCAACAAAACTTTATTGACACCTATGCCTAGAAGAATACTTGGCTATGGACTGATAATACACAAAATAAATCTCACCTTAATTAAACTCAATCCAATAATTTCCCTGTTTTATTTTTTTTCTTGTCCATTTTTAAATAATATCATTTGTTTCCATGGGTTATTTTAGAGAGTTTAAGGTATGACAACAAATCTGTTTGGATGGCAGAAAGGTTCACTTCAACTCAATGTATTCTGTGCAGTGGAAGTCATTTTCATTAACCCAGTCCCTGAGAGTCTCAGGAACAGCAAACTTTCTCTGGAATGCTGCAACCTGATACAACAGAAAGTGATTATTAAGTAAAATAGAAATTATCATTTTTAAAAAGTGCCTAACTTTTCTCTTCAGTTCTCAGAACTTTCCTCTCCTGGCTACAGTGCAAAAGTATGTCTTGGCAAATATCAAGAATGAGTTCACTGAGGACATTAAAAATCTTTTATAACAAGGGTAGAAAATACCAATCAAAGAAATTGCTTTTAATAGAGTCATACATTCTAAAGTACATCTACAAAAGTGATTCACATATCTAGTTACATAATACCCTAGTTCATTACATTCTAGTTCTTTTACACTCTTGGGACATTCTCCAGTAAAATGATCAAAAGTGAATTTAATTTAATTAAAATAAGACTATCAATCTAATTACATATATGTATGTGTATTACCTAAATATGTGTACATAAAATCTGACTCCATTGCCTCCTCTTAGCATGAAGATAACCATGGATTCTTGAAGGTTCTAATCCTCAAGGAGGCAACTGTGGTAGATCCTACTAAACTGGAAAGGCTTTAAGTATAGGTCTAGTGAAGGACTGTGTACCATTTATCTAAGAATTTGTCTAATAAAATACAGAAAGGTTCATCACCAGAGGATGGGTTACCAGGTGCTAATTATTTTTGATCACACAATTCATGAAGACTATCTAGTTACTAGGGCATGACAGGGTTGCAGTCTGCATTGTAGATGAAATATTCACACCAATGGTATCATGAGCTTTCTTTGAAGCATGGACGTATGGAAGCATGCCATGTCTCAGATTCATGATAGCATTGCAAAACCACACAATTCCAGGATGAAAAATTCTTTTTTAAGTTGCTAATTATTAATCCAGGACAATTTCAACACTTCATTGAATGAACACCTGCTGCTCTACATTCTTTGCTTACAACAGAAATAGAAAACTAATTTTGTAAATAAAATATGAGGGATTTCTGCCCTTAAATTATACATTATAAAATGGGAGAAATAAAACATATGCATTTGAAATGATAACTAGAAAATGATTTCAAGACAATATATATATACAAGAAAAATAAACAAGAAAAAATTCATAGACAAAGATAGAGACCTGGTTGCAGATGTGTTCATGGAGGAGTGGAATTACCACAAAGGGAAAGCAAAAGAGACCTCATGAGAAAATGATGAGAAAATCATTTATAAAATTCCAGCAAACATTATTTCATTTGCTCCCTAATATTGCCCTGGCAAGCAGGTAGTAAAAGTATTATAATCTCCATTTACAAATGAGGAAACCAAGGGTCAGAGAAGTAAAATTGTAAACTAGATGTTGCTGCTCATAGGCAGTAGAGCCAAGACTTAAACCCAGGTCTTTGAATTCCAAGGCACTTTGTTTTTTGTTTTTTTTTTTTTTTCACAGCACAAATGTTTAATGGAGTGATTAGGATGTCACATTTCACTTTTATGTTTTATTGGTTGTTAACAAAAAGGAAGGATATTGCACGGGCTTTTTTTATATATACATGATTATGTATTTAACATTTTACAGAGAAAATGTTTCTTAACACTCACATTTTCTCAGGAAAACCTTATTTACTTCATCTGAAAAACT
>CM053580.1:421463239-421499536 GCA_028627135.1 Pseudochirops cupreus | reverse complement strand
CTGCTCACCTGAAGGTTTTCCCGTCCAGCCGCCCCCGGGACACAGCCGCGGCTTCAGGCCAGGCTGGTTTCGGTTCGCAGTGCTGATACGGTTCCTCGTAGCTGAGCTGACTTTAGTGGGAAGTATCTTTGTGTGCGTTTTGGAGTTCCAGGATTGGTTTAGAGTCCTATTTTATGGGTATTTTGGGGTGGCTATGTGAGAGCTGCAATGTGTTGCTGCTTCTACGCCGCCATCTTGGCTCCGCCTCCAAGGCACTTTGTATTGTACCCCTGCTACCTCCTCTACCCACTAATCTAGGGGGATGATCAAAGACTGCATAATGAACATCAAAAAAATTAATTTTTATGTAGAAAAAATGCTTTTTCCTATCTGTTTTCATATTCAAATTGGTATATCAACAATGCAGTATTCACAATGCCTATGGTAACTATAAATATGCTGATATGGTTATTAATCACAAAATATAACAGGCTCTCTACATGGGGGACATAGCTAGAACATTTATTCAAATACCAGAAAACTGAGTCCCAAAACCAGAAAGTCAAAGCAATAACAGTAGCCATGGAGTTGGCACACATAGTTAATGTAGTAAGCACTCACATTCTCAAGTGTTAAAAACAGAACAGGCTACCTCAGGCAAAGATCCTCTGCTCCTCACTCATGGTAACTGGTCAGCCTCAAAGTAGCTTGTAGCTTGCTCCCAGCAGCTCTGGCCCCCTGCAGCTCCTGTCCTCAGCAGTCCTCAGCAGGAGTCCTTAGCAAAAATTCTGTCTGGCTCAATAAAAAGGAGTTCCTGCTGCCGCCTCTGCCACTGCCACCACCATCACCACCACCACTGCTTCTAGTTACCACACTAGCTCCAGCCCTGCTCCTACTTGCATCCAGCTCCTTCTTGACCACCCCTTCTTGCTATATCAACAAGTTCAAGGGGCATGGAAGATCTTCAATCCCATAACCATTACAATTGGATATATGGGCTCTGAGGAACCAGGATTGAATATTTTGTGTAATTTTTGTCTCCCATAGTCAAGGCTGCCACTGACTCATGGAAAATTTCATTAGCCATAAATTTGCCTTTTGCATGGAATATGTCAATAACCCTGTGGACAGCCTTTGGATTAGTTTAGGTAAAGATGGTGATGGCAAAAGTTATTTTTTAAATGCCAGATCACTTGTATGAATAATGACTGTACTAGAATCAGAAGACCTGGGTTAGAATCCCATTTCTGATGTCAATAACTATATGGCCTTGGAAATGTCTCTGAACCTTAATTTCCCCATTTAAAATGGAAAGAGCAATACATTATAATTCCTACCATGTAGGGTTATGGTAAGAACAATTAAGATCAATCAACAATCAATGAGCATTATAAAGCTAATATTGAACCAATATATCCCAGAAATTATGTGCTCTCGATATAATTACAAAATCATGAAATAATCCCTACAGGAATTTATGTTCTTTAGGGGAAGGAGGTATATCATGCATAAATAAATGTATGCAGAATAAATACAAAAAAATACAAGGTAATTAGTGACTGAGGAAGTAGTTGAGGGCATCATGGAAAGCTTCATTAAGGAGATAATGCCTGAGTTTTATCTTGTAGGAAAGAAGTGATTCCAGGTAGGGAGTAATGTATTTTAGACATGAGGCTGGCTAGTGAAAGGCAGAGAACAAGGGAATAGTGTCATGTATGAAGAACAAAGGGATGGCTAGTTTGGATTAACCACAGAATTGGGAAATGAAGTAATATATAATGACATTGGAAACATAGGTTAGAATCAGTCCATGAACAGATATTTATTAAATGGCTATTATATGTCAGGCTTTGTGCTAAGCATTGGGGATAAAAAGAAAAGAAAAGAAAAGAGCTAACAATCAAATGTGGGAATACAATACATAAAAGAAACTGAAAAAGGGGAAAGTCTCTGGTGGGGGGGGGGGCATGATGAAGCCCAGAGGAATGTAGCCAGATGGAACATTCTGAAATATCTGTTCTCCACCTCCTCCTGTCTATCCTCTACCTTATCCAAATAGAGACAGAGAGGGGCTTCAGGAGCAGGGGGTACTGAGGAGTTGTGAGTTTCAGAGTTGATTTGATCTTATAACAGTCAGCTTATGAAGGACTTTAAAAGCTAAATGAAGGACCTTATATTTTATCTTAGTGGCAATAGATAGCCATTGGGGTTTATTGAGTAGGGGAGGTAACATCAGATCTGTACTCATGCAAAATCACAATGGCAGCTCTCTAGAGGATGGATTGGAATGAAGAGTCTTGAGGCAGAGAAACCAGAGTCTAGGCAAGAGGTGATGAAGTCGTGAACTAAGGTGGTGACCGTGTGAATAGAGAGATGGCATCTGAAAAGAAAAATGTGGTGGAGGTAGAATTGGCAAGATTTGCAACTTATTGAATATATGAGGTGAATGACAATGGAGGGTTAAGGGTTAAGCTAAGGTTAAAACCTGAGTGACTGTAAGAATGTTGGTGATTTCAATGGAAATAGGGAAATTTAGAAAAGAAAATACTGGATCTATGTATATAGATCTGAGAACCATCTGCAAACTGATAATTAAAACCATGGTAGTTGATGAGGTCGCCAATGGAGATTATAGAGAAAAAAGAGTCCAGGATAGAAATATCAGGAACTGCCACCTTTAGGGGATATGATGTAGATGTGGAAGGGACCACTAGAGGGCTGCTCAGACCCATCCAGAAATACAAAAACAAAACAAAACTTTAATTTTTTTTCTTGATATTCAGTTTTCAGTTCTTTTCAGGGGTGGTCACTCTCTGAGTGAATGTTAAACTCAAATACAAAGAGGGTTACTAATTCATATACAAGTATCTCTGTGGCCTGCATATTGATTTATTAATCAAATGTAAATTTCTGTGTTTTATTGTATTTTTATTTTGTTGTTAGTTACTTCCCAATTGGAAGACTATGTGTTTTGACACCTCTGCATTTGACAATATTTGATACAATGTTGGGGACTGAAATTTTTCCTCCCTGATATCCAGAAGACTCCATTAAATTGGTTGTTATTGTCAAAATGAAAGGATCATCACTGTAAAGGTAACTGATATTGTCCATTACCATCAGACTGTGTTCACACATAACTAATTCTCTGATTCCAATACCCTGGTATTTTCCTTTGTTTGATAACACTGAATGCACTGATAGCATCATCCTCCTGCTTCAACTAGGTAATATGCTTAGATAGCTAAAAGATTTTACAGCAAAGAAATGAGCTTCTTTATGCTCCAGGTCAGAAGAACTCATAATTTTCAGTGTCAGATGCTCCAGTC
The DNA here is from genome assembly GCA_028627135.1 of Pseudochirops cupreus. Taxonomy (NCBI): domain Eukaryota; kingdom Metazoa; phylum Chordata; class Mammalia; order Diprotodontia; family Pseudocheiridae; genus Pseudochirops; species Pseudochirops cupreus. Next base: position 421,496,228 of record CM053580.1, on the reverse strand, counting down.
TTCTTTTCCATATATTGTAGTGTGTTTTCAATTATATATAGAGCTAGAGAATGCATAGTTTTGCCCTGGTATGCTTGTACAAAGAGAAGTAGCCTGGAGTCTCAGCCATGGGAATAAATAGGGCAAACTATGTCTGACGTGAAGAAAAAGGCTAAGGGGTTGTATTAATTTTGTGCATAATCCCTGGTTTTGTATATACCAAAGCTTCCATTATCTCTAAGGGCTTATATTTAATTTTTTAAAATTTTTTTCATAGTATGAGAATAAAGATAACAGGTTAAAAAAAACCTATAATACATTTTATTCTTTCAAGTTTAAGATTTCAAAGATCATTGAGAGGAATAAAATTTCCCTGGTGACTTCTATATGTGTGGTTTTTTTTCTTCTATTCTCACTTGGGACAATTTCCTCAATTGCTTCCTAGTCCTTCCTCCTTTTCTCAGTCCAACATAAAACCAATTCAACTGAATAAAATACTCTGATTTTCAATGAAAGGAAGGTTTTAACAGACTTTTCCTTACTTCCTCAAACAAAATTTGATCCCACCAGTAGAGTTAGTCTCTTCATTTTTACCCTACAGTGACTTTTCTTTTTATTTTCTGGAAGGAACATGGGGAATTTCAAGCAATCACTGTCAAAGCGCATAGTGGATTTTGTACAATGTGAACCTATTGGATCAAAAGGGTCTTCAGTTTTAATATACTTCAGCAAGTTTTCTTTTCATAGGTTATGCTATACAGTCAAGTTCCCAAGTAACCCTAGTTTCAACTATTATTTTTCCTATATCTCATAGTGAATTGATAATTCCTATGTTCCTTGTCCTCTACTCATACTGCTCCCTCCTGTTTATTACCCCCACAAAAAAAAAGTTGAGGCAATCCTTTTGAGCTAATTGAGAAGGGTTAAAAAACATGGAACCCAATATATCTACATATAATGCTAGGCATGACTTGTCCATGCTATGTTAACACACTTAAGGCTTGTAAATATAGCTATTCATTATCATAAATAATTTATGTAACTCAAAAATGAACTTCATTTGCATATGCTCTCTAAGACCTTTTATATCTTTAAAAAGTCTATGATTTATTATTCCACAAAATGGTATAAGAGGATCAATTTCAATTCAATTCAATATAATTTAATTCAACAGTCATTTATTAAGCACTATTTGTATTTGATACTGGGAATACAAAGACAAAAAATGACAATCTCCTTGTCCTCAGGGAGCTCAGAGTAGAGGCAAAGAGATCATGGAATGTGAGCATGCCCAAAAGCACTGTACTAATAGGGTTTCAGAAACTAGAGCTGAATCACAATGTTAAACTGACTGAGAATCAGGCACTTTTCCCACTGGTAAATCCAAGTGAACTGTGCTCTCTCTCGCTCTCTGTCTCTCTCTCTGTCTCTCTCTCTGTCTCTCTGTCTGTCTCTGTCTCTGTCTCTCTGTCTCTCTCTGTCTGCCTCCCTTTTCCTTTTCCTCTGGTATTTCACTGTACAGTAAGGGAAGGGGTGGTAGAAGTCCAAACAACAGATGATTTCAACTTGTGGTAGAAACACTTGGCAGTGCAGATATGTGCCTGCATATAGCATGAGAGGAGAAATCCTAAGAGTGGGATTGTTCAGATTAACAGATGGTTGCAACCAGGGCTTGAGAGTGTTTGTGCAAAAGCACAAGGCAGCAGAAGAAATGTGCATGCCCACTTTAGGTTATGAGAGTTGGTTTACAGGTAACCTTAAGTTCAGGTTTCCAAGTTTAAGAATGTAGTTACTAGACCTTCTAGAATTAAAGTTCTTTTTAAAATTTAAATTATTTTAAAAAATAACAGACATTTCTTTTTTTCTCTTCCTCTTTTACCCTCACAGTGAACAACAGCCTCCCTAAAACTCGTACAAAATATACATAGCTAATCAAAACAAATCCTTATATCGTTTATGTCCAAAAAGTATGCTTTGTATATTTAGTGTGTTACCTCTCTGTCAGAATTTATGTAGAATTCTTCTTTACTGGTCCTCCGAAATCATGGGTGATCAGAGTTCTTAAACCTTTCAAAATATTGTTATAATAGAAACTGTTCTCCTAAATCTGATCACTTTACTATGCATCAGTCTTCATACAAATCTTCCCGGGTATCTCAGAAACTGTCAATTTCATTATTTCTCGCAGGGCAAGTTTTCCATTATGTCATAATTTGCTCAGCCATTCTTCAACTGATGGGCCCTACCTTAGTTCTCCATTCTTAACCACCCCAAAAAGAGTTGCTATGGAAAGTTTTGTTTCAATGAGCATTTTATTCAATTTATTTGGTCACTTTTAAGCATAGAACCACTATGGTATCACTAGGTAAAAAGAAGGTACGTACCATTTAGAAATTTTGTTGTCATAGTTTAAATTGCTTTCTGTCATAGTTATTCTAATTCAGTACTCTACCAATAGTGCATTAATATGCCTCTTCTCCCACAGTCCATCTAACATCCTCATTTTCCTTGTCAAATTTGCCAATCTGATATATATGACAAAATCCCTAGTTTGCATTTCTCTAATTATTAAAGATTGTGAACTTTTTTTTTAACATATGTATAGCTTGGATTTTTCCCTTGACAACTGTTTCTTCATATTCTTTAGCCATTTATCAGTTAGGGAATGGTAGAGAAGGGGTTCTTAATCTTTGAATAGACCCTAAGTATCAAGGAATCCATCAACTTGGAGAGGAAAACATTATATCTATACTAAGTTAATTGGTCTCCTTTATAATCACATCCAATTTATTTTATGCATTCAAATACTAGTCTGAAAAGAGGTCCATGTCACAGGGGTCCAGAACACAAAAAAGTTTACCTATTATAGGGGGGTTATTTCATGATGTAACATGTTCTTTGGCAAAGGAGAGGAAAACCAATGAGTTGCTCAGAAAATGCAGATCTGACAGAAGCTTATTTCTTATTTAATAACCTCCAAATATGTTTCATTTTAAGGATAAGTTCAAATAAAAGGATAATACTATAAGCCTTTTTAAAAAAAAATTAACTCTTGTTTTACAATGAACAATTGATTTTCTCTTCTTCCCACCCACTCCCACCATTGGAAAAAGAAAAACAAAACCCTTCTAACTAACATTCATAATGAAACGAAAGATTTTCACAGAAGCAGTGTCCAAATATATGTGCACATTTTTCCTTCGGCGCCCTGTCTGTCACATCTCCATCAGGAAGTGTGTAGTTTGCTTCATCACCAGTCCTCTGTAATAATGATTGGTCATTGCATTCATCAGAGTTCTTAAAGCTTTATATATCACTTGTTCTTTATAGTGTTCAGGTCACTCTGTATCAGGTTGTATAAATCTTCCAAATTTTCCCTGAAACAGCCTCTTCCATAATTTCTTAAGGCACAATAGCAGCCCATCACCTTTACATACTCTAACTTGGTCAGTTATTCCCCAACTCATCAGCCCCTCCTTAATTTCTAGTACTTTGCTGCTATAAAAAGTGTTTCTATGAACATTTTTTAAAAGATAATTTATTTTCACCAATTGCATGTGAAGACAATTTTTAACTTTAATTTTTTTAAAAGTTGAGTTCCAAGCTTTCTCCCTCCCTTCTTCAAGTCCTCCCACCCAAAGTGGTAAGCAATTTCATACAGGTGATACGTGTATAATTTTAAAACATATTTCCATATTAGTTCTGTTGTGGAAAAAAAAACCCATGAAAAAATAAAGTGAAAAATAGTATTTTTTCAATCTGCATTCAGGTTCCATCAGTTCTTCCTCTGGATGTGAATAGCATTTTTCTTCATGAGTCCTTTGGAATTGTCTTGGCTCATTGCATTGCTGAGAATAACTAAGTCATTCTCAGTTGATCATCATACAATATTGCTGTTACTGTGTACAATGTTCTCCTGGTTCCGCTCACTTCACTTTGCATCAATTCCTGTAAGCCTTTCCAGGTTTTTCTGAAAGTGTCTTGGTCATCATTTCTTATAGCAGAATAGAGTTCCATTATAATCATGTACTACAACTTGTTCAGCAATCCTCCAATTGATTGGTGTTCCCTCAATGTCCAATTCTTTAATTCTTTGCCACTATACACAAACAAAGAATTGCTCTGAATATTTTTGTACAAATAGGTCTGTTTTCTTTTTTTTTAAATCTCTTTGGAATATATATAAAAATATATCTATATCTATATCTATATATGTATCTATATATCTACTAGGGGTATTGCTGGGTCAAAAAGTATGCAGTTTGATTGCTTTTTGGGCACAGTTCCAAATTCCTTTCCCAAATGAATGGATCAGTTAGTTCACAACTTCACCAACAGTGCAGTAGTGTCCCAGTTTTCCCACATCCTCACCAACATTTATCATTTTCCTTTTGGTCATATTAGCTGATCTGATAGGAATGAGGTGGTTCCAAGAGTTGTTTTAATTTGCATTTCTCTAATCAATAGTGATCTAGAGCAAGTTTTCATGTGACTATAGATAATTTTGATTTCTTCATCTGAAAACTTGCTATTCGTATTATTTGACCAATTGTCAATGGGGTAATGATTTGTTTTCTTATAAATTTGACTCAGTTCTTTCTATATTTAAGAAAAAAGGCCATTATCAGAGACACTTGCTGTAAAAATGCTTTTCTTCTAATTTTGACTGTGCTGGTTTTCTCTGTGTAAAAACTTTTAAATTTAATGTAATCAAAATTATCCATTTTACATCTTGTAATGCTCTATCTCTTGTTTAGTTATAAAATCTTCCCTTCTTCACAGATCTGACAGGTAAATTATTCCTTGCTCTACTAATTTGCTTATGGTATCACTCTTTATGTCTAAATCATGTACCCATTTTGACCTTAGCTTTATGCACAGTATATGATGGTCTATTCCTAAATTCTTGTCCTACTGTTTCCAGTTTTTCTAGCAGTTTAAAAAAAAATCAAATAGTGAGTTATTGTTCCAAAACCTGGGATCTTTGGGTTTATCAAATACTAAATTACTATGGCCATTTATTACTATATCTTCTGTACCTAATCCATTTCATTGATCCATCTTTCTATTTTGTAGCCAGTACGAGGTAGTTTTGACAATTGCCACATTGTAATACAGTTTGAGATCTAGTGTGACTAGGCTACCTTCCTTCACATTTTATTTTTCATTAATTCCTTGATGTTCTTCACATTTTGTTCCTCCAGATGAATTTTGTTATGATTTTTTCTAGTTCTTTAAAATAATTATTGGCATTGATTTAGGCAGAATTGTCGTTTGTATTATTTTGACTTGGTCTATCCATGAGCAATTGATATTTTTCCAAATGTTTAGATTTGACTTTATTTGTATGAAAAGAGTTTTGTAATTGTGTTCATATAGTTCCTGGGTTTGTCTTGACAGGAAGACTCCCAAGTATTTTATAGTGTCTACACTTATTTTAAAAGGAATTTCTCTTTCTAGCTCTTGCTGTTGGAATTTGTTGGTAATAGATAGAAATGCTGATGACTCACTGTAATTTATTTTATATCCAGGAACTTTGCTAAAGTTGTTAATTATTTTGGCTAACTTTTTAGTTCATTCTCTAGAATTTTCTAAGTATGCCATCATATCATCTGTAAAGAGTGATAGTTTTGTTTCCTCATTGCCTGTCCTAATTCCTTTAATTTCTTTTTCTACTCATTGCTATAGCTAACATTCCAAGTATAATATTGAATAATGGTGGTAGTAATGGGTATCCTTGCTTCACCCCGATTTTGTTGGGAAGGCTTCTAGGTTATACCAATTATAGAAAATGCTTGCTGATGCTTTTAGATAGATGCTACCTCTCATTTTAAGGAAAGTTTCATTAATTCCTATGTTCTCTAGTGCCTTTAATAAGAATAGGTATTGTATTTTGTCAAAAGTTCTTCCTGCATCTAGTAAGATAATTGCATGATTTCTGTTGTTTTTATTATTGATATAGTCAATTATGCTGATAGTTTTACTGATAGTGAACCAGTTTTGCATTCCTGATATAAATCCCAACTGGTTATAATAAAAGGACTTTGTGATATATTGATGTAATTTACTTGCTAGCATTTTATTTAAAATTTTGGAATCAATATTCATTAGGGAAATTGGTCTATAGTTTATCTATTTTTGTTCTTCCTGGTTTAGATATCAGTACCATATTTGTACTGTAAAAGGAATTTGGTAGGACTCCACCTACTTTTTTTGCAAATAGTTTGTGTAGTACTAAATTAATTGTTATCTAAATGTTTGATAGAATTCAATTGTGAACACATCTGGCCCTGGGGTTTTTTTCTTAGGGATTTCATTAATGGCTTGTTCAACTTATTTGTCTATGATAGGGTTAAGTATTCTATTATTTCTTCTGTTAATCTGGGGAATTTATACTTTTGTAAATATTCATTCATTTTACTTAAATGGTCAGACTTATTGGCAAATAACTGGGCAAAATCCTTCCCAATGATTGCTTTAATTTCTTCTTCATTGGTGGTGATCTTGCCCTTTTCATTTTTAACACTGGTAATTTGGCTTTCCTCTTCTTAAAATCAAATTAATCAATGATTTATCTATTTTATTGGTTTTTCCTTAAACCAGCTCCTAGTTTTCTGTTTTAGTTCAAAAGTTTTCTTACTTTCAAACTTATTCATCTCTCCTTTGATTTTTCAGGCTTTCCAAACTGGTGTTTAATTGAGGATTTTAAATTTGTTCTTTTTCTAACTTTTTTAGTTACATGTCAAATTCATTGATCTGTCTTTCTCTATTTTATTGAGATAAACATTTACAGATATAGATTTTCTCCTAAGTACCAGTTTGGATGCATCTCATAAATTTTGGTATGTTATCTCATTGTTGTGATTTGATTCTCTTTAATGAAATTATTGATTATTCCTATGATTTTTTATCAAGGTGCAGTTTCATTTTTTATTTCTTTCAATGAGTTTTGTTTTTCTTTTGCTTTGTCTGAGATCCTGATTGCTATCTTTACTATTTTTATATCATCTGAAGCATAATAGATTCTGCTCCAGCTTTTTACCTCCACTCTCTGTGTGTCTGTTTCAGGTGTGTTTCTTGTAAGCAACGTAGTGTGGGATCTGATTTTTAATCCACTCTGATATCTTCTTCTTTTTTATGGGTGAGTTTATTCTATTCACATTCACAGTTTTGATTAATGTGTGTTTCCCTCCATCTTTCTCCCCATTTATCCTTCTCTTTCTCCTTTCACCCTATCCCTCTTTACCTTTGTTTTGTTTCTGATCACTGCTTCCCTCAACGTGCCCTCCCTTCTATCAGTACCCCTTTTTCTTTTCCCTTTCCCCTAATTCCTTATAGAATAAGAGTTTTCTGTTCTCAGGTGTGTATGTTATTCTCTCTTTGAGACAATTCCAATGAGAGTAAAGTTCAAGTAATGCCCTCTCCCCCATATTTCCCTCCAGTCTAATAGGTCTTTTTTTGCCTCTCCGCATGAGATAATTTACCTCCATTCTACCTCACTTTTCCCTCTTCCCTGTAAAATCCCTTTTTTCATCCCTTATTATTTTTATCATCCCATCAAAGTCAACTTATACCTCAACCCTTTCTTTATATATACTACTTCTAACTACCCTAATAATGATATAATTCTTAAGAGTTACAAGTGTCATCTTTTTGAATAGAGATGTAAGCAGTTAACCTTATTGAATCCCTTATGTTTTCTCCTTCCTACTTACCTTTTTATGCTTTTCTTGAGTCTTTGAAAACCAAATTTTCTGTTTTACTCTGTTCTTTTCATCAGGAATGCTTGAAAGTTCTCTATTTCATTGAATGTCTCCCCTCCCCCCCCCATCCACTCCCTGAAGCAATATGCTCAGTTTCACTGTGTAGGTGATTCTTGGTTATTATACAAGCTCCTTTGCATTCTGGAGTATCATATTACAAGCCCTCTGACTCTTTAATGGAGAAGGTGCTAAATCCTGTGTATTCTTTTTACCACTAGCTTTTTGGAGGGGGGAGGGCAGGGCAATTGGGGTTAAATGACTTGCCCAAAGTCACATAGATAGTAAGTGTTAAGTGTCTGAGAACAGATTTGAACTCATATCCTCCTGATTCCAGGGCCAGTGCTCTATTCACTGTGCCACCTAGCCACCCCATGTAATTTTTTTAAAAGAATATTTATTTATTTATTTCCATGGGGGGGGGGGTAGGGCAATTGGGGTTAAGTGACTTGCCCGATGTCACACGGCTAGTTTTTGTGTTAAGTGTCTGAGACCAAATTTGAACTCAGGTCGTCCTAAAACTCCAGGGTTGGTGCTCTATTTACTGCATCACCTAGCTGCCAATCCTGTGTATTCTTGACAGTGTATCCATAATACTTTAATTGTTCCTTTTTGGCTGCTTGCAGTATATTTTCCTTGACCCGAGAATTCTTGAATTTCACTATCATACTTTTGGGAATTTTCATTTTGAGGTCTCTTTCAGGAGTTAACTGGTAGATTTTCTATTTGACCCTCTTGTTCTAGAATATCAGGGCATTTTTCCTTGATAATTTCTTAAAATATGACGTCCAAGCTCTTTTTCTTATTATTATGGCTTTTAGATAGTTTGATAATTCTTAAATTATCTCTACTGGACCTATATTCCAGGTTAGTTGTTTTTACAATGAGATAGTTCACATTTTCTTCTATTTTTTTTTCATTTTTTCAATTTTGTTTTTTTTTATTCCTGATATCTCATGGAGTCATTAACTTTCACTTGTCTTACTCTAATTTTTACAGAATTTATTTTCTTTGGTCAACTTTTGTATTTCTTTTTCCATTTGACTAATTCTACTTTTTAAAGGAGTTGGTTTTTTTTTAGTGAATTTTTATAGGTCTTTTTCCCCTGATTTTTTTTGTTTTCTCTACAAAGCTGTTGATTCTTTTATCATAATTGTCTTGTATCACTCTCATTTCTTTCTGAATTTTTCTTATCCCTCTCTTAATTGATTTTTAACATCCTTTTTGAGTTGTTCCAAGTGTTCTCTTTGGACCTGAGATCAATTCACATTTTTCTTTGACATTTGCATGTAGGCATTTTGCCATTGTTTTCCTCTTCTGAGTTTGTGTTCTGATCTCCATTGTCAGCATAGTAACTTTCTATGGTCAGAACATTTTTTTTTCTTTTATGACAATTTTTTTCCAGTATATTTTGTGACTTTTAAAGTAGAACTCTGTTCCTTAGGTGGGGAAGGGGACACTGTACCAAACTTCTTGCACCAGGGCCATGGAGACATGTCTTCTTGTCTGCTGCTGCACTTGGTTCTGGCCTCTCACTTGTTGCTGTGCTGGGGCCATGGGACCTCAGTTGCTGACATACACTTGGGCTCATGGCCTCCTGCTGGCTTGTAGGGGCAAAGCTCTTTGTTGACTTGCCCAGACACCAGCAACAATGAACTTATTCCTCTTTCACTCAAATGAGACAAATCTTTCCTGCCAACCTTCCAAGTTATCTTGAGCTTGAAAATTTTTACTCCTTCTTTTTGTCAGTCCTACCACTACAGAATTCATTTTGAAGTGTTATTTTATAATTGTTTGGAGGTGAATTTGGGAGAATTCATATGACTTCCTTCCTTATTCTTTTGTCTTGACTCCCAGAATGAAAATAACTTTTATATAAACATTTTTTGTATATATGAATACTGTGCAGTTATATGACTTCCCACTATCTCAAATCCTACCTTGTGTAAGAAGTCTTCCCTAGAATCCCCCTCACTCTCCCTCCCAATGCTAATTCCTTTTCTCTGAAATTGTTTCCACTTTGCCTTTTATATATATACTTTTTATGTACACAGTCATTTACATATTATCTCCCACATTACAATGTGGGCTTCTTGAGCACAGGGTCAGTTTCTGCCTTTCTTTGCATATATGTCATTTAATGTAGTGCCTATTTCATAGAAAGTTATAAATAAATGATTGTTCACTTGATTTAACTATCAGACCCAAAGACCTAGTGGTGCAAAATTATGCACAAATTAGTAATTTTAGGGTCTAGGTCCAAATTGTTATCTAGAAGGGCTATTCAATTCACAGCTACATTTAATATCACTTAATATCTCTGACCCTCATTTTCCTCACCTATAAAACCATGTTGTGCTGCCTATTAAACTGAGTTGTTGTGGGAAAAAAATATTAGGCTTAAAGATTTAGAGCTTGTGGTCATTGATTATAATACCCTCATTCTACGGGTAATGGTAAAATAAGGTAAAGTGTACATTGGTTAAGGTTACATTAGTGGTAAGTGGAAGAACTAGGGTTTGAATCTAACCCTCTGACCCTAAATCTAGAGTTCTTTTTCACTGTACTCTGCTCCCTCTCAAATCCTGTTAATTCAAATGGTTATTTCAGTAAATAGAGAAATAATGACTATTTCTCTACCTTTGTAAAGTTGTTTGGTTTTGCTAACCTTTTAAGTTATGGCATACAATGTTATCCTTTGCTTGTTGGTACATTCATTTAAAGATCATAAAATGACAAGAAATAGAATAAACTAAAAAAACATATCTTCTTCCTTTATAGAAGGGAAACAATTCCCATTCCTGGAAGACTTACAAAATACGAAGCATACATGTTGCTTTTGTAATAAATGATAAAGTTTGAAAAAAATGTAAATATATTCTTCTTTATAAGTCAAAAATTTAACCTTCTTGGGTTCCAAAGTTTGATATTAATCACTTCTTTGATTTTCATCTGTAGTTTCTGAAATTAGCCCATCCACATTTTATGTTTTTGAACTAAAAAATAAACATGTGAATATGTAAATCCAGGTATCAGTGTCTAACACAAAGACTTAATTCTTAATCAAACATGTAACATAGATATTGGGCAAACTGTACTCCCAATGGCCTGTGGGTTTGTGAAGAATGAATTTCCTGACTATTTGTTTTATAACAGAATCTAGTTATCTAATTTTGTCTATATTCTCAATGTCTAGGATTTATAAAGGAACTTTGAGGTGATTTAGTGCATCCCACTCACTTCTCAGTTGAAGGATCTGAACCATGGAGTCACAGAGGCATAGAATTGGAAGAGATTTAAGAAAACATTTAGAACAACCTGTGTCCAAACAAGATTCCCTTCTACCATACACCTGACAAATGGTCATCTACCTTTTGTTTGAAGTCCTACAGGGAGGAGAATCCCAAGTCTTTCTTAGATAGCCACTCCACTTTTAGAGAATTCTAATTGTTAGTCTGTCTTTCCTTTTGTCAGATCTAGATTTGCCTTTTGGCAACTTCCATACTTTTCTCTTAGTTATGCATTATGCAGTCAAGTAGAATAAGACCAAACACTCTTTCTATGTAACTGCCTTCCAGAGTTTGTGTGTGTGTGGGGGGGGTGCGGTGGGGGGGGGGGGGGAGGTACAGACAGAGAGAGAGAATTGAATTTATCTCCAAACCACATAAAGTCATTTCCCTGTTGCCTAGTAGAGTGAAAAGCATATAATATTTTCTACTTCCTGTATGACCATGTTAAATGATCTGAAATATGACATGCATGAGTACTTTTTTTCATGAGCTTGACGTTCATGGGAATATTTTTCTTTTAACCTCTGCTTTTTTCCACTTTGATTCCTCTGAAATATATTATCTATTTCTGTACTTCTTCTTCTCTAGTAATTTTGGAGAAAACAATTCCATAAAACATGAACCAGAAGACAAGAAACAAAGTTCAATCATTTTTTAAAAGAACATTAATGAGTGAAAGAGAGATTAATTTTTTTTAACACAACACTTCACATAAAAAAGAGACAATTTGTTTGAGGATATACAGAAGAACCAAAGTGGTGTATTAGGAGCACGAATGTAAATTATAGATGAGAGAGGACAATGCCCAGTTGAATGAGAATGACACTGAATAGCCCTACTACATTTCCTGAGCAAAAATTCTTTTCCCTTCCTTTGAAGCAAGATATATGTTAGTTACAAAGTGCTTTTCATTTTTGTTCCCTTCCCTTAGAAATACCATCTAATATAATGTGGAAGATAAAAACACTAGACTGAATCATTGGGACAAATGACTGAATGTGATCTGCTCATCTGGAAATCACCTGGTTATTTATTTACATCAAAGACTCCAGGACTTTCTACTGATGGTGAGTGGTAGAGGGGAAAAGGGAGAAATGAAGTGAAATAATATACTCCTAAAGGAGTTTTAAATTCTTTGTGGAAACTAATGTTGGTTACCCCAGTATAGGAGAATATGATTTTAAAATTTGTTTTATCATTGTAGTTTGCTTTCAAATCAGTCATTTTGTTTTCAATCATTTGTTTGGAAATCCATCGTTTCAGGATCTAACTCTTCTCTTTTTTACCCCACCCCTATGCTCTGATGTGCACATAGTTAAACTGCAGAGGAGAAATGGCAATGGTCTAGTGTCAGAGGGTAGAGAAACCACCTTCAAACACCAGATCAACAATAGCCAAGCATGTGAGCAACCAGAATAATCTCTTTGAATCAACTAATATAGGAAGGATTGGATGGTTCTAGGATAAGAGAAATGGAGCATTTAGAAGGCCAAAGCTCCAAAATTTTTGAGAAGAATAGTTAAATACATACCAAGATGGAGTTGACAGGTCAGACCAGTTTAATCTAATTCAGACCAATTCAAACTGTTTCAGATCAGTTTAAACTGGTTAAAACAAATTCAAACTAGTTCAGACCAGTTGAAAACTGTTAAATCCAATTCCAACCAGTTCAAACCAGTTAAGACTGGTTAAACTGGCTCAGACTTGTTAAAACTGATTAGGACCAGCTTAAACCAGTTCAAAACTGTTCAAATAGCTTCAGACCCATTTAAACCAGTTCAGACTGGTTAACACCAGTTTCAAACAGTTCAGATCAGTTCAGACCTGTATGACTGAATTTTATTTTATTTTTTTGGGTTTTTTTGCTATTTGGAGAGCAATTGGGGTTAAATGACTTGCCCAAAGTTGCATGGCTACTTAGTGTGTCAAGTGTCTGAAGTCATATTTGAACTCAGGTCCTCCTGACTCCAGGGCCAGTGCTCTACTCACTGCGCCACCTAGCCACCCCCATATGATTGAATTTTAACCAGTGTCAACTGTTCTAGACTTGTTTAAACCAGTTTGATTTGGTCTTACCTGGTCTAAAGCAGTTTGAACTGGTTTTAACCAATTTGTACCAGTTTGAACTGGTTTGGTTAAAATGAGTCTGAAATGATTTAAACTGGTTTGAACTAATCTGAATTGGTTTTAACCTATTTCAACTGGTTTATGATTTTCTTCTTGATTTTTCCTTCTGTTCCAAATCTCTTCGTGATACCAACTATGTATCTTTTTTAATGGAAAAGACCAAAAAGGATCATATAGATTTAGAACTGAGAGGATCCTTAGAAGTTCCTTTTATCATGTCTCTTGTGATTTATTTTTTCCAGCCTGAAAATCTTCCATTGAAGAGGTTACCCATAAAATGTAGAGGGTCAGAGTTAGGGGTGCTTGAGACCCCAAAATACCAACTTGCCAGGTCCTGCCAAATGAATTCAACTCAAGTCTTCTCTCCACCAAAGAAAAAGATATTTAAAGTTTGCTTGTATTGGATACAGAGCAAGTCTATGCTAGAAAATTCTATGGTACTCTCACACACATGGAGGCAAGATGGGCTCTTATATACAGAAAGGTTTAAGGAGTAATCTAGGGGTGGTCAAGGGGAGGAATTTGGGGAGAGTCCTCAAGAGGAGTTAATGAGGTCAGGTAACAGTTGATTTGGGTATAAATATTTTGATAGGCTCCAGGGTGGGAAGCAGATGGACAATGGAGGGCCAAGCTAGTAACAAAGGTTTGGGCAGAGCCACATTGAAAGACTTATGGTCTCATGCAAATGCCTCATCAAGTAGGAAGATTCAATCAGAGTTCAAGGGGCCTCCCAGAGCCTGCACCTCATCACCATTACTTCAACTGGCATTCCTATCCACTATTTTGGTTTTCTCCTATACATATTCTTCACCTTATCAATGTCTTTCACAAGTATAGAATCTAGAACTGAACACAATACTTAAGATGTGGTCTAACTCTAGCATAATATTATGTTTTTATTACCTCTTTTGTCTTGGGTATTTTTTTCTTTGTACTGATTCATATAAAGTCTTTAAATCCTTTGAAACCTTGACATTTTTCAGACAAACTTGTCTGGTTTTGCCTTTACTGACATTTATTTTGTCTGTCTGTCTATCTGTATGTCTGTCTACCTACCTACCTACCTACCTACCTACCTGTCTGTCTGTCTGTCTGTTTATCTATCTATCAATCTATCAATCTATCTATCTATCTATCTTTCTATCTCTTGCAGTTTGAACCCGGGGACACCAAAAACTGTTGAAGTTGGAACTCTGCCCACACAAAAACTGTTTGGGTTTCATGATGCATTGTGGTATAATTGTCTCAAAGAATTCAGAGTCAGATCACCTCTAATCCAAGTATAGGCATTTATTGAGATTGACGCCTCTCATGAAGTGGGCTAAGTTCCAAGAGGAACCAGCAGTTTCAGAGAAAGCAAGATGGATTTTTATATGATAAAGATGCAATTACATAATCAAAATTTACATAGAATAGAAGAATATGATTAATATTAAAAAGGTAGGAGGAGTTTCTTGAGGGATTAGGTAATGGAGGAGGGGTCCCATCTATGGTTTGGTGGTTAAACATTCTGGTTATGCTACCCTCCAATTGGCTAGCTATTGCAGTCCTGTCTGGTCAAGACAGATAGTTGGGTATTGTGGTCCTGTCTTGGGCTAGATGGATGATGTGATTGTGATTGAATACAAGAACACACCTGTTTCTGTGGGAATGGGTCTGGGAGCAGTGACTAGGTAGAGGCAGTAGCTGGGTTCCCATCACATGGTCACACCTGCTGTTTCTGTGGATACCAAGAGTTCAGGGACACACTTGTTGCTCTAGTAAGCAGTGAAGCATAAATGAAAAAGTTAGGACACTGTTGGGGGAGGGGGTTAGGTAGGTAGAGTGGGGCCTATATGAAGTTAGAATATTGGGGCTGAGGGCAGCTTTATTAGAATTCTCTCTCTCTCTCTCTCTCTCTCTCTCTCTCTTTAGGTTTATTATCCCATATTCTAGCTCAGGGTTGGGGAATCCGTGGCCTTAAGGCCACATATGGCCTGCTAAGCCCTTGGGTATGGCCTTTTGACTAGTCCAGGCTTTACAGAGCAAATCCTTTTATTAAGGTGATTTGTTCTGTGAAGTTTGGATTTAGTCAAAAGGCCGTACTTGAGGACCTGGAGGACCATGCAGGACCATCTAAGGCAAGGCAACCATGCCTTGAGGCTGCAGGTTCGCCACCCCTGTTGTAGCTCATCAATACTTCTCAGAATTCTTATTGTCCTCAATTCTCCTAGATTTCACTCTTTACTCTGTGCCTGTTATCTGTAAATTTATCTACATTAAATTACATTATTTTTGTTACATTTTACTAAATTGAATTAAATCTCCATTTATGCCTTCATCCCAGTCACTGATAAAAATGTTCAGAAACGTGAAGTTAAGTACAGACTATTTGGCTGGATACCTCCTTCCATGATTTCATGAACTAATATTGATTACTCTTTGAGATCGGCCATTTAACCAGATTCAAGTCTATCACTGTATTATCATTAATTCCACATCTTCCCATATTATCCACATGAATGACATGAGGGATCTTGCCATGTGCCATAGATATACTATAACCTTTCTTGATTTTCCAGTTTAGTAACCCTACCAAAATATTTTGTGAAGCTCATCAACCTCTGCTCAGTGAATGAATGATCAATTAAAACAAAATTTTCCTCTGAAAATAAAGACGTATTTTCCCATCCAAACTCTTTGCTTAAGAATTCCTGCTCTATGATGAATATGTGCCTCTATATTTTGTACATAATTAGCACAGTGCTATAATAGAAGCTTGTCACTTCATCTGGAAGTTCTGAAAGATTAATGGGAACATTCTAAAGCTTTTTTCTATTTCTTTAAGAAAAGTTTTGCATAAATGTAAATTTATAGTCTCATTAGAGCACCTGGAACAATATCATGTAAAAAATCTAACCCTGATACAGGACGGACTTCTAGCTTTTGTTTATATATTCTATTGTGTGTCCCATAAGAAGTGACTAGAAGGCACATGGACCTTAGGGCACAATATATATCAAAGGAAAAGAGAAATCTGGAGAAAAATGGAAAGCCATCTGCCAGGAGAACATGCCAAAGTAGCAGATGCTGCCACTAGAAAGCTATATTCAATGAATTGGCATCTGGACATCCTTTTGTGATAAAATATATCCATTAATTATTATTGTTGGTATGCATTTTCTTGGCTAAGCACACCAAGGATGAACATGATCCAGTCTATTTAAAAGAATGTGACAAATGCTTAAAGGAGACTCTAACCTGTAGTGGAGATAAGGTCAACTTAAAATGGATACATGAAAATGATATTCATAACAAAACGAGATTAGACATTACTCTTATATATTCACTTCTTTTTCTTATCTTCTAAAAGGACTCAATAAAATTTGTGCCCAAAGTGATATATTGTTGAATCAATGAAATGCTAAAATACAAAATGCATCACAAGGGTAGAAACTGACGAAAATAAAAATAATATTTGTCATTGCTCATTTTTTTAATTCTGGAAACAAAGTGGTACAGCCATGAGATTAGGGACATAAGTATTCTGATGACATGACATGTTGTTAAGATGTGGTTATTTAACAAAGATATAGAACTTGAATTTTGCATGTAATAATGTGTGAATGCTGGTTTTATAAAGAGTCACATGATGTTCTGCGAAATGCTGGGTTTCTCACATCTTACATACAATTTGTATTCTGTAAATTTCTTCCATAGTCTGTATACTTTTGACTTAGATTTATCTTCTTCAATTGTATATGCCAACTAAGTCAAGATTGATTTTAATGAACAGTTATTGATGTTACTGAGGGTAGCAGGCACTGCACTAGGGGCTATGCCACAGGCAAATAGGAGATTAAAAAAGCATAATCTTTTTCCAAAGAGCCTTGTCTGAATGAGGCAAGTGCAGAAATGACCAAGAATTAAGTACAATAAGCAAGAATAAACAGAGTTATAGCTGATTTACCTTTTTCATTGGTTGGAATAAGCGAAAGGAATTTAGGTGTGTAGTTGGCACTGGATCTGGAGGTAGCTAGGAGAGACCTCCAGAGACAAAATCTAGCTCTTCCGTTTCTCAGTTTAAGAACACTACTGGGCTCTGGGAAGCAGTAACTAGGAAAAATGTTATTTAGGGCCTTTTCTGTGCAGAAGTCTGAATTAGGTGTTAATGATAAGAAACATTTATATATAGCATTAGGGTTTGCAAAGCATTTTATGTACCATATCTAATTTGATCCTTACAACAATCCTTTGAAGTAGGTGTTATTATCGTCTCCATTTTACAGGCAGATCAACAAGTCCAAAGACATTTATTAAGTGTTTGCCATACACCAGTCATTGTGTTTAATGCTGGGGACACAAAGAATAGCAAAATAAAATAAAATAAACATGAACTAACCCTTGATCTTAAGAAACACAGATTAACGGGGGCAAAGGATGCAAATGACTATGTATAAACGACATATATGCATATTCACACACTTGTATGTATATGTGTGCTTGTATATGTGTAAATATACACATATGTATGTAGGGGTCTTTTATGTGATAAATTGGGGGTAATCTTAGAAGGAATGGACTAGCACAAAGAAGTATCAGGAAAGGCTTTCCAGATAATGAAACCAAGGCTGAGATAGCTTAAGTGACTATAATAGTCAACATCTGTATAACACTTTAAAGTCTGCAAAATGCTTTACATGTTAACTCAAATTTGCTTATAATAGAATTAGGAGATAGATGCAATTATTTTCTCCATTTTACAGATGAGTAAATTGAGGCTGAGAGAGATTAAGTGACATATAAGATCACATGGCTAGTGAGTGTCTGAGGAAAAATTTTAATTCACATTTCCTAACTCCATTTCTAGCACTTTATCCACTATCTACTATGCCTTTCCAAATTCCTTTTTCTAAAATGGTTTTACAGTCTTTTATAGACTCATAGTACTATGGTTTAAACTCTTCCCTAGCCTTACCAATATTTTGCAACTCAGTGGTTTTTCTCTCTTAATATGATGCTGTTTATGAACTATGTAGACCAACCTCTTTTTTTCCCTCAATGAGCATGCTCTAATAAGAAATGTTCTTGGAAGATCCAATGTCTAAATTCTCTAGCTTGGGAACTCTTGAAATTAGAGTTACCCAGAAGGAAACACACAAAACCTGAAGTAGGCTTATTCATTTCTGTCTCTGCCTTGTTCTTTTTCTGCAGGAAACCTCTCAATAAATTGATTGCTAACATATATTAATCTGGACAAACCCATTGCTAGAATCTCTCCTCTCAAACCACACGCAGGCAGATGGCTGATATTGCCTTGTATTTCTTCCACAAGTTGTTATAAACTCTTCATTAGGCTCCCACCACCCCTTCCCTTGCTGCACAGGGAACAAGGCACTAGGGGAAAAGGAAAAGAGGAAGTACAAAGAGTGAGAGAGATAAACCAATTTGCTTTGGCTTACCACAAAGAAGGGTGGTTCATTCTATCAGTCAATCATCAGGATAAAGCTCTTGCCTCTGAAACTGTATAAGTATGACCTTTGGTCATCCTTATATTCCAGGAGAAGTTGCCCCTCAGTTGGGGTGTTAGCTTGAAAATAATCAATCATTTCCTGTAATATCATCAGGTTTATTGAGAAAATCATAAAACTGATAATTTATCACTCTCTTTACACATGAATAGACAGAACAAAAGGAAGTTGCCTTCTTGTTGTTGGAGAGTATGTGAAAAAGCTGTGATGGTGAGACTAGACAAGATACATGGTCCAGATGCCAGACATATCCTCTTGATTGGGACATAGTATATCTTGGGATGTACAAAGGAATAATGATTGTCAAGTTGATGAGATGGTGGATTGGGGTTTTCGTGGTGTGTTTCCCAGGCCAGACAGTGGAGTGTTGAATTGACATAGAATTGTACAATCACAGAATCCGAGAGATGGAAAGGACCCCAGAGGCCAATTGACAGTGGTAGCAAGATAAGAAATCCTCCTTTCCCCATTTGCCATCCTTTTTTCTGGATAGCTGATATATACTATAATTGATAAGTTACAAGGGTAGATCTGCAGAGAATTCTTTTATTTCATATACTAGCAAAAAGAGAGGAACCAGTCACCTGAAGTTAAAATGAAAGTCATTGGTGAAGCCACACTTTCAACAAGTACAATCTTTGAAATCTAATTGCTATGTTCTTCTGGGCCTTCTATTAGCTTTTCCCCTTCAATTATTTAGCAAGTGTATAAATACTTGTCAGGATGTGGACATGTGTTTCTTAAGTATTTCTAAGCCAAATCCTCTAGTCTCTCATTATCTCAGTAACTGGTTCAGAGGATTTGGGCATGAATGTTGATTTGAGAAATCATTACTCTCCTAGAAACTCTCTCTCTCTCTCTCTCTCTCTCTCTCTCTCTCTCTCTCTCTCTCTCTCTCTCTCTCTCTTTTTTTTTCTCTGTCTTTTTCTCTCTCTCTTCCTCCTCCCCCCTCTTTATTGTTGGGGGCATCATTATTCCTTAATGCAACACCTGTCATCCATTCATAGAAAATCACTTATTTTTACGTGGATGAAGTCATGGATCCCTCTCCCCCCCACTGAAATTTCATTCGAAAAAGGCTATCTTAACTGAGGTAGCAAGGGAAATAAATGTTACCATTGTGGTTATAAAATTTTGTGTTTAAAAAAGTGAAATGGAAGCTGTGGGGTTTTTGTGTTTAAATCAGAAACTTGTAGTGGTTGTCATGATATCAACATGCAAGTTTTCAAATGATGCAGATACCAGAATAGCTTTAAATCAAAACATAAAAGAAACATAAAGCTTTATATAAACAATAAAGAATAGGCAGTGTAAGTGTCTAAGCTGGAAAGACAATGTGGGATGATGGGAAGAGCACTGTACTTAGATTCAGGATCTAATATTGACTCTGTCAATAACTAGCTATGTGGCCTCTTCTTTGTGTCTCAGGTTCCTCATCATTCATATAAAGCAGCTGTAATAGGTGATTTCTAGTATTCCACTTGGAAATTCAATTATTTTATTTGTACTGAATCATATTTACATAGCACTTTAGGGTTTGAAAAATTCTTCCTCCCACTATAATAACCCTGTGGGATAGCTAGCAGAGCAGTACTATATTTCTCACATTTTACAAAAGGAGAAACTAAGCCTCAGTGAGCTGAAATAATTTGCCAAAGTTCAATGAGAGTCCAAGGTGGGATTTGAACCTGATTTTCTGGATATTGGGCCCAGAACTTTTGTCACTTTAACATATTGGCTCTTATTTTTTTATGAGTTTAATAAAAACAACAATAATAATAGTAATTTGGATTATAATAAATAACACAGTTATGTTGAAGAGTGTTTGCTTTTGGTCTCTTCCTGAAGATATTTCTGTCAATTCTATTGGCATAGTTGCTGGATGGTCTCAGACACTGAAAGGGTTACCAATTAATAAATTCACTCTTGGGGTTTATGATACTAGGCAAAAGCTCATATGGGAAAAATATAAATATAGGGAAATATACATATGTGTATATATGCATATATCTTCGTGTATAATGTAAAATATATTTTTGTTTATTTTTAATTAGAAAGGCTTTGCAGAATTTATAATTTGATTTATGTAACTTTCATCTGACTTCAGGGATAGCCTTTCTACTATCACTTTTCCCTACACCCAATCTATCGTATGGGCATTGAACTCCTGAATACATATAATGAATAGTGATGCATAGAATTCAGAGTCAGAAGGAAATTCAGAGGTTATCTCTAAAGATGAAACTGAAGGAAAAATTGAGTCATATCTTCCCCTGACAATGTGTCTCCTAACACCTGCTCCTTTTGTCTTCTGAGGGAAAAGCAAGGGACCAGGCCTCTCTGACTTTCATCTGTGCCAGCACAAGGCAATTTCTATCTCCTACTGCACTTTGATCACCCAGCTGTGATGTAGAGAACCTCCAGTGTATAGAGGAGCAATCTTCCCTTTGACCTCAGATCTTCCATCTCCTTCGGTGCCTGTCCCTTGATGGAAAATAAGGAGGAAACTCGATGAGGAGCAGGACTTCCTTTTCCTGATATGCAGATTTTCAGTTTCTTGCTAAATCTTCACCTTTTGGAGGTGAATTCCTGAAATGGGGTCTCTTATCTGACTGAGTGCCCTCAGTCTCATGCTGCTCTTCGCTCCACATTTATCTCTAGCCTCCTTCAGGAAGAGGAATGGTGCCTTCAATTCAATAATGAATATTCTTATTCCTAATCATACTCTTTACATCCTAATTATTCTGAATCCCTGTAGGTCATCATCCAAACTCTGTTCCTCATCCTTTACCATTTGATTCCTTATTCCTTATTCCTAGGCTTATTCCTTAAACCTTCCCACCCCAAAGTTCAGACCAAATACTACTTGGCCCTTCCATTGTGTCTTTTGGAGTGACTGTTTCACAGGCAACACACTTCCATTCATCATCCCTCTTTTCCTCTCCCATTCTTTTTGTCTTCTCCATATTATTAAACTGACAGAATTTCTGACAGAGACTCTGATTACTCTTTTCAATACTGGCTCTGCTTTCACTCATTCCCCTCAGATCATTGGTTAAGGTAAGGAGGTATAATATTCTTTTCTTCCCATTTCCACTTAGAGTTTCTCCCCCCGAGTCCATCATTCAACAACCTCCTTTCCTTTGAAGTTCATGCTATTCACATCTACCATATAATTGAAATCCTGGGAGACCTCCAAGTCATTCCCATTCCTTCCTCAATGAGTTCAGTCCATGGCTTGAAATTTTTCTCTCCTCCTTAACTCCTGCCCTCTATAAAGGAATATGAATATCTTCCCTGCCCCTTAATAGGCCTAGGGAATTTAAAGATCTTCCCTGCCTACTCTCTCTTCTTTTCCCTTTTTGACTCCTTGTTGAACCAATTAAACTCTCTTCCCTTGAGTCCCATGGACTTCTCATTTCACCAGTTTTGCCATACCAAGTCTCAGTCTTGGGTTACTCCCGGGATTTGTGATCATTCTTATACACTTGCTACTGAATGAAGGGGGGGACAATCAAACATCGATTTTGAGCCTACTACAAATTTATGTAACATAACCTCAATTACATTCTCACTGCTATAAGGCAATGCTGTTATATGTCTGCATCAATTCACTATCCCACTAATGACAAATTTTCTTCTAAACCAGTGTTTCTCAATCTTCCTAATACTGGGACCCTTTAATATAGTTCCTCATGTTGTGGTGACCCCATAAAATTATTTTCATTGCTTCTTCATAACTGTAATTTTGCTATTGTTATGAATCTATCTGATATGCAGGATATATTTTCATTGTTACAAATTGAACCTAACCTATAGCTTGAGAACTGCTGTTAAACCTTTTGCTCTCCCCTCAAGACTCCCATTACTCTCCCCAAACCCCTTCCTCAGTTGAAAATCTTATACAGAAAAAAACTAAAGGTATTCCCTTTTCTCACTCTTCTTTCTTATCTTATATCATTTATATGACTTCTTCCACTATCTCCTCATTCATCTCTATACCGTATGATGAGGCAACCTTACTCCTCAAGGCTAACAACTCAACACCTTCTCAAGTATTCCCATTCCATCCTGATTCTGCCAATGAATTGCCCCCTCGGTCATCCTGACTTCATCATTCATCTTCAATCTCTCCCTATCTACTGGCTCCTTATCTATTACCTAGAAGCATCCTTCCACTTCATCCTTCCATTGCCATTATCCTATCTCTCCTACCTATTATGAGTAAAATCCTTGAAAAAGCCATTTACAACATGTGTCTGCACTTTCTCTCCTCTTGTTCACTTCTTAACCTCTTGTAATCTGACTTTTAACCTCATAATTCCAATGAAACTGCTCTCTTCAAAGTTACCAATGATTTCAATTTTGAAATCCAGTAGCCTTTTCTCAATCCTCATTCTTCTTGACCTCTCTGCAGCTTTTGAAACTGTTGATCACCCTCTCTTCCTTGATACTCTCTTTTCTCTAGATTTTTAGGACACCACTCTCTCTTGTTTCAACTCCTACCTATCGGATCACTTTTTCTCATTCTTCTATGCTGGATCCTTGTCTAGATCATGCACTCTAAATGAAGGTGTCCAAAGGGTTCTGTCCTGGATCCTCTTTTCTTCTCCCTCTAAACTACTTCACTTGGTTATCTCATCAGTTCCTATGGATTTAAATATCACCTCTATGTTGATGTTTCTCAAGTCTACCTATTCTCCAACCTCTCTGCTAACTTTAATCTCATACTTCCAACTGCCTTTCACAGATGTCAAACTGGTTGTCCAGTAGACACCTGAAATTCAAAATGTTCCAAACATCCTATCTCTCCTCCTAAGCACTTACCATTGCCTATGTTCCTTATTACTGTAGAAGGCAACATTATCCTCTCAGTCCCCAGGTTTACAACCTAGTAGTCATCCTCAACTCCTCATTTTTTCTCATCTCTCTCCCATGTCCCATCTATAACCAAGACCTGTTGGTCTCATCTTTGTAAAATCTTTCCAATATACCCCTCTTCTCTCCTCTGCCACTATCACCACTCTATTGCAGGCCCTCATTACTTCATGTCTAGACTACTGCAATAGGCTGCTTATGGGTTTCCCTGCTTCAAGTATCTTCCCACTCCAACCCATCCTCTATTCAGCCAACAAAGTGATATTCTTAAAGCACAAATCTGACCATATCACCCCAATAATCAATTAACTCTAATGACTCTCTTATAGTTTCCAGGATCAAATACAAAATACTCTCTTTGGCATTAAAAGCCCTTCATAACCTGTCTCCCTCCTACCCTTCCATTCTACTTATAACTTTGCCTTCTCCCAAGAACATATACTTTGATCCAATGAGATTAGCCCCTTTATTGTTCCACAAAAGACCCTTCCCTTCCATGCATTTTCTCTGGCTATCCTTCATGCTTCTCCCTGTTCATCTTTACCTACTGGCTTCCCTGGCTACCTTTAAATTCAAACTAAAATCCTGTCTTCTACAGGAAGCCTTTCTCAACTTCTCAATTCTAGTGTTATCTCTCTTAATTATTTCCTGTTCATTTGTGTGTATAGCTTGTTTATCCGTATTTGTTTGCTTATTTTCTTTCCTCTTAGGTTGTGAGTTCCTTGTACTATCTTTTGGCTCTTTCCCCCCCCTCCCCCCCAATACTTAAAACAGTGCCTGGTACATAGTAGGCACCGGATAGATATTTATTGACTGACTAGTGCCTTAAATTACAGATGAGGAAACAGAGGTTCCATGAGATTAAATAAATTTCCTGGAATCACATATTAGTAATTAATAGATCTGGAATTTCAATCCTATTCCCTTGGCAGTTTTCTTTTCCTTGAATGATCCTATTAAAAGCTTTAATGTCACCTTTTGATCATATTTTGTCTTAAGTTCCCCTGGATTGATTTTTCTTGTTCTTTTATGTGTGATTTTAGTAGTAGTTGAAAATCTTCTTTCTCTTTAACTAGGGGTGGCCTACTTTTTTTTTTTTTGCTTCCTTGTTGCCATGGTGAAACAAAATCAAGGTGCTGCTGATCCCTGTCCTTATACTGAGGACATTTAATCTGCTGTCTTTTTACACTAATTCAACTCAATTTGATTTGGTTCAATCTAACAAACATTCATTAAACACCTACTATGAGCAAGATACTATGTCTAAGCCTTATGTTACAATAGTGAAATATCACACAGTCCCTGTGTTAAAGGACTTTAAAATCTAAAAAAATAAACATAATGCAAACTAGTTGGAAAGTTGATAAAGGAGAGATTCAGACAAAGTACTTCAAGAACAATTTTAACTCTACTTTGACAGAGGGAATCAAGAGAAGCTACATGGAGATTGTGACAACTGAGTTGGGTCCAAAAGGAAGAAAATTATTTCAAAAGTAAGATAGATAGCTACAAAGATAGATAGGTCATTAGGTACAAGGGTGTTCCTAAAGTCTGGACACATAGGAAATCTCATTAACTATGCATATTTTCAAGAAATGAAATAATGAAATTTTCAACATTTTATTTAATTAACATAAATGAGATTTCATAGAAAGACACAGGAAGACATAGGAGACACATAGTAATAGGAAATCTCATTAATTAATTAAATTAAATTAATCTCATTAACATGGAAAATGGTCCTCAAAAGCTAATGAAAAGTTTTATTCCATGTGAAATTGTTATAGCTAAAATTTATGCTAATTAAATAAAATATTTTTGAAAATTTCATTCACTGCATTTCTTGAAAATATGCATAGTTGATGAGATTTCCTATGTGTCCAGACTTTAGAGATATCCTGTAGATATGATAAGTTGGCAGCTAGAAAGATAAAATATATCTTAAGTTCTTATTATAGACAACGTATTGTGCTAAGTTCTGTGGATACAAATAAAAGCAAGAGAGATAGTGTCTGCCCTGAAGAAGCTTACATTCCAGTGCATGGAGAACACATGGAGAGACCACGGTGAGTGAAGATGGAACAGGCCTGGAAGTGGTGTGGAGCCCTGGCATGAGAAGACAAAAACTCACCTACGAGAGCCAGCAACCTAGAAACAGAATCCAAGTTAATTGTGGGAAGGAGATGGAGATAATGGTCTTAGTAAAGAAGGCCTTGCCTTGATCAGGGTGGGAAGAGGAAGATGTTTGGGGAGAGAATTCCAGGCATAGCTGCACATCTGAGCAAAAGGGAGGGGCAGGACAGAGGAAGATGAGATTGTTTAATGGTTGGTATACCAGCATGACTAGAATATAAAATGATCAAATGAGATAATACATGGAAAGGATTTAACATGGTGCTTGACACATAGTAGACATTATATAAATGCTTATTCTACACCCTAGACTCTAGGGCAGTGTTTCTCAACCTTTCTAATGCCGCAACCCTTTAATACTCATATGTGGGTGTATCTGCATGTGGGCAGACCTGCCTGGAGATGCATAGAGGAGTGGTATCTCGGTTCCTAAGACCATCAGAAATATGATGGAAATATGATGGAAATATGACCAATTCTGATGGTCTTAGGTGACCCCTGTTACCCCTGTGAAAGGGTCATTCAACCCCTAAAGGGGTAGTGACCCACAGGTTGAGAACTGCTGCCCTAGGGCCTAGAGTAAAGGAGGGTAGCACCAGGCTGAAAAGGTCACTTGGCACCAGATTATGAAAGGTTTGGAATGCTTCTGAATACGGAAGGAACTGCTCAGACCAAAGTAACTGATCAGAACAGTACATTTGAAAGATTAATTTGGCAGTTATATGATCAATAGATTGGGGAGGAAAAAATAGAGACAAAAAAAGCAGTTAGAAATTAATTGCTATAGTCCAGGCTAGCAGCAACCAAAGCCATAAAAATATCGTACACTAAATTGTGAGAAATTGTTAGGTTCTTCTGCATGTGAATTAAGTATCTTAGTCAATAATTCATTATTTTTATCTAGCCCAAGTATTACCTTTCTGCAAAGAATGGATGTTTCTATGGAGAAACCACTTTCCTTTGTAAAATCAACATTTTTAATAGGAAATTCAATACTTAGTTATGCTAATTTTTTTTAGTGTCCTCCTAAGGAGAGCAGAATTTCTTGAGTGTGTGTGTGTGTGTGTGTGTGTGTGTGTGTGTGTGTGTGTGTGTGTGTGTGTGTGTGATGGACTCCTGTAGTCTTTGAAAACTTTTGCAAAATAAGTTGGTTTTTAAAAAGATTCATGATGGAAGGAAATGTTATATTTCCATTAAAACTTAGTGAAAATGAAGTTGTATTTTTCCTGTCCAAGTTCAAAGACCCCCTGAAATTTATCTGTGGACCTTTTGGGGGGTGTCTATGTACACAAGGTTAAGAAGCCCTATTCTAGAGAGATTTAAAATTCTGTTTTATTTGAAAAAATAAAGCTCAACTAAGATTTTCTAGCTAATTGGGATATACTAAAGCAATAGGTTCTCAGTAATTCATGTCTTCTTCACCGTGAGCACTCTCTTTGTCAATGCATATCTGAACTCTAGCATTTTGGTGATGAACCTTTCCAAATTTAGCTGGGCTGATTCTCTAGTAGCAGATATTCAGCCCTTTAGAGAGCTGGAACTAGGAGACTTGCTGACTTAGTATATCTAAGAGAATTCGAATTCCAGTGGCATAATTATTTAGATTTTTCTTCGTGTCTTCAGTGACTTGGCACACTGCCTTATGCACTGCATATGTTTAATAAATTCATGTTGAATGAATAAAAAGGGAATAGGTAAAATATAAGTATGAAATATATAAAAAATATTTAATGCCAGAGGCTTCAGGATCTTAACTTACCTTCATTAAAAAACACATTCATTTGAAATTTATTTATTTTTAATTGTGTAGCACTATTTTTAAGATACTGTAATACTATGGATATCCATCAAATTACTATAGCAACTTTGGCCATAATAGTGGAAATTAGTGAAATGAAATTACTTAGAAAGATAAACATCCATTTCTAGTTGTTGAGATATTACCATATTGGTCACTGGCACATTAATCATGGCGGGCTAGAGGTTCAGAGTAACTTTTTAATAAGTGGCATATAAGGGATCCTCGTTACAACTGTGGGTAGTTATCAAACTATAGACTCCAATATTCTTCCTTGAGGTGTTTCACAAGTCATTGAATTTAATAATATACTGTTGAATTCTCTCTTCTCCAACTTGACCAATTTCTCTAACACATTTATCTTGTGTATATAAAAATGAACACAAAAAGTTTTCTATTGTTTGTATCATCTTATAGAGGGGAATGATAATAAATAACAAAATTCTAGGTAGTTAATGTTCACCTATGTCACTTATATCATATAGTCCCAGTGTCCCCTTGGAAAATGGCAAACATCTCAAAAGCTTTGAACCAGATTATCTGAGTCCGTTAGCAAGTGTCTTGATGATGACTTAGGAGAAATAGAGTAGATAAGCCAATAAAATATTGCTGTACACAAAATCATTTTTCTGACTTTGCCAATAACTTCTGTTGAATAACTGATCCTGTATTGTGCAGAACTCTGAAAATCTTAACCCCAGGCTTCCTTTTTTTTTTTCCTCAGAGACTTTATGCTTCTTTTTCATAGTTTAGATTTTAATCTAAGAGCCTGTCTCCTAGAATGCCCTGTGGTAGTTCTGAAAAATTTGAGGTAAATCAAACTATTTTTATCATATCCACCTTTTTATTTACTCCGTGCGTGTGTGCATACATGTATGTATATATGTGTATATCTTTATGTGTGTTTCTAGGAAAAATCCCCAGTAAACTATGTTTTAATGGCTTTAAAGAAGCCAAAATGCTGCATCTATGCTCATCTCTGCAACAATTTTTTTTTGGAATGCTGGACCAAATCCTCTTTGCTTGACTTCTGAGATCTACATAATGAAGTTAATGTTTGTTGCTGATGTAATTCACATTGATATAAGTATGGGATGTTGGTGTTGTTGTTTAGTCATTTTCAGTCATGTCTAACTCTTTGTGACCCCTTTTGGGGTTCTCTTGGGAAAGATACTGACTGGAGTGGTTTGCCATTTCTTTCTCCAGATCATTGTACAGATGAGGAAATTGAGGCAAATAGTTAAGTGACTTGCTGAAGGTCACACAATTATTGTCTGAGGATGGATTTGAACTCAGGACTTCATGGTGGGTTTTATATGCTATTTGGTCATGTTGAAAAGGGAAAGTATTTTATGTAATTTAAGAATGATTTTAATTATTTTCTTCATTATCTTTCACTGTCTCTTCTCCTGCCCCCACAACTAATATAATATTGGAAGAAGTTTCTATTTTTCTGTCTTTCAAACCAACACTTTAATTTTCTGTGACATAAAGACAGTTTTACATATTTTTAATGAGCATTTTTCTCTACTTCAGGTTGGCATATCCTTGTTCTTCTGAGAAGGAAAAGTCGCCCTTTAATAAGCAGCTAACACAAATGACAAGAACCTCTCCATGTACATATTGTATAAAGTAAAGGTTGATGAGAGATAGTCAAGTTGCTTTCCAGGCAGAATGAATAATTTTGTGAAAGCAGAAGTAAAAATTATCTTACAATAGCCTTCAAAAAGCTCTTTTTCATATAAAGGTTTACAAGTAGATTAAAGTTAAGGATAGAATACAAAAGTAATATAAAATTCCTCAACTTTATTAGCCTATTTCTCCCCTTCAGGTAGCAGCAGCAGGTCTCATGAATATAAAATAAAAATACACACACACACACACACACACATACACACACACCCTTCATATCACGCACACATGCATACACCTTTCATATCTGCTTAAGGAATAAAAATAATACAAAAGGCATCTATGGAAGTCAGTGATATTGAGAAAAAAATTCCACACCAGTTAACTAAATCCAAATAAAATAAATACATTATTAGGGACAAGTGAGTCAAAGACATTTTTTGCACAATCCTTTCCATTCCTAAAAATATTTTGGAGCCATTTTTTTCTGACTAGAAATCAGTTGTGTTTCTCTAGCTTGCATCTGCAGCAGCGGTGGGACACCCTAAGTGTGATTTTAGGATTTTTATGCATAATATTTAGAGAATTCTTCTCTAATTGATGTATAATGTTTAACTGATATATTTGCTATTTTTTTCAAGAATTGAATATTATGCCTGATTAGAATTTCATATCAAAGAATTATGGAGAAAACTAACAAATAAATAAGCTAAATAAAATAGAATTTACCCTCATAATCTAAGAGATTTTATTATTATTTATTTAAAAGAAATGTTTCAAGCCTTTTCTTTATTACAATAAAATTAAAGAATTTATATTCTCCTCTCTATCACTGTTGCTCTTACTATGGGCATGTCTTCTGTTACTACCACACAATTATCTCTCTTTTACTATATTCTTTGCCTGACTTTGACTCTTAAAGATTTGAGGGACATGGAGCACTTCTTGCTTGGGGTGATATTCTTTAGAGACTCAAGAGACTTCTCTGTACTCAGATTTCAGTCAGTCTCTGTGATTCATCCTCAGTTCTCTGTATTCTTAGCAGTCACAGTTTTGTTTGTCATCACGGTGGGACACATGGGAGCATTCAAATTGGCCTTTATCTTGACAACCAGGTGAGGAAGGCACATTTACTTTTTTTTTTTAAAGAGAATTCAGGCACATTTATTTTTTAAAGGGAACTCAGTTTAGAGTGTAGGTATTGATTCAAACAAAGTAATATAATCCTTTTTCTCTATGACTTATTACAGATGGGGATTGAGAGGTCAGAATGGAGATCTCTGGTGGGATTGTAGATGTACTTTAAAAATGCTCACTTCTGACCACATGCTATTCTTTCAAATGACCACCCAATTAACTTCTTTCAAACTATTTTACAAATCACAATTAATTTTTCTAAGCAGATGGCCTAAATCTACTGCATACAATTGAAAAAAGACAAAAAAACTAAGTAGAAATAACATGATCTGGATTGTGACTATCTTCAGTAATGTCTGCCTTTCTCTTTCGGATTTAGAATGCACTGTCCATCGTATATTAAAAATGAATTGTAATTAGGTAGCATTTTAAAGTTTATAAAGGACCTTACTTACACCAACCCTGTGAGATTGTTGGACAAGTGTGGAAGCCATGCTTGGAACTAAGGCCTCTGGACTCCAGGTCCAGCTTTCTTTTTTCTATACCACCAGACTCCTTCAATGACAATGATACTATCAATGCTTCCATTCATTATTGAAAACCCAAGATACATTATTTCTTGTGGTGGGTCCAAAGATGAATAAGAAGTTGTCCCTGCCTCCTGGTAGCCTACAATCTAATTAGAGAGATAAGACATGAATACAATTAGAATTTTAGCCCCTTGGGAGCAGGGACCTGGCTTTTGCCTTTCACTATATCCTCAACTCTTAGCATAGGTCTCATCGTATGATAAGGTTTAATACCAGTTTGTTGACTAACTGACTGACTCATGTAAGGCGCCCATATCAGAATAGGCATAGACTCTCTGAACTAAATCACTCACAACGCTTTGTATCCTTGAAGATTTCTTTGAGTAGAAGATTATTTTGAATATTAAGGTTTAGAGGCACATGGGGAATATGTAGCAAGAAGAGTCTCTCTGAATGTGAATTATAATTATAAAGTAGCTGGGCAAGAGAAATTGAAAGAAAATGTGATTATGGCCTTATTTCTAACCCTGCTATGATTAGCCTGGTAGCAGAAATAGCAATTGTTTACAGTGAGTTGAAGTTTTGGGTGGTTCCCCTGAGAGACTTTCCTCTGATTTGCCGTCCTGGTCAAGCTGGTTTAGTGAACACTGAAGTATCATTTGGAGGCTTTCCCCCAACTAGGTTCTCATCCAGAGAAACCACCTTATTAACTTCATATTTTTACAGTTCCAGCATACTCTTAAGAGTTACAACAAGATTTCTTACAATTTCCTATGAGTGACTGAGCTACCATTTTCCCTCTCTTCTGGGAAGATAATTATTTGGTAGCCAGTACAACTGACTACCTATTCACCTCAGGGTCGTTGGGGTTTCAGCACCTATGAAAGAGACAGCTGCTGATGCCCATTGCCAATGCCCATGAATAAATTTCCTAGGTCAGTCAGTAAACAAACATTTATTAAGTTCCTATTATGTGCCAGAAACTGTGCTAAACAATGGAGATATAAAGAATGGAGAAACAACATGTAAAGAACTCGCAATTATATACAGGAAAAATTGGAAAATAATCAACAGTGGAAAAGCACTAGAAATAAATGTGATTTGGAAAGGTTTCCTACAGGAGTTGCAATTTAAAAAAAAATTCTTAATTTATGGAATAAGACAAACATTTCCATAACATAGTACAATAAAAAGATGATTATGCATGAAACTGCAACTCAACTATACAAAATTGCTATTCATTTAAAATGGTGGTTCTCAATCTTCCTAATGCCGCGACCCTTTAATAGTCATATGTGGGCGTATCTGCATGTGGGCAGACCCACCTGGAGATGGGTAGAGGAGCAGTGTCTCAGTTCTTAAGACCATTGGAAATATGTGTTTTCCAGTGGTCTTAGACGACCCCTGTGATCCCTGTGAAAGGGTCATTCAACCCCCAAGGGGTCGCAACCCACAGGTTGAGAACCACTGAATTTAAAAATATACAACAAAATTATCATGTAAATTTATTTTTTTCTTCCCTACTCCCATCCTAGAGATGGCTACCATTAGACACAAATATATTTACACACATATGTATGTATGTATATGTATATATATATATATATGTATATACATATACATACACAAAAAACCCCCTACTCTCTATATATTTCTATTTATCAGTTCTTTCTCTGGATTCAGATAGCATCTTTCTTCATATGTCCTTTATAGTTAATTTGAGTATTTATAATAGACAAAATAACTTATTAGCTCAAAGTTGTTCTTAAAATAATACTGCTATTACTATATACAATGTTTTCTTGGTTCTGCTCATTTCACTCTTCATTATTTTGTGCAGGCCTTTCCATGTTTTTCTAAAGTAATTGAGCTCATCATTTCTTATAGCACAGTAGTATTCCATCACAATCAAATACACAATTGGTTCAGCCATTCTTCAATTGATGGACATCCTGCAATTTCTAGTTCTTTGCCGCCAAAAAGAGAGCTGCTATAAACATTTTAGAATATGTAGGTTCTTTCCCTTTTTACCCTAATGATTTCTGGAAATAGAACAAGTATTGCTGGGTCAGAGGGTAAAGGTAGCTTAATAACTCTTTGGGCATACAATTCCACCAATAATGAATCAGTGTTCCAATTTTCCCACATTTGTCACTTTCCCCTTCTGTCATTTTAGCCAAAGAATTGCAATCTTATCTATGTTTTGAAAGATGCC
>CM053580.1:421442748-421462739 GCA_028627135.1 Pseudochirops cupreus | reverse complement strand
CACAGGCTCCACGTGACCACATTCAGCCTATTAGGGAACAGAGTATACTTTCAAATATCCCAGGGTCCTCAGGGTCACGTAGCCACTTTAGCAAAGGGCCTAGGGGCAGGGAAGATCTTCAGATTCCCATAACAAACAGCTAGGTTATGAAGGACTTTGGATGTCAAAACATGATTTTGTATTTGATTCTAGAGATAGTAGGGAGCCAATGGAATTTATTGAGCAGAAAGGGTGACAACGTCAGACTTCTGCTCGAGGAAGATCACATTGACAGTTAAGTGGAGGATAGACTGAAGTGAGGAGAGGCTTGTGGCAGGCAGACCAACCAGCAAGATATAGGAATAGTCCAGGTATAAAGTAACGATCTCCTGCACCAGGATGAACTTGAGGTAGGGAAGTTGGAAGGTGTTTTACTGTGGTAAAATGTGGAAGAATGTATCATTATTTCAAAGGGGGAAATATTTTCATTTATTCTGTAATACTATGAAATTAAACGTCTTTTACTTAGAACTAATAGTTCTAAGGTCAGACGTTAATTGGATACTAACTCACAACATGAAGCTTTAGAGGTGAAACTCATAGTGGATGGCATAGAATGTGAAATGATCAATATCAGTTCTATATCATATTCTTGTTGTTCCTGTATATACTTAATTGATTTTGTCTTGTAACCACTTTCATCTTGGAATTGCTTAAGTCATAATTCTTTGTCTCTGAATTTGGTTCAGAATTCTGCTGGATTGTAATAGGTTAAGTTAAAAAATCCATCTCTTTTTGTAGTCACTGATCTCTTCTTAACTCACGAAATTTAATCAATCTTGAGGGATGTGTGTGAACACAAGAGAGTCAGGTCTAGTATCTTTATACCACCAAGCCATCCTTTAAGATATCTGGTTTGCTGTCTAAACTGTCTGGATTGTGACCTTGCATCTGGACTCAAACAATGACCACTTCTTAATCCCAAGAAAATAGAAGGCGATTGTTGCTAGGCCCCATTACCAAACTTCTAGCAAATCATATTGTTCCCTGTACCTCAGCTCTATAACCAATCATGTTGCCTTCCACCCTATGGCATCACCTGCCCTGTTCTGTTCTTAGTTTTGCATTCCCCAAAACCTATAAGGGGGGAGCTATCTGTCTGCCTTTGACATAGAAAAGGAGTAAGCCACTGACACACTTATCGGCAGGCAGCATGCTTCTACTAGTAAATGTTATGTTGCTTGGAGATTTACCTCAGTTTAACTTTTTTGGTTAAATTTCAACTCTGATGAATGACACTAATTGGGCTTTTTTTTTGGTGCAACTAGCCACACTATCAACATAAACTTAGAAGAGCAAAAGAAACCATAAAGAGACATAGTACTCTTAAGAGTGATTTTGAAAAACAAAATAGGTCTTGTTGGACTAGTATTATGATGGAAAATTTCAGGAAAAATTTTAGTATAATAACTGATTCTTTTCAGAATCTAGGGCTTCACAGCATTTCATCCTCAGAAGCCTCTGATTTTTCATTGCTAGATGACATGTTTACAAGAGAATAAATGAATACATTTGTTGAAAGAATGAATGAATTGCAGGGCAATGAGGCAAATTATCTAGTGTATGGCACAATCTTGTTTATTATGCCTGGATCCTTGTAAAATACAAGTATTACAGAACTCTAAAGTCTGACAATAATAGAAACAGAATGAGGCAATAGTCAGTCAGAAGCAATGTTAATGGAGTCCAGGACACAGAGATGTGAAGGGAATGAAATGGATCCAGAGTTATTATGTAGAAATCTTTCCTACTTCCTCCCCTGAGATGTCATTTTCTCACCTCTTCTCAGCTGTCTCTCAGTCCATCCCTTTTCTTTGACCCAGATTCTCACTCTCTCTGATTCAGGGGCTCATTCAATATTAAGGCTCTCTCCAATCACCCTCATGTTTCTTATGTTTTATTATCAATTTTACAGTGAGGAAGTTTCAAGATCCCTAACTCTTCTAAGGGTGCTCTTTTCCGCATTTGAATAGTACTTTCTACTGCTTCACTTGAGCATGTCTTGGTGCTTTTTTCTAACCATTTCTCACTCTCCTCTGATTTCTGTCACTTTTAGGCCATTACATCCAACATTTTAAATAATGTTCTTATTAACAGAATAGACAGTTATGTCTGTATCGACCTCAAAGGAGACATAGTGCTTAGCAGTGAGATGGGAGAAAATGCAAGCTCGAGGCAAAGCTGATAGAAGTTATTATTTGTAATTTAGAGAAGTAGTGTGGTTTTCCTGCAATGCACACCATTTTTCATGTCTCCTATAAATGAATGTCCCTGACAAGGGGAATTGCCTTGATTGCCCTTGATTTAGGTGACCCAGCTGCAAGGAAAGATCTCCAGAAACAAGAAATGCCAGTGAAGAGTACAGCAAAGAAGAGTGGACACTATTTTCAAAGAAAGGGACAGATAGCTGCTTCAAAGGAAAGGCATGTAAACTTTTCTATAAAAAACATGCTACTTTGGACTGCTGGCAGCTAGCAAGATTTCATAAAGTAAATGCATTGTTGTGTTGTGTTAATGTTATATTAGCAATTTCAGCTTGATCTGTTACTGTACAAATATCTCCTAGTTTTTAAATAACCCTGGACACGCATTCTATCCTCATCTCTTACTTTCAGAATCTGTACCTTTCTTAAAGGTACAGCTCAAGTCCTATTTCCTCCATGAAACCTTCCTGAAGCCCCACACCAAGCTATATTAGTGATGTTCTACTCTCTTTCAGATGTTCCTATAACATTCTGTATATTCTCCTCTTTCAGATGTTCCTATAACATTCTGTATATTCTCCACCCCCTTTCCTTTCTTATATTATATTTATATTTCTTAGGGCTCATTGTTTCCTTTTAGCAGAATGTTATCTTTGTATACCTGTTGCTTAGAGTATTGTCTTGTATGTAGTAGCTTTTTAGTGTTTGTGGAATTTGTTGAACATTTCTCAGTGAAAGTTGTTCAAATTGCGTAGCTGGCCCAAATGCTAATATTATTATAGGATTCGTTATGAGAAGCACTATACCTAAAATAGGAGCAGTAATTCAGTGGACAGAGTGCTGGGCCCAGAGTAAGGGAGACCTGGACTCAAATCCAGTCTCAAATATTTGCAAGTTGTGTGACTCTGGGCAATCCGTTTAGCTTCTGTTTACCTCAGTTTCTTAATCTGTAAAATGGGACTAATAGTTGCACCTATTTCCCAGGGTTGTAAGAATCAAATGAGGTAATATTTGGAAAGCATTCAGCAATCCATAAAATGCTATACAAGTGCCAGCTATTTATCATCATCCTCAGGGGCAGCGAGGTGGCACAGTAGATAGAGTGACAGGCCTGGAGTCAGGAAAACCTTACTTCAAATACAGCCTCAGATATGTTCCAGCTGTGTGACCCTGGGCAAGTCACTTAACCATGTTTGCCTCAGTTTTCTTATCTATAAAATGAGCTGGAGCAGAAAATGGCAAACCACTCCAGTATCTTTGCCAAAACAAACAAACAGACAAACAAAAAGCCCCCCAACCCCCCACCCAAATAGGGTCATGAAAAGTTGCACGTGACTGAAGAACAACAACAAATCATTATCATCACCATCATCATTGTTATCACTTAGGGTACTATGTTCAGTTCTGGGTAACATATTTTTCAATAAGACATAAACAAGCTTAAGCCTGTGTGGAAAAAAATAGTATCAGCAGCAATAAGAAACAACCAAGATGACTAGAGAGCCGGAGAGAAAGGTGCAATCGTTAAAGTAATTGTGGGCGTTTAATCTGGAGAAGAAAAGGTGTTGAAAAGGCACGGTAGCTATAAAATAGAAGAACTAGTATAATGTAAATGTTTTAGAGAGATAGATTTAAGCTTGATGTGAAGAAAAACTTCCAAAAATAGAATTACAACATTTTCCCTTTATCAGAAGGTTTCAAACCCAAGTTGGATGCTGACTTCATAGGCATATTATATGTGACTCTCGTTCAGGTATTGGTTGGATTAGATCAGTGGTTCTCAACCTGTGGGTCATGACCCCTTTGGGAGTCAAACGACCCTTTCACAGGGGTCACCTAAGACCATTGGAAAACACATATTTCCAATGATCTTGGGAACCGAGACACCTCTCCTCTATCTGTCTCCAGGCAGGTCCATCCACATGCAGATACACCCACATACCAATATTAAAGGGTTGTGGCATTAGGAAGGTTGAGAACCACTGGATTAGATGATATCTGAGGTGAATTCTCACACTGAAATTCAATGAATCCCATGTTTTCCATCAATTCTTGTTAATTATAAGATATTTGCCGCTAGGATTAAAGACAAACCACTGTGTGGGATTTAAAATACTTCAAAATGTGGTTCCCACTTGTTTCCAAACTGATTTCACATTATTCCTTCTCCCATGATTTATATACTAGCTGGTGCACTTTTCTTTTCTTGCGTATTTCCTTTCTTATCACCATTTCTTTGCACAGGTGGTCCTCTATGCTTATAATACTTTCTACCCCCATTTCTACCTCTTAGAATTCTTAGTTCCCTTCTAGGTTCAGCTCTAATGCTATCTCCTTCCATGGGTTATCTTCCAAATGTTAGTGTCCTACAGCAAATTTACTTGGAATTTATTTTTTATAACTCTTGACTTATTAATTTTTGTGTTGTTTGCCCTCCATGGAATGCAGAGCCTTTGAAGGAAGGGACAGTTTTATTTTTCTCTTCATAACTTTATAATTCAGCAAAGTGCCATTTTACATAGAAGGAAATTAAAAATCAGCAAGGAAAATTCATTTTAAATACAATTCACTGAAACAAGCAAATTTTGAGCATCTATTATAGGCCAGGAACTTTCAGATCCTATGGGTACAAATATCAGACAATCCATTGCCTTCCAGTATCTTCCAGTAACTTACAGTATCCAGAGGAAAATGGCATGTGTCTAGATAAATAAATTTAGCTATATTCTTATACTGCATCTGTGATTTCATTGGTATGGAGAATTCTTCACAATTGTCTTTCTACCCCTTTCTGGCTGTACTTCTCTTTAGAGTCATTTCCGATTCCTCTGTAGTCATATTGGGCACCATGATATAGAAGTTCATATGGGGGTTTCTCTATTCTTGATGGTGAAAATAGTTTTTAAAAATTGTGCCAGTGTTTTCCAGTTTATTCTGCCATTTAGTCCTTTATTTTCATCTTGAATACATTAATCACCATTTGGGGAGATCTACTCTAGTTATTTAACACATTTCAAATTCACTCTAGTCCATAAGGCTATCCTCAGACATTTTGCCCAATGTTTTTCAGAAATTATGGTACATTATATGTAAAAGCATTCTATTTATCTAGTAAACCTGTAGAATAAAAATCAAAATAACATTAGGTTATTCAGGCAGTATTTATTCATGATGGATTCATGCTAGCTTCTAGTCACCATTTTACTTTCTAAGGTCTCAGAAACTACCTTTTAAAAATGATACTCAAGGATTTAGCAGCAATCATTTCAAGTTCTCTGATTTACAGTTTAACTCCTCAATTGACTTTATTTATTTATTTATTTTTCAGAGATTACTGACCTTTGTGCTTCAATCCCTTTTGGGATTTTGGATTTTGAGACCTCTTCCTTTGTGATTTTTCTAAGATTCCATATAATATTTCTTTCAGTTCCACTTAATTTGGAGCTGGTGATATGAACATACTGAGGGCAGCTAAGAGCTCTCTTAAAATCCTTTCTGATCTCTCAAACTTCCAAAAACTCTGAGTCTCTCAGTCTCTTAAGATGTTATGACCTACTACTCCACATGACCTTGGCCATGCACAGGGATGTATCATGCTCTGTATCTTGCCATTACCCACAACAATTCCACTCCTTTTATTAAAAATTCTGATATTCCTCTATATGACTCCCTCCACATAATTCTGTTTTTCTCTATGTCTCATTCCCTTCCAAACCCTCTTCCTGGCTGTCTTTAGACTTCAAAATTGTGCCCTTTCTATTGTTGAATCATCCTGGAATATCCCTCAACACTGGAGGCTTCCGTGCTTTAGAATTGCCTACCACTCCAACATCCTGTTAAGGCTTGCCTCCTCTCACTGATGAGTTCCTACATTTTGTGAATGGACCGAGGAAAATCTCTCTCCAAGTCCTATTTCTGACATTTTGTAGACTTTAAAGCCATTTCACCATGATGCATACCTTAATCTTTCTATGCACCTCTTTTCTGCTCCTTTTTTGTGTTTTCTTTGCCTCACTAAAATTCAAGCTACATAAGAACAGATACTATCTTTATTTTTATTTGTTATTGTATCCCCGGCACTTAGTACAGTTCCTTTAGTCTCTCCTCCTTCCCTCTCTCCTTCCCTTCCTTCTTCCTTTTGTTCCTTTCTTCCTTCCTTTCTTCCTTTCTTCCCCACTTGTTCTATTGCCATTTATCCCTTTCAAAACTCTGGCCCAAAATTATTCCCTTCACCTGACTCCTCAGTACCTACTGTCAAGCTGCTGAATAGAGCTGAAGAAAGTCAAATAAACATCCTGACACTACAAATTTGAATTCTTCTCCTTACTACAGTAAGATAATCCTTTTATTCATACTTAATTTCCTATCTCACTCCCTACAGAAGCTATTCTAAACCTTGTTTTCTCTCTTTAATCCTCCTACATCTTTCCCTCTAACCATTATCTCAAACTTTCCTCTTATTTTACTGAAAAAAAATGAGACCTCTCAATTTTCAAAGACAAGTTCCCTTTCCTTAGTTTTCATCTCAAAACTTCTTAGCATCAACTTGAATTCTCTCATCCTTTGTTCCAGTCTCTGATAATGAGAGTTTTTCTCCTTATCAAGGTCAGCCTTTCCGCATTTTCCTTAATTCTATTTCCTCCTATCTAAACCAGCAAATTGTCCCTCCCCCACAACTATCATTCTTACTCTCTTTTGAATCTTCAACTTCTCACAATTTATTGGTGTCTTCAAACATTCCCAAGAATCACTCATCTTTGAAAAAGTTTTGCCTTACCCTAACATCCTTTCAAGGTATTGTCTTGTGTCTTTTGTCCCTTTCTTTGTCAAACTTCTAGGGAAAAAAATGGTGACACTGACTGTTTCCATCTCCTCTATGTTTACTCTTTCCAATCTTTCTTCAACTCTTCCTAATCTGGCTCATAACCTTTTCACTAAACTGAATCTGATCTCTCCAAAGTTACCAATAATCTATTAATGGACAAATCTGATGATGTTTAATCAAACTTTATCATCTTTTAACTTTTTGTTGCGTTTTAACACTTTCTCAGCCCTTTCCTCCTGAATCACTTTTCCTCTCTGGGTTTTTCAAACATTCATTTCTCCTGCTACGCCTACTTGGCTAACAGATCCTTATCGTATCTTTCTGTTAGCACATCATCCCT
The DNA here is from genome assembly GCA_028627135.1 of Pseudochirops cupreus. NCBI lineage: Eukaryota > Metazoa > Chordata > Mammalia > Diprotodontia > Pseudocheiridae > Pseudochirops > Pseudochirops cupreus. The sequence goes on along the minus strand of CM053580.1, from coordinate 421,455,331 downwards.
ATCATTCCCCTCACCCAATTGCGGGTGTTCCTCAAAGTTCTCTCCTCATCTTCCATGATCACAACTCACAGATCTATTAATGCAGCCGCAGCATTTCCCCTGAGCTTTGCTCTTGCATTACCAATAGCTTACTGGACTTTTAAAAAATTGATTTCCTAGGGTAGTCTCAGTAGTCTTTGTTGTAACATATTCAAAACAAAATAATTAATTTTTCCATCCAAACCTATGCCCCTGACAAACTTTCCTATTTCTTTTGAAGAAACCACCATTTTTCCAGTCTTTTAGGTTCATAACCTCAGCATTGGATTTGATTCTTCACTCTACCTCACATCATATATAGAATTATTCACCAAATCCTGCTGTTTATGCCTCCATAATATCCCCCTCCCACAGCTACCACCTCAGTTCAGGCTCTCATTACCTTTCAGTATAGATCAGAGGCATCAAACACACAACTGTAGGTCACATGTAACCTGCAACACTCCAGAGTATGACCTCAACCAAATTCAGATATTAATAGGAAAATTTTAACAAAATTAGTAAAAATACAAGAAAACATGAATAACATTATGTTTTAAAATTGTCACTATATCCCCTGTAGGGATCTTTATGTATGGTTTGGTGGTCTCTGTCTCTGAGTTTGACAGCACTGATAAGGATTACCACAGTTTGCATTACCTGCCTCAAATGTCTCCCCATTCTAACCCATTCTGAAAAGAAAGAAGATTGATTTTCCTTAAATGTAAATCTGCCCATGTCACTTCTCATGCCACCCAATAAATACTATTGACACCCATTTGCCTCTAAAATCGAATATAAATTTATGTTTGTCTTTTAAAACACTTCACTGCCCAGCCACGAGCTATCTTTGAAGCCTCATTACACATAATCCTCCCACTTTACAATTCAGTCAAACTGGTTTATGTCTATTACTCATACTTGGCACTTCATCCACCATCTCTGATCATTTGCTCTGGCCATCCTCCATATTTAAAATTCATTCTTATCTTACCTCCCCTTGGTAGAAATATTTCCTTTATTCATGAAGAAGTTCAAACCTCAGTTTCTATATGAATCCTTTCCTGGTCACCTCCCAAGAGTTAATGCTCTTCCTACCTTGAACTTAACTATTTTAGAGTTTGTATTTTTAAAAATTATGTACTTTCCCCATCCCTCACTCTGTATTCCTCCTTCTCTTCCTTCTCTCTCTCTCTCTCTCTCTCTCTCTCTCTCTTTCTCTCTCTCTCTCTCTCTCTCTCTCTTTCTCTCTCTCCCTCTGTCTCTCTCATATATATATGGTGTACAAACACACACATACACACAGAATGTCTCTTGATACAGTGTAAGTTCCTTGATTTATTTAAATCCCCAGTGAACAGCATAATGCATGATACATTGTAGGATACATGTTCAATGCATGCCTGTTGATTGACTAATTGAGTCACCTTTAATATCAACTCTTTGTTAATCTCTTTCATGTTATCCTTCTCATTCCAAAGATCCTTCTCATTGGGAAAGAACAGAGAAGGAAAAATCAAATCACGTCAAATAAAAAGGAGAGTTGTGTAGCTGAGCCTGTCCCATCATCTCAGTCCCCCACTTTCACTCATGTTACCATTATTTTTCTCTATGTGTCAGACTTATATTAGACTATAAGATACTTGAGGTTTTTTTCACTTTCGTATTCAGAGTTTCAGTATCTCATACTAAGTAAATAATGAGTACTCCTTGAAGTTACATTGCCCAGTGCCTTTGAGCACTTTTCTCTAGGGGGACAGGAAAGAAGAGAGGCTGAACTTCTACAATAAAGGTGCTGAAGGCTAGCCTGAATCTCCCCTCAGAGTCTTCCAGAGGCCTCCCTTGGGTTTTCTTCCAATCGTTCACTTGAGTTCCATGGTATGAAAAACCCCACAAACTTCTTGCAGTGCACTTATTCACAAATAATTATAAATGAGAATGAGATAAAATGGTCAGTTCTAAATTATGGCCATGGTATACCATAAAGTGAAAAAAACAAAATCCTGACTCTCAGTCACAGGACCTTGGTTCAGAACCTTTTGGTGTTTACGATGTGTGTAAACTGAGTAAGTCACTTTGCCTCCTGGCCTTCAGTGTCTTCAACTGTAATAATAATTGTTGTTCAGTCATTTTTAGTTGTGTTTGACTTTTCATCACCCTTTTAAAAGTTTTCTTGGAAAAGATATTGGTGTGCTTTGCCATTTCCTTCACCAGTTCATTAAGAACAGGTAGCATTTATATAATGCTTTAAGAATTTTAAATGCTGTGGATATCTTATATCAATTGATCACAATAACTATAAAATAGATTCTACTCTCATCCCCATTTCACAGATGAAGAAACAAAGCCAAGGGAGGATCAGTGAATGTTGCATGTAGAATCATTTATGAAATTCAGTATCTGAGGCAAGATTTGGACTCTGACCTTCCTCACTCCAATTCAGGGACTTTGTTCACTATAATACCTGCCTTGAAACCACCTTTAATGCCTGGAAATTAAGGAAAATTAACTTGATGATCTCTGAGGTCTCACCTAGCTTTAAAGCTATGATCTTATAAGTATAGGTTCTATAATTCCTCTGACTTTCCTATGAAATAGGCAAAATGTCAGATAATTTATTTAGAGCTGCTTAAATTATTGTTATAGGACAAGGACTCTTTGCAGTAATCTTTGCACCTCAGATTTAATATGTGTGCATATATATATGCTTATATACATATATATATATGCACATACATATGTATATTTTGTATAATCTAAATTAATCCCTTTTAGCTCTAGTCTCATGATCCTATGACTAGCTAGCTAGGAAGAACTAAGCTTTGTGGAATAGGCCAACTTTGTATTCGTTCTTAAGGTATCTCTCAAGAGATGATATACTAGTTCTGGGGCTCTAGGATTAGATAAACCAGTTCATGTTCACTCTAACATTATGCTTCATAAATATACTGTCTTCATTTAAAACCCCTCTAACCATTATCTTTTCATCCAGAAGAGTCAGCATTATGTGATAGAACTTTGAGCTTTGAGTCTGAGCACTTGGGTTCCATTCTAATTTCTGCCTCTTCAAAGCTTTATTATCTTGAGCAAGTCCCTTGACCTCTCAGTATCAGGTCACTCACTCATCTATAGAATGGGGAAAAATATTATTTGACCTCCTTATTTTACAGCATTATTGTGAAGGAAGCACTTTGCTAACTATGAAATGATACACAAATTGAATCAATATTTATATAAGTAAGAGCATTACCAAACTTCATAGTATTGTAATAAGGACCAAGTAAGATGTATGTGAAAGAATTTTAAACTGTGGTGTTATGCAAATATGAGGTGTTCCTATTCTTCTTAATATGTCCTAACCTAGCAGCACCAGCCTCCTCATGCACCCCCTTCTCATTTCCCTTTTGTAGAACTCTGGATTAAAAAGAAAACTAAACAAAATCTACGAGAAATTGGAATGATGAACACCATAGAACAGCTGTTCTCCACTGAATATGAGCTTTAGGAAGCCACCAAGCCTTTTGGTTACTCTCTAACTCATTCATCTAATATTGGATTAAATTTGAATTACATCTTCTTTCTTTCCCTCTATCTTCTCCTTTTGATTTCTTCTCTTTCCCTCCTCCCCTCTTTCTCCTCTGCCTCTTCACCCTCTCAGTCTCTCCTTCACCCTCCTCTCTCTTTTTTCTTCTATATCTCCCCTTTACTTTTTCCTTCTTTTCCTCTTCCCCTCTCTTGCCTCCCTCCACTCTCTCTCCCTTCCCCTTTCTATCTAACTCTGTCTCTTTGCCTATTTACTTCTCTCTCTTTCATCATGTAAAAATTATTTATATGTTAATTTTTCTAAACCTTTTTGTAGTTGTGTTATAATAGCTTTTTTCTATATGTACTAAAATTGGCTATTTTGGTAATGATATGAGGTAATGGCAACTAAAAGAATTCTATTTTCCAGGGATTGTTCATAACTCCCTCTGGCATACAACGAGAAATAACCCAAAATACAACAAAAAGACCATTTGTTGTTTTAAATTCAGATATTTTATTCTCATTCAGTAATCACAAAGCATTAGTGCCCTGAAGAGGGACCACCCAGGAGCAGTACAATTGGTATTTTGCCTTGAGATTGTCCAATACCCAGGGGCACATCTTACTTTCCCTCATTCCTCCTATCTGCAGTCCTGTCCTTCCTGTTATTTTTTTTTTTTTTGGTTAGGTCTTTCACAAAATCCCTGCTCCCCACAACTTGAAGAGTGACTGACTTTCCTTCCTTTCCTGGCTCCAGGTTTCCACCTCTTACCATAGTCCATTACTAGTTTGTCTTTCCCCAAGAATCTGATGACAAATCAACCATAATTGGGCAAGTTCTCATGTCCCAGTGTGAAGGAGAAGACCAGTTCTGTCATTTTCACCATACCTCTTGTCTCCCTCTCCCACTTTTTAGGGGTTGACTATTCTACAGGTGGTATAACAGATAGAATGGCAGGCATGCAGTCAGGAAGATTCATTTTCATCAGACACTTACTTTGTGACCCTGGGCAAATCACTGAACCCCATTTGCCTTAGTTTTCTCATATGTAAAATGAGCTTGAGAAGAAAATGGCAAACCACTCCAGTATTTTTGCCAAGAAAACCCTAAATGGGGTCAGTAAGAAGTGTATACAATGGGAACAACAAAGATTCCACAGGTATTGGCCACTCTCCATGAGTAAAGTTGTACCTGACAGTAATGCATTTAAGGAGTTAGGACTGAACTGTTTGCTATGACTGCAATGAAGTTTCTGCAAATCTGGCAAATTTGGAGCCTGAAAGTTTTGTTTAAACACTTTCTTGGCTTCCCAACTATATTCTCTCTCCTAATAGAGAGCTTGTCAGCATAGTCCCCAAAGGAGTCCTGGAGTCTTATTGCCTATGAATATTTTTTGTCTCTTCCCAATGTTTTGTCCCCCAACTATTCTTGCTCTGGTCTCCAGGATTGATAGTTACAACTCTGCCACCTTCTCTCTCAATCAATACAAGACAGTCCTCTCCTTACAAGCTGCTATTCTTACTGACTGTTGTATGCTTTGTGTTTTTCATTAAGCTTCCCAAACACCTTAGTGTGTTTCTACCAATATGCATTGTTGTGTTTCTCCTTATTTTTGAAGAGGACCATGACATCCAGGAAATGATGAAATAAATTTCAGTTGACTTTGATTTGTGCAAGGTCACCAGACTCACTTTCTCCTCCAGAGTCATCTGGATCTACTGACCATCAGGATGACTGGAGATGACCCAGGATGCAATGGGATCACTTTTAGGCTAAGGTCTTTTCACATACTTACTTAGAGTGAGGTAATACTCATTCAGTGAATAAGACTCTTTAAGAAGTGAGTGAAGGGATGGCCCCTTAAATTAGAAAAAAAAAAGAAAAAATCAAGCTGGGAGGGGAAGACCCACAGGGTTGCTGTTCCAAAGAGAAACAGTTACCACTGACATTTACTGTAAGCAAGAAGGGCCCAAAATACAGTCATTAAGTTGAGCTTTGGCAGGGACCTATTGTGGTCCAATCTAAGAGAAAAGAAGAAATAAAAGAGGAAAGAAAGTAAGAAAGAAAGAAAGAAAGAAAGAAAGAAAGAAAAGAAGAAAAGGAAGGAAGGAAGGAGGGAAGGAAGGAGAGAGGGTAGGAAGGAAGGAAGGAAGAAAGGAAGGAAGGAAGTAAAAAGGAAGAAAGAAAGAAAGGGAAGAAGAAAAGTAAGGAAGGAAGCAAGGAAGGAGGGAGGGAAGGAAGGGAGGAGGGAGGGAAGGAAGGCAGGAGGGAGGGAGGGAAGGAAGAAAGGAAGGAAGGAAGGAAGGAAGGAAGAAAGAAAGAAAGAAAGAAAGAAAGAAAGAAAGAAAGAAAGAAAACCTGAATTAAGTGGGTAGCTTCTGGTCACCAAAATTTACCTTCTTTTGGAGAGGAGGAGAAGAAGAGGGAGAGGGAAAGGGAGAAGACTAGCTGTGTTACCCAACTAACTTGGTCCCCATTCAGGCAGTTTGGTCTAATCACAGTTTGTGTTTTGTATTCCTGAAGCAATTATTATAGGAAAAAAGATGTCACATGCTGCAGGCAGTAGGAATACCACTCCTTGGGTTAAGTGTACTTCTCTATCCTTGAAACCTTTTATCTCCTAAGTCATATTCAGTGGAGTGAGAATGATACTTATGGATTGTAAAGATGTCACTTTGTGATTGTTCCATCTTCATCTTCCTGGTACCATGTTTTAGAAATTATTTCTATGATCAGTAGTTGATTTAAAGGAGAGCTGAATACCCTAAAAGCAGTTTTCAGTATTGCTTCTTTACAAACATACTGAAGAAAAAATTTGACCTGTCTAAAAGAAATTTTTAAGATTTAAGATTTAAGCTCATTCTCTACTCTATAAAAAGTGTTTGCTGTTGTTATTGTTCTAAGGCACTTTGCCTGAGAGGATACTGGGCCATCCTCTCATGTGTTTTATAGAAAACTGAATTCTGTCCACATCTACTGTTTTTATACTAAATGACAACAGCATGATACCTAACAGTTTGGTGCCATGGAATAAGTGTTTTACTTTGAATTTCTGATTCTGAGTTTAAGTTCCAACTTTGACTCTTTCTGCCCCTATGCCACCTTGAACTGGTTCCTAAATCTCTTTGGTCCTCAGGGTATACATCTGTACAATGTGAGTGGTAGACTAGATGGCTTCCAAGGTCTCTTTGAGTACTGCATTTCTGGTTTTATAATTTAAGGTACCCAGACTTTGGCTCATGAAATTATCATCTTTGCTTTTTTTTTCTCTTTCTATATCTACTGTATTTTTGTCTATTTTAATGTTCCATTAATATTGCTTTATGATAGTGTTTCAACCTCTCCTTAATAACTACAGTCTTTAGTCCAAAAGCTTTTTTACTCACATTACTTCAAATTGCTTTCCTTGCCCACAGGCAGCTATGTGGTATAGTGTATAGAGTGCTGGCCTTGGAGTCAGGAAAACCTGAGTTCAAATCTGATTTCAGAAACTTATTACTTGTGCAATCCTGGACAAGTTACTTGACCTCAGTTTCCTCAATAGTAAAATGGAGATAATGTTGGAATCTAACTTTCTGAGTTGTGAAAATGAAATAAGAAAATGTTTTTTTTTAAGACCTGGAATATAGTAGATGCTTAATAAGTGCTGGTTCCTTTTCCTATTTCTCCCTTTTTTCAATTTTTTTCTGGGTCTAATAGGGAGAATATTTTTTATCTAAAGTCATATTAATCACATTATTTTCTCCAGTAGTCAGTAACAGCTGGGAATTGAAAAGCAAATAAGAAAATAACATCATATTCCTGAAATGGGTTGTAAGGTCTTGCATCAATCTCTCCCTTTTCTGTCTCCTGAGTAAGATGGCCCTCTATTCCCGCCCATACTGACCTAAACACGTAATGCTAGAGAAATGAACCCTCTTGTTTCCTTCTGCTTTTGATTACTGCTTCCCATGTAGTCAGTCAGCCCTTACATTACCATCTCATGCTAAGCCACAATGCTGAACTGTGGTTTTTTTCCCCAAATCCCAATACCTAGCCTCTTGAGAATACTGCTCCAAACTCTTTCCCTCCAAGAACTCTTCCTATAACATTCCCACCATCTTGGAGCCTCTCAAATCAACTCACTCCTCTTAGGGTAATAATTTCCTTAGCACCTTCATAGAACCATGATCCCATTTCATTCAATCATACAGTGCTCCTGTTTTTGACAGGAAGCTTTTATATTTGAGTTTCTGGAAAGTATAGTCAAGCAAAGCTTGAAGAAATCACAGAGATCATTTAATACGACCCTGTAATTTTACAGGTAAAGAAACGTCTTTTTTAAAAATTAAAGTAATATGAAAATGGTATGGGACATGGGAGTTAGTGTGTTCCCAATATCTGGAGGTTTTAAAGTGGTGACTGGAAGATTTAACTTAAAAGTGAACTTGGAGATGAGATGTCAACTTTGGGTAAGAGTTAAAGTAGTAGACCTTGGAGGTTACTACTGAAATTCTATGTGATTTTATGTGACTAGTATATTATTATGCCCATTTTGCAGACGAATAAATTGAACCCAGAGAAGTGAAGTGATACAAGGTCACACAAATAGCAATAGATTCAAATCTTCCCCATCTATGTTGAAGTTATATTTATTATATATATTATAATTAGGTTATTATTTGCTTATTTACCAAGAGTTTTTTTTAATTCTCATTTGTTTTGTTTTCCAATGTGTTAACTTCATCTCATATATCATGATAGAGTTTGAGCCAACACATATGTAAATACACAAATATGCATATATACAAAAGTGTCAGTGTAAGGAACTCTGAGGAAGGGAACTGCTCACACCCAGAGTTTGAACCTATATTTAATCTACTCGATAAATCCTAAGGAGTGGACTGAGGCATGCAAAAGTTAGTTGATTTGTTCAGGGTCACACAGATTTTAAAAAGAGGTGGGATTGGAAGTCAGACTTTCCTGATTTTGAGTGTCTTACTCTCTCCATTCTGCCATCTTCAAATAAATGAGTTTAAATATATTCTCTCTTTTTAAAAAATCTACTCCTTAGGACAGAACATAATTTTATTGTGTAATTTGATTCCCTTCATTTTTTTTTTGCAGCAATTAAATGATCACCTTCAAATGACTTTTGTGAAATAATGTCTTATCCATCTAACTTAAAATCCTCTTCAGCATTTTCCTTTCAATTATTTTTAAATAACAAGCTCACAAGGCCTTTAATTGGAAATTCTCTTGGTTATTGCTTCAATTGTAGGCTTGCTTTTCACCTAAGAGTGTTATGATTTAGGTATTTTTGTTAGAAATTATTAATAGTTTCTCTTAATCAATGTAGGTCAAGCCAAAAGCTTTTCCTGTGTTGCAGCTTCTCTTCTCACATGAATTTTAAATCCAGGTAATAACCCTTCCTTTTGTCATCATGTTTTGTTATCTCTGAATGCTTCTTGTTACTAAGGTGGTACTTGTGAATGAGAACATCTTTTTTAATTTTTGTGGAGGTTACAAGTTATAACCTTTTCCCTGAAGAATTGTATTTAGTATAGTTATAGTGTCCTGAGGCCTGTGGGTTCTTAGGAAATGCTACTGACCATATGGTCCTGTGATTTCTAAATAGGATTGCAGCAATGGACTCTACTTTGGCCTACTCCTGGAAGAAAACACAGAAACTTCAGGAAAGGTAGATCATCTGAATCAGAATGTGTCCATGCCCATGCCCAGGATCTGTTTATACTTTGGCCTATATATATTGGTGGTTCCCTTAACCATGGTCCAATCACAGGTTGCTTAGGGAACATTATTTCTTCAATGTGAAAGACTGGCCCCTTTGTAGAGGCCTTACATATATTATATGGACATAATTTTATGCTATGGACTTTTGCAGAAACATTGTCCTTTGAAAACCCAATGTTAAAATGTAAATCATTTATCTAGGGGAAGTAAATTATAGTGATGATGATGATAAGCTTGTATATAGTGCTTTAAAGTTTATGAAGTACTTTACATATGTTATCTCATTTGATCCTCATAAAAGTCCTGTACGGTCAGTGCCATTATTACCCCCATTTTATAAATGAGGAAACTAAGAGAGATGCTAAATTGCTAGAGAAATATCTGAAGTAGGCTGTGATCTCAAATTTTCCTGATTCTCTCTACTCTACTCTATCCTTTGCACCACCTAGCTGTTGAGATGATCTATTTTCATATTCCATAGAAATGTCTATTGTGGTCTAAGGCACCTAACCTTCCTAATGGGAAATTGACAGATAATTTTGAATGGGGTTTGACAGGAAAGTGGGGAGTTAGCCAGCAAGGGTGGAGAATATGGTCCAGGGCAGGTTGAGCACTTAGTATAAGGAGATGTGGTACCTACTGAAAGAAGAAATTAAGATAACAAATGGGTAAAAGAAGAGATAAATTTCAATGGGTAGTTTTGCTGAGTCTGACCTCATTTAAGATTATTTTTCATAAAAGGAAATGGGTTCTACTGACTAGAGAGCAATATAGTTTAAATTAGCAAAACTTTTTTTTGTTCCTGTTCATGTTGTGACAGTGAATAGCTTTTTATCTTTGTTTTTCCACCTTGAAAATGGAGGAAGTAACACTTTGCCTTACCCATGTCATAAAGAGGATGTGAAGACTTATGTGTGATGCTGGGTAAGTTACTTATCCTTTCTGGAACTAATTTTCTTCATCTGTTAAATGAGGGGCATGGATTACATAGCCCATAAGGTACCTTTCAGCTCTAGCTGGAAGATTCCATGATATTATTTATGAAACCACCTGGGATTCTTTTAAAGAGAGGGTCTACGCAAATAATCATTATCCTTACTATCAAACTCTTTGTACTTTATTATTGACCACTATGATCTAATAAAGATAACATTTGTTTCAACTTTTGTGATTACTGCTGGTTTGCAAGAGTGTACTTTTGGAATCTTTATCTCAAGAAAATAATTCTTTAGAAATTATCATTCATGGACTCCATAATATTTGGGAATGACAACCAATATAATACAATGCTTATGATCATTTTTCTAATTATTATAGAATGTTACACATTTAATACCAGGATAATTAGGATCAAAGAAACCTAGCTTTGTATCTACTTAATCTCATTTCATAATGAAGCACCTCCCTCCACCCCATATTCTATCAAGGTAATGACTGCTTTAGTAATTAAAAAAAAAAACCTCTTAACCACTTAGAATACACCATTTCTCCCTCTTCCACAAAGCAGAGGAAATAAGTAGAAATTAATCTTCCTAATGCTAATAAACTATAAACTGGGAAATCTGATTGTCTCAGTTATCATCCCATATTAAAACATTTACGAAAACAGGAATACTTTTTCTTTTAAACTGAATATGGCCTTTAATTTTGCATACATTTTAAATGAAATCTCTCCCTTTATTTACAACATTATTTCTTCTCAGAATGCACTCATTAGTCTGATAAAAGGAAGAATAATGATGTGAAATTGTGAAAAAAGGAGAGAGAGAGACTGAAAGTGTGAAAGCTTTCATGACTAAGTACAGCAGACTAGAGAACAGTCTTCTAAGTACTCTAGACTCCATTACTTTGGAGAGACTTGGAGTGCTTCTAATACCACAGATATTATGCAATGAGTTTTATGAAATACTAGAAAAGCATAAGCAGTCATGCAAACTCAGCAGTATGTTTAGAAAAATAATCATTATATCTCTTCAGTCCATTGACTCTATATTTGCCATGCATGAATTTCTAAGCCGAGTATAAATACTGGGAATGTATTTCACATTATAGTATATTGCAATTTCCTTCTTCCAGGTCACTGATAGTGAGCCTGAATCCAGCTGTCAACTTGATAGACTTCCTTAAGTTACTCTCACAAGTGCTCATTCTAGACAATTGCCCATTTTAAGTACTATAGTCTTATTTGACTTTCTATTCTGTGTACAAAATCTTTTTAAACAGAATTTTACCCATGGAAAATTGTCCAAGTAGATAAAGGTTGTTTTGAATATTATCTGCTTCTCACACAGTCCTTCATCCTACCACCCTCTTCCTGCTAGAAGATGTTAACATTCTATTGCCCTCTATCCACCCCATTTGCTCCTGTTGAATTGCATTTCCTTAGCAAGGCTAGCCTCTTTTCTTAACCTGCTCCCTGCATCAAAATCTGCCTGTCATGTTCTAGTGGTTTGGGCCCTGGTCTTCTATGCTAAGGAGATGGGAAAGTTCATACTTCTTAACCTAGCATATAAAGTCTCTCATAATGTATTCCCTGCCTATCTCTTCAAACATACATCTTATAGATACTCTATAGAAACTGTCCACATTAGCTAAAGTGACTGATCTACTATCTATTCTGTTGATTTATGCAACCTGCTGGTAGAGGGGTATTCTTTTCATTTTCCAGAATCTGTTGATGGTGTTCACTGTACCTTCAAATTTTGGTGGTCCGTACCTTTGGAAATTATTTTATTTTTTTGTTCATAGTGTACCTGCAACGATGAATTTCTAAATGTAACCACACATTATTTTCTTGTGGCATAAATATTTAAAAGGGACCATCATACCACATCTCACCAGGCAGATTGGCTAAGATGACAAAACAGGAAAATGACAACTGCTGGAGAGGATGTGGAAAAATTGGAACACTAATGCATTGTTGGTGGAACTGTGAACTGATACAACCATTCTGGAGAGCAATCTGCAACTATGCCCAAAGGGCTATAAATAATTGCATACCCTTTGACCAAGTAACACCACTTCTGAGATTGTATCCCAAAGAGATCATAGAAGTGGGAGGAAGATCCATATGTACAAAAATATTTATTGCAGCTCTCTTTGTGGTGGAAAAAACTGGAAATTAAGGCGATGCCAATCAATTGGGGAATGGCTAAACAAGTTGTGGTATATGAAAGTAGTGGAATACTATTGTGTTATAAGAAATGGGGAGGAGATGGACTTCATATTTACCTGGAGAGGCTTATACAAATTGATGCTAAATGAGAAGAGCAGAACCAGGAAAAACTTGTACACAATCACAGACAC
>CM053580.1:421423980-421442248 GCA_028627135.1 Pseudochirops cupreus | reverse complement strand
ATATATATATATATATATATACAATTATTATTATTATTATTAACTACATCCAACTGGAATTTGAGATACACAGGCAGTGCGGTAGCGAGATCCATCCTGCCCTACCAGAAAGTCAGAGGGGTGAGGGGGGAAGACATAGGAAAGAATAGGTTGGGGGAGGGGGAATACAATGGGATGGCTGTTTTGGGGCAGTGGGTAGGGGAAAGATGGGGAGAAAATTTGTAAGTCAAAATTTCGTGGAAATGAATGATGTAAACTAAAATAAAAAAATAAAAAAATAAAAAAAAACAAAAAAAACCTCTCCACTTAAGTCAAAACATTCCTAGTTCCTTCAACCAATTCCATACAAAATGGTCTTGAGAGGTATTACAATTCTGGTTTCCTGGTTGTTCTCTTGACATTCTCCAGCTTATTATTATCTTTCGTAAAATATGATGCCCAGAACTAAACCTGATGCTCCAGTTGTAGTTTGATATACCTTTTCCTGGAGATGTTGTCTACAGATTTGTAATTTGTAATTGATATAAAAAGTGAAGAATTAAAAATTTTTGCCTATTTAATTTTATCTGATTGATTTTAGGCATTGTTCTAGCATCTTGAGATATTTTTTGAGTTTTTTGATCCCATGTTAGATATCCTTTCTAACTTTGGGTAGTAAGTAAGGGTTACAGGTATGCCATTTGTCTTACTTTAAGTCATTAATGAAAAGATACAACAGCACAAGGCCAGGGAAAGATACCTGAAGCATTCTGAAACTCCTTCCGCTGATTGGGCGTTGATTCATAGATGACTTTTCCCTTATTCCTCATATCCAATTGGGTGCCAAGGCATTATCAGTTTTTACTTCCACAGAATCACTCATCTATATCTCCTTTTCATGCATGTCTGCCTCCTTAAGACACTCTATTTGGACTATTTCTTGAACCTCTTAATGGAGTTGTTTTGCTTTCGGCATTTTAACTCTCCAAACCACCCCACATAAAGCTGCCAAAAGAATACTCCTAAAGCACATATGACCGTGTCACTCATTTGGTAATCTTCAGTGGTGTGTTTTTATATTTTGAATAACATACAAAGAAATATATGCTTGGAATTTCAAGGCCTTTAGTTGAATTTCATCCTACCTGTTTTTAGACTTTCTATATTTTTCCCCATTATATATTTTGTGTTCCAGACAAACTGACCTACTTACTGCTCTCTCTATCCCTATTTTATCTCTTGTCTTTATTCTTTTGAATGGGCTGTCCCCTCCACACTGAACTGCCCTATACTCACCTTCACTTCTTTGAATTTTCTTCAAGGCTCTCATCTACTGCCTTCTAAGGAAATCTTTCTCTATTGTCTTAGTTGTTAGTCCCCTCTTCCTACCTACCTTAAACTGCATTTACTTATCTATGTGAATATTTTATACTCTGTGAACTATAAACTCTTTAAGGGAGAGAACAGTTTTTATTTTACCTTTTATACATCAGCACTTGGTACAGACCCCTACATCTACTAAATGTTTAATTAATATTTGTTGAATAGAATGAACTATAGTCCAGTTTCTAATTTACTTTACTCCTTTCTAGCCCAGGGATCCTTAACCTGAGGTCTATGGATTCCCAAAGGGTCTGTGAATAGATGTCAAAGAGTTTGTGAACTTGGAAGAGGGAAAATACATCTTTATTTCAATTTAACTGGATTCCTCTCTTGAATCCCATGTATTTTATTTTACACATTAAAAATTTCTTTTGAGAGTTGGTTAGACTGAGGCTTCAACAGAGTGCCAGAAGGATCTATGATACCCACACAGATATACACAAAAGGTAAGAACCCCTGTGGATTTATCCTAACTTTCTTTATCTTGACTATGAGTATATATGAAGAATGTATGTCAAATGTCTTGCTAAAATTTGAGTTAAATTTAATGAAATCTGGCTAACCCAAAATTGTAGATTTAATGGTGAGAACTCTCAGGTTTCCTACACGAAGTGGAAGACTGGTGTCATGGAAGGTCACTGGATTATATTTTGGGGACAAGTTAACTTATGTTACACCTCATTTAGCAACCACTTACTCCTTTTTATGACTAGGGCTGCTATTTTCTATCTCTGACGGTCTCTAGAAAACCTTTTACAGAGGAAGCCAATCCTATTGTTTCACTGTTGGCAGCTTCACCATGTGCAGTTTAAATTGCCTCCTTTCCAATATTGCAAAGCCTTTTTTTTGGTCAATTGCAGAGAACTGAGCATATCTTCTCTGATATTTGGAGATTATCATAGAGCCAAGCAAAAGCAAATAATATTAATACTCTTCAGACACCAATTTGTTGGCTGGTCACTGTAACCCAAATCTCTAGGCTCCCAGGAAGCCATGAAACGGAACAAAAGAATAGAACAGGGCACACATTTGAGACCATTCAAAACCAACACATTTTGAAAGAAGATTACCACTAAGCTTGTGATGACTTGTCATTTCTTGTTAAAAGAAGGCTCTGCTATATTTTAGAATGTCTTTTGATTATAGTGTATTGAACATACACTATAACAAAATTTTTATTTAAAAGTCATTTGTCCATATTAAGGGATGCTGCTAGAGCCTCTATAAATGAATTTGGTTGAACATAAGAACAAATCACATTGAGTGTTTTATAAATATCATCATAGCTAGGTGGCCCAGTCGATAGAGCCTGGATTCAGGAAGATCAGAGTTAAAATCTAGTTTCAGATACTTACTAGCTATGTGACCCTGGGTAGGTCACTTGACCGTTGTTTTCTTCAGTTTCCATTTCTGGAAAATGAAGATAATAATAACATCTACCTCCCAGAGTTGTTGTACAGATCAAATGAGATGATAATTATAAAGTTCTGAGCGCAGTCCCTGATGCATGGTAAAGTACTATATACATGTTAGCCCACTGGTTTTCTCATATCCACTCTCTGAGGGCAATCGTATAAGTAGTTTTATTCCAGTACTCAAACTAGGAAACTGAGGTTCAGAAAGGATTAATTACTCACCCCAAATCCTACAAATAGTAAATGATAAAGCTAGGACTTGAACCTAGGTCATCAGATACTAATACTTTGTTCATTAAGCCACACTAACTCTTCTTTCCAGATTTTAGTTTTTAAAGACTGAAGAATCATCTGCTGTCCTGTCTACACGGAGGCAGCCTGCAGTTTAGTATTTGCTTGGTAGCTATATTATACCTTTGAATCTGAACTGTTTCTTCTCGATGTTAATATTCATTATATATTCTTGATAATGGAGGCAGGTCAATGGTTCGGTGGCTAGAGTGTTGGCCTGGAGTCAGGAAGACCTGTTTAAATCCAGACCCAGACACTTACTAACTGTGTGACCCTGGGCAAGTCACTTAATCTCTCTTTGTCTTAATCCACCAGAGAAGGGAACGACAAACAGCTCTAGTATCTTTGCCACAAAACCCAAAGGACTGTATTGATGTGCTATGCTTCATGTGGTCACAAAGAGTCAGATGCACCTGATATTCTCCATAATAATAATAATAGTTAATAATAGCTGACATTTCTATGGTATTTATTATGTACCAGGAATTCTGCTAAGTGCTTTACAATTGTCATCTCATTTGATCCTTATAGCAACCCTGGGAGGTAGGTGCTCTCACTATGCCCATTTGACAGATGAAGAAACTGAGGCAAACCAGTTAAGTGACTTGCCCAGTATCACACAGCTAGTAAGTGTCTGAGGCTGGATTTAAAATAAGGTCTTCTTGACTCCAGACTGGGCACTCTTTCCACTGCACTCTGTATCTGCCACCGATTTACCCTTAACATGAGATTTTGACTTTGCTTTTAGAAAACTACCTTCATCTCAGTTGTTAAAACCCCAGCAAGGCAAAGGTAAAAATTTAAGAGGGGAGAACTGATTGCACTTAAGAACTTGGGTTTCTGTTGGATGTTATGCGGACCTCAGAGCTCAGATTTACCAATAAGAGGGCTATTAGGGGTCGTCTAGTACAATACTCTTAATGTACAAATGGGAAAGCTGAGCCTTGTGAGACAAAATGATTTGTCCAAAGTGTGAGAGATGACCTGCAGTGAAGTTTCTCTGTTCTGAACATCCTATTAGATTCTTACTTCTTTATACTTTGTAACTAAGTTCAGTATAGTTTCCCCATACGTATGGGGTCATTTTGTATAAAGGAATGGTAGTGCGAGAGGTAACAAAGGGTTAAGTTTCTAGAAAACTGCACGAATTGCTGAAACAAGGCTACTGATAAAAAGTACCAGACAATAGCCTTGGGAAGAGTTGAGGAAGTAGCTTTGGGAAGAAGTTTGGTTTCCAGTTCCCAAAGAACTCCTAGATAATACTAAAAATGAAATAATGTAGAATAAAAAGGAGATGGTAGCAGCAGGGGATTTGACCAATTAGAAAGCAGACAGTGGCTTTGGGACACTCAGGTCCAAATAAGGACACATCTAGGTTGGACTGATGGGGGTTCAGTATTCTGGGGTACTTATAGCACTTGCTTAGTGAACCTCATGTATTATGTATGTTATCTAACAAAATTAGAGACCTTGTTCTTTATTCCCAGGGTAGATTTTCAGGTTTAGACTGTAAGCCCAATTCCCAGCCAATGGGAGAAGAGTCAGTTGGGAGGGTGAGGGATTTCTGTATTAGGGCTATATGATGATGCTTTTGCCTTCTCTAAGGTTCTCCCTTCTGGCCCTTTGTTGGATTGGGTTCACCCTTTATTGTGAGATTGTAATAAATTCCTTTTTGCTTCTATCGCAAAAAGTCTCTGAGTTTATTTTGAGTAAGTGGTCTTCTGATCATCACAAAAGTAACACTGCTAACAAGAGGCAGTGTCAGGATTTGAGCTGAGTTCTTCTGATTCCCAATCCAAAACTCTTTCAACAGGTGAAGTTGATGAAAATAGGCCAGACTCTGACTTTGTGATGAATTATCATATAGGTTCAGTGTTTGCTTTTGCCTTTTTTTTTTTTTAGCTTTCTCTGATTTTTCCTTTTCATTCCTCTATTCTTAATATATATAATTCCTTTTTGATTTGTAATATTTTATTAGGCAATGTAAATACATGGAAGATAGTTATGCTCTGCCTAAGTAGAAGAATTATTATTTTTGTGTTTATGTCTAGAAAGGAGAGGAAAAAAGTCACATGTAGTTCTAAATTTTGCACATCACCACACATATTAGAAAAACTATTCTTATTCCTTGGCAACACATATTTTCTGGGAAGCCTGTTGATAGTCTGGGGTAGGTGCCAGGAATCATGACCTTTGTACATGTATAAGTGGAGGGTAATTACAGACATGCATAAAATGCCTTGTCAGAAATTCACTACTACTATTCATTGACAAGCTGCCAGTGTTATTTATACTCAGGTTAGAAAAAAATTACAGCATCATCAACAGAGGTTTAAACAGTCAAAATGGTGCCTAAAAGAAACCAGTTTAGGTGGTAGGGTTGGGGATCAGGGAGATATTTGTGACATAGAGGGTATACTGGCTATAGTTATGGTCATGCCAGGAGAAGTAGTTTCCCATAGAGGTCTGGCTCCTGTAGGAATTGGAAAAGTGGATGAGTCACACAGGCTGTGATAGTGGGACTTTGGTGCTGGTAGATGAGTGATATATTGTACTAGTCCTAGAATGGTGATTACTATGGGAAGAAAGCATACCCCCCAAGGATATCAGATTATTTGCCTTTGGTAAGATCAGAATCTGTTTTCTATCTCTTGCTTGAACTTTGTGTAACTACATGATTTCCTTCTTTGGAAATCACTTGGATTGGGGAAGTCCTTTTTTATTTTCTCCGAAAGAGGGAAGAATTGCAAAATGTTAATAAAAGTGTTCTTAGTCTATATCTCATAATTTTAAAACACTAGGAAAGGTATATTACTCCTACCCCCCACTTCTATTATGACATTCTAGGGCCAGGAATAATTGAGAAAATCTGGATTCACTGGTAGTGAACTCAAATTGTACTAATAATCAAAATCTTTTCCCTCTTTCCCTTATCTCAAAGCATATAGGCTTCATGTTTGTTACAGTTCTGTTCTTTTTCTTCTTTTCCCATCACCCTCAAATGTATTTCTCCTTTATTACTTTCCAAATGCCACTACCACAATCAAGTGACTTGTGGCTATTTTTATTCATCTTAATTATAATATTATAATAAAATTTATTTATTTATTTTTGGTTTTCAACATTCATTTCCACAAGATTTTAAGTTACAAATTTTCTCCCAGTCTCTCCCCTACCTCCCATCCCAAGATAGTGAGCCTACTGAATACCCCTTCCCCAAATCTATTCTCTCTTATATCCTCCCCCATACCCCCTAACTTTCACATACGGCAAGATGAATTTCTATACCCCAGTGCCTATAAATATCTTATTTACCAGTCCCATGTTTAAAACAATTTTTTTTAATATTTGTTTTGCTCAAGGTGGTATGTTATTTGAACAATCACTTAATCAGAAGAGTACAATTTTTCTTTAACTAGGAAAAGTAACTGTATCACAGGGAAATCAATCAATTATCCAAAAGCATTTCTTAAATATTTACTATTTGCCCAGTACTAAAACCACCACTACATTTGATTGTTGGGTGAACCAACCAAAGTACTGGAAAGACAATTGTTAATAACTATGGTACTAGGACCCTAAGTCAGCAGGGAATTGTCCTGTAGTGGGATAGTGAGTCTATGAACTGATTATGGAGCAGAGAGAACTATGACTGAATGCTTTATGTGACTTTCTGTTAACAAATCAGAGGCTCTGCCAAGAAAAGTCATGGAAGAGGTAATAGTCATAGATAACAGTTTTTTTTTAATTTCCAAAGCACTTTATTTACAATCACTCTATTAGGTGTATAGCACAAGTTTTATTACCCCTAATGTACAAATGAAGAGACAGAGGCCAAGAGAGTTAGGTGAGTTGCGGAAGGTCACATAGTTCATCATCACCAAAATCAGGGCTTTCATTTAGGTCATTTGTTCCCAAATCCAGTTGTTGTTGTTCTAGTCATGTCTGTTTCTTGGTGGCCCCATTTGGGGTTTTCTTGGTAAAGATACTGGAGTGATTTGCCATTCTTTCTCCAGCTCATTTTATAGATGAGGAAACTAAGATAAACAAGGTTAAGCGACTTGCCTGGGGTCATGTATTTAGTGTCTAAGTCTAGATTTGAACTCAGGAAGGTGAGATTCTTGGCTCCAGGGCTGGCACTCTATCCATTGGGTCATTTAACTTCGACTTCCCACACCAGGCCCCCAGATCCACTATTCTTTTGCATTATACTATAGTGCTCTTCTATAAGAATGAAAGAATTAAAATTAAATTGTATGCAGGTTGGTCAAACTTAAAAGATATGGAAACCAAGACCAGAGGTCTAATTAATGACAAAGATAAGATAAGAAAAGCATGCCACCCGAAGCTGACAAATCCAAAAATAAATAGGGAGAATAATAACAACTGACATGACAGGTTAGAAGCTTCCTCCAACAGACTCTTTCACGTCTTGTCCTGGCCATGCTACCTACTGTTCCTTAGAGGCAATGAGCTGTCAAAATACTGAAAAGGAATAAAGAAGTCAGGAGAATCTTGAGAATTATAGCCTCTTCCTTTTTAATGAACAGCAGAATCTGAGATTACAAGTGTGTTGTGATGATCTGCCTGTCTTCCAATGGTTTCCAACACACAGAATTAGCTTCTTTGTTTTTGTGCCTTTATTTGCTTCTTTTCTCTCTACATAGAATGGTCTCATCCTCTATGCCAAAAATACAAGGTTATATGTGTGTGTATATATGTGTGTGTATGTGTACATGTATATACATACACATACATACAGTCATCCAATGTCATATATGTGTGTGTGTGCATATATGTATATACATATACACACATATATAATGCTGGATGACAGTTTCTATATTATGAAATCATTACAAAAATATTTCTATATTACCCAAACCCCTGAGAACCTAGAACACTGGGTGTGGAATTTAAAAGTGATAAAATGTAAAGAGTTATACCTGTCTCCAAAAAACATTCTTCACATGTACAAGATGAGTGAGGCATGGCTGGGCAGCAGTTCATTAGGAAAAAAAAAGTTTAGCATGTTAAAAGTATAACATGAGTCCATACAAAATGGCAGCCAAGAAAGCTAACTCCACTCTAGGCTGCATTAAGAGAAGCATAGCAACACTACAGAGTTGCCCCATTCAACTCACATCTGAAGTATTGTACTATGTTCCGAGTATGACATTTTAAGAGGACATTGATCAGCTAAGAGTACATAGAGGAAAACAATCAGAATTGTGACAAGTTTCAAGTTTGGTGCCATCTGAGTATTAGTTAAAGGAATTCTTTATTTTTAACTTGGAGAAGAAAGACATAAGGGGAAATGATAATTTTACTCAAATGTTTAAAGGAATATCACATAGAAAATGGATTAGACTTGTTTTATTTTATGTATAACATAGATGATTTTTAATCAAGAACAGGTGTAAACTATTCTAGATTAAGTTGTCTGGATTAAGTTTCAAACTCTGAGATTCTGTAATTCTGAATTCCAAGGTTCTTTCAAAACCCAATAATTGTCTCCTCTCCTCCATGAGATTTTTCTAAATTTCTCTAGTACTTATCAGCCTGTAGTGCACCTGATTTAATGTCACTTTGCACAAGTCTCTTGTTTTATGCCTTAATGAATTCTATCCCCAGTAGAATGATAAGATCCTTGCAGAAAAAGGCAAGCACTCAGTCTTGGACACACAGAGTAGGCAGGTGCTTAATAACTAAGTACCTGCTGATGAACAGAACTCACAGAATACTTTCTACTCTGGCTTAGGTCTGACTCAGGCCAGGCCCCTGGTAAATAAATTATGTTTGCTATTGGAATGAAATGAGACAGTAGGCCATTCACAGTTAATAAAATGAGATTTATTTAGCTATAGAAGATATTGAAAATCTCTTTATTTGATTCAGCTGAATGAATCTTATATCACCCAGAATGATAAAGCACTTGAAAGAAGTCCTGGGGCTTTTTGTGGCTCTTTTGTACTTAACTGACCAAGAAATGATGTCAACAGCCTGAGTTTCAAGTCTTGAGAATAGTCTCAATACCTTTTGAGGGAAAACTAGCCTAACTTACACAGGTGAAAGGTTAGCAGATGTTCCAATCACACTATTCTATAATTTATTTTTCTAAATCAAACCCTTTTTTTTACCAATAGGATAATTGCGCCTGCCTGACTCTTCACCAGTCTTTTGGTGAAGGGGCTAACAACAACAACAACAACAACTACGACTATGACTCCTATCTGAAGACACAACATATAAGGACAAAGAAACAGGAAAAAAAGACTGACAATCCAGAAAATGGAAAACCATTCCCCAAGCCACTGAGAAATGTCTTTTTTTCACTTTGTGAGAGCTAAATAATTAAGACAGGTCAAAAGGCTGTCAGCCTTTCTGCATTGTAATTGACTTCATCAAGTTTTTGTGTAAAGATGGAGGAAGTCTTAAAAACAAGTTTTTTTTTTTAATATACGCCAAAATGCGAAATAGGAAATAAATACTAAAATAAAGGTGAATCATCTTATCAGGGTATTCAAAGTCTTGAAAGGGAACAGCATTAATGTACTCCCACCAATACCTCATTATTACTTACAGGAATAATGCTTTTATTTCATCCTGGAATACGGTAACTAAGACATCACATTGCTAGATGGGCCCTCAGTGTGAAAGACTAGCTCTTTGCTGTCCTCTGCTACTTTTGTTTTCCATTTCCTAATGTGATTCTTAAAAACTCCAGATCTTTTTCCTATTGTCAGATAAAATGGATTGGTTGGGGCTCTTGAATAAAACAATTTCTCTGCTTGAACTTGCAGCATCAGCATAAGCTGTACCAGTTGGCATTCTCCAAGCCTTTGAGATTCTCTGGAGGTAATTAATTCGTATCCCTTTGACTACTTAAAAGAGAATGTTGTTAGGGGTCTGAAATCTTCTGGTTGGCTCAAATATTCCTCTTTTGGTGTTCTGTGCACTTAGGTTGGGCCTTTAGCCCTCAACAATTCTCACTTATTAATGCTTTCCTTACTGATTTATAATGAGGATCACTAAAACCAGATGAACACAGCTTCTGTTTCCAAAAGTTGCATTGGAAAAATCCTCCCCTTCTAGTGCTTCATTTCCTATCTCCCCCATATACTCTCTTGGACAGCTTAGATCATGTTGATTAGCATGCTAAGGATAAAGAATGAGATTTTTCATATCCAAACAGGAGACTTTGGTCAAGGAAGTGAATTCCCTCAGAAACATTATGAAAAAATCTAGGAACCAAAGTAAAAAAAAAGGTGGTTTGTTCATCAAAATAGTGCTCATGACACTTTTCAGTGCCATTTTCTCCTTTGCAAAAGCACAAGAGCCATCAAATAGGCCATTACCATGTATTTACAAAATCTTTATTTGGTGGTGAATCTAAGAAACACTGAATTCTCTGCTCTTTGTTCAGAGGACCATTTGTATATTGTTGTTCAGTTGTTTTCAGTCATGTCCAACTCCTTCTGACCCCATATAAGGTTTTTGTGACAATGATACTGGAGTGGTTTGCCATTTCTTTCTCCAACTCATTTTACGGATGAGGAAACTGAGGCAAAAAGGGTTAAGTGACTTTCCTAGGGTCACATAGCTAGTAAGTTTCTGAAAGATAAATTTTAAATCAGGTCTTCCTTACTCCAAACCTGATACTCTATCTTCTGTGCCACCTAGCTGCCCCTCCACCCTTCTCCAAGAGAGGTTTTAATTTCCTGCCAGAAGGGGACACGAGAGACTAGGACCAAAAGCTTGACTACTTTGCTCTCCTTAGAGAGAAGGGGTACCAAGCTACAGTTATATTTCTTTACTCCCTTAAATACTAGTAGTCTAGGGGATGTAGTTTCAAGTTCAAGCTTAATTTCTGAAGACTGTTCATTAATGGGAAATGGAACAAAGGAACAAGGAACAAAGCTTTATATACAAGACTTGACTTCCTTCCCACTAAATACCAGTTCTCCCTCCCCACCTTAATCTCCAGGTTTCCCTGACTTCCTTTAAATCCAACAAAATCCCGGGTTCTATAAGAAGCCGTTCTTGATTGCTCCTTAATGCTAATACCTTGCTTCTATTGATTAATTCCAGTTGGTCTTGTTTATATCTTGTTTCCACATAGTTGTTTGCATGTTATCTCTCCCATTCGACTTTCGAACTGCTATTTTTCTTCTTTTTCTTTCTTTGTATCCTCTGCTAGCATAGTGCCTGAACACATATGAAAAGGAAAGAATTGGGATTTAAATACCTATCTTCTGAGTCCAATACTAGTGTTTGTTTCAGTGAGTTCAGGCAAGAAATTTTGAATCATAGAAACTGGAGCAAAAATGGATCTTAGAAATCTTGTATATCTCCCTCCTTTTTTATGGATAAAGAAACTGAGGCTTATAGAGGTCATGTAACTTGATCAAGGATGCATGAAAAATTCACCATAGAATAAGGATAAGAGTCTGTATCATCTGATTCTCATTTAAGTATTTCCCTCAGATGATTAACTTAAATTTGATTACAGAATAATGACAAAGATAATAATAATAATAATAATAATAATAATAATAGCATTTATGCAGTGCTTTAAGGTTTGCAAAATATTTTACAAACGTTAACTCATTTGTTTAAGTAGATACAGATTTTTTTGCTTAAGAAGTTTGGATATTATTTACTTAGCAATGCTGAGCCAGTGAAAGTTTTCCAGCAGAGTGAGTTCATCAGAAAAATTTAATAGGCAGATTATTTTGCCAATGATGGGCATAGAGAATTAGAAGCAAGATTAATTAGAAACCTATTACAATAAGCCATGCATACTGATATAAAAAAGAACTGCTCTAAGGCAGTGAAAGTGGGAATAAAAAGGAAGGGACAGATGCAAGAGACATGAAAGTAAAATCAATATGATTCAATGACTAATTATAGGTGGTGAGTAAGGGAGAGGAAAGAGTTAATTCAAGCCAATAAAAGACTATTATTCTCTTAGTGTGAGTTAAGCAGCATACTAGATGTTGAGGTAGATTAAAAATTTTCAAATAAGACAATAACCTTGATTTAGTAGAACTTGCAATTCTGTAGGGTAGGGGGTAGAGCTTATCCCATAAGTGCAGCAAAATGATGTACCCAAATATCTATGTACAAAACATATACAAACTCAATAGAAGTATTTACAACGTTGGGTGTGCCATAATCTAGATACTGAGTAAGTACCCTTGTGGCATATGAATCGAAGAGGATTCACAGATTTGTAATGAATGAAGACCTCCTTGACTATTAAATGCTTTCTACATCCTGAGTATGACAGTATATCAGACTTAATATGTTAGACTTCTTTTGGTCATAATTGGTACAGTAGTTGGGTGGGGTTGCTGTTGAGTACTATTGCCATAGGACTTCATTGCTACTGGAAAGGGACCAACAGTCTATTGATTTCCTTGTGTCCAACCTTATATGACCTTATAAAATGTGTCCTGTTACTAGCTATGCAATTGATAAGTTTACCTCTATGAGAAGTTTTGAACTCATTGACATCCTTATAGCTGTTCTTAACATCAAGACAGCATCTATTAAAGTGCAACACACTGTGCTATACACAACATGCTCAGAGTGTTAGAGGGATTGTTAACATGAATATTGAAGTACTTGAGGACAATGGCAGGGGGCATGGTGGAGAAAAAGACCACGAGCCTGATGAGAAAATCATTGAGAAAGTGGGCAGGGTGACTTGAATGCTGGTATTTGACAAGATGAAGACAGCAGTGATGAAGAGCAGCAGGTTTATGGAAAACTGAGTTTGATTCAGAGATGCAGGTGGAGGTATCAAGTAGGAAGATAATAATTTGGTTCTCTTCTTTGCAAGGTTTCTATATACATGCATATATGTATGCATGTGTGTATAAGTGTATATGTAAACACATGTGTAGATACACATATGTACATACACAAATGTGTGCACATATGTATATATCTATAAAGCAAACTATACATATGTGTATGTAGATTTTATAAAGCACTCAATATCATACAGCTAGAACTAACTCAGGTCTTCTGATAACAGGTCCAGTGTTCTTTCTATTTACAATAGTGAGAAACAAACAGCTATAAAGCTCCAACTAGTATCGGTATTACTTTGTTTAAAATTGACCAACTTGATCTTTGTGAACTTAAATAAAAACCCCATCTCACCCCAATTTATCAAGAATTTTTCTAGAAAATACTCCTTCCCAGCTATAGACAGCAACATAAGTTTTATTAACAACCTTGTTTCCCATATTATATCACACACTTGTGCTTTCCACAAGCTAAATTTGACAAGAGAGCCCTAAGGCTCTGAACTGTGACTGTCCTATCAACTACCTTGATCAAAGTCACTGCTTGTTATCCAACTTGACAGCTTCCAGCAGTAAGTAGTGCACAACGGGTAACCAGGTCTACCTATAGGTTCTTTAGTAAAAGCAAAGTTCATTTTAATGTTGTTTTTCCAATAATAATGATGAGAGAGAGAGAGAGAGAGAGAGAGAGAGAGAGAGACAGAGAGACAGAGAGAGACAGAGAGACAGAGAGACAGAATGAGACAGAGAGAGACAGAGAGACAGAGAGAGACAGAGAGAGACAGAAAGAGAGAGAGAGTGTTCATTGACAGATCATTAAATGATATAATGGGTAAGTCTTGAAAAGCATTGGAAGCTAGGGAAAGGGAAAGGGTGGAAGGGCTGAAAATAACCTAGGAGAGGTAGAAAATGAATTTGTGTCCAGAGCAACAAATTAAAAATCAGCCTTCCAGGTGTGTCATCTATGTGATATCTCTAGACAATAGAAAATATTCAAACAATTGATTGAATTCCTCCACTTTATTCTTTTGACATTAAATAAACTCAAACTGAGTACAATTTAGCTTGCAATTTTCCATTGTGCATAAAATGGATGCAAAACTAAGACAGAAATTTAACTACTCAAAAATCATAACAACATTTAAAACTGATAAATTCTTTAGTATTCTGAGTACATGAGTTTGAGAGAAGGAAGAAAAAGAAAAAAAAAGAAAATATTCTGTGAAACTTCGTACCTTCCTAGTTACTAATCCAAAGTAACCAGAAGGGATATTATAAATTTTTTTAAATGAAAATTTCATTGAAATCCTCATCCCATTTTGTACACCCAGCTGTTTAGAAATAATTGACTTCCAACTATGCAGCAAGGTGATCATTTCAACTATTTAAAGAAAATGTATTTAGTCATTGGAAACTTCTCTTAGTTCTTTCTTTTAGTGAGTTATAATCTTGGCTTTGGTGGACTCATTAATAAAACATGTACCCTATCAGTAAATCTTAAAGGATTTCATATGTTTAAAAATTAATTTAATGCTTTGACATCTAAAAATCTGATTTCAATGCAGATACATAGTCAAAGCTTTCACACAGTGACTTTGCTAACTTGTTTACTTTTATATGCTTGTAGAGGCAAGAAAGTATGGATAGTCAGTTCTCCTGAAAATATAGCTCTCAGAAATGTCAATGACAATGGATTTTCTTTGCATATGACAGATAGTAGTTCAAAAGAAGTCTGTATATTATATCCACTTATTTAGATCCCAAGTAAACAACAGCAGCTTACTTATAAAACACTTCAAGCTGGCATATCATTTTACATACATAGGTTCTCGTTTTATTCTCATGACAATTCTGTGAGGCAAATGTTATTATCCCCGATTTATAGATGAGATACATGAGGCAAAAGGGGTTAAATTTCTTGTATCTGAGGTAAGATACGAACCCAAATCTTCTTGGGTCCAAGTCCAAAATGAGATAGTATTTATAAATTTCTTAGCATAGTGCCTAGCAAATGAGAGGTGCTTAATAACTGCTTATTCCCTTCCTTTCCATTACTCTCCTCCCCCTTTGTGAATTTCCAAACTAAGCTAATCCCCATGTCATAAAGGAGACATAAAATCTATCAATGGGACCATGGTCAAAGACTATCTAGCTTGATTTGCTACCTTTTGAAAATTATACTAGGCATAATTTTTAAGGACCTCCATTCTACAATGAGACAACTGAATCTGACGTTAGTGGAAGAATTTATTATATTATTAAGTTAACTTTTTTTTTCAAAATCAGCTTTGAAAAACATTTTAAAGGGTATCAAGATTGGAAAGATGTTTTTGCCATGAAACTTCTGTTAGGATTGCAATAATCTCAGCATAGTTTGAATGAAGAAGTAGAAATTTACTTTAGTGGAAGAAAAGGTCTATCTGTAGGAACACATCATTAAAGAGATATTACTTATTAGCAGAGAAATTAACACTGTAATGTCATATTTAAATCTTAAGTAACAATTAAGCTGAAGAAATCCCCCCCCCTCCCTACCACGGCTATGCTTATAGTTGTTAAAATAGGGCAATGCATTTAGAACCAAAGATATGTGCATACTCTACCCATCTTTTGAGATGTGGTTTCCTTTGAACATTCCTCTAGGGGAAGCCTGTAGTCAAGGGGCACATATGCACCATTTGCATTTCGAAAACAAGTTAGTACTATTTTCCCAAAAGGCAGAAGCAAAAATGCTTCCAACACATGTAGATTGTTAGATACATTTGTATGTATTCCTCAACCCTAAAATAAAGTTACAAAGGGAATACGTCTCAGAATGCCCGTTTGTCACAGATGAATTTCTTTGTATTTTTTTCTTTTTTTCTTTTGGAGGGGGGAAGGCAGGGCAATTGAGGTTAAGTGACTTTTCCCAGGTCATACAGATGGTAAGTGTTAAATGTCTGAGGCCAAATTCGAACTCAGATCTTACTGACTCCAGGGCCAGTGCTCTATTCATGAATTTCTCTATTTTTAATAAGCACATTTTTAGGATAAGACATAGCAAAAAGTAAGTTTTCACTATCAAAACCAATAAAAGTACTAATTAAAGTAATTTGTATATGCTACAATAGTTGGTCCTTTTGATCACTGTTTTAGACATCATTAAAAGCCCATTTAACTTGAAAGTATTTTAATTGGAGGATTCCCTTTTTATAAACTTGTATCATCAACAATCAAGGAGCTGAAACCTTTTGAAGCTTCTGATCTCTGTTAGAAAACGTTTGATTTTCAGAGAGCTTTATCATATAGTTACTTTTCTGACTGCTAAATAATTTGAAGTTAGTTCTCATCATACTGCTGGTACAGGAAAAGAAGATCTTGAACATTTTCTATTTTGGGACAAAGTTTAGAAATTCTACTATATTATTTTCAGTAAGACAATTAGGCTATATAGCATGCAATAGTAGTCATTGCCTTTAGTGTGATGGGATGTTAGCTAGCCAGAGACCTCTACAACCACTAGTCAGATCTGCTGTGGGTCAAAATCTTAAATCATGTTCTATTATCATATATGTTATTAAGTGCTTATGTTACAAGGCCATGACCAGAAACTTTGATTAATTGAATGAAGTTGAATAAATGATAGCTACTTTGACCATGTTAATTAGTATTGATATATGATAAAAACTCATATTTCCATTCTACTAATTTTGAATTTCTGATAATGTATCTTGGGTTAAAGTTTATTTTGCATCACATATGAAAAAGGATTAATGTTTTATCCTAATTCTTCTGGAAGCTATAACATTGTACCTTTTTGCATCTACAAAGAGGAAAAAAATGCTACAGCTACTTCTTT
The DNA here is from genome assembly GCA_028627135.1 of Pseudochirops cupreus. Classification (NCBI taxonomy): domain Eukaryota; kingdom Metazoa; phylum Chordata; class Mammalia; order Diprotodontia; family Pseudocheiridae; genus Pseudochirops; species Pseudochirops cupreus. Next base: position 421,425,524 of record CM053580.1, on the reverse strand, counting down.
GCATTTAGATGTGGAGGCTACAGCTTCTAATTCCCATATCATCTAAATAGTCTCCCTTTGTGAGCATCATTCTGCTTTCTATTCTATGGATTAGAAAATCAAGAAGTTTAGCACATTTAACTGCCTTCTATTTTTCCTTAAGAAGAAAGGCCAATGGAGAACACTTTCCCTTAAGCAAGTTCATTTAGGGTCATTATTATACTTTCTTGGCATCTGAAATGGGATAACTGGCCATGGAATATATCAGCATGGTTCTTCCACCTAAAGGGAATAAATTAGGGTACTTGAAAAAATCTTTTCAGGTTTTTACATATGAAACTCAGGTTTTTCTCTCTGGAATGCTATCCTACTTCCATCTCAACTTATTGGAATTCCATCTTTTAAACTGAAGTTAAATGTTATCTTATGGATGATGGCCTCAGTTTCACCAGCCCAAAGTTCTCCCCTGATAATCTGGTTGGCAAGCTGCTGGATATAGAATGTCTTTGAAGAATGAAGGCACTATCTTCATGGAACACAAAATCTCTGTCATCATTCATATTTAACAAAAGAACCTGATGTACTTTTCAAATTACCTATAAATGAGCATAAGTTGAACTGTGTATGGGATGTTCTAGGAGGACTAACACCTCTGGTATGAGAGCTTCCCAAGAATTTTCAGGGCTGCTTATCTACCTTTGGTGTCTAATTAACACTTGCCTCTCACCTGTGACTCCAAGAAGCAGTAGCGTGAGCAGCAGGACACACCATCTTGGCAGATGGGATAAACCAAATTGAGAGTAACTAACAGGCCTCAGACTCATTGGTGAGTTAGGAGGATATCTACCTCAAGCATGTGAAGACTTCTCCCAGTGGAATGGGCAGATGACAATAATTTCATCAGACAGCCAAAAAGTTGACTAAACCAGGTGCTGCGGTCAGATATCAAAGATGCCAAAGTCATCCATTGCATTCCACATCATTCTGGTCATTGTGACTTTTGTCTTGCCTCTATGCTTAAATGACTGGAAGAAAGAGTGAAGATGATGGCTTTGTGCAACTCTGTCTCACTTAAATCAATTTTACCTGCAAGCTAAGACATCACCGTATTATGTCATTGGTCTTCTTAAAAAAAGGATGAAAAACAACAGCAACAAACAACAACAACATAAAATCTACTGTTTTAGGAGTTTTAACTTTTTAAAAATTAATTAATCTATTTTCTTGTTTACATCATTCATTTCCATGAGATTTTGAGTTACAAATTTCTCCCCATCTTTCCCCAATGCAACACCTCAAAACAGCCATCCCACTGTATAACCCCTCCCCCAATCTGCTCTCTCCTATGTCCTTCCCCTCGCCCCCCTGACTTTCCAGTAAGGCAGGATGGATCTCCCTACCACAGTGCCTGTGTATCTTGATTCCCAGTTGGATGTAGTTAATAATAATAATTATTATTATATATATATGTATATATAAACATATATACATATATATTTTTAACATTTGATTATAGAACTTTAAATTTTAGATTCTTTCCCTTCCTCCCTCATCCCCCACCCCCA
>CM053580.1:421406904-421423480 GCA_028627135.1 Pseudochirops cupreus | reverse complement strand
TACATATCTATGTATGTATACATACATACACATATATTCTCTTCAACTATCCTCATACTGAGAAAAGTCTTATGAGTTACAATTATCATTTTTCCATGTAGGAATGTAAATAGTTCAACTTTAATAAGTTCCTTAAGATTTCTTTTTCTTGTTTACCTTCTCATGCTTCTCTTGCTTCTTGTACTTGAAAGTCAAATTTTCTGTTCAGCTCTGGTTTTTTCATCAAGAATGCTTGAAAATCCTCTATTTCATTGAGTGAACATATTTTCCCCTGAAGCATCATAGTCAGTTTTGCTGGGTAGGTGATTCTTGGTTTTAGTCCTAGCTCCTTTAACCTCTGGAATATCATATACTAAGCCCTTTGATCCCTTAATGTAGAAGTTGCTAGGTCTTGTGTTATCCTTATTGTGTTTCCACAATACTCAAATGGTTTCTTCCTGACTGCTTGCAGTATTTTCTCATTGACCGGGGAACTCTGGAATTTGGCTATAATATTCCTAGGAGTTTTCTATTGGTGATCTTTTTCAAGATGCAATTGGCGAATTCTTGCCATTTCTATTTTGCCCTCTGCTTCTAGAATAACAGGGCAATTTTCCCTGAGAATTTTTTGAAAGATGGTGTCTTATGTTCCTTTTTTGATCATGGCTTTCAGGTAGTCCAATAATTTTTAAATTATCTCTCCTGGATCTATTTTCTAGATCAGTGGTTTTTTCCAATGAGATATTTCACATTGCCTTCTATTTTATCATTCATTTGGATCTGTTTTATAGTGTCTTGATTCTCATAAAGTCATTAGCTTCCACTTGCTACAATCTAATTTTGAAGGAGTTATTCTCTTCAGTGAATTTTTGAAATTCCTTTTCCATCTGGCAAATTCAGCTTTTTAAGGCATTCTTCTCCTAATTGGCTTTTTAGGCCTCTTTTGCCATTTGAGTTAGTCCATTTTTTAAGGCGTTATTTTCTTCAGTTTATTTCTGGGTCTCCTTTAGTAGGCTGTTGACTCACTTTCCATGATTTTCCTGCATCATTCTCATTTATCTTCCCAATTTTTCCTCTGCTTCTCTTACTTGATTTTCAAAATCCTTCTTGAGCTCCTCCGTGGCCTGTAACCAATTCATATTTTTCTTGGAAGCTTTTGATGCGGGAGTTCTGACTTGGATGTCTTCCTCTCACTCCATGCCTTGATCCTTTGTCACCAACAAAAGGATTATATTATCTGTTTATGCTTCCTGTGCTCACTCATATTGCCAGCCAATTACTTGACCCTTAAGCTCTTTACCATGGTAGAACTCTGCCTCCAGAATGGAGAGATCTTTGTCCTGAATGGCTGGGTTTTCACAGCTACTAGAGCTATTTGGAGGGTGCCATCTCTACAGCCCCCACAAGCTCTGCCTCACTGGTCACACACCCCAGAACCATCACCCAAGACCATGATCCAGATCCAAGCAGGTTAAAGCAAGAGCAATTACCCTCTGAATGGTAGCTTGGTCCCCCTACAATCTGCAGGCCAGGAGCTCCTGAGGCAGCCACTGCACCTCCACCTGCTTCTCACCTCAGGGACAGCAGCCAGACTTCACTCTTCTGTCCCTCACTATTCCAGCAAAACTCCACACTGACCTTTTACTTTGTCTTTGGTGTTTATGAGTTGAGAAGTCTGGAAGCCACCACAGCTGCTGGTTATTTACTCTCCTGAAGTCTGCTCTGTCCACTGGTGGTTGGGGCCTCCCTTGGGCTGGAATTGCATGGCTCCTGTGTTACTGCACTCAGCTCCTAGTGTGCTGTGATAGACCTTTCTTGTTGGCCTGCCAGCTGTCTTCAGCAAGAGATTTGTTTCTCTCTGTCACTTTGTGAGTTCTGTAGCTTTAAAATTTGTTCAGAGTAATTTTTTTACAGTTATTGGAATTGTTTGGAGCCAGAGCCCATGCTAAGTTTGTGCTTCTACTCTACCATCTTGGCTCCCAGTCGCAAAACTCTTTTCTTATGTTCGTGGTAGAAATTCTGTTCCATTGGTTGAAATGGTTTGAAAGCAAGGACATGTCTCTGTGAAAGAAGCTTTACCCTCCCACCCTCAATAACAAAAATCCTAAGGGTACATACCTTCATGACAGATCAGACCAAAATATATGAAGATATTGTTTTTTAGAGAGTACTAAAGAACAGATGCAGGTTGGGCTAAAGTTTCATCATCATCATTGTCATCATCATCATCATCATCAATAGCATTGCTAAGTTGCTTTAAGGTTAGCAAAGTACTTTAAAAATATTATCTCATTTGGTCCTATGAAACTCTGTAACACAGATGTGAATAAGATCCTCATTTTATAGATGAGGAAAGATTTCTGATTTTAAAACATTTTTCTGTTTTTCTAAATGGGTCTTTTATGAAAGTTTCTCAAGTGGAAAAATTAAAAGCTTAAGGCTTTCTTGTCAAATTTATTTTTTTCCTTGAAATTAATTCACAAGGTAATTGATGGGCCTATCAATATCATTCTTTCAAAATTCTTTAAAATAAAATGGCTGACATGTAACATCAACATTATAAATAATTTTGCAAAATCTGATATATTCAACCCTTCAATTTTTTCTCTGAAAATTCATAATTCCTTCAACATACTACTTGCAAAATCAGGACTCATTTGTTCCCTATAGTCATCTGTAATCTTACTGATATTAATCCAAATGGTTCAGTAAAAGTGTCCCCAAAAAGAATAGCCTCTAATTTTTTGCTCTTCTAGCAACTGATACACTATTATCCCACATGACAATCACAAGATCTAATAGAATTGACATAAAATGTCAGAAAGTCAAAAAGATAACCCAGCAAAAAAGTGGCATGTAGGCACTTTAACTAATTTTTCAAATGCACAAGGGGAATCCAAAAATTAATAAGCATGCATTATGCAAGCATATGCAAATCTGTTAACCTTCATGAGGCACAAGGGAAATATATAAACTAATATGCATACTTACTGGTGGATTGCTAAGGTACATACATGCTTCAACACCATTTCTCTAATGTCATTCATTTGATTTAGGTCCTTTTTTCATGTTTTCAGTTATTTCATTAATATGGATTTACAGCAGTGTAACGTAAAAGGGAGTCAAGTAACTGAGGAAAGAGATTGAGGTGGAGTCAGGTATTGTTATAAATTAGAAACTATTATATAACAAGTCATGCTTCTTGGATCACTTTTATAAATCTATTTTCTCTCCAAGGAGTAACTGATCTCATTAAAGAAGTGTGCTTTAAGGCTGTAATGAATTTACAATGGATTTTTAAGAGTTTTAAGATGAGTTGCATTATTTATTAAAGGAGGTTATTTACAGAAACTTTTTCACAGATCATTTAGAAACTTTAAAAAATGTTGGCATTTGTTATGTTCTTATTTACCCATTTTGTTTTGCAGCATTTTTCATGTGCTTGATCTAGAAATATAGACGAAGTATAAGTTTAAGATTAAAAACATAACCTAACACCATCAAGTATATCCTACCCCATTCACCTTTCCTCTCTTCAATCTCCACCTCACTCTTCCCAGAAACTCCTAAACTTCTGGGAATGAAGGAGACTCCTCCCTCCAATGAGCCCTTTTTGCTTCAGGTGTTCTATCCTCAATGTCATTTCCCCCTGGACTTTGGATTTACTTGTAAAAAGGTATTTCATAGACTTCAGGAAAGATGTTTTCTACTGATTGTTCTTATAATACCACCTCAGTAAATGTTGTTGTCGAGTTATTTAGCTGGGTCTGACTTGATGACCCTAAGGACATGACCTATAACATGCCAATAATATCCATGTGGTTTTCTTTGCAAAGCTACTTGAGTGGTTTGCTATTTCCTTCTCAAGGAGATTCAGGCAAACAGAAGTTAAGTGTGTTAAGTTAAGTATGCCCAAGTATGCCCAAGATCATGCAGTTAATAAGTGTCTGAGGCTGGATTTGAACTCAGGTCTGCCTGACACCAGGAGCAGCTCCTTAGTATACCACCTTAGAAAATACCCTTTTCTAAAAGCTAATTAAATCTGGCTGATTGATTGGCATCAACAGATGGTCATGGGGAAAGCACAATGGTGGAAGATTTGTAAGCTATGATGTTAGAAAGATATTCCCAAATCCTTCAGGACTATATCCTATAAATTCTGAGGAGAGATATAGCAACCACACTTTGGAGACCTACTAATTTAATTGTAATTTGGAAGAGTAAATTCCAAAGCATGCAACTATCTCCCTTCATCTATTTGACACCACTATAGAGACATTGGTTGTATAATATAAGGGCTCAACAGTCATCACAGCAGAGGTACCAGGCCTCCTTGAACACACTCTACACCCCACTGATGGTAAATTCTTCAGTTTGAAAGGTTACAAGTCAAGACCAAAGTGGAGGGAGGGTTGGTGCATGATTTTCTGTTTAGAAATGATTGTGCAATCAATGCAGCCTCTGAAGCTGAGATGCAGCAAAGTATGGATCAATTCAATTAACACTAAAAACACAAGTGCTCCATCAGCAACCACCATGCCATCCATATGTAGAACCATTGGTTGCAGCAAATGAGAAGTTTTGAATGCTGCAGACAAGTTCATTTACCTTGGTAGTGTGCTTTCTAGGGATGTACACATTGATAATGAGGTTGACATCCGCATCGCCAGAGCTAGCTGGCAATTGAGGCTCCAAAGGAAATTATGGGAGAGAAGAGGTATTAGACTGACTAGCAAACTGAAGGTCTACAGAGCCGTGTGCTGACATCATTGTTGTATTCCTATGAAACTTGGATAGTCCATCAATGCCATGCCAGGAAACTGAATTGCTTCCATTTGAATTGTCTTAGGAAGATTCTGAAGATCACCTGGTAGAATGAGGTCCTTACTTGAACTAAACTGCCAAGCATTCAAACTCTGCTTCAGAAAGGCCACTCTAATGGCCTGGCCACACTGATTGAATGCAAAACATATATTTGCCAAAGAGAATATTTTATGGAGAACTCACACAGGGCAAACATTTACATAGTGGTCTGAAGAAGTGATCCAACGACACTCTCAAGGTCTCTCTAAAGAACTTTGGAATTGATCATGTGACACAAGAAAGGACCACTGGCATGGCATACCCACATCAGAGAAGGTGCTGTGCTCCATAAGCAAAGCAGAATTGAAACAGCTCAAAGCAAACACAGGATGCACAAATTTAGAGTATCCACCCCAAATGTTCACAGGGACTATTTGTCCCTGACTTGTGGTAGAGCATTTTGAGCCTGTATTGGTCTGATCAGCCACAGTCAGACACATTGAAATTTGACTCTAGCATAGTGATGTCATTTTGGTCCTCTTCAAGAATGAAGGACAACACTCAATATATAGACCAGTAGTCTAATACAAAAAAAAAAAAAAAGAAATCATCTTATTAAATCTTCATCAACTTGGTAACTGCTTTAAATTATATTTTTCATGAAAAACAACATTCTAATTCATGGAAAGGAAATAAAGCATATAGTAGATGAAAAGTTATTAGCAAGTATGCGCATGCACATGCATGTATGTATGCATACATAGAAATTGTACCTTGAACAGCCACATTTTAAAATGGTAAAACATAATTCCATAACACATGCCACTAAAGAGATAATAACATTGGGCACTAACACCCTAAGTATCAATATCAAGTGAGTCATGAAACAGGGAGACATTTTTTCACCAGAGATATTCTACCAAGTGTCAAGAAGGACTTCCCTAGCAATGTTGATAATATCCAGTTTTCTGTTTTAGATAACACTGAATGTTTGCATCAAACCATGACACATTACAGTACCTCTTCAATGAGATTCCTGGTCATTCAAACAGTATCAGTCTAGTCATCCATCCTAAAAAAACACCAAAGTGAATGAAAAATACATATTGTCCAGGGTATGACACAGAGATGAACTAAATGATTTGTGAAGCAATAGGCAGCCTATTAATCTTGTCGATGCAAAAAAAGGCACTGCAGATACACAATGCTCTGGATTCAAAATTAATTGAGAGAAAAAAGTTCTGTAACGTTTGGGAAACTGCATATTACTTTCAATGATTACAAGCTGATTGCTGTGACAAAAACATACAGATATTTAATGCCAATACTTCTCTATGCTTAATATTTGACTTTGAATCATTAACATTTTAATTTTTTTTTTAAATAAAAATTTCACTTAACTTAGAAAGCAATAGTTTCATGGTGAACGTTCACAACATGCAGCATCTTATCAATGTAGAGCTAAGTGCAAGTAGCATAAAAGCTATCTTCAAGTAATATAGGACTAGAGAGCAATATGTGTTACTCTTGGGGCAAGGGTAAGGGATAACAAAAATAGTTACCTTAACTGCTACACAGACAAGAGATTAATAAATGTATTTTGAATGAACCTGTCTCTGTCCAGGACACTGATCGATTCCTCTATGGATAATTTTAAAAGGAATAAAAGAAGCCATTATGTATTAAGTGCCAAGCTGTGTGTTAAACATTTTACAAATATCTCATTTAAGCCTCACAACAACTCTGAGAGGTAGGTGTTATTATCATTCCCATTTTGGTCAATGAAATTGAGAAATGGAGGTTAAGTGACGCACCCAGGGTCATATAGTAAGTATCTGAGACAGGATTAGAACTCAAGTCTTCCTGACTTAAGGGCCAGCCCTCCATTATAATGTATAACATCCTAAACAAGAATCACAGAAAAGCAGAAATTGAGGGTGGGTTAGAGTTTATATTAGTGAAAGTGGTAATTATACAGATGATATCACGTATTCACCAAAGTATCCAAAACTTTTACCTATGACCACTAACTAAACTTCTTATATTTAAATTAACAGGTCTGTGCTAGGTGAATCACTTTTGCATATTGAAGTCAAGACTACCAACCTTTCATATATTAGACTTATGTTTGTAATGTATAGATATCACAAGGTCTTCTTCATAATTTTCCTAGAGATGGACTTTTTTGCACATCCGTGAAACTGTTCTAAATATGAATTCCCTTTAGGAAGCTATAGCATATGGCAGGGATGTTCAAAAAGGAAAATTGGATAAGGATTCTAGACACTGACTCATGAGTTCTGTTTTTATGTTCTGAGTCTTAAGTTTCCAAAGTATTTAAGGTCCAGATGGAATAGTAGTTTCCTGTGTCTCCATTATCTCATTTTAAAAAATAATCAATTTGATTTTGTTTACATCAAATGGAAGGGCAAAAAGAAGTGCTCATTTTTGTTTTCTTGAAGTTTTGTAACTGGAAAAATTTTACATTCAGTCTAAGATATATGTTATAACTGTATTCACTTAAAAATTCAATATGAAGTAAAATTAGCTCTCCAAAGTGCAACCAAGAAGCCTATTTGGAATGAAAATTGGAGCTGAAGACTACTCAGAGATGGTATTGCTTTAATTTCTTTTTTTTTTTAGCTGCTCTGTATGACCAAGGCTTCAATAAAATCCTTCCTTTTACTAGAGAAAGAATTATTCCAAATTCAAGATATATTTCCTATTTAATTTGATCCTGAGGCAAATAGTGATTAATCTTTCTATTCTAAGGTAAATTGGAGGCCACTCTGAGAAACGTTTCTCCATGTGTGCTCCAAGTCATACTCCAACATCCTTTTCATTCATTTACCATTAATGTTTTCTTCTCTACTTTGTCAGATAACTTAATCTCTCTTAGTCAAGGTTATAGCAGGAAAAGACATGCAAATTTACATTTGAAACTATGGAGAACAGAGACCATGAAAATAGAAGAGTAAACACTTAATACTCAACCAGTCCTATACCTGAAATACTCAAAAGAGGCAAGTAGCTAGATCCACAAAGACCAACTTCTCAAAAAATAAATTATTTAAAAAGGTTTGTTTTGTTTAAAGGGATTCAGGTTAACAGATTAATAAGCATCTTTCATTGATAGTAAAAGTTTTGCCAGCTGGGTCTCAATGAATTTCTATACAACTCATTTATTCACCCAGTCAGATGGAAATATTTTTATTCATTTCCCACACCACTGCCTCAACATTGCAATATGAGGACATGTTAGTACCTTCATTTAAGTCATGTCTGATAGCCATAGGTATAGCCCATATCTATATATTTATTATTTTACTTGGTGATCTCATCAGCTGCCATGGTTTCAATTATGGTTTCCACACAAATGTCTCTCAGATCTCTTTGTCCAGTCCTAGTCTCTCTATTCCGATCTCCAAATTCTTATTGGACATTTAAAATGAATATCCTATAGACATCTAAACTCAACAAGTCCAGAACTGAAATTATTACCTTTCCACCCAAGCCCTCCCCTCCTCCTAACTTTTCTATTGTTGTTGAGGGTATCACAATCCTCTAAGTCACTCAGCCTTCCATTTAGGTGTCATTCTCAGCTCCTCATTCTCATCCTTTGTATCCAAATAATTGTCATGTCCTGTTATTTCTACCTTCCTAACAACTCTTATACATACCTCCTTCTCTCTTCAAACATTGTCAATATCCTATTTCATGACTACTCATCTTAGTCCTGGACAATTGCAAAAGCTATTTGGTTGGTCTTCCTGCCTCAAGTCTCTTAGTAATCCAGTCTATCCCCTACCCAGTTGTCAAATAGATCTTCCTAAAGTACAAGTCTGATCATGTCACATATCCCACCCTCATACGATCAATTCCAATAGCTACCTGTTACCACTGGGAGCAAATGTAAAACATTGTTTGGGTTTTTTTTTTTTGATATATAAAGCCTTCTACTAGTTTTTCAAGCCTTCTTACACCACTCCTATCCCTCACATATACACGCTCTTTGATCTTTTGACACTGGCCTCCTTGCTGTTCCTCACACATAACATTTCATCTTCTAACTGAATATTTTCACGTTCCCCATGCCTAGAACTCAGTCTCTCCTCATCTCCACCTCCTATCTTTCCTGGTTTCCTCCAGGTTTCAGCTAAAGTCCCACTTTTTGAAAAAAGCCCTTCCTTTCCCTGCTTAAATTAAGTACCTTAGCCTGCTCCCAATGTATCCTGCATCTATATCGTTGTCACATAGCTGTAAGCATGTTGTTCCCCCCCAAAAAATTTACAGTGTTAATTTCATGAAAGCAGAAACTGGGGTTCATATTTTTTTATTTGTTTGGAACTTATAATTTTTGGGATTAGTTGTTTTGATTTGGTTTTAGTTTGGCCTTTCTTTGTATCACCAATGCCTAGCACCATGGCTGGAACATAGTAGGTACTTAACAAATAATAGTTGACTGTTTGAAAAGGAAAAATCCCTAATTTGAAAATGCAACTAGTTGAAAATAGGTCACAAGAGCAACAATGGCAATAACAACAATGATTAGGAAACGATGGGTCATCAAACCAAATGTCATTCTCCCCAAACCGTCCTGTGATATCAAAACTCGTTCAATATATACATCATCTCTCATATATCCTAAGATGTATTTTAATGTATTTAATGTATTTTGCATTTTTCAAAGTTTGTTCCTACTTACTCAGACTCACTTGTATCTATTTTTATTGATGGTAGAAGTGTTCTGAAATGGATCTCAATGTATTACTACATATTCCATAATCCAATCAGAAATGATTTTGCTCAATTTCCCACCCCATTACCACAATATTGAAACATCTAAAGGTCCTTGTATCTATCATGGAAGAAATCTTTGGACTGCTTACAACATATTCATATTATTCAGGGAACAAATATTCACTGGCTCACTATTATAGAAAAATTCCAGCTACATTCCCCTTTTAGGGTTCTTGGGGCAATCTTGAGGGTTTGGGGAGTTTCTAATATAATTCAATTGAATTGAGTCACCATTGATTGAGTTCTTCCTACAATTATCCACTAATGTCAAGGCAGGAAAAGAATTGAGACTTCTAGTAATAGGGCAATGTGTTGGTCTTAAAAAAAGAAAGCCCAAGGCCTTTCTCATTACAGCATTCTCTCCCCTGAATTCATGAGAAAGGAATTCAAAGCAAAATCATAAATCTACCAAGAGAGAGGAAATGAATGAGGAAAACTAGCTAAGACATTTTAAGGACACTCCCAATTCCAATGTCCAAACTACACATAATCAAAGAGAATGATATTCATGATATGGTTAGCAAACCAGAATTAGTTATAGTATATCTAAGCATGTTTAAAATCTCTCAAACATACTTTCATTATATGTCCTAATGACTCTCCCAGAAGCATGCTTCCAAACCTTTTCCAAATACAGAGTAACATAAGAGGCCATTTGCCCATGTGCCAATCTCCCACTCTACTTAAATCATGAAGTAACAGAGCAGACATTACTGCAATTAAGCAGTGGAAGCCCAAGACCATATTTACTATCTTCAGTATGTTAGGTCAGTTTTGAGAACCTGTGTAATTATTAATTCCACCTCCATAGTATCTCTTGAATCTATCTCTTTCTTTATATTCCTAATTGGACAACCTGAGTATAATCTCACCCACTTTTCCATCTTTGTTCAAGGATATGTTCAATCCCTCCTCTAATTCATGCTTCATAATGTTGCCAAAATTCCTTTCTTTTTCTGTATATCAAGCCCACTTATTCCCTCATTCAATCATTTGAGTGACTTCCTTTTTCTTTATGAGTAAAATTCAAAGTTTATGTTCAAAATTATATGAGACTCCAATCTACCTTTCAAGAAATTTCAGTTCTGAAATGGAGTGATAAAATGGAGGTGGAACTAATAAGAGTAGGCAACTAATTGAATATATGGAGGAAAGAAGAGGAAAGAACTAAAGATGACTCCAAGATTCTAAACCTGGATGACTAGAAATATAGTCATATAATATTGTGTATTTTAATTATGTATATTCATATTTTACCCTCCTAATATTATTAGGTCACATGGCCTAGTAGATAGAGGGCTGACCTCAAAGGCCAAAAGACCTGGATTCAAGGCCTGTCATTAACACATACTGTGCATGTGTATATATACATGTGTAAATAAATGTGCACGTATGTACATGTAATGGGAATGGGAATTTGAAGATCTTCCCTGCCCTTTAATAAGCCTAAGGAAATTTGAAGACCTTCCCTGATTTGAAGTTATACCCTGCCCCCCTAATAGGCTGAATGTAATCACATGGAGCCTATGGTGGGAGGAGTCTGCTGAAGGGTGGAGTAGAGCCTACAGGAAGCTGGGATTCAGAGCAGCTAGATGGTGGGAGGATAGGATGCACGTGAGGGAGACAGGCTTGCGAGTAAATGTTGGTTGTTTGCCACCTGCTGTGACAGCTAGGTTTGTGTGGGTTTGTGGAAAGGCTAAAGGATGCGGTGTCTCTCTGTGCTGTTATGGCTTATTAACTTCTTTGCTACTATGATGGAATCAACTTACTGGTTTGGGGATTCGGTTTTCTGGTGTCTGAATAAGTGTTTTGCTTCTGTCTTCTATATGGAAATTCTGTTATATTTTGTAATTGAGCACTATGCAGGCATATTTACAGTGACCATTGGTACAGCAAATATTGCATTGGCACTATAGTATACCTGTATGTGTGTATATGTCCCTTCCTGTCCTGGTATCAATGTCTACAGACATAGGTTGCTTATCAAATGTTAACTAAAAAAATGAAAACATTTTCATTTTATCTTATAATTCAGACTGTGTACTAATTCAGATAAGTTTTATTTTCAGTTGATTCAAAACAATAATTAAGATCTATTTAATGTTTTTTAAACTACTACTTTCTTTTGATTTTGTTACCATATTTATATTATAATTCTCAAAACCATTAACTTATTTATCTTCTTTGCACAGGTATATGAAGGATTTGTTATTTTTGCAACATGGGGGAATCTCTTTGTAACAATGAAGATCACACGTTGAAAACCATCCATGATGTACAACATTAAGTCCTAAGTAGTTGCCAAAATCACATGATGGCAGAGTCCCACAGCTAGTAAGTGGCAGAGGCAGAATTTGGACCCAAATCTTTCTTAACCTGAACCCATCTGAATGATGCAAACTTCACCAAGCTTTACCATGCAACCCTTGTAGAAAAGAGATCTGCCAATCCTGTTATCACCAAAATGAACTACCACCAAAGAAGCAGCAAGGTACTCTTAAGGGTCAACCAAGAGGCAGTATGTGCCAGTGACATCAAAGTTTACTATTTCTTTGCCTATTACCTCCTTTCAGGCCCAAGAGGAGATAAACAAATAGCCTAAGCTTAAGAACCTTGTGAATAGTAATAGTCCATACAACACCTACTCTAGACCTCTGACTCTGCTTCCAGAATTAACCCTAAAGTTACTGACCAAAGTAGCAACCCTTGTATTAATGTGATCTAACAACTGCCTCTGCAGGTGCTACAACCCTTGATTCCTCAGCAGCCACAAATAATGAAGACTGGGAAAGCAAAAGGATCATCACGAAAGTAATTTGAACTATCAAATGTCTCATTGTCAAAAAAGACATGGCTTTATCAGTAGATATGGCATTTTAAAATGTAAATTTCCATCTGTTTTGTCATTGTACCCTGAGAACCACTGTGCCATTCCATCTGTCCTATAGTTGGAACCTCTTAGATATAATACCTATCTCTATGAAGATGTGCTGAAAGCAGGGACTTGGGTTTTGTTTTTGGTTTTGGTTTTGGTTTTTATATGTATCACCAGCATTTAGAACAGTGTATCAGACACAAGGTAAGCAATTAGATGCTTTTTCATTCATTCACTTATATATTAATTGTACCAGGGCTTCTAACCATCTCATAAATACAAATTTTAAAAAGTGTACTATTCAACCACATTGATAATCTTTATTCTTCTGAAATACACTTAGATTTATTTTAGTGCTTATACATAAGTGTTTTTTTAATGAAACTGAATAACTACATAGTTAGTTTCTATGAGACAGAGCATAGAAACTAGGGCCTTGGATTCAAATCCCTGCTCAGATACTTATAGTTAGTCTTAAGCAAGTCACTTTCTCTCTGAGTCTCTGTTTACTCATGTATAAATTTATAATAGCATTTACCTAACTTACTTCACAGAACTGTTAGAAAAGCATTTTGTCAGCCATGCTAATGTAAATGTGGTATATGTAAATAGAAGCTAACCTCAGAATCAGAAAGAACTGCTTCTGGCACATGTTGGCTGTAGGATGTTGACTAAATCACTTATCCTCTTAATATTCCAGGTAATTTAAATCTTTAAGGGTTAGACTGCAGATCATTGACTGATATTCAGAGACAGTTTTCTTCGATGCGTGTTCCCTGAATACACATTATTTATCCAATGGGGGGAAAATAATCTAATAAAAGTTGGATAAGATAATATGTATAGATATAAATCCTATTACACTTGATAATTGTTTTGCTACTTACTCTATGGAGTTTTGTTTTATTTTGCTTTGTTTTGTACAGTGAGGAAAGAATTTTGTACATTCTAAAACATCATGGGAATGTGAGTTATCATTATGACAATTTCTTAGATTTCATCATAGTTACTTAAAGGCAGGGTTTTTTATGCAGTGTTTTCAAAACCATATTTAGCTCTAGAAAATATTGAACTCTAAAGGTAATAGAAAAATAAAAACATGGAACTTTGAAGTCTGTTCTACTAATGTCAAATTATGCCATCATTACTCAATGAAAGGCCTTCAAAACAGATTTTAGATAGTCAATTTTCAGCTATGGATTCAGTCATAAAATAGGGCCAGCTTCCAGAATCACACTAAGTAAAACCAGATAGTTTCTGAGGATAGCAATGAAATACCTAGTCAGCCAATGATTCAAGAAAAGTGACA
The DNA here is from genome assembly GCA_028627135.1 of Pseudochirops cupreus. NCBI lineage: Eukaryota > Metazoa > Chordata > Mammalia > Diprotodontia > Pseudocheiridae > Pseudochirops > Pseudochirops cupreus. The sequence continues at coordinate 421,409,714 of CM053580.1, read as the reverse complement.
GATTCTGATAATACACACAGCCTGGACAATAACGGAGAGTAAGTTGAATGTGAGATTCATAAATCATTAGAATGGTTAGGATTCATAACTTTCCAAAGCTTCTGTATGTTGAATTTTTTTTAAGATACAATATAAGCATTTCATAGGTAACCAGCACAGAGAGTCATGAGTCCTACTCACTAAAGCTTGAATAAGTTGGGGGGGGGGGGACAGGAGGGAAGGGGGAACAAAGTGAATTCCCACAAATGAAAGAATATAGCAGTCTATGTTCCAGATAAAACAGAACATGATAGCTGTTGCAGCATTTGTTAAATGAAACATGAGGACTTCCAGGAGTGAAGACGGCTAAGTTGACAGTAAATTGCTATCTCTCCCATATTTGCCTCAAACTGTTGTACCCAAACCCAAATCCCAGGTCACTACATACCACCTGATTCGTGGCCCACCATTAAGCCCCTTTATATTTTTGTCCCTGTCCCTACCCTACACCTTGTCATAGCTTGAAACTGCTAAAGGCATGTCTGGGCATTGCCCAAGCTAAGTCCCCTCAACCCCTCCTTCCTCAAATCAGCATTCTATATATTCTCCTTGAATCAGCATAAGTGTACAAGGTTCAACTCAGGGTTATGGTGTAATGTAGAGATCACCCTGTCCTGTTCCACTGACCAAGCAGGGTCCCCACATACTTCCCCCAGAACATGACACCAGCCAGTTCTAGGGAGTTCCAGTCCCCCTTACCCCCTGACCCTCCACCCTGTTTGGGAAAGCGCTATGATCCTCCACCCTGCACCCTCCAACCTGTTCTAGGAGAGACCCCTAAGTCACAGGAAGATTGCACCCTTGTACCCTTGCACCATATTCTCAAATTAGCCCTGAGCTATAGATCTAACTAATGGCTGTTCTTTGCTTCTGTATGTCATGGCTTCTGCTAGCTGCCCTCCCTGATTGTGGTTTTTGTGGTTTTAGCTTTTTTAAACAAAGCCTGTATCCCCAATGGATTACTACCAATTTGAGTTTACACTCTGGTAGTCGCACACTTGCTTAATAAATCCACACCTAAATTTGTCTTGAACCCAGGTCTTGGCTTGCTCTTATTCGCTACACAACAAAACAACCATAAAATACTGCCCCCAAACAAATCTTGGAACAGTAGAACCAGCAAAAAATATAGGGTGAAACAATCTCTTAGCCCAAGAAACTTGAAGACAGGAAAGAAAGGTTTGTCTCATTTGTGTAAAAGAGGAGCACTCTCCAGGACAGGAAGTGTCCCAGCAAGCCCCACCTCCGAAAACCATCTCAGGAGATCCTGAGCCCCAGTGCAGAGGAGTAGACTAAAAGCAACACCAGCACCTCCCATGTGCCTCAGGATAGCCAGGGAAATGGGAAGACTGCCCTATTGGTGCTTAAGCAAACAGGCAGCATCCAGCAGGCAGAATGTTATATATGTCAGGGAAATGCAGAAACACCCCACTGACCTCAGCACATGTCAGACACCAGCACTAGGAACTGAGTTCAGTACCAGGTAAACTTCCAGACCCCTATTGCCTCCAGCAAGGCCAGAAGCATCATACTACCTCAGTATGGCACCAGATACAAGGGACACCTATGGGCCTCAGGGCAACACAAGTACAGCACTAGGTAAAGAGCCAGGGCTTATAGCCCCTGCCACAAGAAGCCTGAGACAGCCTTGGACCAGAGCTCACATTTAAAAGAAAGGAAAAAAAAGCTAAGAGAAAGAGAGAGAAAGAGAGAGAGTGAGAGAGAGAGCAAAAAAAAATCAATTAAAAAAAAAGAATCTGACCAGAGAAAGTTATTATGGCAACAGAGAACTCAATCAAAGGACACAAACTCAGAAGAGGACAACATTGGCAAAACACTTATGGACAAAACCCCAAAGAAAAATGGGAAGTGGTCTCAAGCCCAGAAAGAAGTCACTGAAGAACTCAAAAAGTAGCTTAAAAATCATATAAGAGAAGTAGATGAAAAATTGGGAAAAGAACTGACAATGATGCAAGATAATTATGAATAAAGAATCAATGACTTGGGAAAACAACTGCTTAAAAAGTAGAATTTGTCAAACAGAAAAGAAAGTAAAAAAGCTAAGTGAGGAAAAAAAAGCTCCTTAAAAGTTAGAATTGGGCAAGTAGAAGCTAAAGACTCTACGAGACACCAAGAATCAATCAAACAAATTCAAAAGAATGAAATAAATAGAAGAAAATGTAAGATACCTCACTGGAAAAACAAACTGATGGAAAATAGATCCAGGAGAGACAATGTCAGAATTGGTGGACTACCTAAAAGCCATAATCAAAAGGATCTGGAGGGGGGCGGAGCCAAGATGGCAGTGCAGCAGCAGCAACATATAACAGCTCTCACATAGCCACCCCAAAATACCCATAAAACAGGACTCTAAACCAATCCTAGAACTCCAAAACGCACACAAAGATACTTCCCACTAAAGTCAGCTCGGCTACGAGGAACCATATCAGCACTGCGAACCAAAACCAGCCTGTCCTGAAGCCGAGGCTGTGCCCCAGGGGCGGCTGGATGGGAGGAGTGGAGAAGCATCTCAGGTGAGCAGATCAGCAGCAGCTGAGAGTGGGGATTGTGAAAGGGGGAGATAAGCAGTCCAGCAAAAGGCCTCCAGAGCGGAAAAGTGAAAGGCAGAGGTTTTGCACCTGCCTCCTCATTGTAGCTTCGCGCCCGTGGCCTGAAGACAGCAGGGGGACTTAGCAATTGTTCTCAGGCCAGTGCTCTCACGTTGAGTGGCCTGGATCCAGATCGCCGTCTTGGGCCTCCATCTTGGAGTC
>CM053580.1:421384200-421406404 GCA_028627135.1 Pseudochirops cupreus | reverse complement strand
GATTAAAGTAAGATTGTTAACCCATTTTGAGTTGCTTTCCTTTAGAAAAGCAGATCTAAGAACCTGTGCTAGCAGCCCCCCTGAGTATACTAGGGTGCTTGCTGATACAAGGGGTCGCCACCCACAGGTTGAAAACTGCTGCCCTATAGGAAAATGGGGGGGTAGGGAATAAGAGGGGGGTATGATAAAAGGGAGGGCAGATTGGGGGAGAAGGTAGTTAGAAGCAAACATTTTTGAAAGGGGATAGAGGCAAAGGAGAAAATTAGAATAAATGGGGATGGGACAGGATGGAGGGAGATATAGTTAGTCTTTCACAATATAACAATTATGGAAATGATTTGGATAACTACACATGTACCACCTATATTGAATTGCTTATTTTCCCATTGGGGGTGGGTGAGGAGGGAAGAATGGAAAAAATCTGGAACTCAAAGTTTTAAACACAAATGTTTAAAAAAAATTGTCTTTTACATGCAACTGGGAAATAAGATATACAGGCACTGGGGTATAGAAATCCATCTTACCCTACTAAAATGTTAGAGGGGATGATGGGGTAGGACATCAGAGAGAACAGATTGAGGGAAGGGGTATTCAGTGGGCTTGCTGTTTTGGGGTGGGGGCAGGGGAAAGATGGAACGAAATAACTGTAACTCAAAATTTTGTGGAAATGAATGTTGAAAACTAAAAATTAATTAATTTAATAAAAGAAAAGACTTTTGCTTTGCCATTAGTCAGAACAAAATCATTTATTTCCTTATCATGTCTAACCTTTGGAAGTTTCAAGTAGTCTGACCATATGGACTACCAAATAGGCCATAGATATCTTAAATTTTAAGAAACTAAATTGAACGGCTAAAAGTTCCCAGCTTGCCTTTGGTGTTTATGGGAAACAAATTTATTTCTATCTTTTAGCAATGGAATTTATCGTGACTATTACAATACAAATATAATAAACCTCATTGTTACCTTAAGCTCATTCTGGCACTTCGTTGTATTTACAACTATGAATCAATTTACCATGAAAGCAGATTAACCATAACATATTTCAATGTGCTTTTCCTGAATAGAACAATCACAAATCAATAAAACACATTTTTAGTACCATATTCGTTTAAATGATGAATGGTTGTGAATTGACAGCAGAAACAATCTCAAGTTAGTTCTTAATACAAAATCACTGACGACATCTCTGCAGTGGCAACCCTTCACAGACTGCCTGTGCTTCAACGAAAGATATAAAATCATGGTAGTATTAATAGCTAGATTACTAGCTTTTCATAAGGTCTTCTTTATATAAGCACAGAAAAACTAGGGAAAGGCAAGGCAATTGGAGTTCCAAGTGACTGGCCCAAGGTGACACAGCTAATAAGTGTGTCAGGTGCTGGAGGCCAGATTTGAACTCCTGACTCCAGGACCAGTGCTCTATTCACTGCACTAACTGCCCCTGAATTTTTAACAGAAGTAATATTCAGAAGTAGTATAGATTTTCTCAGAAGATTTTCTTAGGAATAAACAACATTAAAGAAATTGTTTAGTTCATTTAGTTTTTGGTAAGCTTAGATTGTTCTTAGCTTTAATCCATCTCAGGTCAGTTCCTTTAAAGTTCTCAAAACCCACTGAAATGTCTTCTTATATTTGATCTGAGCTATCATAAGATATGTACCCTTCGAATATAGTTATTGAAAAAAAACTTCTTTCATAGAGACTTGTCCTTGCTTTATAAACCATGTCAACCAATGAGACAAAATTTCCTACCATGTAAATGTTGAACGTGATCTTAAAAATAAATTACAGGATTTTGTATGAACAGTTTTGCTATGAAAGAGAACAGTAATTCCAAACAAGGAATTTTAAAATGCTGTCCAAAGGATAGAATTGGTTACTAGATTTTGAGAAGACAAAAAAAGATCCTAGGTCATTCTATTTGAGGTCTTAGTAAGAACGCTGTTTGCCAGAGCAGATCATGGCTCAGGTTTAATAAAAAATGCACTAGTTAACATTTTATACCACTTACTATGTGCCAAGTACTTTGCTAACTGCTTTCCAATTATTAATTCATTTGATCCTCACAATAACCCTACAAGGTAGGTGCTATTATTACCCCTATTTTACAGATGAGGAAACTGAGGCAAATAAGACTAAATTGACTTGCCCTGGGTCACATAGCTAGTGTCTGAGGCTGGATTTGAATGTAGGACTTCCTGACTCCAGGCCCAGTGCTCTATCCATTTTGCTACCTGATTACAGAAATGGAACAAATCGGATCTTAGCCCCTGAAAATTGCCTTTATCACCTCTTATCCTTGGTACCTCTTATGTTTTATCATGGACTGAGTGTTGGACTTAGAGACAGGAATACCTATTTGTTTTCCTTCTTCAGATGTTTATGACTTTGGACAAATCACATAACTTTTGTTTTCTCATCTATAAAACAAGGATCTTATTCACATGTATCTCATAGGGTTTCATGAGGATCAAGTAAAATAATATATTTGAAGCACTTTGCTAACCTTAAAGTGATATATTAATGCTACTTACTATTATTATTGGCAATATATTTCTATAGACATTCCATTCTACACAGTGGACACCACAATCTGTTTCTTTTAATTAAAAATAATGATACAAAAATTAATGAATCATAATACAAAGGAGTAATAGGGACCTTAGGCTCTATTGTTGATATAGGCCTCTCAACAAATTTGACAGATGAGTGAATTAAGGACCAGAAAATCAAAAGAATTTGTCCAAGGTCACACAGCAGATCTCAAAGTCAGATCTTCTGACGTTATGCCCAATTCTCTTTCCTTTTTAGTACATATGCTCTAATACTTTGGATAGTTCTTTCTTGTAGAGTTAGATTCTTGGGACTTCAAGATGTCAGTGCTCAAGAGAAATTGCATTCAGCAATATTTTTGTTTTAGCGAGGCATGAGGAATTACTTGCATTCTGAAAACTGAATAAATATGTACACTCTCATTTCCTCAACTGCAATGGTTGAGTAAGAAGCATCTCTCTCTATCTTACTATGCCCAGAGGCATCATTTTCTCACTGAACAGCTTGGGAAACAGATTGCTTGCATCAACATCCTTTTTAATGTAAAATGTCTGGCACAGGACCCAAAGCATACACATCAGAAGCGTCTGGGGCTTTATATTTTGTCCCCATTGTGTTTACCTGGTCCTAGTAGCTCACAAAGATGAATAATGCATTTTATCTTCCACATTTCCTTTTTAATAAGGTACCTTAAATATGTGTTGTTATCTTCAAAAAACTTAAGTAATTGTAATAAAATAAGCAATAATTGTCTTTTCCCCCATACTTGATTTTCTAGTCCCCATTTCCTTCATTTGTCAAAAGTGTTGAGTATTGGACAGATATTCCCTTTTGATTCAACCTATCAGAGATAAAAGATATTGGTTCAGAAATTACCATAATAAAAATTCAGACTTGTATGTGGATAACCAGGTAAAACAACAACAACAGCAACAAACAATGGGGATGAGTTTATAAGGTAAAGCTATTTGTCCTCCTTTTCATTAGATGCAGAGTATAGACAATATTTATTATTGTATTTCCAGGACATTTTAAAAATATATTTTGAGACAATGTTTATTAATGAACAGGATGCCTAATTGGAATCAGGAAGACCTGGGTTCAAGTCCAACCTCTGATAAACAATATCTGTGTAACAATGGGCAAATCTCAACTTCTCCATGCTGGGGCAACCCTCCAAGTCAAAATATTACTTTTAAATTGCTGATCTGCCTTTTTAGATGAAGTTTCCAGTCTGAGAATACTCTAAAAGTATGAAATTACAATACTAGAACTCCCCCATCAACCTCTTCCTCCCACCTAAAATATCTCCCTGTAGCAGTGAATATCCATGTGTGTTTATGGTTTAGTAAGTCAGAGAAGAAAATACTAAAAGCAGTTTGGTCATATTTCTATTACTTTTTAATCTAATCTTATACATTATATATCTAAGAATATTTTAATAAGGGATTGGCTATCCAAAGGATTCCTCCTTAAATTCAGCAAAATTAGCAGATGACTCTCTTAGCCACATTTTTGAGACATACTAAATTGTAAGGAACAGAATTTAAGAAAACACCAGACTTAAGTACTCATCCTTATGGCAACTGGATAGAAATAAGGTTAATTTATTGTCCTTTGTGAACGAATTTAATTTATCTCAGCATCTCAATGTGTTAAATGGGCTTCTGGAAAAAATGTACAAAATTCTGATGTACTTGATTAGAAAAAACATAATGAATGCTTTATCATCCTAACATTTTCCATGTAAAAATTCCCAGGTCACTTCAATGATGGTTAAAAAAAATATTAAACTCAATTTCATGCCTTAGGCATGCCTGTAACCACTTATTCTAAAAGGTTTCTTGTTTTATTTCTTTAAGCCAATTTTTTTTCACATAAAAACATGCAAAATCTCTTTTCATTTGATAAGTGGTTTAATTTGATCAACCAGGCATGCAGAATATCACAGATTCTGTGTTAATAAGAGAGAATTAATGATTTATAGTAAAAAAAAAAAAACAAACCTTTCTTCTCATATCATTGTAATCTGGTTCATCTCAGCTCATTCCATATATACATATATATATATGGAATATATATATATATATATATATGTATGTATGTATGTATGTATGTATGTATGTATGTATCACCTGGTGGGTTCAGTGAAAGATTTCAACATGACAAGAGAACAGGATATGGTGAAATCCAGATCCCAAGTCTCATTGAAACAGAAACAGTGCAGAATGAAGACATCCTTGATTCATTTTTAAAATATCTCTTTGTGGCACAACATGAGCCAATTTATCAGTGAGACTGCATTTAACCAAAATGAATTGACATATTCTGGGCTCATTTCATTCTTCTACTTTCCCTCATTTGCAGTCAACTCAATACTAATTCTTTCCTTTATCTTCCTTTTCATTTTTCTTTCATCCTCTATCCCCTGTTTTCTCAAACCCTTACTATCCAAACCCATAGGCTGTTCTCTAATTAGTTATTCTCCTACCTCAGTCCTCATCTATTGCCTGAACTAAAGGAATTATGATTTTTAGCACCTTAATTATATAATGACCTTTCTATACTGTATGGACAAATTTGGCACATTTAGTGATCTGGCACTTCATGTGTGAGCCAAGAAATTCCAAATTTTAAGATTGTTGTTAAAAGTTGTTAAAAGAGGAATATGTATAAATAAAGGAATAAAACATTTTTAATTTAATAAAAGAAAACAATTCTATTTACATTTTCCCTAGCAGTTACAAAATATTTTTATATTTAGGGAATGAGATATGGGTAGTCTAGACACTCTTTTAAAAAAGGGTTCTTTCAGGAAGGAGAGGCTACCAGAGGTGGAAGGTACTTCCATGGTATTGATTCCAATATTGCAGAGAGTTTTCAGAATAAAGAGTTGGTGAGAATGGGGAGCGAAAGGGGAGGAATTCCAGAGGGCAGCCTGGAGACTAATTAGGAACATCACATTTAGAGGTATGTAAGCAAAAACAAATAAAGTAAAAACCCTAATATATGCTTTTTTTGAATGAATGGGTTTTTTTCTAAAAAATTAAGTCAAAGAAAGCATTAGTTTTATCTTTCCATCATTTATTTACTCAAGCTGTTTAAATTATATTTTCTTTTCCATTTTTAGGAACTGATTTCCTTTAATGATACTTTCAAAGCAAATTTTTTACTTCATCATCTTGCCAAATGCTATTTCCTATTGAGTCTGTGTTTCCTAGAGTTTCATAGGAACGTATATCTTTTCTTGATGACTTATCAGTTTTATCAATGCAAGGCAGCTGGGAAAATTTGTAGAAATATAGGTAGAGGGAAAAGATGAAAAACAAACAAACCTAAGGTCATTAAGAGTGAAGAAATTGCAGAGGAAATGCCTTTTTCTAAGAATAACAGAGGTTTGTGAGAAGAAATATTTTTTCAAGTTCTTATTTTCAAATTTGGTTTTAGATATTATATGTAAATGTAAATTACATAGTAACTAGATATTTTAATTACTACTTTCTCTTAGTTCTTTGGGTGTGTGTATGAATATATAAATATGTATATTATATAGAGTATGTATAAATAAACATGTGTACACACATATATGTACATATAAGTTTCCAAAATTTATAAAAGATCTTAGGAAAAAAATGAGGGTGGGTTGTTGTATATCTAAGTATTAGCAGAGTTGAACAATTTAGTTATAGTTGTAGTAATTACACAATCTGCCACTTGGCTCCCAATCCAAAGATAGTTACTTACCTTTTTTGGACAGAACTTTTGCTGTTCTTGCCAAAGTGATCCAATGGCATGTGTGGGAAAATAAAAATTCAAAACAATTGATGGCCCAAGTAGTCAAGGATTCAGATGCCCTTTCAAAAATTTATAAAGATCATAAAGGGGCCTCTGTGGATGCTCTATGTCTGTATATTTATATATTCTTCTATTATTTAGGTAAATTATCAAACAAAGACACTTTGTAATCAGTTATTATTGATTTTCTATATTCATTTGAGTGTGAATTGGTCTATTTTGTTTGAGATTGAATGTATGAGTGAGAATTGGGAAGAGTTTTCCCCTGCCCCAGATAGTAACTGTCAGGTATATTGAGGTATGTTAGGAGAAACCTTTCTAATTCTCTAATAAAGTGATGATCTCATTGATGCATGTCCCCCTATCAGCAATACAGAACATTCCCAATCCATTCCTCTCCATCCTATGTGGCTTTTCTCCATGTCTGTCTATAAATTCAAGTCAGGTGTTCAATCTAACCTACCAGGATAGAGCAAGGAACTGGGTTTGAGGATTTATAGGCAATTGATACTCAGAAAGCTAGCAGAATTTTGAACTATTTTATTATTTGGTGCAGCAAGCAGGCAAATAAAGCAGACAGAGAAATACAATATATGACAATACAGAGAGAAGTTCATTCCCATCGATGCAAAGAAACTCACCCGCCTGGGCAGAAGGTTGACATGTATGATTGCAAAGATCTCAGTAGTACACTATCAGAATGAGAATCTGAGCAGGGAGCCCTGTTCTGCCTTGCTCTTATTTGTTTTCAGGGCTTTAAAATGGACTTGAGGAGAGGATTCTGGGAAGGTGGTAGAGTAGGTCAGAAAATTTCAAGCTCTTAATACTTCTCTCCACAAAAGAGATAAAGTAATGCTTCTGGGTGAACATAGAGCTGTGAAAATAAATGAAAGTTGGTTTAGAAGAGGGGTCCTCTTGGAACAATCAGAGGAGACTTAAAGACAAATCCCAGTGCTAGATTTCCTCCCCATAAAAAGTAAACTCTTCCAGGCTTTCAGCTCTTTAACAACAAGTGGCAAACCCTGGAATTAGCTGGGTTGGGAGGCTGCCTTGGCCCTGCCACAGGAACTTTTACCATTTGGACCATGAGAGGAGTTGGGCATCTGACCTGGGGAGGATCTAGGGAACCTATGCTAACAAGGAATACTAGATCTTCCTGTGCTGCAGAAAGCAGCAGCAGAGAGAAGGAACCAGCGTATACCTAGTGAATACAGAAGTAGTGGGGTGGGATGCTGCTAGCTATGGACACTTATAGGAAGCTGAAGGTCTTGGTTTAAGTTCAAGGTCAGAGAGAACTGAAGAGGATGAGCGCTCAGGGGCACCATCCCCCATGCCCCATGACCAAATGTGATTATAAAAACTAAATTATTACCAAAAAAAATGAACAGGCAAAAGAGAAAACATCCAACCATTGAGAGCTAATATTGGAATACAGAAAACCAGGGTTTGACTTCAGGGGTTATACTGAATCAAAGAAACCCTCTTCTACCCCAAGAGTAATGTCAAATGGTCACCTGCCCAAAAAGAATTCATTGAGGAACTTAAAAAGATGTTAAAAATCAAATGAGAGAAATTGAGGAAAAATTTAAAAGAAAAATAAGAATAATCCAAGAAAAACAAAAAAATTATGACAAGAAAGTGAGCCAATTAGATCACATGTCTTGGAACACTATATATCAAAGAGCAAAAGAACTGCGCCTTTGGCCAAAAATATCATGCCCAACAAAGCTAAGCATAACTTTGAGTGGAAAAAAAATGGACATTTTGGGGGGTGGAGCCAAGAAGGCAGAACATTAAGCAGGAACTTTTCTGAGCTCCTTGATGAATTTTGTCAGTAACCTCTAAAATGTGAATCTGAATGGATTTTAGAGTGATAGAATCTATTGAGAGACAGAGTATGGCAGATTCCCAGTCAAGCAAAGTGCCCATGTAGGACTGGGCAGGGAGAGAGTGGAGCACATGGGGGCTGCACCAGCTCAGACCTGAACAGCAGAGTGAGAGTGAGCCCTGACCAGTGGATTCACCCACCCCAAGGGAGATTCACAAACATCTCACTACCAGACTGAGGATCAGTAGGAGCTGGGTAAAAGAAAGTACAGGGCCCATGACAGCTGCTTCTCCTGGGGCTATCAGCCCACAGCCTGCATGTTTAAAAATCACTTACCTGAACTTCCTGGACCCAAGATGGCAGAGCAAACCCTAGCTGCTCCAATCCCCCTCTCTGACCCAGAAAACTGAAAGATTAATGCTCCATCCTGTATAAAATCCTGAAATACTGGAAGCAGCTGCAGGATTGGGAACCCTAGAGGAAGGGTGTTACTGAAGCTGTGTGGAGCCTGAAGTGAAGGGAGGGGGTATCCCAACAAGCCCTACCTCAGCTGACCAGCAGGAGATCCCTGTAGAGCCAGCAAGCCTTAACAGCAGAAGCCCAGGAATGCATTAGCACAATCAAGGAAATCTCGAGACACCAGTACTACAGGCCACCAGCTGCTGAGCCTGCCTGACCTAGAGCCCAGAGGCAAAGAGCCAGAAACCTGAAGTGTCCAGACCACCCCTACCCCTCTGGTTACTCTGTGAGCCTCAGGGGAAACACTGAGAGTCCTGGCCTTGGCCTCACGCTAGACACCCAGAGACTACAGCACTCAAAGTCAACAACCAGGCCCTTAGCTCCCAGCCTGAGGAGCATGGATCAGAGCCCTCTGTACCTCAGAAGCAGGAATCCATTGTAAATGTCAGAAAAGAGACAATCACAATGAGCAAGAAGGAAGCTGAGATAGCAAGAACAAGAATGATCCAATCCTATTACAGAGAACAAGAACAACCAAATTCAGTGAGCAACATTGACTCTATACTCACACCTGAGACCACAAAAGGAAATATGAACTGCTCTCAAGCCCAAAAAGCATTCTTGGAAGAGCTCAAGAAATGTTTTAAGAGCCAAATTAGAGAGATGGAAGATAAATTGACCACGTTAGAAAAAAAAATCTCACTGAAGGAAACAAATCCTTAAAAAGTAAAATTTGTGAACTGGGACAGGAGGTTCAAAATCTAACTGGAGAAAATACCTCCTTGGAAAAGGAGCTTCAAAAACCAATGGAGGAAAATAGTTCACTAAAAATTAAAGTCTCTATGATGCATCAAGAACGAGTCAAACAAAACATAAAGACTTAAAAATTAGAAGAAAGTGTAAAATATCTCATTGGGAAAACAACTGACCTGGAGAACAGATCCAGGAGAGATAACCTGAGAATTATTGGTCTACAGAAAAGCCATGATGAAAAAAGCAGCCTGGACAAACATCCTGCAAGAGATTGTCAAAGAAAACTGTCCTGAGGTCCTAGAATCAGAAGGCAAAATATTTATCAAAAGAATTCACTGAACTCCTCCTGAAAGAGATCCCAAATTGATATGAAGATCTGAAAAGATCTCTGAAAGAGATCTCCAAGAAATATAGTAGCTAAATTTCAGAATTATAAGGTCAAGGAAAAAATACCACAAGCAACCAGAAAGAAACCACTCATACATCATGGAACTACAATCAGGATCACACAGGACCTAGCAGCTTCTACATAAAAGATTTGAAGGATTGGAATATGATGTTTCACAAGGCAAAAGAGCTTGGACTGCAACCAAGGATCAACTACCCAACAAAGCTGAGCATAATCTTTCAGGCAAGGAGAAGGTCATTCAGTGAAATAAGGGACTTCCAGGCTTTCCTGATGAAAAACCCAGAGCTCAATGTAAAATTCAGTCTCCAAATACAAGACTCAAGAGAGACATAAGAAGATAAACAAGGAAAATAAACACACACACACACACACACACACACACACACACAACTTGTGGCTCATCAAGAGCCAATTGTTTACATCCCTGTATGGGAAGCTGATATATGGGAAGCTGATACCTGTCAATATTAGATTTATATAATTATTGTGAAATTTATAAGGAATATACATAGAGAGAGGGTATGGGTATAAAGGAACTAACCAGATGATAAAAAACCTTATTAAAGAGTACAAAGGGACTGCAATGGGAGAAAAGGAAAGGATGAGACTGAAAAGGGTAAATTATGCCACAAAAAGAGGCATAAAACATACTCTAGTAGAGGGAAAGAAGGGAGGGAGATGAATATCATATGAACTTTATTCTTTTTAGTTCTGGTTAAAGGAGGGATCAACATAATCAATTAAGTTTAGGATTCTAAGGTGAAAAAACACAAAAACTCATTATAGTAGAGAGAAAGGAGGGAGGGAGAGGAGTACTGTATGAAATTTACTCTTATCAGTTTGGGTTCAAGGAGGGATTAAAACACTCCATTAAGTATAAAAATCTATTATGCCTTACAGGCAATAGGAGGGGTAAAGGGGAAAAAAGGTGGCGTGATTAAAAGGGAAGGAAATAGTAGTAGGGGGGAAGGGTAGTTAAAGGGAGGGAGGTGCATAGGGAGGGAATATTGAGGGAGGCCATGGTCGAAAGGAAAACTCTTAAGGAGGGGAAGGAAGAAGGAAGAAATAAAAACATAAACAGGGGAGGGAATAGGATGGAGGGAAAGACACAGATAGTAATCATAACTGTGAATGTGAATGGGATGAACTCTCCTATAAAACAGAAGCAGATAGCAGAATGGATTAAAAACCACAATCCTACAATATGCCATCTACAAGAAACACATTTGAAATGAGGGGATACACACAGGGTAAAGGTAAAAGGCTGGAATAGAATATGTTATACTTTAGCGAAAGTAAAAAAAAACAGGGGTAGCAATGCTCATCTCAGATAAAGCAAAAGCAAAAAAAGATCTAATTAAAAGAGAGAAGGAAAGAAACTATATCATGCTTAAAGGCACCATCAAGATTGAAGCAATATTATTTAATATATATTCACTAAGTGGTATAGCATCCAAATTCCTAGAGGAGAAGTTAATGGAATTAGAGGAAGAAATAGATAGCAGAACTATACTAGTGGGGGACCTCAATCTCCCCTTATCTGAACTTGATAAATCTAACTTCAAAATAAACAAGAAAGAAGTTAAGGAGGTGAATAGAATTTTAGAGAGGGTAGATATGATAGACTTTTGGAGAAAACTGAATGGAGATGAAAAGGAATATATCTTCTTCTCAGTGGTACATGGCACATACACAAAAATTGACCATGTACTAGGGCATAAAACCTCACAATTCAGTGAAGAAAGGCAGAAATATTAAATGCATCCTTCTCAGATCACGATGCAATGAAAATTATATGCAATAAAGGGCAATGGAAAAATAGATTAAAGACTAATTGGAAACTAAATAATTTAATCCTAAAGAATGAGTGGGTCAAACAAGAAATTATAGAAACAATCAGTAACTTCATTCAAGAGAATGACAATAATGAGACATCATACCAAAACTTGTGGGATGCCGCAAAAGCAGTTCTTAGGGGAAGTTTTATATTGCTGAATGCATATATGAAAAAATTAGAGAAAATGGAGGTCAATAAATTGGGCATGCAACTGAAAAAGCTAGAAAAAGAACAAATTGAAAATCCCCAATAAATACTAAATTAGAAACAATGAAAACCAAAAGAGAGATTAATAAAATTGAAATTAAGAAAACTATTGAATTAATAAATAAAACTGAGAGTTGGTTTTATGAAAAACCCAATAAAATTGATAAACCTTTTGTCAATATGATAAAAAAGAAGGAAGAAAACCAAATTATGAGTATCAAAAATGAAAAGAGTGAATCTACCTCCAATGAAGAGGAAATGAAACAATAATTAGGAATTATTTTGCCCAATTGTATGCACATAAATTTGTCAATTTTAGTGAAATGGATGAATATTTACAAAAATATAAGTTGCCTAGACTAACTGAAGAGGAATTAAATTACTTAAATAACCCCATCTCAGAAAAAGAAATTGAACACACCATCAATGAACTCCCTAGGGAAAAATCTCCAGGGACAGATGGATTTACTAGTGAATTCTATCAAACATTTTGGAACAATTGATTCCAACTTCACAAACTATTTGGGAAAATTGGAGAAGAAAGACTCCTACCAAATTCTTTTTATGACACAAATATGGTACTAATACCTAAATCAGGAAGAGACAAAATGGAGAAAGAAAATTATAGACCAATTTCCCTCATGAATACAGATGCTAAAATTTTAAATAAAATATTAGCAAAAAGACTCCACAACTTATCAGAAGAATAATACACTTTGATCAGGTAGGATTTATTACCAGAATATAAGGATGGTTCAAGATTAGGAAAACTATCAGTATAATTGATCACATCAATAATAAAAGTAGCAGAAACCATATGATTGTCTCAATAAATGCAGAAAAAGCTTTTGACAAAATATGACACCCATTCCTATTAAAAACACTAGAGAGTGTATCAATAAATGGAGTCTTCCTTAAAATAATAAGCAGCATGTATCTAAAACCATCAACAAGTATTACATGTAATGGGGATAAGCTAGAAGCATTTCCAGTAAGATTAGGGGGGAAACAAGGATGTTCACTATCACCCTCTTATTCAATTTGGTATTAAAAATGTCAGCAGTAGCAGTAAGAGAAGAGAAAAGGAATTAAAGAAATCAAATTAGGCAAAGAAGAGACTAAGCTATCACTCTTTGCAGATGATATGATGATATACTTAGAGAATCCTAGACAATCAAGTAAAAAAAAAACTGCTCGAGATAATAAATAAATTTGGCAAAGTTGCACAATATAAAATAAACCCACATAAATCTGTAACATTCCTATGTATTTCTAATGAAGTCCAACAGCAAGAAATAGAAAGAGAAATTCCATTTGTAGACATTATAAAATATTTGAGAATCTAGCTGCCAAAACATACCCAGGACCTATATGAGCACAACTACAAAATACTTTTGACACAAATAAAGTCAGATCTAACTAACTGGAGAAACATCAGTTGCTCATGGCTGCATTGAGCTAATATAATAAAAAATGACAATTTAACCTAAATTAAATTATATATTTAGTACCATACCAATCAATCTACCAAAAATTACTTTATAGAGCTACAAAAAAATAATAACAAAATTCACTTGGAAGAATTAAAGGTCCAGAATATCAAGGGAATTAATGAAAAGAAATTCTAGGGAAGGTAGCCTAGCCATACCAGATTTTAATCTGTGTTATAAAGCAGTAGTCATCAAAACTACTTGGTACTGGCTGAGGAACAGAATAGTGGATCAATGGAATAGATTGGGTACACAAGACTCAACAGTCAATGAATTTGTAATCTATTGTATGATAAACCCAAAGACCCCAATTTTTGGGATAAGAACTCACTATTTGTCAAAAATTCCTGGGAAAAATGGAATGCAGTATGGCAGAAACTGGGCATGGACCAATATTTAACACTGTATACCAAAATCAAGTCAGAATGGGTGCACAATCTAGGTATAAAGGATGATATTGTAAGCAATGTGGAAAAGCAAGGAAGCAAGGAATAGTTTACTTGTCAGATCTATGGAGAAGGGAAGATTTCATAACCAAACAAGAGTTTGAGAGCATTACAAAATGCAAAATGAATGATTTTGATTATATTAAATTGAAAAGTTTCTGTACAAATAAACCTAATGTAACCAAGATTAAGAGGGAAGTGGAAAATTGGGAAAGAATTTTTACAACCAGCATCTCTGATAAAGGCCTCATTCCTAAAATATACAGAGAATTGAGTAAAATCTGTAAGAATCCAAGTCATTCCCCAATTGATAAATGGTCAAAGGATATGAACAGGCCATTTTCAGAGAAAGAAATTAAAGATATCTATAAGCATATGAAAAAACGCTCTAAATCACTATTGATTAGAGAAATGCAAATCAAAACACCTCTGAGTTACCACATCTCACTGGTCGGATTGGCTAAGAAGACAAAACAGGAAAATGACAAATGCTCGAGAGGAAGTGGAAAAATTGGAACACTAATGCATTGTTGGTGGCATTGTGAACTGATCCAATCATTCTGGAGACTGATCTGGAACTATGCCCAGAGGGCTATAAATAAGTGCATACCCTTTGACCCAGCAATACAACTTCTAGGGTTGTAGCCCAAAGAAATCATAGAAGTGGGAGGAGGATCTGTATGTACAAAATTATTTATAGCAGCTCTTTTTGTGGTGGCAAAGAATTGGAAATCAAAGGGATGCCCATCAATTTGGGAATGGCTAAGCAAATTGTGGTATATGAATGTAATGGAATATTATTGTACTCTAAGAAATGAGGAGCAGACAGACTTCATAATAACCTGGAGAGACTTATATAAACTGATGTTGAGTGAGAAGAGCAGAACCAGGAGAAATTTGTACACAATTACAGATACAAGGAATGTGTGATGACTAACCTTTGATAGACTAGGCTCCTCTCAGCAATATAAGGTTATAAGACGACTCCAAAAATCTTGTGATGGAAAGTGATATCCACACCCAGAGAAAGAAATACAGAGTCTGAATTCTGATTTAAGCAAATTAATTGCTCTCTTTCTTTTTCTTTTTTTTGTTTTGATTCCTCTTTCTCATTTTTCATTCCATTGGTTATAATCCTTTACAACCTAACTAAAGTTTATTGGGAAAGTGTTTGTAGATCCTATATTTGATCCCACGCAGCCATGCGGGAGGGAGGGGAAGGAGGGGGAAAAAATTTGAAACCCAAAGGATTGTGGAACTGAATGTTGTAAACTAAAAGTAAATAAATAGATTAATAAAAAAGAATATATTTCCTACTTCAGTTAATGTTTGATGTTCTAAACAAGTAAATTGAAAATCAAATAAATATTGGCTTTACCCTAAGGACAAAAAAAATGGACATTTGTTCAACAGTTAGACTTTCAGAACTTTCTTAAAAAAACAAAACAAAACAACAACAACCCTAAACTCAATAGAAGATTTGATATACAAGAGCCAAGAGGAATATAAGGTACATACCAATGACCATTACAAGGGACTAAATAAGGATAGAATATTTACCTTTCATGCATAGAAAATGTAAAACCTATGTCTAAGATTATTACTAGTAATTAGATAGCTTATAAGAAAGATTGAGGTAGACCTGAATGTATGACTTTAAAGAGTAAAATTGTTCAAGAACAGATAAAAGAATAATTGTCTTATACAGATGAAGTGCAAGAGGAAGAACCAATACAGAGAGATTAGATGGGAGAGGGGAGCTGGTAGTTCTGGAAACCTACTTTCTTTGGGAATGTGTTTAAGAGGGGAAAATACATATACATTTAGAAGAGTATAAAAGTCTTCTAGAGTAAAAAAATAAAAAGAAATAAAATTCTAAGCCTTAGAATATAAGAGGATAGGGAAGGAGAAGATGATAAAGGAGGGATCTTTAGAGGAGAGGGTGAGGGAATAGGTTAAAAGGTGGGGGTATAGAAGGGTATTTAAATTTAGGGTAATGGGAGTATGAGGGAGGAAGCTTTGGAGGGGAGAGGGATGAAATAGCTTAAAGGGGTATGCAAAAAGGGAGTTTATTGGAATGGGAGGGTAAGGGACTGATTCCTGGAGATTAGGTAGGTTAAGCAACAGAAATAAAGTAAAGTATTTAGAGATACAAAGAAGTTATGCACAAACATAAAAATAAGATTACGAGTAGAATCTCAGGGAAAGTATGTGTTTACATATGTATGTATTTGTGTATATATATCTGTATGTATATAAGTATATGTGTGTGTATATATATGTGTGAGTATGTGTGTGTATATATATATATACATATATATACATATATATATATATATGTATGTTAATACTTGTATAAAAATATACCCATGCTCAATTGTAGCCTTGGGGTGGCAGGTAGAGGGGAGGAAGAGGGAAAAAAAAACAAAGCAAAAAGTGTAGAGAACACAAGAAAATCTACAATGAAGCAAAGAAAAGATGGGCAGCTTTCAACTTAATGCACATCATTTAATATATAAGCTTTCTTGAAGTGATTAGCTATTGCTATATATTTTGAATCCTCTCCTATGTTCTGCTGTGCATATGACATGTTTTTCCTTTTCTTATTTTATATTTAAGTTTAATATTAAAGTTTATAATGTTTCTTTTTCTCTTCTTATTATGTATTTAAGTTTTAGTATTTGACTAAAATTAAAAAAAAAAAGAAAAAATGGACTTGATTGAGAATAGTTAATGTAAGATGTAGGAGGAGGAATTTTAAGCACATTCAAATGTAATGGAGACATTCCCCATGTTATTGATGACAGACTTGGGTAGGAAGCTTTTCTTTTTCAGTACCAAAAATGGGGTAAGGGTTTGGGTTGGAAATCAGAATTCCCCAGAAAGTGTTGAAGTGCTAAATTTAACTACCATATATCTTGGAATTTGCAGTCTTAGTCTTGTTTTGTTTTTGGAGTGATCTCTAGATTCTTTCAATTGGCACTTTGTTTCTGTATTCAGAAGTTCTAGGTAGTTTTCTTGTGCTATTTCATGAATTGTCATGTTTGTTTTTTTATCTTGTATTCTTCTAGGTGACCTATTATCTTTGGGTTGTATCTATGCATTCTTTGTTTGAGATCAATATTTTTTTTTTTTGCTTGTATGGAGAGCTTCAAAGCTCTCTGAAGCATATTTTCTTTTGATATTATTGCTTGTTGCTTCTTCAACTTTGTCCTTAACTCCTATGTATTTGCATTCAAAATCAACTGTCTACTCTTTCATTTCTTTTGTGATTCATCACCATGAATTAAAGTTTTCTATTCTGCTAAATATTTCTTCTGCGCAGAACACAAATTCTGCTTTCACAATTCCCATTTATCTTTTACACCACTCAAGAACATTGAGCTATGGTTTCATACTCTCTTCGAAATCCACAGGGTCCTCAACATCATCAGGTACTGAATTATTTTCATTTATTTTTCAGTATTTATTCATAGATACCTGAACTAATTTATTAATTCTACAAGCTGTATTTCCTTCCACTATTAATGTCTTCCCTTTTAGTTTATCTACTTATGTTCAAGGTCTTTGACTTTTTCCCTCAGAGATCTTTGAAAATTTCAGTCATTCCCCCCCCCCCCCCTTATCTTTTGTTCTTCATTTTCTGACCTCCCTCACCTCTGATGGTGGTTTCTCAGGGGCTAAATCTCAAGGCATCTTTACCTTCTTGAACATGTGGCAATTAATATTGCACCAGCCTGGGTTTCTGCCCAAAGTGATGATGATGATGATTATTATTTTTGTGAGGGACTGCTGTAGGAAACATAACTGGCCCCAGATTGATGCTAGACTTTTTCTCTTAGGCTTAAAGGAGTGCCACACAGGCCCCAACCTGGCACCCCAACCCAAACACACATTCATTCTCATTCTCTTTCTCTCTCTCTCTCTCTCTCTCTCTCTCTCTCTCACACACACACACACACACACACACACACATAATTTCTATTTACAGAGATTTGAGAGGTTGTAAGGATAAGAGACAATGTCTGCTCCTCTATCCTGTAGTACATGTACTATGTTCTTAATAGCTTAGCATTTTCAACCTTAATAATTATAGCCTTGAGTTCACTCTGTATTGGTAGACATAAATATGTTTAACTTGGAGAAGAGAAGACTGGGGCAGGGGTGTGATGATGTTTTCAAGCAGTTGAAATGCTCTTGCATGAGAGAAAGATTAGACTTATCCTATTTGGCCCCAAGGAGCACAACCAAGGGCAGTGGGCAAGAGCTGTAGAGGGAAGTTTGGTTGGGTACCAGAGAAAAACTTGCCTAAAAATTAGAGATATCCAAAAGTGAAGTAGGTGGTCTTAAGAGTTAATGTCTGACTTCTCATTGGGTGTGTTCAATCAAATACCTGATGACTACTTGTTGGTTATATTAAAAGAGTTGATTCCTTTTTGGATATGGATTGGGACAGGATGATAACTGAGACTACTAGGATCTCTTTTACCTTTGAAATTTGGCGATACTTGTGATTGGGAGGGATACTTTTTAACAATTGACAAAAACCTACAATAAAGAAGTTCTCTTCTTAATTGTATATAAACTAATGTTCAGTAGGGGTAGTGGGACTCATTTATTTTCCATCAAAGTCATTTACAGAAGTAGTTGTTGATCACAACATGATTAGGTCAACCAGTAAAAGTTTTAATTTTTTCTTGTATGCTTGACTGTCTTGACTCTGATTGGCAGCTAGGTCATTCAGTGTCCAGGGAAAATGCTGGAGAAAATTATAAGCATAATTTTCTCTATTATCCCTGCCTCCATTGCCAATATAGGAAAAACCTGGGCAGTAATCAGAGGATGCAAAATGTTCACTGCAAATGGAATGCAAAATCAACAGTAGACATTTCTGTGCCTTCACACTGTACCTAGTCAATGTCTTCTTTAGCCACTCGGGCAGTAGCACCAGTGAGTCCTGTCTGTCTTCAAGTGGTATAAATTCCCCAAATTCTACAGCATGGTCATGGCCCCAAGTTGGGCTATCAGATTCATCTAGGAATGAATTTACAGAGCAACATTCTCTAATCTGCTGACTTAACTGACTTAGACATTTAGACTCTTCTTTTGGGAGAAGTTAGGGCAAATAGGAGTCACGTTTTCTTAACAGTGGCTGGAAAGAGAAAAAAGAAGATAAAAAAGAGAGATTTAACCCTAAGACAAACATCAACCATTTCAGTGTTTTGTTTAGGGCTGGCTTACCAGGGGTGGAATTTACTTTAGTCTCTCCTTCTTTATGCCAAATACCTACCATTTCAGTTAATTCCTCAGATGAAAGGAAAATAAATCGTGAGAGAAAGAAGAAACACATCAAATAAACATATTGAACATTTGGGCATGATAACATAATTATTTTTGCTAAATTCTAAGTTTCAGGTGATCTCTGATGTAGTTTTATTCAAAATATTGTCACAACCATTAGCACTGGATAAGTGGTCAAATGATATGAACAATGACCTCTCAAAACAATTCCAGACTATCAACAATCACAGGAAAAATTGCTCTAAATCACTAATGACAAGGGAAATGCAGATGAAACCAGCTTTGAGCTTTTATCTCACTTCCAATAAATAGGCATTGGTGACAAAATATGGAAAGAGTGTTGGAAAGGTTGTGGAAAGACGGACCTACTAATAATATACTATTGACATAGCGATGAACCAATCTAATCCTTCTGAAAGGCAATTTAAGTAATATATTATAAGATTTTAAATGTCTATTCCTTTGTTCCACTGCTCATAATATCCCCAAAAGATGCCAAGGATAGGGAAAAGTTCTCTTATTCAATAACAGCAATTTTTTTTTCTCTCATGCAGAGTGAGTTTAGTTGAGTCAGGAATGAAATCAACAACATCCATGGAAGGAATAGCAACAGCAACAAAAAATTAAATTGAATGCTATGCAATTATAATTGTCAAGTTTGTCCCCAGATAGAAGAGAAAATGTATCTTACCTCCTTTTTTGAAAACCTAGAAGACTATGCATGGTAAAAGTACTGAACAATGTTGATATTGTCAGGCTCAGTTGGTGTTTGATTTTGTGAAACTGACTCTTTTCCTCTGTTTAATTTTTCTTTTAAACAAATGGAGGCAGGTCTGGGTAGAGCTATATTTCAAAATGAGTTTGATATAAAAAGGTATCCATATTTTAAATAAAATAAAAATGAAGCACAGCTCACTTTTTTCCTTGCTTTAAATTGTAATGTCTGAATTTTATCTGAGGTATCGATCAACTTAATTATTTAGTGAAGGAGAAAGAGAGTCAATGTCCAATTCAGAACTTTGTAGAAATGTTTTTGTAGACTCAGTTATCAGTTAGACTTCTTTAAAAAAATCTATTCAAATTATTTTGTGGATGTCCTCGGCCAAAGAAACTTCTCCCTCTTCAATATTTTAAAAGGCTTTCTCAGAGACAAGTATATAAACTTGAGCCCTGAGGAAATGTGATACAGCAGAAAGAGCTCAAGACTTAAAGTTTTGTCTCAACTCTCTTACTAACTACCTATATGATCTTGTGCAAATCATTTAGTATCTTTGATCTGCAGCTCCCCCAACTACAGAATTGGGAGGAAGGAGGAAGAACACTGAAATTTTTGTATATGTATAGGTGTTTTTTTAAAATCAGCTTTTCAAATTTGTTCTATTTGGAGAGAATATTGGAAAATAATAACAGAAGAGAAAGATGAAGAGGAGGGAGGAAGATGAGGAGGGGAAAAGGAGGAGAAAGAGAAGAAGATAAAGAAGAAAAAGGAGGGGGAGGAGGGAAAAAGAAAAGGAGAAAGAGAAAATAATGAAATATTTGAAAAATACATGGAAAAGAGCAGCAGAAAGCTTATAAAGGAACATTGACAGACAAGGAAATTTTGTTGCCAGTGTGTTGAATTTAAAATACACTTAAAACTAAACTTTCCATAATAGATGTTCACAGTTCCATATAAAATCATAACCCTTATTTTGGGCTCCTTTGTATACTAACATGTTTTTCTTTGATGTTTTTCAAGTTTATAACAAAAAGAAACCAAATAGAGGGAACAAAGAGCATTTACTAGATCATTCCTAAAGTTCCTTCAGCCATTTACCAAAGATATTGTCTTAGAGAGGTTTTTAATAACCTTTCAAAGCTCAAATATGTCTGTGTGGGAAAAGAACACATCCTACAGTGAGCTGCACTGTGGTAGCTCATTACATTTTGTGGTTCAATTTAGTGAAAAACACAGTTGCTTAGAGCAGTGGTCAGTAAAATAGTACCAGCCAAGTACTATCAGAAGTCTATGACATGACCACAAAGAGTATGTGATCAACCTATCTTAGTATGGGAAGATGGATCATGTTCCACCCTTCTGGAGAAAAGCTGGTCTCCAAGAAAACCATACCACCTATTTTCCTTCATTTTTATCTAATACTTATTCACTTTGCCCTTTCTAGCAGCTGGCTGAGCAAACCTTGGCTTGGTCAACCAAATTGCTAGATCCTGGATAGTGTAAATAATAGATCCTGTGCCATTTCTGCTCAAATTTATACTATTCAAAATTATAATTAAATTTTGGTAATTGACAACAATCTGATGAAAATATTTATTACAAATTTGAATAAAGTGACCACAGGCTTAATTATTCACATTTACTGGAGCCTCCTATACTTTTTCTAAAAGAAGAAAAAAACAAACCCCAAATGCTTTCCCCAAATTTCCTTATTGCTGTAAACAATACTAACATCATTCCATTCACCCAGGTTCTCAACTAGGTGTTATCCTCTAGTTCTCTCAAGTGTCTGAGGCAGAATTTTAATTCAGCCCAGAAATTTGTGCTTCTTAGGAGTTTCCTCAACAGGAGTTTCTTGCATTGATAAAAATCAGAGGAATGGAGCCTTATCATCTTAAAAAATGTGCAAGACACTGTGTTAAGTACTGGGAATATCAGGGCAAAGCTTATTTTCTACTTAGGCATGTAAGTACATGTATTATTTGAAGAAGGAAAGAACACTGTCCTGTTATCAACAAGGGTATCAGCAAAGGATTCCTATTTGGGGACAGAATCCTATAGGTGTATGACCAAGTTGATGAAATTGCAACACATGCAGGTGTACAAGCACACAAATACATGTACATATTTGTGTGTATAT
Source organism: Pseudochirops cupreus (assembly GCA_028627135.1). NCBI lineage: Eukaryota > Metazoa > Chordata > Mammalia > Diprotodontia > Pseudocheiridae > Pseudochirops > Pseudochirops cupreus. The sequence goes on along the minus strand of CM053580.1, from coordinate 421,384,465 downwards.
ATGTGTATGCATATAGATATATATTATATATATGCATTGTGTGAATATATGTGGAAAAGTACATTTCTATATATACATATGTGTATGTGTGTATCTGTATCTATATCTACAGGTTATGTATTTGTATAAAGGTACTTTCCATATATATGTACACACATACATACATATATACATATATATATATATATATATATATATATATATATATATATATATATATATATATATATATATATATATATATATATATATATATATATATATA
>CM053580.1:421362031-421384100 GCA_028627135.1 Pseudochirops cupreus | reverse complement strand
AAGCATGCAGAAATAACTGTAATGTAGACTATAAAATTATTTAGCCCACTAGAGTCATATTTGAAGACAGCAATTACAATACTCTTCCCCAGTTTTCTCTTACCCAGACTCAACATTCAATTCTTATTGCTACCTTCCCATGAACTATTAAGCCATATCTCCCAATCTCCCCATCCATATCATCCCTATATCAAGCCATATCATTCCCAAGCCAGTACTTGTTAAATTGATTTTTTGAAACTAAATGTTGGATTTTAGGTTATCCCTATTTAATTCAACCTTATTAGATGAAATGCACTTGTCTTTTAATGATTTCAGCTGTTTAACTCTTTCAGAATCCTAATACTGTCAATATATTAGATTTTCTTTCTAGCTTTTTATTCTCAGAAAATTTAATAATCATGCTTTCTATGCCTTCTTTCAAGCCATTAATAAAAGTACCAAATAGGAGAAAGTTAATGTCAGAGTCCCACAGTACATGATCATATACATAACACTGAGCAGTGTTATGACAGATTGATAAGGGACTTAAACTCTTAAGAGGGCAGTAGAGAACTAAACTTGTTCAACATGCAGTCAGGATGAAGAAAGGAGGACGATATCTAGTTTAGAGGAAATGGCCTGGGGAAAAAAACTAAGGGGGAGAGGGCTTGTTGTTCACAAAGTGTCAAGAAAGAACACATTGTTTGCAAGACAGAGGGAGAGGTGAAATGACATTATTGTGAAAGGATAAGGGAATTTCTGAGTTGATGAACATGAAAATGATGCTTTTATAAATAATGACAAGATCAAGGGTATAAATGTGTTTGCATGTGACTGAGGGCATGTGAAATGAGTAAGCTGAGGAACTATGAGGTTGGAGTGTTTAAGGGAGTATCTCTGTCACTATCCAACTACCTATCTACCTCTACCTCCATATTTCTCCATTCATGTATGTGTGTATGTATGTATGTATGTGTGTGTATGTTCATTGAATTTCCCTTCTACGGGATGGACTTGAGGAGAGAAAGATTATGAGTCATTTACTGAACTCATTGAGGAAAGAAGGGGATCAATTATCCTAGAAATTAGTAGACTAAAGCTACTGAAATTTTGATTGAGTAGTAGATATGGACTGAGTGAACTGCAAAAGAGGAGAGGTTACTGAGTGATGACATGATAGAGGGAGAACCTGGAAGTGGAAATTGGGATCAGTGCAATTCCCTACCTATACCAGTTATTATGGGGTATGAGTGAAAGTACAGCCAGTGTTGTAAAGAGTGGTCAAAAAAGTTTGTCATCAGATGAGAGGTGGTTCTCAGTAAGTGTGAGAAGATAGTACGAGTGGACAAGGAAAAGATTTAAAATTATAGCAAGTTTGTTGTCTGTGGAACAGTCATTCTAAAAAGCAGAAGGGATGGGTATTTTAGGAAAGTGATGGTGGAGTGGGTGGTATTGAGGGGAATAGAAATAAGGCACTGGGCCATGGGAGATTGGAATGGGGTTTGAATGATGTGTGGCAGGGATTCATAAACACTGGGATGGGAAGAGTATGGCCATGGAAAGTTTGTTAATCATTAAAGGAAGATTTTAGATAGTTGTAATGGGAATCTGAAGATCTTCCCTGCCCTTCATCCCCTTGATAGGCTTAAATGAATCTGAGAACCTTCTTTGATTTGAAAATATACTCTGCCCCCTAATAGGCTTAATGTGGTCACATGGAGCCTGTGGCCAGAGGTTTGTTTTTCAAGAATGCCCACACCTTGTTACTTTTTGGTTGGGCAGTGGGTCAAGAGGATTGTGACATTCTCTGACCCAGGAGAAGGCTATATACTCCCTGATATGAGGTTTTGTTTTGGGGTTCACTTTGGGAAGAGTTGTATGATTTGGCCAGATGAGACTTGGCAGCCATTGAGCCCCCTGGCTTTGAAAACCCAGATGCTGGTGCTTCCCTCTCTGGTAACTAACTGGAAAATCAGATCTAAGAACCTGTGCTAACAGTCATCCTGGGTATGCTAGAGTGCTTGCTGCTACCATAATTTTTAAAAATCCATAGGGTTTTGGATTCGTGGTGGAGTCCTCTAAGGGTCTTAGGCAATTCAGGAGAGGGAGTAAATACTTAGAGAAGAAGTAATGGTGTAATTTTCTTTCCCCAAAGGTATAATACCAAACTAGGAACTCGATGAATTGACTTTCCCTCCCCTCATGAGATTGGCAGAAGACTGATGCAATGAAATGCATCTTCTTTTATTCTTCAGGAGGCTCAAGACCAGGAAGAAGATGTGTTACAAGATAGAATGGTGTCCTTAGCATATACCTTTACTGTCCAGATTTTTCCCCAACCAAAAGCTTCCCTTCTTACTCAGTTTCATTGATTTTATTTGCATAAAAGTATTTCAATGTTATGTAATCAAAATGATCTATTTTTATCTTTTTTGATTACCTCTATCTCTTATTTGGTTAAGAACTTAAGCTATGAGAGCAACATCCTGTTTGTTTTCTATATTATTTAATGATGTGACCTTTAATAGGTTATGCATCTATTTTGAGCTCATTGTGGTACATAGCATAAGATATATATATGTATTGTGGCATATGATGAGCACATTTTGTGGTATATAGTCTAAACAAATAAAATGTCTGCCTGGCTGTTTTCTAGTTTTCCTACCAGGTTTTGTTAAACAAGGAGTTTTTTTTCCAAATAATTTATATTTTGAGGCTTATTTAAAATTAGGTTATTAAGTTCAATTATTAATCATTCTCCTTTATGTTCTCTGTTCTGCTATTCTATTAATTTTTTTTAATTCAATACTCAAGAGTTTCCTATAATATAAATTCTAGAAATCCTGAGTCATTTTTTACATTGATTTCTAGACTGTGTTTATAATTAAAGCATTGCTTCTAGAGTCACAGAACCTGGGTTCAAATCCTAATCTTATGCTTTCTATTTGTGTGATCTTGGACAAGTTACTTAATCTTTCTGGGCTTCATTTTCCTTAGCTATATAATAAAAGTTGAACTAGTTGGCCTCTGTGTACCAAATCTACGATCTTAATCATATGCTGTAAATTGATTAGGCAGTTTAGTGTTGTCTTAATTGGGATATGGTTATTTTGTTAGTTTCCTTGCTTTAAGGAAACGATGTTATTTTACCCCAGTGGAAAGCAATTCCCTAAAAGATGTCATATTTTTCAGCAGCACCTAGAATTTGTACATTTGGGTTTGTTTACATCATTAAAAAGTGCCAGCAGAGTGACAGAAAAAATAAATATAAAATGAAGAATTATACACCTGGATTTCCCTAGAAGAGCAGATGCTAGTTCATTTAGTTGAAATGAAGATGCTAACTAGCACCAGCTGAATTCCCTGTATGCAGACTGCTGTTTTCTTCCTGTGGAATAGATTCATATACAAACACTTGGAATTTAGCCATCACTGTTAAAGAGCAGGAAAACACAAAGAATAATTAAAGAAAAGTTTTAAAATGTGGAGTCTGCATCTAAAAACACCTTGAAAGCTTATGTTCTTTCCCAGACAAAGATGAGGGAAAGAACACACACACACACACACACACACACACACACACACACACACACACACACAATGACAGTGTAGTTAGAAACAACTGAGTGAGGGATTTTGCCTCAGTCTTCAACCTTTGCTATTTACCACCTTGAGAGGTGCTGTTGGCTTGCCTTATGGGAGTTGGCAAATGAGAATAAGCAAGCACAGCAGAGAACCTTCTTCACAAGTGCATGCTGGGAGGAGCAGAAGAGTTTAAAAGCCATTAAGCTCCTGCTTTCAAATAACCAAGGAATCAGGAATAAGTGATTGCAACATCAGTAAAAGCAGCCCCTCAATATAGGGCTTCTACATAGTTAGAGGTATCTAATACCCAGACATTTAGGTCTCCAGACTCTGATCCAAACCAGATTAAAATGTATTTGGAAAATATTTAATGAAACAAATTTTTAAAAATACAATAGAACATAGATAATACAAATTTGTGGTTATCTAATTCCATATACAGCCTGCAGAGATTCTTACGTACAATGTAGTGGCCCCTATTTCTTATATGAGTTTTACATCACTGGAGTAAGAAAAATAGGAAACCTCATAATGTAGATGTAGATTCTTATTCATGGGTCAATAAAAATCACCAATATTCTAGAAGTGGCTAAGTGGTACAATGAATAATGAATTGACTTGGAGGCAGGAAGACCCGAGTTCCAAATTGGTCCAGATACTTACTAGCTGTGTGACCCTGGACTTCATTTTTTTTTATCTGCAAAATGTGGGATAATAGTACCAGCCACTACCTAGGGTAATTGTGAGGATGAGATAATATTTATAAAGTACTTTACAAACTTTAAAGTCCTCCATAGATCTTAGTTATCATTAGTAATGTTTTCATTTGGGTCTGACTCTTTGTGACCTCACTTACGGATTTCTTGGCAAAGATACTGGAGTGCTTTGCTGTTTTCTTCTCCAGATCATTTTACAGAGGAGGAAACTGAAGCAAACAGGGTTAAATGACTTGCCCAAGGCCACATAGCAAGTGTCTGAGGTTGGTTTTGAATTCAGATCTTCCTGACTCCAGATCTGGTGCTCTATTAACTATGCCACAATTTTAATATTTCTGTGGGAATGTGGATCTGGAGCTATAAGGAAACTCAAAGATCATCTCATATAAATCCTCCCACTCTATATATGAGAAAATGAGGCATAGAAAAGTTAAATGTCGGTCAAGATTCAAACTGAAATCTTCTGACTCCAATTCATTACTCTATTATGTCAGGCTGCCTCTATAATGATGAAATTTTGTATTTGTAAAACACTTAATGGTTTATGAAGTCTTTTCTTGTAAGGAAATTCAGGTTTCTATATTCTAAGTGTTGTCCTCTTCCTATTATATTACTATTCCTTTCTATGTCATCTACTCTGACCAACAATGCTGACATGCCCGTATTGAGTGACCTTTGTTTATGTTCTCTTACAATTTATATGCCAGGCTTGACCCAATGTTTTTGAAGTCTTCCTTACTTCCTACTGACATGATAAGAATATCAGTGAATGACTTTGGCTATCTACTCACTTTTTAATTTTCTGGGCACATGACTATTCCATTTAGCTGTAATTTTTATCCTTTTGGTTCTATTTATAACAAGAATGCCAAGACTGTCATGATATAGTCCTTCTAGTTTTGCCTGTAGTAGGTGCTGAAGAATTGCTTACTGGATTTGAAGGGCAAATCTCCCATCTCCCTAGTTGACACATGGATGGTGGTCAATAAGATACAAACTCCTAATCTCTGCCACTCCTTTCCAAGTTACACCAGACAGACATATTATTAGTTGGAATACATGGAATTGAATTTCTTGTCCTACATTATGTCACTAGATGCCATATTCTCATATCCTAGTAAAGCAATATTGAATAACTATAATTCAAATAGGGAGCAGGTGGTTGACACAGTGAATAGAGTTCTTGACCTAGAGTCAAAAATTCATCTTCATGTATTCAGATCTAGCCTCAGATGCTCGCTAGCTAAATGAGCCTGAGCAAGTCACTTAACCCTGTTTGCCTCAGATCCTTATCTGTAAAATGAGCTGAAGAAGGAAATGGAAAATTTATGGGGTGCTTGGGTGCCTGTGCTTGAACCTCAGTTTGTAAAATCACATCCAGTTCCAAAATCATATTTCTCCCTAGCCTCAAAACACTGTCTCAGACAGTTTCTCTCTAGGTCAAGGGCAGCAGGCCCTAGCAAAATACTTATCTCTCTTCCAGTTACAGTGGCCAGCTGCACCTATAGAATTGAGTAGTTTGATCCAACTATGTACGGGCTGAAGCAGCTGTGTACTGGGTCATATCTCTTGTGTATATCCTAGATCCGGTCATATATATACTCCCTAGCTCATTATATACATCCTGAATCCCTCATTAGTTTGGTATATACTTATACTCCCAACACTCATCTTGTCAAACACAATATTATTGGTGGCAGCTTAGTCAGCCGTGACTGAGCTGACTTAGTGAAGTTTGAAGCCTAAAACCACACCTCCATTTAGCCCCCCATCCTCCCAGGGCTATTTCCCAATGAATTCTGGGCAATATGCCTATGTGGTAGATATTAAAAGTACATGTTCCTTTAAGAACTGACCATTCTTTAACCATTCCCTAATCCTGCCCTGACTCACCTATTTAGCATATTTGGTACTTGTTATACTATAGAATATCCTATATAAACTTCAATTGTACCTCTCTAAGACTTATGCAAATTGATGCTAAGTGAGAAGAGCAGAACCAGGAAAAATTTGTACACAATCACAGACACATCGTATGTGTGATGACCAACCCTGATAAACTGGACTCTTCTCAGCAACATACAGCTATAAGACAATTCTACAAGTCTCAGGATGGAAGGAGATATCTACATTCAGAGAAAGATCTAGAAAGACCAGAGTTTAAATAGAGACTGAAGCAATCTATATGCTATCGTTCTTTTTCATGTTTGGTTTTCTTTCTTTTTTCCCATTGTTCACTCCATTGGTTAGAACCCTTCTATACAACCAGACTATTGTACAATGTGAAAAAAAAAATTGTGCCTCTCTAAGGTTGCAGATTCCCTAAGAACTTTTGCCTGCTGTGTACCATAACAACAAATCTTTGCCACCTTGATTAAGAGAATGCTCGAGTCTATGAATTCATTTGAGACTGCTTTCCAGGGACTCTGACTATTGGGGTTACTGGACTCTCCGACCTCTTGAACCGTGTCAAAACCACTATGGTCTCTTTACCATCCCTCTACAGCAGCGGTTCTCAACCTGTGGGTGGCGACCCCTTTGGGGGTCAAACAGGATCACCAAAGACCATAGGAAAACACATATTTCTGATGGTCTTAGGAACCGAGACACCACTCCTCTATCTGTCTCCAGGCGGGTCCACCCACATGCAGATACGCCCACATACAAGTATTAAAGGGTCATGAAATTAGGAAGGTTGAGAACTACTGTTCTACAGTAATTATTGCAGAAGAGGTAGTTGACCACATACTATCAAGAGCTATTTTGCATTTTTCTTTGAGGTTTTTTCAGTGACTATGGCCAAATATTTCATCACTAAATCACCAGACTAATGTTGATAATCTTTTTTTATGCTGAGGTAGGTTGATCCTTGAAGCAGATGGTCTGTTCCCAGGGACATTCTAAAAGTCTTTCTACAAAGGTATACTTAAAGTTACCAGGACAACAAGAAGGCTCCACAGAGATGGGGAACCTGCTGCCTAGAGGCCACATGTGGCCTTCTAGGTCCTTGGGTGTGGCCTTTGAACTGAGTCCAAGTTTTATAGGAAAAATCCTTTTATTAAGGGGATTTTTTCTGTGAAGTTTGGATTCAGTCAAAGGGCTGGACTTGAGGATCTAGAGGGCCACAGGTTCCCCACCCTTGCAAATAACACTATTGTAATAGTTGTTGAAAAGATATTAGTTTCATGTCTCTCAACCTAAAACTATTCAGTTGTGGGGAAATAGATTACATTTGCTGGCAAGTGGCTTAGATCAAAGCTCGCCCTTGGAGAAAAGGGGTCTCAGAACATTTTGTGGTAACAAATGTTTGGCCCTCTGTTTAAAAATCTCTACTCCCCTACCCCCAAGAAAAACCAACAAACTTTATGTCTTCTGCAAACTAAAACAGCCTCTCTAATTGCAAATTTGGTGGATCCCATATCCTTAATCTAAAGGAGAAGAGGCTTTTCTTTAATCATAATAGAATTTTCTCTCATGGTGTATGTGTTATTCTTGTAATTGTATTGAAGTTACTGTTTGTTTATAATTGGACCATAATAAACGATGTAAGCTAAGAAGAAATAACTAGCTGCGTTACAAACCATTAATTTTCATGGACCAAAGTTGACACTCTACAGATGTAATTTGCAAGTCAAATAGTAGCTTTTTCCCCCTCTTCCCTTGGATTCTCTCTTATTTACAGGAAGTCTTGGTTGAATAAATAAATAAACAGTAGCTGAAATATTTCATTTTAATTAGCATGAGGCGGCATTTCTATAGAAATGTTTAGCCAAGAGATCTGAGTTACTATCAGATGAGGGATTAACACTGAAACAAAGATCTGAATAAATATATGGTATTTCAAACCAAATTCACTAAACACACAGGAGATCACATTTTAGATAAAGCTCTTGCATTTAAAATGAGATAGTACAGCCCTGCTGCTTGCACCATGATAAATTGCTCCATAGGTATCTTTGGGGACATGGCACAACAAGGTATTATTCTTAACCCCAGAATTGTCAAAGTTTATGATTTTTTAAGAAGTTTGAAGTTTATGAAGGGAAAAAAAAACAACATAGGTTAATGCTGAGTTTGGAGAGGGAAACACTCTGCAGGCATTCTTTCAGCGAAGGCAGACATCTTAGTATCCTTCTTAAAGAAAATATGCATAGAAAGGAATAATGGAATAGCTTAGATCTTTTTTTTTCCCCACTGGGATGATAATTTAACTAGACTATATTTCAAATTTAACTTAATCTTTTCTAAGATCTGTGTCTGGCAGCACTGTCACCTATTTTAACTTTAGTGATGTGTCACTTTCCAAAAGCATGGTAAATTTCTGAACAAATTTCGTTATGCTGACCCACAGTTGCCTACTTGATGGTAAAGCTAAGGGATCCATGGAGCAACAACTCGCCTGATATTTTTGTCCCTGACTGCAGTTCATTTTTCCATTCATTCATGTATTCATTTGCCAAATATTGATTGAGCACCTAATATTTACAAAGAAGAGCAGCATAAGCCACAGCCTCTGCTGTCAAGGAGTTTACAATTCAGCTCAGGAGATAATATACATTCAGAAATAATACTGAAAAAGATCGTATGTCATGGGTACTATTGGAATGGCACAAAAAGAACTGTAAGTAATTCAAAGGAAGCAGAAAACATTATACATGGAAGTGACAGGGATATTAATCACATATACCTTTTAGTGGCATCTAGAATCCAAGTTCTCTATACCACTTTTACCCAGGATATCAAATTGGGTTGGTTTATTTATTTTTATTTTGTTTTGTTTTTTAGCCCTTTCACTCCTCAGCCCCTAGTTAATCAAAAACAACTTAGTGGATTATTCATCTACTTCATGTAAAATATTCAGTCAATCTACAAAGGGTCTTCCCATGGGGAAAGCCTCAATTAGATATTATTTACTTCCACAAATTCTTACTTCATTATCCCTTCTTTGTGTAACAGTGACTTTAAGTTCTCAAAAGCTATGCCAGGCAAATAGAAGCTCTGGCAGGTGCATCCATGCTAAGAAAGACTCAGTGGCTATGTCTGCCTTTCAAGGAAAATCCTATATAAAGTTTGAAAGGCATTTTAGCAGTAGGCAAAACAAAAGAGTAACAGTGACTACTAATCCATATTTCTACTTTCCTAACTTTATATATTCTTAGCTGACAATGGGAGAAGGAAACTAGTAGAGTTCATAAATTATTTTTTAGAAGAAAATATCTTTATAGTTACACAGATGACTGAAAGTATAGGGAATACAAGATACCATCATTGTTTGTAATATAATGCATACAGATTTATGTATGTGTGTACATATGCATATATCATACAAAATTTGTTGATAAATAATCTGAGTGATCATTCTCCTCTCTGATTGCCGGGCTTTTAACGTTATGTAAGACATAAAAGGAAGGCATTTATGCTTGCCTAAGAAGGCTGTCTACTGTTATGCATCATATTTTTGGTAAGAGTCAAAATGGAAGAGACCCTTCCCCTCCTCCCACCCCCATTAGGGGCTTAGCTGAAATTGGTCCACCACTAGGGAGGCTCACCTTGGAAATGTAATATTACAAACTGGTTTACTGTTTTTATCCACAATGCAAGGACCACAATGCATGATGGATTCTTCAACCAATCCTAAAACACTTTCCATTATTACACTGAACACGCCTTTTATTGATCAGTCCAACTGAGATCAATGCCTTGTTCATACCTAGTGTATACGAATGATTGACTGGGTGACTTGAGAGATATTTTCATAAACTTATCTTGCTGTAGGGCATATTTTCTGTTACCTTAAGAGGGATGGGCTGATTGATTCAAACCATACTTTCCTTATACATCGTTTTTTTTCAATGTCAATGTGCAAGACAGTATTCTAAATATTGGTGATGTATCACAATATAATTTTTTTCAGAAGAATGTAAGTTCCTTGAAAAGAGAGTTTATTTTTCAGTACCATCTTTTTATCCTCAATATCTAGCATAGTGCCTTGTATAGAATATATATTTAGTAAAAACTTAGATTTGAATTGGATATAAGAGCCTCTGGCATTTTGGGTGGATCTTGTAATGAAGAATGAGGACAGGAATTTCACAGGATGGGAGTGATGTATTGTTATGTAACCTGTACTAGTGGTGGAGTAGGTGGGATGACCACATGAATAAGATCACAATTCCAATAAAGTATTGAAAATTATTCAGAATTTTTTTTTGCATATATGGACTATAAGTGCTTTGAAGATAGGGTAAATATTTCCAGTTTTATTTGTGCTCTTTTACAATATTCAAAACATGAGGGTCCTTCTTAAGATATCTTTTGTCTTAAAATAATATATAAATAATTTTATTAATTTTTTTTTCTTCTGGTCAAGATCCAACACTTTAGTTACAGTTTCATTCATGTTGATCTCTTCAAGTTACTGACTATAATTATGCCAAATTAATTATCTTTGTCCTAAATCCTCCCCTCTTCCTAACTTCCCTATTACTTTTGAGGGCAGCACCATCATCCCAATCAGCCAGTATAGGTGTCATTCTTAAATGCCTTCTCTTTTTCATAACTCCCCCCAAGCCCGGCCAATACAATTTGTGGTCATATCCTTTTGATTCTACCTTGAAAATATCTCTCATGAGAGCCTCCTTTTCTTGTTGTTGTGATTGTTATCTGATACTACTAGTATAGGCCCTCACTATGTTACAACTGAACTATTGCTATAGCCTCTTTAAAAAAAAAAACACCTTTTACTGATGTTTTATTTTTTTTCAAATTATTCCTACAAAATGATAAGCTAAATTAAAACTAATAATAGAGTGACCTCATATGAAAATGTGACATTTTATATCCGTAGCGACCTCTGTACCTCTGCAGTATTTTTCTCTCTCCCCCAATCCATTAAGAAAAACACCGGAAGAATAATTTTTAGACAAATATGAAGCCACTCAACAATTGTGTACAATATCAATATAAAGGCCAGTCTCTCTCTCTCTCTCTCTCTCTCTCTCTCTCTCTCTCTCTCTCTCTCTCTCTCTCTCTCTGTCTCTCTGTCTCTCTCTGTCTCTCTCTGTCTCTCTCTCACATACACATACCTACACCCACACATACATACACATTCCCCACACTCCCACTTCTCATCTTGCATCCATCCCTTATCTCTCATGGATAGAGTATTGAACACTAGCAAATATCTTCTCTGTTGTTTCTTGTGTATCCAATTTGTTGCACTGATCAATCTGTTTTTATCCTATACCAAATAGTTTTTTTAAAAGAATGATTTCTACTTTATATTATAGTTTAATATCTGGCAATGCTTTAGAATCTTTACATACTGCTTGAAATCTTCCCTCCTGCCCTGACCCTGGCCTTGAAACTTTTTCCTTTCTAATCCATCCTTTATACAATTATCAAAGTGATTCTTTTTTAAAAATATATTTGTTTTTAGTTTTCAACATTCATTTCCACAAGATTTTGAGTTACAAATTTTCTCCCCATCTCTTCCCAACCCCCACCCCAATATGGCAAGAATACTGAATACCCTTTCCCCCAAAACACCCTCTCATCCTCCCAATTACTTTCTTGTAGAGCAATATTGACTTCTATACCCCATTGTCTATATATCTTATTTCCTGGTCACATGTAAAAATGATTTTTTAAACATTTGTTTCTAAAATTTTGAGGTCTAGATTCTCTCCTTTCTCCCCTCCTCACCCACCTCCACTGGGAAGACAAGCAATTTACTCTAGGTTATACATATGTAGTTATGTAAAACATTTCTGTAGTAGTTATAATGTGAAAGACTATATTTCTCTCCATCCGATCCTGCCTCCCACTTATTCTATTTTCTACTTTGATCCAGTCCCTTTTCAAGTGTTTGCTTCTAACTACCCTGTCCCCCAATCTGTCCTCCCTTCTATCATCTCCCCTCTTTTCCCCTTCCCCCTACTTTCCTGTTAGATAACATACCCATTGAGTGCATATGTTATTCCCTCCTTAAACCAAATCCAAAGAGAACTCCTTCCTTCCATTGTAACAGCCTTCTCCTGTCTCCTTTATGTGAGATATTCTACCTCATTCTATCTCTCCTCCTCTCCTTCTCCCAATATATTCCTCTCTCACCTCTTAATCTTATTTTTTAGATATCATCCCTTCATATTCAGCTCACCCTGTGTCCTCTGTCTATGTATACATGTACATACATATACACATACATATATGAACACATAGGCACATAACCCCACCTATATATACATATATATGTATGTATCCATATATGTACATATATTCCCTTCAACTATCTGAGAAAAAGTCTCATGAGTTACAAATATCATCTTTCCATGTAGGAATGTAAATAATTCACCTTTAATAAATTCCTTTTGATTTCTCTATCCTGTTTAACTTTTCATGCTTCTTGTATTTGAAAGAAAAATTTTCTGTTCGGCTCTTTTCATCAAGAATTCTTGAAAGTCCTCTACTTCATTGAATATCAATATTTTCCCCTGAAGCATTATACTCAGTTTTGTTGGGTAGGTAATTCTTGGTTTTAATCCTAACTCCTTTGACCTCCACAATATCATATTCTAAGTCCTTTGATCCCTTAATGTAGAATCTGCTACATCTTGTGTTATCCTGATTGTGTTTCCACAACACTCAAATTGTTTCTTCCTGCCTGCTTGTAATATTTTTTTCCTTGACCTGGGAACAGTGGAATTTGGCTATAGTATTCCTAGGAGTTTTCTTTTTGGGATCTTTTTCAAGAGGTAATTGTGAATTCTTTCAATTTCTATTTTGCACTCTGGTTCTAGAATATCAGGACAGTTTTCCTTGATAATGTCTTGAAAGGTGACATCTAAACTCTTTTTTTGATCATGGCTTTCAGATAGTCCAATAATTTTTAAATTATCTCTCCTGCATCTATTTTCCAGGTCAGTGGTTTTTCCAGTGAGATATTTCACATTGTCTTCTATTTTTTCATTCATTTGGATCTGTTATAGTATCTTGATTTCTCATAAAGTTTTAGCTTCCAATTGCTCTAATCGAATTTTGAAGCAATTATTTTCTTCAGTTACCTTTTGAAATTCCTTTTCCATCTGGCCTATTTGGCTTTTTAAGGCCTTCTTCTCCTCATTGGCTTTTTGGACCTCTTTTGCCATTAGAGTTAGACTATTTTTTAAGGTGTTATTTTCATCAGTATTTTTTGGGTCTCCTTTAACAGGCTGTTGACTTGTTTTTCATGATTTTCTTGCATAATTATAATTTGTCTTCCCAGTTTTCCTCTATTTCTCTTACTTGATTTTCAAAATCCTTCTTGGACTTTGAACTGGCCTGTGAACAGTTCATATTTTTCTTGAAGCCTTTTATGTGGTAGTTTTGACTTTGTTGTCTTCTTCTCATTCTATGTTTTTATCCACTTTGTCCCTAAAAATTGATTTTGAAGTTTGATTTTCCTTCCTCTGTTTACTCATCTTGCCAGTCAGTTACTTGACTTTTGATCTCTTTGCCACAGTAGAACTCTGCTTCCAGAGTGGAGAGGGCTTTTTCCCAGATTTCTGGGTTTTTGCGCTGCTCTTGTCAGAAAACTATTGTGCCTTCTTCTAGGCACCTGCCTCAGAACTATGAGGATGACTGCCTCTCTACAATTGCAATAAGCTCTGCCACACTAGCATTCCTTACCCCAGGACTGCCACCCAATACTGCAACACAAATCCAAGCAAGACAAAGCAAGAGAATCCTGCCTCTGCACTAGCAGAGAGATTCCTACAAGTGCCCTCTGGTCAGCCACTTAGTCCCTCCACTATTTGTGGACCAGGAGCTCTGGAGGCAGCCTCCATGGCAGCAGCTGCAGCCACTGCCACCTCCACTTCACCAGTGGTAGAGGTTGGACCATGCTCTTTTCTCACCCAGTTCCAACAAAGTTCCCCCACTGACCTTTTACTTCCTTTTCGGCCTTTATGGGTTGAAAAGTCTGGAAACTGCCACAGCCGCTAGAGATTCACTTTCCTGAACTCTACTCCTGCTGGTCTGTGCCATGGCTCTGTGCAGATGCAGCCCATGCAGGACTGCACTCCACTCTCAGCCTGGTGCAATAGATCCTTCCTGTTGGCCTACCAGGTTGCCTTCAGTGGGAGATTTTTTTTCTCTCTCACTTTGTGGTTTCTGTAGCTCTAAAATTTGTTCAGAGTAATTTTTTACAGGTATTGCAGTTGGTGGGAGCAAGAGCTCAAACAATTTCCTGCTTTTACTCCACCTATCAAAGTTATTCTTAAAGCACAGGTCTAAACCATTTCACTTCCTTCTTTTTCCAGTTATTTTCAATGGTTCCATATTTGTCTCTAGGATAAATAAATAAAATATCTGTTTGACTTTCAAAGTCCTTTATGATCTGCACCCCTTTCTGCTTCTCCAGTCTTCTTATACTGTACTTCCCTCCACATGTTCCATGATCCAGAGATTCTGGGCTTTTTGCTCCTCCTAAAATAAAAATCTCCATTTCCTATCTTCATGACTTTATGAACTCCTTTCTATGTCTCAAATTCTCTCCCTTCTCACCTCCACCTTCTAGTTTCTCTGTCTCCCTTCATCTCTAAACTAAAATCCCACCTTCTACAAGAAGTTTTTCTTGACCCTCTTTAATGTTGGTGCCTTTCCTGTGAGATTATCTTCAACTTATCCTGTATAGAACTTGTTTGCACGTATTTGTTTGAATGTTGTCTCCCCTTTTAGACTGAGAAGTGCTCAAGTATAGGGACTTGAGTATAAGGTTTTTCATCCACAATGCTTACTTATGACAGTACGTGGCATACAGTAAACACTTAATAAATGCATATTGACTTGATTCAGCATGTCATGCCAGATCCCTCTATAGAAGGAGTCCTTCATTTGTTGATCTGTCATTATGGGGCTTTGACTCAACCTGCTTTGTAAAGATTGTCTAATTATGAGCACTGCTTCATCCTAAACAACATTGGAAATGATTGCATTGCTAACTAAAATTTTAAAATATTGCTCAATGTATTTTGAGCATGGGTGTGCTAAGTGTGCATGCACATGTGTATGTATACCTCTTGGTATAAATATGTTGGTCTATATTTGTCAATGCTTAAAAAAAGGAAAGGGAATAGTCCCTATTTTCTAGTACTTCATACCCTACTTATACAAGTAAAACTGAGACTGAAAACAGTTTAATATATAAAGGATCACCCGCAATAAAAATTTATCAAAGCTGAAAGGTAACATTTTCTTCTTTGTTATAAACATCTAAAAACATATAGGCTGTGTAAAAATATTCTTTTAAAACTAAAAAGAAAATGTATTTGATGCTGGGTCAAGGTAAAAAGAAATCTGCATTCTAAAGGTATGCCTTTCATATTTATAAACTCATTTTTTAAGTTTCAGTCATAGTGGGATAGGGAGAAATCCATATGTATAACGCATTCTTTATAATACATTCTCGTAATTCTTCTACATATAGCCTTTGCTACTCAAAAATAAAAAAAAATATAGGCTGCATCAATGCAGTCTTTCGCTATTAAAAAAAATGAATACCTTTGTCTACCCTTCAGGGTAAGTACTTTTAATGTATTTCTTATCACTGATTTGTCTCCTGTGGAAAGCTTGAAATAGACAGTATCTATTTTACAGCTAGAATATTTCAGTACTTTGCAAAGAAAAGGTAATGTTAAAGTTCATTTAATAAAGATCATGAAAGTACCTGTCAAGACATCCCAAGATCAAAGAGACAGAAGCAATTTCAAAAGTACAGATATCTTATTTTCAAGGAGAAAAAAAAAAACACCTCTCCTTAATCTGTCATTGGAAAAGGTATTTTGCAGTTTTAAGCCCCCCCCCCCCAAACGAAATGAAGAACTAAACATTTCTATGAAGATATATTAGACATTTCCATTCCTCTGGAAATTAATGAAACTCCTCCCCTCTACCCTCAAGATCTTTTATACTTTTATAAAATTTCTTAGTACAATAGGAGACATATTGCAATAAAAATCCAAGAATCAAAATTCTCTTAATGTATATATCATCTCTCATGTATATTTGTATCTGATACTTCACTAAACTTTCAATTTGGCTGTGGTATTAAAGAGCAGCTAGGATTGAAATACTTTATCTGTTTCTTCTTATTAAGTCATTGTCATTGTTGTTAAAATTATCTTGAAATGTATGAGTTTTTCATGTATTTATTTCTGAAACACACACAGATAACCAACAGATAATAGCTACAATGTGAAAAATTGACTTGATTAGAATAGAAACTTCAACAAGTGAGTTGATTTCATTTTATTTTCTTAAATCTTTTCTTATCATCATATATCCCTGGGTACTATACTGCCATGTGAATATAGACACATGGTCAAATTCCTAACATGTAAAAGGAGAGTTCAGAGTAACTCTTGGTGACATTCTACCATTTAATGTTTAAGTGTCAAGCCTGTTAAATGTTGTCTTGCATTACAGGTGTGTTTATAGATCAGAGAAACACAGATTTTGAGCTATAAGTCTTAGAAACCATCTAGTTATGTCAGCCAATAACCATTTGTTAAGAACGAGGAATATAAGAATTCTTGGATCCAGCAAATGTTTGCATCAGTTGACACAACTGGTTCTTCAGCACTTAATACATTTCAAGCATTAAACTAAAATCTGAGGATCCAAAGAAATATTTTATAATAGTCTTTACCCTAAAGCACCTCACATTATAATGGGGAGAAAATGTGCAAACACCTATGTATAACCTCCTCATAAACCTTTTTGTTAGAAACAGATGAGATAACATATGCATATATTCTTTGTAAGCTTAGAAAAAAAATCTTTAGAAACATCAGCTCTGAGAAACAGAGTGATGTAAAGGCCTGGGGTTTTTAGAATCCAGAGAGACCTGGGTTAGACTATACCTTCTGCCACTTAACAACTATGTAAAGGGCAAATCACTTAAACTCTCTGAGATTCAGATTCCTTTTTTCCTCATCTGTAAAACAGGGAGAATAATATATAGTATACTTTCCATACCTGGCTTGTCATTTTCAAGATCAAATAATGCAAGTATTTTTCAGCTTTATAGTATAATGTAAATATCAGTCAATACTACTATTATTAGAGGAACAAAGTAACAGCTACTCCAGGTTATACTTATCCTAGCTAAATTAAGATAGGCTCATCACAAGGTTCCCTGAGGTGTGCTTTTTTAAACCACAATAACTGTCAAATTGTATCTACTAGACTGTGGGTGGGTTTTGGAAGCACCAGTAGAAGGAATGTACCTGTGGAAAATCACTCAATTAACAAGCATTTATTAAGTGACTATCATGTACAGGATACCATGTTAGGCACTGAGGCTATAAAGATAAATATGAAATGACACCCTTTACATTCTTTTAAGTGAGAGATCATATATATGTATAGCTAGAAATGTAATATATACAAATTAGATGCAGTGTGATTTTATGGGTAGGATACTAATATATGGATCAGGAAAGATTTCCTGGGATAAATGGCCCTTCATCTGTCTTGAGGAAAGTGACTGATTCTAAGAGGTGAAGATAGAAGTGAGAGTTTGTCTTATGTCTGGGGAATGGGCAGCAAAAAGGTGTTGAAATGGAAAATGGAGTACTATGTGGAATTGTAAGAAGGCCAGATTGACTGGATTGTAGAGTACATCAAGGGGAGTCCTATGTAATAAAACCAGAAGTTGAGACACTTAATTGTCAGAGGAATTTATATTTGTTCCTAGAAGTAGCTCTTTCTGTATAACATGATTTGCCATTTATAAAACCATGCTGGCTCTTAGTGATGGTCAATTCCTTTTGTAAATGAAGGTGCCATTCCCATACAACCACAATGTGGAATTTTTCCAGATATTGTCAATGAGCTCATACTATATTCAAAAATAACTCGCTTCTTTCCTTTGTAGAAATTTGGGCCAATACTTACCCATCTATAGTCCTTTGGCAGATCTACCATTCTTCTTGGTTTTTTGAAGATCATCGGAAGAGATAAGCAATTATATTTACAAGTTCTGTAGTTCGCTTAGGACTAGGAATTTGAATTTATAGAGAAGAACTACACATTGTATTACCATTTCTTCACTTAATTTAACTTTCAATTCCCTGTTAACTATTTTCTTTTCCACATTCCAGTTTATTTGAATGCTTTCAAGTGAAGAATTTATTTGCACCTGAAATAACTCATTCTATTTTTAAATAGCCTTAATCATTATTTTTTTCTTCTGTCAAGTTAAAATCTTAGTGTCATCTCTCCAAATTGGTTCTTTTTCTACTGCCTGTGTTACTTAAAAGTTAACCTCTTTCATATAACTTCATATGATTGAAAGTACCAATTCTTCTCCAAACTAAACATTACCAATTACCATAGCTGTTCCTCATACAATTTATAGACTTCCACCATAACATCATAATAAGTACCTCCTGGATACAAATGAATTTGTGTATATTACCGTAAAATATAACCTTTCTGCTATAGACAATATTATTTAAATAGCTCTAGATAAAATATTTTTTATTAAAGTATGCTAAACAGTCACTACAACCAAATCATTTGTTGATCTTATGGTTAACTAAAACCATATCTTTTTCAAATCGACTGCTGTCAGACCAATTCTTCATGCTATGATTTCAGCAATTGATTTTTTTTAATCTAAATTTAGGAATTTTGTGTCATTTATATAAAATCTGTTTTAAAAAAGCAACCAATAGATACTTGTTAACTACCTACTTATGCCAGGCACCATGAAAAACCTTGAAGATAAAAAAAAATTCTCTGTCCTCAAGAAGTTTACAATCTAAAAATAGAGACAATATGCCAGCAAAAACATAGAGAAACACACTATACACAGGGTAAATAGGAAATAGTTAATGATTTGGTTTTAGACTATCGTTCTTTTTTTCAAGATTTTTTTTATTCCAACTTTGTCTAATGGAATTCAGTTTAATAACTGCTTCTCCTAGCTTCATGTTATTTGAAAATTGGATAATAATGATTTCTTTCTTCATTATAGTCCTTGATAAACTTGTATTGCATTTAGATTTAACTTTACTGGTTCCCACACAGTAGCTCTTAGCTCCTATTATTCCTTGCTGAGCATCTTTGTTCTAACTTTTGTCAATTTTCTTTCCTTTTCTGGGGCTTACTCCTATACCTTATTTATGATTTCTTACTGCCTCATTATTAAAATGTTCTCACTATTTCCAATATTCTTGGTCATTCTTATAGAATTTACCACTGATGCCTTCTCAGCCCTTTTTTGTTATAGCATTATTCTCCTGACTTCTCTTCGCCACCTATTTCTTTCATCACAAAAATGTATCAGTCTACATTTTCCTCATAGGATAATGAACTAAAGTTGCTAATTTAAATAGACTGGTAGAAATAAATATTGCTATGATCCATTTAATTTTTTGTAACATCTGTGTGCCTGCAAATAAAGGGACTAATTCTCATGAAAATAGTGAAGAGGTGTTCCATTAGGATAGAAACATTCATTCAATAAATTTGAATTATTGGGCTCTAGTCTCAAACCTAGAATTTAATTAAACAAATTTGATATATGGTTATAGTTTCTAAAGTCAAGCAATCATATTCCTGAAATCATTTTTTAAAAATTAGTTTAAAGTTTATCTAAGTAAAGTTGAGATTCCACTGAAGTGAGAAAGGAAGAACAATTGAGTTCAAGAGGCCTAAAGACAGCAATTGCTGTCAATAGCCCTAAAACAAGGCATTAATCTTTCTTATGTTCTTTGGCTGATGTGAGTAGTGTAGGCAAGCAAGGAAAACCTTAGGCCTCTGGGTTAATTTTTTTTCATAAATTAGCTCTTGTATTGTGGCTATATAACTGAATGTGTTCTTAAGAGAAAGAGCTAAAGAACCGGATGGAACATCATCATAAAACTAAGAGACTTTATTAAACTAGGTTACTAGGATTGCTTTATACAGAAGTCTGGTTCTGCTGAGATAGTGGATTGATATCGTTTGTCCAAGGAATGCTTTTAGTCTGTCTCTGAGAGCAAGCTAGGGAGACTAGGAGATAAGAGGATCCCTGGAATTAAAATCATTATGGAATCATAAAAAGTCCTTGGGATCAACATTATATACTTTCTTTGTAGAGTGCATGAATACACTCTCACAACTGGATATATTATGTTCAATTTGGGAACCAATAGTATGATTTCTTGAGAACATAGTTCAGTGGCACTGACTGAGAATTGGGTTAGAGCAAAATACATTTGGATAATAAATGTAACTGAATATATTTCAAACCTTTAAAAAGTTTTCTTTATTTCTTTTTCTTTTTTTCTTTTCAGTTCTATATTTTTTCTTTCCTACAATCGAGTCCTCCAACTACTGAGAAGTCACATAATATAATATTCACGATATGTGAAGTCATAAAAAACGTTTTTGTATATTAGCCATTATGCAAAAAAAGTCCAAAAAATTAAAGTGAAAACATATTCTTTAATCTGTACTCAGAGATGATTAGTTCTCTCTCTGGAGGTAGATGACATTTTTTTTATTTGAGTACTTTGGGATTATCATAGACCAAAGATCAAAGTCACTCTTTCACAGTTGATTATTGTTACAATATTCATGTTACTATGAATGTTCTTAATCTAATAATATCTTAATCTAATTCTCCTGGCTTCTCTTTGCATCAGATCATATATGTCTTCCCAGGTTTCCTTAATCTTCCACTTTTATCATTTCTTATAGCCCAATGGTATTTCTTCACAAGCATATACTACAACTTGCTCAACATTTTCCCAATTGATGGCTATCCCCTCAGTTTCTAATTCTTTGCCACCACAAAAAGAACTCTTATAAACATTTTTGTACACATGGATTCTTTTCCTTTTTATTTGATCTGTTTGGGACACAGTCCTTGTAGTGGCATTGTTGGGTTAAAGGAAATGTGCAGTTTTATAGCCTTTTGGGTATAGTTCCAAGTCATTTTCCAGAATGACTGGACCAGTTCACAATTCCACCAACAGTCATTAGTGTACTTATTTTACCACATTTTGTTCACTATTTGTCATTTTCCTTTTCTGTTATGTTAGCTAATCAGAATTGATATCTCAGAGTTGTTTCAATTTGCATTTTTCTAATTATTGATTTAGAGCATATAGTCTAGATTTCTTCTAAAAATTGTATCATTTGAGCATTTGTAAGGGGATAAGGTACCTTATTTTTATGAATTTGACTCAATTCTCCATATATTTGAGAAAAGAGAATTGTATAAGAGAAAATTACTATAATTTTACCTCAATTTCCTGCTTTCATTATAATTTTGGCTATATTGGTTTTATTCATTCAAAATATTTTAAATTTAGTGTAATCAAAAATACTCAGTTTATTTCTCGTTATCCTTTCTAACTCTTACTCATAAATGCTTTCCTCATCTATAGATATGGTGTTTTTTTTTAATGCCCCTTTAATTTGCTTATAATAGTAATCTTTATGTCTAATCACACATTCATTTTGACCTTATTTTGGTATATAGTATGAGATGTTTGGCTATGCCTAGTTTCTGCCAGACTGCTCTCTAGTTTTCCCACTTTTTATTAAATAATGAGTTTTACCCCAATAACTGAGATCTTTGAGTTTATCAAACACAAGGTTACTATGGAACTTACTTCTAAATGTTGTGTACCTAATGTATTTCATTGATCAGCCACTTTATTTCTTAACCATTGTAATGTTAATGAGAGTTGAAGATTTTCCCCATCCATCAATAGGCCTCAAATGGAGCCCAACAAGAGAAGCTTGATTAG
>CM053580.1:421331971-421361531 GCA_028627135.1 Pseudochirops cupreus | reverse complement strand
TCTTTGATGATATCTTTCAGAGGACCTTCTATTGTTTGCAATATGTTAAAGCTAATTTATGCTTGCCATACTTCACTTCACTTTCATTTGTTTGACTCACAATTTTGGTTTCTCAAAGCACATCACATTATATTGGTATAAAAATGTATAATTAAATAGTAATGAAATGCTTGGGGTCATTGCACACACTTCGAATTTCTGAAGATGTGATTTAATCTACTTTCTCTTCCTATTAAATTCAGGGCCAAGTTCATTGTCCTTCAGCAGCATCTGTCCATCTTTCTATTTTTCAATTGAGTTTCATCTTACCTGTGATATTGTGACAATTGTATAGCATTGGAAAGAATGCCTAAATTGGAGTCTGAGGACCTGACTTTCAGGACTGACTCTTTGATTTATCTCTCTGGCTTTGACCACATTATTCCATCTCTTTGAGCTTTAGTTTTATCAAATTTGAAAGGATGGAGTTCAGTTATATAACTTTGAAAATACCTTTTAGCTTAAAATATGGGAAGATCTAATGACAATAATATATGCATTGGTGAGTCAATACTATGTGTTGTCCATTCAGCTTCATATCATAGACTGGACAAAAAAAACAGTCATTATCCAGTAATGTTTAATGTATAGATTTCCTATTATTTTGATTAGTTATTGTATTTAGGAGACTATGTAAGATTACAGAACTGGAATTTATGAGTACAGGGTTATTCTGAAGTAGAAACACCTGAAAGACCTCACTATGTATAGGAATTATTTCTTCCAATTGAATATTCTGATGGGCATCCTCAAATGCACTGGACAACACTTTTTTTGTGAATATTTGTGTTTTATTTTCATAATCAGAGGATGGTCAATAAAATTTTCTTTGCTATTGAAAAGATCAAAGGATTTTTTTCATGATCTTGACATATACATGGTAAGTGCCTTGTCAGGGAAGAATATATCATAATACTACTGGCTTTTGGTTACCTAATCAAATCATTAAAAAAAGGTTAATATGTAATAAGAGCAGTGAGGTCAAGTATTCTTTGAACCTTTCAGCCAATTGTGTACTAAAAAGATTTGGTATTCTGCCTGTTCCTTTCTCATATTTCCACCAGAAATATCCTTGATCTTCAAGTAGATCATTCTGCAAAACTGAATGAAATTGGATTTAGTTGGATAAAATAAAAACAAATACTGGTGATAGGCTCTTGATTTCCTTTTTTGGTAGTAATGATTCTAGTGATTCCCCTCCCCCTCACCCCTGCCCAATTATTTACTAACTTCACTTCTTTCAGATATTTTAAAAATTGTTCCTTTAATGCCCTTCACATTGTTATGCCTTAAGCGTGAACCTCCATTCTGAATACTTGTTCTCTCTCTGTCTCTGTCTGCCTGTCTCTCCTTTGTCTGTGTCTATCTGTCTTCACTTCTACTTTATTTTACAGCACATTGGAGCTATGTTGCTAGTGAACAAATCTAGTGCTGGCTTCATTGTCATTAATGAAAACAACTGTTATAGAAACATTGACATCTTTTTTCTTTTTAAAATCTTTTGTCTTTCTTTACGTTTCATCATTGAACGTTTAGTTTATTTGGGCATCATTCTAAATTTCCTACAAAGCAGTTTTTTTTCTTTCCACTTATAATTATTTTATACTATTCATAATCTTTTTCCATCCTCTTCCATAATAGTTTATAAATGAGCTTGTCTCCTAAATTGGTGTTGCTCTTGAGTCATATCTCATTGTTTGACAAGAAGACCAAGTGCACTGCTAATGAAGTGGCTTCTAGGGGTTTTTGCTTGTCTTGTTGGGACTATTGCTTTCTATCACTTAAATTTCTATAACAAATGGAAATAATCCATGTCAATAACTTTTCATTTGTTCATTTCACATTTTTTTCTTCTGCATGGATAACATTTAAATAAATCAGGCTAAATTTGACTTGTTATATGCCATGCCACAGTACATTATTCCTTTTTTAAATTTGGTGTTACTTTTGATTGTTGGCTATTCAGAAATCAGTTTCTCATTAGTAAGCAGGTATTTCCTATCAATTAAGAACTAGTTAATTTCATTTTTATGAGGTTATTCAGTACTCACTGTATCTAACAATTCTCAGTATTTCTTCTTGAAAAGAAGAACCATTTAGTTCTTTAGTTTTATACCATTTAGTTATAGGGTTTCATTCAGTCTAGAAAACTTTGACATTTTCTAGATTTTGAGTCATATGATACTTTATGTTCTCATTTCTTATGCAAATCTTTTCATTGAAGTCACTGAGCATTAAAATATAAGGTAATTTAATTTGAAGAGTCTTATCAAGTTCTCATAGAATTTGTCTACATTTTCATCCTCTACAACAGATACTGCCAGATAAGCTCTATTTTTTTTTATGGGTATCATTTTTCTTACGCTTATTATGAGCACTGCAATGTAAGGCAATTAAGTACCTCATAAAATAATGTTTCTTATTGCCATTGAGCTTGTGATAAAAGAAATTCCATCAGTTCAAAGACAGCCTGAAAGCTGCTCTTTCACATAGATGTGACTTTCTTATATCTTGTAGTTTCATTTATAGTGAGAATATCAATATTTTTACAATTCAGCCTCTTTGGTAGTATAGGAATGTGTTAAATATTGCACAAGTATCTCATATTTTGAGTACCAACAGATGGTCAAAAATTATGATTCTTAGTAACCTATGCCCCTTTTCCTCCATTTTATAATCATTGCTGCAGAATTGAAGTGGACCTAAGACAGATGGTAATTTTTGTATTTAGGGTTCCCCCCTTCCCTGACCCTGTATTATGATGGCAAAAAATTCAGCATCAAGAGGCCTCTTGCTGGTGACGATCCTATGCATTTTTAGCTTCCCCAGTACTTGGTAAGCAGATGTTGTTTTTCTTCAGGAACTCCTCTTATTTCCCCCTTTATATCTAGCTCTATGCCCTATTTGTTTATGATGGTTTATATTAAAGTAAAATGGGCTTCATGTTGAATTCGGTTAAGCTACTTTGCTGAAATGAATTTTTTATCTTTGGATATTTTCAGGGGCTATAACACAGACAATAGACATTTAATTAATTACATTTTTGTCCTAAGTGTGGGGGATGTAGCAGAAAGCTTTTCCATTTACATTGTATTGTTTAGGTTGCAACTATAATTGGAAAAGAAAATCTGTGGTATATATGATATGAAAAAGAAGATTGTACTTTCTTTTTGTTATAATTGAATCAGAGTGAATTATGGGGCTGAGTCTTGTATATGCTTTAAATTACAGCAATTGAATATAATTATTGATCAGACAGGTCTTTCAATTATCTCCCTAGTTTCTCTGTATCCGTTTCTTAGGTTTCGTAATTATTTTATGGGTAATAGTATTCACCAATAAATATCACGAAGAGGTTAGATTCAACAACAATTTCAATTGCAAATGGATAACATACAGAAAAAGATATCTGCTAGCATGTTACAGCATGTTACTTTATTCCTTCTCCAGGAAGTTTCCCATTATTTACTGATGGAATCATGAAGGAAACATTACATTAGCTCTCTTCTTGTCATTCCCTCCCATTCTTTTGTAAGTGATTGAAAAGTAGTTCTTTAAAGGCAAATTCAATATTGAAATTTGGAACAAACAAGTTACTGTTGATCATGGATCTAACATAATGAATTCTGTCATGAATATAAATGAAAATCATGAATAGCTACAAATTTCATTCTCTTCAGTAGCCTATGGATATTCAAAGAGAAAAATAATCACCAAGATGGAATATCTAGTTTAAAATACATTCTAAAATTCCACTTGTAGCGTTGGAGCAGAGTTCTAGGTCTGGGCCTGTCCCTACCTAGCTGTGTAAGTCTGGGTGAATCATTTAAATCTTCTGGGATTTAGTCTTTTTATCTGTAATGTGAAGGAACTAGAATAGCTAATCTTTAATGTCCTTTGGATTGCTGCGATCTATTTTTCTTTTTTTTTCTTCTTCCCAGTCCTGACCTGTAAGAGTTTCTTGGTTTAGAAACTCCCCTCATCAGTAGGATCTACCAGCTCCTGTGTAACATATAGACTCAAGAGCTAAGAAATTGTGACTTGACCAATTCTGTTTCCTACCTCTTTGAGGTAGTATGTATGAGAGGTATATACCAGAATTTTCTCACCCTAAAGCTATCCCTCTATCCATCTACCTAGTTATCTCATGATCTATGTTTATGCATAAAGACTAAAGAATTAAAATTCATCTGGGAGTAAAGAAAACAATCAGTCATCTTTAAAATGACACTTATCTGGGATTATTCTAGTTAATTCATCAGATTATGCCTATACTTGTATGTAGAATATTTGAAAATATAACTGATTTCTACTTTTTCTTTCACACTCTTCAGGTGACAATTTAGAGAGGAGAATAAATTTATTTTAATTGAAATGGCATAGTTTACCAACTGGATGATAGGGGAACTAGCATCACATTTGCAAAGTTGCATATCTGCTCATCCCTTGCCACCCAGTGGGGAAGGACTGAATGGTGGCAATTAACAACAATTAATAGTCCTGAGTGAGGAAAAATATATACAGTGCAAAAACACAATCTGAAAGATGTCATAGTGACAGTCTTTTCAGAAGGCTTTGTGAAGTTGTGAAGCCAAGTTAATAAAAACATGCCCAAAGCCAGGGAGCATTTCTGCTCAGATTTACATGAAAATTGTATCAGAAATGGCTTTAGTGAGCTTGTCTCATGCAAAATTTGTGTTGTAGGCACTGTACTTTTGTAGCATGTATTCATTTAGGCAACAAATATTTATTTACCATCTACTCTGTGATGGACACTGTCCTAGACACTAGAGATAACAAAGAAAAAGTCAAACAGTCCTTGCTCTCTTAGAGCTTCCTTGCTATCAAGAAGATATTGTCTATATAGCCATATAACATTTGTGGATAATTTATATACTTAAATTACATCTCACTTGAAAGCTTGAACCAAGTTCCTGGTAATAGAACCAGGCAGGGACTGGTTTAATTTGAACCTTGTGTGCCTGATAAGTAATATAGGGCAGAAAGGTCTGGAAAGTAAAGATATTGGCAAATGGGGGAATAATCATAAAAAATAATATGCTGGTGATTAAGCTGAATCCTGAAAAGAATTAAGAAATAAGCACTTTGAGATGCAGAATTGAAGAGACTCATATTCAAGATACTGGGGAGAGACATTGCAGAGCTCATAGAAGGGAAAAATGTCATTTATGGGACAAGAAGGATAGTTTGACTAGATTATAGAGTGCATGAAGTGGAGTAATATATAATTACACTAGAATGGTAGGTTAGAACCTACTTGTACAAGTCTTTAAATAACAAAGGAAATTATTTTGAGACTGGAGGCAATTGGAAGCACTGGAGTTTATTAAGCAGGGGAATAATATGAGCAGACTTGTGATTTAGGAAGATCATTTCAGCCACTCTGTGGAGGATAGATTGAAGAAGAGAGATTTGGGCCAAGGAGATCATTAAGGGTTCTATTGCAACTCTCAGGGTGGGAGGGTAGTAGATGTGTAAGTAGAAAAAAGGGGATGAATGTGAGAGAAAGGGAGGTAGAATAAGAAGATTTGGTAATTCACAGATAGGGTGGGGGAGAGTTAAATGTTAAAGAAAAGCCTGAGGTTGCAGTCCTGAATATCTTGAAGTATCGTGGTTACCTTGCAAGAAATATAGATGGGTCCTGGGAGAATGAAATTTCTTTGGATATATTGGTCTTAAGGGGCCTACAGGACATTTAACTAGTATGTGGAAGACAGGTGGAAGAACAAGATTAAATATGTATATTTGGGTATTATATGCATAAAGGAGGATAATTAAACCCTTGGGAGTTGATGAGAACCCTAAAGGAGAGAATTTAGACAAAGAAAAGCCCAGGAGAGAGGCATGGGGTACATTCATGCTTGGGGGGATGATATGGGTGATGAGCCAACAAAAGATAATAAATTTAACAGATAGAGAGGAGGAGAGCTAGAGTGAAAACTAAGAGAGGAGAGAGAATCTAGGAGAATTGGATGTCCAATTTTGTCAAATGCTTCAGAGGGATCAAATAAGATGAGAATTAAGAAAATGACATTCTATTTTTTATTTAAGAAATTGTTAGTTTGAAGAAAGAAGTTCCATTTTAGTCATGATGTCAGAAGCTAGATTGTAAACTGTTGAGAAGTGAGAAAAGATGAGATAGAGGCAATGAGTGTAGACCTTTTTGTTTTGTTTTGTTTTGTTTTGTTTTCCCTAGGAGTTTAGCTGTGAATAAAAGAAGCATAGGGTTATAGATTGAAGGCCTGTTAGTTCCATGAGGGGATTTTAAGGATAGATTGCAGCCTGAGTGAGTTTGTAGGCAACAGGGAATGAGTCTGTAAATGGGTAGGGCTTTAAAAAAAGATGGGGGGAGAGAGAGAGGGAAAAAGAGAGAGACAGACACACATACACAGAAAGAGAAAAGAGAGAGAAATTAGATGAAAGGGAATGGGAAAGAAGGTACATGTAGAGGTGCTGATCTTGGCAATGAGAAGTGCCACTTTTTCATCAAAGATAAGATTAAAGGAGAGAAGAGCATAGTGATAACATCAAAAGGTTTTGTAATGTATAAAAGAGGCAAGAAAGGAGTTCAAGGCAAATAGCTTTGATCTTAGAAAAGTCTGAGATGACATCTTCACCAGGAGATATGGCTGGGTGAAGGAGTGGTATGAGATAATTAGAAGAAAAGAGAAAGTCTGTTTCTTGTTGAAATAGACACCAGGAGGAATGAGATAACAGTACAGTAACACTGGTCTTCTTGATCCTTCTTATCTTTTTGCTGGTTATTTTCCCTGTTTGGAATCTCATTTCCATTTACTGGCTTCCCTAGTTTCCTTCAAGACTCAGCTCAAATCCTGCTTTCTTCAAGAAGCCTTTCTCCTTTCCCCACTGTTAATTCCTCCTTTCTGAGATTACTTCTATTTTATCTTATATCTTGTTTATAGATAGATGCATGTCATCTCACTTATTAGAATGTAAACTCCTTGAGGGTAGGGACTGGGGTTTTTATGGATTTATTTTTATGTCTAGCATTCAGCATAGTCTTTAGTACATATCAGGTGCATGATAAATGCTTGTTGA
Organism: Pseudochirops cupreus; assembly: GCA_028627135.1. Taxonomy (NCBI): domain Eukaryota; kingdom Metazoa; phylum Chordata; class Mammalia; order Diprotodontia; family Pseudocheiridae; genus Pseudochirops; species Pseudochirops cupreus. The sequence continues at coordinate 421,354,412 of CM053580.1, read as the reverse complement.
CTCCTTTAGGGAAGAGTAAGATGATTGCTTCAGTGAAGGTCCAGTTGAAATATTACAAATTTGATAATATTAATTTACTGTGGATTCTGTTAGTTCTATTGACTAATTTCTGTGAAATCTAATTCATGACACATGCATAGGGGAAGAAGATTTGGTAGGAGGTTTGACAAGGTGTTAGAGGGACCAAGGGAACAAGCAATTTGAAAGTAGAAGAAATTGTGGAGTTGACTTGTTTAACTATAGAGTTGAGAATAGAAAGTGATGAAACTGAAACCAGAGCATGTGTGCTTGCCTGGGAAAGTACTAAGTGATCAAAAAAATTGGAGGTTACTGGAGGTTGAAAATTAAGTTTATGAGGCATATATAGGGAGAAACTGAAAGGTAGAAGACTATGATCAGTTAAAGGAATATCAGAGTTCTTTCTCATAGATGTGATTGGGATCATAAAACTTCCTCTATATATCTGGCATGCCTTTGCCCATACCATTACTCAACAAATGGTGAGCTAGATGTGAGAGGCACGACATTCCTGCCATTGACAGTACATTGAACAGCAAAGCAGGAGCCAAAGAAGCTTCAATTTGCAATGAAATTCAGTTTGCAAGCAGATCCTGAGCCATACTCTGCCTAGAATCACACTAGTAAGGATTTGAGGCAAGATTTGAACTCAAGTTTTTGAACACCCAGGTACTCCAGTCCCTTTACCTCATTTGAATTCATCTTTTCCTCACTTCACTTCTGCAAATCCCCAGGTGCCAGAAAGATAATCTTATTTGTTATTATCCTTCCCCAAATGCTGAGAGATGACCTTAATTAGGCATGATGAACTGCCTGTGAGATAATAAAAGTGCCACCAATATCATAAAAAAGTGATTCCTTCAAAATACTTATCCACTATAAATATCACACCTTTTTCAAACTTTAACATTATCCACAAAATTTTAAAATATGATTTTCAAAACAGCAATCAAGAAGCATATTTAAGCATTCATCTGGGAAATATTATGTACAGACTCATTAACCTTTACATGCATACGACCTTATGTCAATACCTAATTATCAGTCCATATTTATGCATCTATTACAAAAATAAGGGTTATTTTTCAAGCTGTGAATGAATCTTCATATATTAAATGTCCTGGGGAAATACGCATTGAAAAGTTTAGCTATATTACATACTTAATATTTTAATATTTTATGGTGAGGTCAGGAGGGGGATTACATTTTAATTCGGAGGAAGGCTACTTAACAAATGCTTCAGGACAATGTTTTGTAAGTTACCTAAATGTACTAGAAAGATCAAGGTCGCATTTTTGATCTTTGTATTTTAGTTTGCAAAGAGATGAAGTCCTGTTGTGGATTCACTCTTTAAGGTGAGGACCTTGTCTCACTCTTTACTGAAAAATTAAGGCAATTTGCTGAGACTTCCCTCTTCTTCCTTTCTCTTTATCTCACATCACTCAGACACCTTCTGCCATGGTCTCCTCTTTCATTACAGTATATTGTGTAGAGGTCGCCCTTCTCCTTACAAAGACAAACTCTTCCACATGTACACATGATCTCACTACATCCTTTCCTCTCGAGCATACAGGTCCTTCCATCACACTCACCCTCTCACTTATCTTCAGCCTTTTCTGGTTTACTGGCTATTCCATTACTCTTTATAATCATGAAGATTTCTCTCCTATCCTCAAAAAAACTCCAAACAAATCAAAAACAAACTTCCTGTGATCAATCCATCTCTAATACTTATCATCCTATATATCTTCTCCTTTTAATGACTAGGTCCTACCTTCTATTAGAAGTCTTTATTGATCCCTTTTAATGGTAATTCCTTCCCTCTATTATCTCCAATTTAGCATCCATCCATCCATCCATTCATCTATCTATCTATCTATCTATCTATCTATCTGTCTGTCTGTCACAACTAGGTGATACAGCATATAGAGTGCAGGACCTGGAGGCAAGGAGACTCATCTTCTTGAGTTCAAATCTGGCCTCAGATATTTATTAACTGTGTGACCCTGGGCAAGTCACTTGACCTTGCTTGTCTCAGTTTCCTCATATGTAAAATAAGCTGGAGAAGGAAATGGCAAACCATTCCAGTATTTTCACCAAGAAAGCCTCAAATGGGGTCATAAAGAATTAGATACAACTGAACAACAACAACCACAACCATTGATCTGTCTTACTCTCTATATCTCTCTTTATATCCCTTGTATATAGCTCAGTGGTATCTGAAACAAAGTAGGTACTAAACAAATATTTAAAGCAAATGGAGAAATTTTGAATTCTGTGGATAAGTTCACTTAGCTTGACAGTATACTTTTCATGAATGTACACATAGATGATGAGGTTGACACATGCATTGCAAGAGCTAGTTCAGTGTTTGGGAATCTCTAAAGGAAAGAATGTGAGAGAAGAGGGATTAGGCTGAAGGTCTACAGAGCTGTCATGCTGACTTCATTTTTGTATGCCTGTGAAACCTGGACAATCTACTAGTGCCATGCCAGAAAATGGAATCATTTTCATTTGAATTGTGTTTGGAAGGTTCTAACAATCTGACAAGATAAAGTAGCAGACACTGAGGTCCTTTCTCAAGCTGAACTGCCATGTGTTCAAGTTGTGCTACAGAGAGCAGGACTTCAGCAGTCTTGTCACATTGTTCAAATGCTACATGTATATTTTCGTAAAAGACTATTTTATGAAAAACTCACAGAACGCAAGTGAAGGTCAGAAGAAACACTACAACATTCTCAAGGTCTTTCTGAAGAACTTTGGAATCAATGGTAAGACATGGGAGATACTAGAATATGACCACCCAGCATAGCACACCTGCATCAAAGAAAGTGCTGTGTTCTATAAGCAAAGTAGAATTGCAGTAACTCAAAAGAAACATGAGATATGTACATTTAGAGACATCTCCATTACAAATGTTCATATGAAGTGTTTGTGCCCAATCTACACTAGAGGCTTCTTAGCTCATATTGGTTGGATCAGCCACAGTTGGATACCCTATACCTTGACCCCAACACAGTGATGTTATTTTGTTTCTCTTCAAGTACAAATGACAATCAATCAACTATAGTACACACACACATACGTGTATGTACACACATGTATACACATATATATGTGTGCATATACACAGAGAGCATATTTATAACACATATTTACACAACATATATACCTATATACTATATGTGTGTATATGTATATAGTTTGTACATAGTTATTTTTGCATTTTTTTTCACAGTACACCCCTTATTAGACTCTGAGATCTTCAAAGACAGGGACTGTCTTTTAACCTTCTTTGTATCTCTAGCCCTTAGCATGGTGAGGTTCCCTGCATTGATGAAATCACAAGATTGAACCAGAAAACAAAAAGAAAACCTGAAAAATCCTAATGAAAAATATTTTTTTAAATTCTCTTGAAATAACATCTTATAAAAAGTATCAATTAAGAAGAGGTAATAATGCAATGTTATAGGCTTGTCCTTTTTCTAAGACGATTTTATATTATGTGAATGACATTAACTTGGAAATGCAGCTAAAAAAGGCCAACAGGGAACTAATTGTTTTCTCCATATGTAACACATATTAGTTCTGTGTTTTCTTTTTTATTTTAACACTAGCCAAAGGGCCTGTCATAGTTTTCACTCATGTCTCCTGTACTCAGAGTTGGAATTGGCTCTTTATTTAAAATGAACATATTGATTCTTATTGTTACCAATCTAGTCAATCTTCAGTTACTGAAATTTTAATTTTCCTGCATTGTTTCATGCTCTAGCTTTGTGAATTCTTAAAAATGTCTTGAATTCTTTCTCTTCTTGAATTGTTCTAGGTCAATTCATTACAAAATAGCAATTCTGGTATTCTGCGGTCACATTCTCTTTGTAAATTTATTTTCATCTCAGTATAGTTGCATTGAAATGATTTCAGCTTTATCCTTTGTGAATTAGCTACATTGCAGGCTGTTGCTGGAGATTTTGTGCAAGCACTTGTTGTCTAGTAGGACCAACAGATGATAAAATCACTCTAAATTTAGTTCTATCAGGATGGTTCAGAAATTGTTACCTTATACGAATTTCATGAGCAGTACTGTTGTGTGGCATTTATTTTGGGTAGGAGTTGGATGTTCCATTGATTTCAGAATGTCAGCAGTCCGAATGGAAATGTGATTTTGTTGATTCAATTCTAATTACTAATGAACTTGGAAGAAAGAACAGGTATTTATTTGATTCATCATAACTGAAGTAACCTTTCAGCTACTCAGGATGTGAGATAATGACTCAAGGAACCTGGAGGAGGTGGAGGGACTTTAAGAGGCAACATGGAGTAGTAGATCCAACACCAAAACTGAGATCAGGAAGATCTTGGTTTGAATTCTACCTAGCATGCTTACCATTTTTGTGAGCATGAGTAAACTCACTGTTGAGAATTGATTGCTTTTTCTGCAAAATGAGCAAAAAATAGATAATTATTTTATTGACTTTTGAGGGTTGTTGTGAGGCTCAAATGAGATATTATTTTAAAATCTCTTTGAAAACACTAAAACCCTATATAAAAGTCAGCTGTTTTTATTAATTCATAAAGAATAGATCAGGAGGATGGAGAGGAACAATTAAAAATATAGAAAAAAATTTGAAGAATCCAGTTGGTCCTGTTCCTTCTTGTTTCAGTTTCATTTATTGTAAATGAATTGATTATTTGATGAAAATTATCATCTTTTTGATTAGTTGAATTTTATTCTAAAGTATTGTTTGAGCTTAGCCATGTATTATAGTTCATTGTAACTTAGTCTATGCATCATGGATTCAGATTTCAAAAGGCTTTAAGAAATGAAGAGGTCTCTAATCAAAGATAGGATAGAATTTTTACAAGCTAAAAAATGAATTTGAACTTCTCAGGTTCCAATTTTAGAATCAAATTTGAGCTCTTGAAGTTCCTTCAATTTAGTGAAGTCAAAATGTGATTCCCTCTTCAGAGAGAAATAGAATACTAAAAGACTTATAATAACTTTTTAGACACAGTGGCCATTTAGTTTATCAGATTATTTTTCCTATCAGACATGCTTAGATAATATTTTTAATCTGTTTTTTTCTCAATATTTTCGAAATGGTATTAGGTTTTAAATTGACTTCTTTCTATTGTGCTCAGTTATATCAACAAAGATTTTTCAAGAAATTGTCATTTCTCATTGTTAGATAGTGGGACATCTAGGTTTATGTATCAGAAGGCAAAGCTAGACCTAGATAGCTACAGGAAAGTCTAATTTTTAAGTTTGTGGATTGTTATTAGTAGGAAACCAGGATATCCAAACTGAAAACAGACATATAACAAAGGTTAAGAACACCAAACTGTATTCCAAGCTGGTTACTGTAGAGGAGAATGTCAACCCAGAGGGATGGATGGAATTAAGAGATCAGAAATGCCAAAAATTAAGTTGCAATTCTTACTAGGGCATTTAGAGAAAGGATAAAAATGATCATTGAAGTGAAAAATGAGTTTGGGTTGTAAAGGAATAATTCATGTTTGTGAATTTTGGATAGACAAAGAAATAACTCACTTCATACAACCCAAACTCTGTTAGGACCTTCTTTGGTGGGATGATGCATGCTAGCCATAAATTTTCCTGCTCCTTGAAATAACTCATTTGTCAGTACCTAGAATTCAAAAGAATACACTTTGGATTATGACTTTGGTCATTTATTTATGGATTTTGAAATGGACACAAAGAATTCTAGATCAATAAACTCTGTACAGCTGATATAAGGAAGAAAATTTTGTGATGAGAAACCGTGAACTCAATTTGAAGAGATGGTAATATGTGTGTACTTCTTCCTTTTCTTTTTGGTCAAAACCTGTGATTTAATTGTGGGAATTTACTGATGTGGAAACTTTCCCAAAGATGCAGATTAATAATATATAGTCTTAGATAATTACTTGAGGCACTGAGAGGTGTTTATTTATTTGCTCATGATCAACATATGACACGTCTGTTCTGGGACTACCATCTACCAGCAATTCACTCCAGTATAGTCTAGGCCTATCCTAAAGAAGAGATCCTTTTCATTATCCCTTGTGACTAGGATTTCTTTTCCCTAAAAAGAGACAGAGTGAACAAATTGTACCCTGATTGTCTGATGTAGCAGCTTCCCTCCCCCCAACCCCAACTAACATGAGATGGGCCTGGGCCCTTCCTCCTGTCCTTCTTGGACAGTTTTCCCTAAAAAATGAGACAAAGCTGTTTTTGGATCTTGATTGTCCCTGATTTCTCTGATATAGCTTCCTGATTAGCTTAAGGCCTAAAAAGTCCCAACCACATAGGGGCTGGGCCTCTTAGAATTGGTAGGTACCTGAGACTGTGTTAGTCACCACAGCCTGATGACCTGCTGACCAGAAATATTCCTGCAAGGACATCAGGGTGGCCATATCCTCCACATTAGAAGATAAATGCTACTCTCTCTTGTTTTGCATCCTTACTGTCAGGGTAAAATTAATCTCCCTTGTTGTTAACTGTTGAATTACTTTTAAATACAAAATTTTGTCCCCCAAATCATGTATGAAATGAGAGAGTGATGGCATCAGGCCTGCCTTTGACTGTGTCAGCATCAAGACTTGAATCCAGCCTTCCTCCGTTCAAGGCTATCTGTCCAGCAACTTTGGCATTCTGTTTATATTACACACGTGACCTGAGTATGCTCTGGTCCCAGTCTCCCAGGAAAAGGTTGTTACTTCTCCTTTCAGGTTTCTTCTCTAATGCCATTGTCTCAAGACCTCTGCTAGATGTGTTCACAACATTGTCAGGGAGAGCATTGACTAGAATCCCAGTTCAATTTAACCACTTAACATCAACTGGATTTTAAAAAGGGATACTTAATTCTAAGATGCAGTAAGAACAAATGTACAAATATTTATACCAACAGCTCAAGGACAAAATCCCAGTTAACTGGGCAACTAGGTGGCGCTGCTGACAGCATGCTGGGTGTGAAGTAAGAAAGCCTTTAGCTCACATACGGCCTCAGACACTTAATAGCTGAATGACCCTAGGTGAGTTATTCAACCTCTTTACTCAGTTTCCTCAACTACAAGATGTGGGTAATAATAGCATCCACTGAGAGGATCAAATGAAATAACATTTATAAAGCACTTAGTACAGTAACTTGCACCTAGATGATATTTAATGAAAGGTTCTTTCTTTCTTTCTTTCTTTCTTTCTTCCTTTCTTTCTTCCTTCCTTATTTCCTTTCTTCCTTCCTTCCTTCCTCCCTCCCTCCCTTCCTCCCTTCCATTCTTCCTTTCCTTCATTCCTTCTTTTTTTGTTCTTTCTCTTTCTTTCTTCCTTCCTTTTCTTCCTTTTTTCTTTTCCTTCCTTCCTTCCTTCCTTCCTTCCTTCCTTCCTTCTTTCCTTCTTCTTTCCTCCTTCCTTCCTTTTTTCATTCCTTTCTTTGTTCCTCATCTCATTGTTTTGGGGTGGAGATGGGATGATTGGGTTCACAAATTAGCTTAGTTCCTACATATCCTTAAATATGAAGTTGATGTCCAAAGGCAGCATATTTATCAGAAGAATCCTTCTACTTAGCTGGAGGTCCGAAAGGTAACTTGAAAAGATTACTTCTTATACCTCTTAGCATTAATGCTGTCCTGGCTGCAAAACTCAGGCTGAATTCTGACTCCTAGATTACCATGGCCTGTTCTACCTTTTTAAAGTGGTGAAGTTAGGGACTTCTCTGCCTGCACTTAGCATAGAAAACAATGAATTAAAAAAACAAGGAACTTATTTCTTGTGGTTCATATAACTTGGGTGGGGTGTGGAAGAGTTCCTAAGGTTCTTCATCTTAGTACATAGTCTATAACCAGTCTATTGTGTTGAAGGAATCACTTTATTCCCCTATATACAAATGTAACAAAGAGTTGCCTGGAACTGACTCAATCTCTTTTGAAGGTGCTCATTGTTTTGGTGTGTAGTAAATAGAAAAAAGAGCTCTCCCCATTCACATCACAGGACAACTTGAAACAAGATTAAAATGTCCATGCATGCTCCATTCACCACAATTCTTCCAAAAGAGGTTCCATATTGTCTTTTATGTGGATATTCCATCTTAGCAAGATAACAGGGTCTGCACATGTTTGTGACCCCATTATTCATAACATTCTATTCATTATTAAATAGCTGGAAAGTATCCCCCAGGTAGAATAAGTCATCTTATTAGCATATTTATTATACACCACGTCTCAAAAGCCTTAGTGTAGTTTTAGGTTAGTAAAGATTTTAGAAACACCCTATATAATGTGACCATGTCACCTACAGAAAGCAATGTAGCAAAAAACAATATTTTTATAAGCCTCTTAATAATAGATTTTATTTTAAATATGTAATAGAACAATTACCATTATTTTTGTTTTTAATAAAATAGAGCATTTATATAGCATTTTCAGATTTGCAAAACATTTTACATACATTATTTTATTTGAGTTTCACAACAACCCTATGAGGTTGGTACTATTATTATTTCCATTTTACAGGTGAGCAAAATAAGACTGAGAGGTTAAGTTACTTTCCCAAAGTCACACAAATAATTAGTGTCTGACACAAGATTCAAAATCAATTGTTCCTGATTATAAGTTCCATCATCTATTTATGATGCTACCAAGTTTTCCAGCTACTGTGTAGAATGATGTGGTGTGTTTGTGTGTGTGTGTGTGTGTGTGTGTGTGTCCATGAGTCTGTGTGTGTTTGTAGGTGTGTATGTTTCCTTTTTCTGTGTGTTAGGATCGGGCGTCAGATGTACCTGACAAGGGAGATCCAGAGAACATAAGGATTTTAGATGTGGAGAAGTGAACCATAACCAGAATCTAAACTAGAAGTCTAGTTATCCTGAGATTCCATTGACATGCCCTAAAATCCATATTGTATGAAGTACTCTCATGCTCATGGACACACATATAAACAAATGTAGTATAAGCAAAATTGCATTATAATTACACTAGAGCTGGAAAATAAAATGCTATGTTTGGTCCTTAAATTGTTTTGGGTGCAGGGTCTATTAGATCAGCTCTAAGGTTCCTTCTAACTTAAAAAAATAAAGATTTTATGAAAATCTCTCTCACCTCACTTGAATATTCTTCTCCCCCTTCCCACAGTTGTGGCAAAGACAAAGTTTTATCTACCTTAAGAAGATTCTATTGCCTTTGTGGCTGCTGTTTTGGAGGAGAAAAAAAAAACTGTGGAGAGAGAGGATGCAGAAGGAGAAATATTTTTGTTTTGTCCTTTTATCATCAAATTGAAGGGGAATATGTGCAATATACCTTGGTGAGTGAAGTGGGAGATTTGTTCCTTGTTAAAAGAAAGAAGGGAGCAGTTGCAAATTAACAGCTTGTTCTGATAAAGTACCATGAAGGACTATGTGGATAATTTAAATGAACTACAACAAGCATAACTCCCTACTGAGATATATAATTAGCAATAACCTGTACATTTTCTACAAACACTCAAATGATTCTAAAACTACTCTAAATTTATTTGGAAAATGCAAGTCTCTTTGTAATGGCTTTACATTTTAGTGATTCCCTAAGAGGGACTTGGCTTATTTCCTCACAGAGGTAATATCGTGCTGATTATTACATTGCTGTATGAGAGTAATTATTTGGTCAATGACTTTATCCAACAGAACATGATTTATGTTCCATTCTGAGAAGAGATGACTTATTGCAAATCATATCATAGATCTGACCTATCAATGATGAGAAATTTTATGTTATCTTCCAATGTTTCTGAGTGGGACTAACTCTTAGTGTTTTCTTTCCCCCACCAAGTAGATCTCTAGCATGCAAAGAGGTGGGCCTAAGGCAGACCTTTTTATCATCAGTGAGAGTATTAAATTCTTTATGAAGTGTTTGTTCTTTCTGATTGCTAATAATTGATTATTTTATATATATTGATGATTTCCCATAACAGTTTTTCCTTTAGTGTAGAATGAGAATGTTGCTGGTAGGATGGAGAGATTACATGCACATATGCACATGACTATTAAAGCTTTTTAGAAACAAAATTCAAACTTATTTGTATGTATAATTAGAATTATAGAGTTCATTTTGACTATTATGTTTAGTGAATGAAAGAAGAATATGAAAGAAAAGAATTAATGGCTCTATAAAGGGGCACAAAATTTTATTGAAGAAAAATAGAAAAAAAAAGTGAAGTATCTCCCTGATAGGCAAAACAACCAACCTGGACGTAGACTGAGGAGAGAAAATTCTTTCCTTTTGAACCTTTCAATTATTAAAAGTGTTTTTTTATTTCTTTAAGGATAACATCGTCATTGAATCTCTACAAGTGTCTTATATTATTTTGTAGACTGATCTCCAAATATTTAATGGGACATTTTGTTATTCTGAATGGGATATGTGCTGCCAGCTCTAAACCCCTCTCCACCTCCTACGGCTACAACTACTCCCAGGGCTTAGCATTCAGTAAGCAGTTACTAAATGTCCAATCTCCTCTCTTCCCCCTCTCCCCCATTCAAGATTTATTGGCTTACCTGTAAATAATTCCCCCCCCCAAAAAAAGAGCTTATATGTCATACTTGAAAAAATTATCAAGTGAAACTGCCCAGATATCTTAGACCAAAAGAGTAGAAATTGAAAGAATTCCTCAGTATCCTTCTGAAAGAAAGATCCAAAGGAATACTCCCAGTAACATTAGAATCAAAATGCAAATCTCCGAGGTCAAGAATACAATAGAACAAATAGCCAGAAAGAAGTACAGTGGAGGTGTGAGATTTAGCAATCAACACTGTAAAGGAAAAGAGGGCTTTGAATATGATATTCCAGAGAAAAAAGGATACAGAATAATATACACAGGGGAGAGGGAGAGAATTTGGAACCGAAAATAAAACAGCTTTTAAATATAATAATAAGTGCATCTGACTATTAAAGCTTTTTAAAAACAAAACTGAAACTTATTTGTATGTATAATTAAAATTAATTATTCTCACTTATTTTATTAAAATTTTGCCATTTTTGTCCTTTATAATTTTTCAGGTGGATATAGAGGGTAAGGCAAAAGGAGACAGGAGAGAAACTAGTGACCTGCTTCACATAAGGTAAATAAGGATACACTAACTTCACTCCGTGTCTCACGTAAATAGGCCCAGACAAATAGTTTCCCAAACTACTCAAAGAGCTGGTGGATGCGAATGCTGAGTTGATTTTAGTGATATTTTACAAAGCAAGCAAAAAGCAGCTATGAGGAACGTGGTTGGTAGTACTGGGATAGAGAGAGGCCAATATTGCTCTAATCTTTATAAAGGGAAAGAAGACAAGGATCTCTACACTATAAGCCAATAAATGATGAAATTTCCTGAAAAAAATAACAACAATTGGTATTTATTAGCACCTTTGCCTTAACCAAATGCTTTTGCTTTATCTTCACCACCCTTTCCTTTAGGTTTCACTAATATTATTATTATTTCCATTGTCCTGCTTATGCTCAGAGATATCTCACTTGCCCATAGGATGTCAATAACAAGAATGAAGGTGTAAGCCTGGGAGGAAGAACTAATATATTATAAAGCATAATATAATATCCAAACATGAAAATGTAGAGCTAAATTTAAATAAATAAAATAACATTTACAATGATTTTTAAATATATTGAACTTTTATTATTTTAAATAATAAAAGGTTCCTTTGAAATCTACTATCATAAGGCATCCTAGATGTAGTCAGATGATACCTAAGATCAAATATAATTTTATTATGTATTGATTCTATAAGACAAAAAGGGGAGGGGCAAGTGTACATAATTAGAAAAAGGAATAGGTGATATGCATGCAGAAATAATGTGGGAAGAACTCCTTCCCACAGTAATGGAAGGAGTGGGCAGAGTAGGTGTCACTTGAATATTGTTTTCATTTAACTGGTAAAAAGAGGACAGACTACATATAAATGTACATACATACGCAGGTTAGCGTAAGGATACACTCAACACTACAAGGATTCAAATAGGAAGAGGAAGAAGGGAAATGGGGGTACAAATCATAATAATAACCATGATGAAGACAGTGATGATGACATTTATATAATTACTACGTTCCAGACAGCACACTACACTAAGTGTTTGGGTAGAGTCAGAGAGGGATTAGTTATAAAGAAAAGTGACCCTAACTGCGGAGAGGGATAGTGAAGAGAAGCTTTAAGAAAAAGAAAGACAACAGGAAGAGCTTACAATAGACAGTAAATGAGGAGCATAAAGAAGAAAAAGGTGTAAAAGAATAAGGTTAAGGGAAATATGTTATGAACTAACATAATTTTAAAAGTAGTTAGACTGAGACAGAGAGGTGGCACAGTGGATGGAGCACTGGCCCTGGCATCAGGAGGACTTGAGTTCAAATTTGGCCTCAGACACTTGACACTTTCTAGCTGTACGACCCTGGGCAAGTCATTTAACCCTGATTTACTCACCAAAATAAAGAAAAGTGAATATATGGTCTAACACAAAATGGAAGGGTGATTAGATTAGAAAGTAAAATCCAATGATGTTATTTATAAAAATCACATTTATAGTCTAAAGACTCACAATAAAAATATCTATTAAATTCTTTAAGTAAAATCTATTAACTCTCAGCAGAACAGGTAAAAAAGGTAGTAGTAATAATGATTTCCAAAAAAACCACAGAAAAAATAGTTCTGATTAAAATAGGTAAATGAGGAAATTGCATTTTTCTGAAAGGTAAAAAGCAATGAATTAATTTCAATACTTAACATTTAAGCACAGAACTTAAAGGGACTAATTGAATTGCAAGGAGAAATACATAGCAAAACTATAATAATAAGATATTTCAATGCACCATGTTTAGCCTTTGATAAATCTAATAAAAATAAACAAAAAAGAACTGAAGAGAAATTTAGGAAAAATAGATATGATAAATTTCTGCTGATTATTAAATGGGAATAGAATGGAATGTTCAAAATTTTCAGCTGTACAGAACACATTTACAAAAATTGATCATATCTTAGGACTTAATACTTCAAAAATAAGTGAAGGAAAGTAGAAATATTGGATACATCTTTTAGTAACCACAATACAATAAAATTATATTAAATAAAGGACCCCAGAGGGCACAAAGTACTAAAAAATCAATTGGAGATCAAATAACATTTCTAAGAAGCTGATAAGCTGAAGAATGAGTGGTTGGATTAATTTAGAATTTGTGTATCTCTGAGATGCCTGCCTGTGATACTAGGATGGTTACACCTTCAAAATGGATTTGTGAGAAGCCACAAGAAAAGGAGCATATTATGTAAGGTTTTGGAGGGTTGAGACTCAAGGTAGGGAGATCATACAAATCTAAAATATGAGAAATCAAAGAGTTCTTAGGATTTATCTACTCTAATATTCTTGTTTAAGATAAAAGGAAACTGAAGTCATGAAAAGTGAAGTGTATTGCACAAGATCATATTGCTATTTAATGGTAGAAGCATGATTCAAACCCAGGCCTCTTGACTTCTACATGAATCCTTGTTTTACTCACTCGACAAGCATTTATTTAAAACCTACTATGTGGCAAACATTGTGGTAAGTACTAGGAATTCAGAGAAAGGAAAAAAAAAAGTCCCCACTCAAAAGGAGCTCCTAAAAGCAAGGAAAATTTTCAGTAGTCCAGTCGTGAAGTGAAGAAAGCCTGGAAAACTTTCCTAATTGAAAGAGAATTGGTTTGGGAGTTATGGTGAATAAGTTTAAGTGATGGCTTTGCTTCTTAATAAGTTTGTGAAAACAGACAAGTAACAGCCTCTCTGGACATCAGTTTTCTCATCTGTAAGATAGCTAGATGATCTCCTGACTTTCAAGGTCCTTTCCAGCTTTAAATCTCATTCTCTTTTTGTGCTGGTAGTGGGAATGGAGAGGAAAGGCTGGATAAAGGAACAACTGATTGGATTTGTTGGCTTTCAGTAAGGGATAAGAAAAGAAACAAATCATTTAAGGATCTGAGTGTGAATGATTTATGAATGATAGATCTTGTAAAGGAAATAATGAAATTGGAAGGTGGTCCCAGGTTGGGGATGTGATTAAGATCACACCTGTTAGAAGACAGAGCTTCCTCTCAGTACTTTATGCTTGCAATTCTGATAGTTGCCACTAAGTAGCAATGCTGCTTTGCTATCTCCCTCTGTAACCAGACTTTTATCTCAGTCAGTTCAGTCATTTTTTCAGTCATGTTCAACAATTCGTGATCCCGTTTAGGATTTTCTTGATAGAGATATTAGAATGGTTTACCATTTTCTTCCCTAACTCATTTCGTAGATGAGGGACAGGGTTATGTGACTTTCCTAGTATATATAGTTAGTTTCTGAGGTGGGATTTGAACTCAAGTCTTCCTGACACCAGGCATAGTGCTCTATCCACTGCACTGACTAGGTGCTGGAATTTATCTAAGAGTGGAGTGGAGGGGGAGTGGAGTGGAGCTCAGGGATGGGGAGCCTGTGGCCTCAAGGAATTTGTTCTGTAATGTTTGGATTCAGTCAAAGGGACACACTTGGGGACCTAGAGGACCACATGTGGCCTTGAGATCACAGGTTCCCCACCTCTGGTAAACAAACTCAGTCCTGCCACTCTGCTGATTTGCTGTCCTTTTTTCAGAAAACAAAAGAAAACAAAAGTTCAAATTTTATTAAAATAAAACAGGTAGATATTGATTATAGACTAATTGCTTTGACATATCAATTTTAAGAAAGTTTATAATTTTAAATGAGGTTTAAAATATATGCATACATACATATAAACATACATATTTGTATGTGTGTGTGTGTGCATGTGTGTATATATATATATATATATATATATATATATATATATATATATATATATGTATGAATGTATGTATGTATATATAATGTGTGTGTGTTTTTTTTTTTCCTGGCTCTAGAAGTCCTTCTCCATGCCGCCTTATGTCATGAAGATGACTGAGTATAATGAATCTTCTCTCAGGTCTTGACAGCCTGGGAAGGCTTCTGGTATTGGCCCAGCTGTGGACATCATGCCTGTTGGCCTGGGAGCATAGTAGCTAATCTCGAAAAGGCCATGACTATTAGGTCATTCACCATGTAAGGATCATTTTGGACCACAATGGTTCCTGAAGACTATCTACTAATGAGCAGAAGGGATGTGTTCTGTGTCAATGTAGCAAATACCAAATGATAGAATTGTAGAACTTTTGAAATATGTTTAAATATCACAGCTGGTTCCTTTCTGACTAACTCAAACTGTGATTAATCCTCATTTAACTTATTCAAAAATCTGTCATCCTCCCAGCGTGCTAATTAGAAGTGACTTTGAACAGGCTCCTGTAGCTTCAGTGTGAGACCTCCTGAGGCTGCCCTAGCCCTCTACTTTATCAAAAGCAATCTTCATAGGTCTTATACCTCTGTTTATATTATCAAAGAGATGCTCATTAGTTTCTCTACCTGCTTGGTGTAATTGTGTGTAGTATGAGAGAAAAGGAAACTCATTTGCCATAACCTTATACACAATGGCTTATCCTCCAACTTGGGGAAACCTTCAATAAACTTGTTTCTTCTAGGCTCTCTAAGCAATAGTATATGACCAGTATGTATTGAGCACTCAATAAATATCTGTTGAATTTGAAATTCTCCTTTGAATTAATTAGATAATCATGCTAAATATATAATTATTAAATTATGTGCAATAGACTCTAAGCATAGACTACTCAACTTTCAAGACCCTCCTTAAGTCCAGCTTCTTTCACGAAATTTTAAAGAACTATTAATTACATTCATTATTTATTTCTTCTTTGAGCTCCCATACAACTTGGTTACATGGTTTCTCCTTATCTTTGCTAATTTTTATGTGTATTAGTCTCATTTCTTCAGCAAACTCATTGAGGTCCATATCCTATACTTCTCTATCACCCATAATGCCTAGCACAGTCATCATTTAGACCATTCATTAGCAATGATCAAGCACTTACTATGTATGAACTACAAATGATTTAGCCTGCTTAGAAACAGTCATTTGCCAGTGGTAATGGCATTAATGAGCATGATTTGATAGTGACATTATTGAATTAATCTCAGTATTGGATAAAAAAATCTTACCTCTGATGAGAGCTCATCTCATTTATCAATATTTTCTCCTATGAATTAACTGTATCAACAATGTCAAACCAATTCCTCAAATCAGTTTACTTGCCCTGTTATGAGTGTTTGAAACTTCATTTCAAAAGCATATAACATATTATTTTAGATGTATTACCACCATCACTGTCACCACCACCACCACCACCACCACTACTACTATTGATGAAAAAGATGATGATAGAAATAATGAAATAATAAATTAAAACATATAGGAATAGAATGAGGTACATAACCTCTTTTATTTTTGTTCTAACTGCTTCTAGAGTTGTCTTGAAGATGATTGCATTGAGTCTATAGAAGATGAGTCAAGTTGTTGACTGAGTGACTAAATGAGTTTCTATGCCAATATTTTTATTCAGTTAGAAATAGTGTCAAGATATAACTTGTACTCAGGCTATTTAAATCTAAGTCTTCCCAAGGTACCATCAAAGGCAACACAGCAGCAACAGCTAGAAGAATTATAATATCCATATGACCTTGATCGCGGCAAGTACATTCACATATTTTACTTTGTTCTGTCCTTACAATAAACTTATGAAATATTGAAACTGAGTCTGAGACAGTTTAAGTGACTTTCCCAAAGTCACAGGGATAAAAAATGGTAGCATTGGCACCTGGACTGAGTTCTTTTGACTTCGTGTTCCATTATTTTATTAATGGTGATTTAGCTCCTTCAGTTCTCCTCATGTCCATGCATACATGGAGACTGAATCATGTCTTGCAAAATTCTTCATAAAACAAAACAAAATTAATAGGCTGTGTGTAAAATTGCTTAATGTCTGCCATCACTGTTTTATCCTGCAGTGGGAATTTGATTTCAGATTTGTCCAGCACTGGGCTAATTACTGGTGCCACAGAGAAAAGCAAAAGATAGCCCCAGGTGTCCTGTTGTTATATTGGAGCCCTTTTAGACATGATTTAATCTTCTTGACAATTTACAAACACCTAGATTTTTCACTCTTGTCAATTTCAACATCTGTCCCACTGCAACTGAAAAGATAGTATAGATTTGTCAGTGTGTTCTTTCATTTTTTTTTTTAGGGGTTATTTTTATTTTGGGGCTATCTTCTGAAAAAATCTTTTTCTTTTTCTTTTTTGTCTTTTTTTGCTTTTTGGAGGGGGAAAGGCAGGGTAATTGCCCAAGGTCACATGGCTAGTGTCTGAGGTCAAATTTGAACTCAGGTCCTCCTGACTCCAGGGCTGCAGCTCTATTCACTGCATCACCTAGCCACCCCAGTGCTATCTTTATTGAGCCATTATCTGCGCCATAGTTAATAGTAAATCCTTTAAATGCATTTATTGAGGGTCTGTGATCTCTGCCTTTGATTGTAATTTCACTATGTGCAAAACTATAAAAGCCCATGTTGAAATAGTGTTAGCTGCAAAGCGACTTGGTTGCTTGAAATAGAAGAGAGAAAGGGGTAGAATGCAAATGGCTTCTCATTCTACACAGCTGCATTGAGGAGTAGTAGGTAGTGCTACACTGTATCACGATGATCTTAACATTTAAATCTTGTCTCTGATGCTTACTTACTGTGTAAATGTGGGCAAGTCACTTAAATTCTGAGTCTCAGTTTCTTCCAAAGGTGTGTATATGACAGAGGGCAAGACATGATTGTTCATATGACCCATTGTATCAACAATGCAGTATTCACAATGCCTACAGCAACTATAAGTATGCTGATATGGTTATTAATCACAAAATAGAACAGGCTCTCTACATGGGAAATATAGCTAGAGCATTTATTCAAATACCAGAAAACTGAGTCCCCAAACCAGGAAGTCAAAGCCAACACAGTAGTTATGAAATTGGCACATGTAGTTAAAGTAGTAGACACCCACATTCTCAAGCCTTCAAAACAGGATAGGCTACCTCAGGCAAAGATCCTCCTCTCCTCACTCACAACAACTGCTTAGCATCCAGGCAGCTTGCTCCCAGCAGCTCTAGTCCCCGTGCAGTTCCCATCCCTGGCAGTCTTCAGCAGGAGTCCTTAGCAGAGATTCTGGCAGGCTGAAAGGAAAAGCAGTTCACCACAACCGCAGCTACTTCTGGCCACTGCTTCCAGCCACCACTGTGTGGATGCTAGCTTGGTTCCGGCTTTCTCTTGCTCCACCCCTTCCTGCTACATCAGCAAGTTCAAGTGGCATGGAAGATCTTCAAATCCCAGTATCATTATACCCATGCTTTATTCTCACTTGTGGTTCCTTCATCTATATAGATAACAATAAATACAGTAACTACCTTAGTGTTGTGAGGTTCAAATAATGTATTCATAAAATACTTTGAAAAGATAAAAATGCCTCATAAATGTCAGTTTTTATTATGTTATATTAAATGTCAGTTATAATACAGCTTGAATGATTTCTTGTATGACAACAAATTATTCCATAAAAAAAATTCTTTTCCTCAGAGGGGAAAGAATAATGGACTTGGAGTTAGTTTAATTCCTTGAGTTCAAGTTTTAGAATGTATACTCTCAAATTCATGTGCCCCTTAAAAAGTTATTTACCTCACCCCAAGCCTCAGTTTTCTTATCTCTCAAATAGTGACTATTATTAAGTTTCACTATTTGTTTCATTGGAATTTGTAAGAAAGGAACTTTATAAATTCCAAAGTCTTGCGTGTGTAATTTATTTTTATTCAGTCACAAATAAGCCCAAACAATCTTCAGCTAAATTTTTAAAAGTCTAGTATGAGGGAATATGATAGATAAGAGTCTTCAAATATCATTGATTTTTTTCAGAGAGGCATGAATAGATACCTCTATAGTTTCTTCTCACTCACCTGTCAAATGAGGAAGGAGATGATTGCAGCTTGAGACAGGCCACTCTACTCTCCTCAGAGAAAGTTTACTAAGCTATAATTTTATCTGTCTGCCAACCCCCTCAACTCCCTATAGTATGAGTATAGGGGAAATAATATTTACGTTCAGTCTGAACTTCTTACTGCTATCCCTTAATGGAAAAATATTGCCTCAAATCATATATCAAAGTTCAGACTTATGACCCACCAAAATCCAGTTCCACAATGAATACATGCAGTGAATAGCAAGCAAATCCATTTATCCAATCTCATGGCAAACAAAAAAGTATATAGAAGATAATATATCATGCAATGTGCACAGTTGATAAGTCTACCCACTGAGTGTGAGATATTTAAGTTCAGACAAGAGCGATTCCAGTATTTTATCCAGAGGTGAAATTCCCTGAAATTTCTAGTGTTATATGCTAGGGATAGGGCCATGATGGAGATAGCAGGTCTTCTACATGCCAGTTTCTTCCCTGAGCCTTCTTCTCTCTTTAAGAATCTGTACATAAGGGTGGCTAGGTAGTGTAGCAAATAGAGCACTGGCCCTGGAGTCAGGAGAACCTGAGTTCAAATCCAGCCTTAGACACTTCAGACTTACTAGTCATGTGACCTTGGGCAAGTCACTTAACCCCAACTGCACTGCCTTTCCCCCTCCAAAAAAAGCAAAAAATGAAAAAAAAATCTTTATGTGAAGGGAATTTCAAAGCATATATCTTCTTTTTACAAAGTTAGAAGTCAGAGAACCATCTTCCTTCCATTTCAAGCCAACTATACCCCTCACAATATATTGATTAATCAGTCTCTACCAGTGAAATTGTTGTTTAGTTAATTGATCATATCTGATTCTTCGCGACCCCATTTGGGTTTTTCATGGCAAAGATACTAAATTGGTTTGCCTTTTATTCTCCAATTCATTTTACAGATGAGGAATTGGAGGCAAACAGGGTTAATTGACTTGCCTAGGGTCATATAGCTAGCAAGGGTCTAAGGTCAACATTTGAACTCAGGTCATCCTGACTCCAGGGCTTGTGCTCTACCCACTGTGCCACCTTGCTGCCTGTCAATGCATAGTTTTATTCAAATGGGCTTTGAGAAAAAGGCAACATTTATAAGTAGTATGAACAACACACATGCAGAGTTTTACATGGAAACAAGCTTTTTACAAACAATTGCTCATTATACTGAAGAAACCTGCAAATGGTCTCCTGAGTAATCACCACTAGCTTGTCAGCAAGATTAGCTAGATTTTCAGAAAAAGCCCTGTTGTTGATATTTTTGTAGGTTGACCCTTATCCATTTCTTTGCTTGACAAAGGTACAGTGGGGAACTTTTCTTTTAAAATAAAGTAATGCATTATTTAGACAGATCGTATCTTAATTTAAAAAAAAATATTTTGTGAATAGAATGACAAAAATGAAATAGTATTTTTTTCACTTTTTTGTGGTGCTGAAGACTGTGAAAACCCAGCTGTAGAAAACTGTATCACCCTTGTTGAACCAGTGGAATCAAGCCCTAGCTTGCAGACTTATATTTCTTGTTATGAAACTCGAGGGAATTATAGAAGATGAGCATTCATCTTGTGCTAAAGTTTCCAGTGTCAATCAGGAGCTGGTGGTAAAGCCCTATGAGTGGGAATACATTTGATTATCTTTATCATGCAGTAATACAGAAGATAAAAATGTAATCTGAGCAATGGTGAGAAATCAGAGCTTTAAACTCATAAAGCACATTTCTGCCTGGCTGAATATTCATGGTTTTTTTTTTTAACCAAGGTTTACATTAATAGATGAATACCTTATATGGTTAAATCTAATATAAGTGAAGGTTTTTTGATTGTTTGTTCATTGGTACAGCCTAAATAAAACTATATGCCCATGATTCCCATGGGTCATAAAGACTATCCCCATGACATTTGTAAGGCAAAAAAATTATCTTCGTGGTAGCAGGGGATCATTTCTTTTAGGACAGTCTTACAAAAGACTTTCATGTATATACAAACATATGCATATACTTACACACATACATGCAAACACACACACATACATGCGTATATATTTATCTATACAGCATCCTTTTCCTCACAGAGAAAAATTTTCTACCCCTTCAAGTTCCTGTCATTCTCTCTTCTAAACTTCCTTTAGCATTTTGAGCAAAGAGAATAAGACTTGGGGGCTAACAATGATTTCTCTCTCTCTGTACATTTCTGGAAATATTTTTATACAATTTTGGAAGAACTAGCAAAATATACCCCTACACTGCTATTTGTGTCATTGGAGATTAGGAGTTACAAAAAAAATGGTGCTAATTTTGATCTCTTTACTAAGTCTTTTATGGGTAGTATTTTTTTTTTATCAAACTAGCCCAACATTTCTTTCTTTGAATTTTTTTTCAGAAATAGGGTGTTTCCTTTCTTCTCGCTTGCCAATCTTTCTCCTCTGTGCCAAAATGAATTTCTTATTAATATGTGTGTTTAAACTTAATTAATTCTGATTCTACTCTTAGAAACTTTACCTACAATTGTTTTAAAGGGGTAAATGAGGTATTTTTACTCAAATGAATAAATGTCTTTTCTACATATGCCATGCTGGGAGCAAATTACTATCCAAGTTATGGGCATTGCAGGTTACTTTGTTGTGCCTATATGTTTGATGCCTTTATCTCAAAAGGACCAGTTAGGAGTTCTAAGAACATATAGATTATTGAATCTGAAAGATTTTTTATGCCCTGCATTTCATTTACTGTGTTAATGAGTACATAAATAGCATGATACATTGTAAAACATTTACCTTGTAAATTTTCTTTATAAACCTTAGAAGTGATTCTCTTCCTTATACGCATTGTAATTGCTTGTTTTCTCTCTTTACTACTTTTGAATGAATGAGTCTTGTTAAAAAGCTGCTGAGTGATTCTTAATGAACTAGGTAGTAGTGAAGATTATCTAATAAATGAAATAAAATGTTTCACAGAATAAATTCTACATAATGGCTGAACTGGAAGGAACAAAATAGATCATATAGCTTAGCTTCATCATTTTTCAGATAATGAAGTACAGGCCCAAAAAGAAAAAAGGGACTTGTTGAAAAAAATAGACATGGAAGTACTTTTCCTAGTATGCATATTAAGAATTATTAGAATTTGAATATTATAATAAAAGGAAAAGGAAAAAAATACAGCTGTGAACTGCCATATACCACAGCCAATCAGCAAAAGCTGCATAGTGATTTCTGTTGTTCTCATTTCGTTTGCTTATATAACTTATGAAGAATGGTTTATCTCCATTGTTGCAACAGGCTTTGAAAAGCTTTCACATCTGATATGCCAGTTTGCTCAGGATTCCAGTTCTTTCTAAAGATAATGTTAATAGACATGTTAACTATCCTTTCATTTCCTGAATATTCTTTTTTTTTAAAATTTATTTTATTAAATTTTTTTTGAGTTACATATTTTCTCCCCGTCTTTCCCCCGCCCACC